>JAWNPP010000083.1:2400000-3600000 GCA_035047445.1 Drosophila siamana
CCTCGCTCCCGCTGGCCCCGTGCTGGTGCAGTCTGCTCCAGCTGCTGCTGTGGTTCATGCCGCTGCTCCTGCTGTCGTCGCTGCTCCAGCTGTGGTTGCTGCCCATGCTCCGGCTGTGGTTGCCGTTGCCGCCGCTCCTGCTTCGTATGTGGCCAAGACCCGCGGTGCTGTCCACGTTGCTCCTTTGCCCGGACATGTGCAGAGCGCCGCCTCCGTCAACCTGGAGCCCGCACCAGGCACCTGGTAAACACTGCAGCCCACTTGGAATCGCCATCCACCAGCCCAGCCCTCTTGACCTTGCCATCGATTCTTCTTTTGAGTTTCGCGCTAATTCTTAAGTCTCTCTCGCCTTTGTTTTTATTTCCCAAACGGTTTTCCCATACGCTTTGCAGCCTGGCGTCGTGCCAAGCTGCTCCTAGCCACACTTTTTACCGCAATCTAAGTCAAGCTTTTTGCCGCTAATCACGCAGCTGCCTGAGCAGCTCAATAACTGCTCTCCTATCCATCTATCTACTCTGTTCTATTCTACTATTCTGTTCCACTTCATGAATGTACATTCATCCTGCTGTCTCAGGACCTGTTAACCACAACCACAAGCACTCTGTTGTCATATGGAAAATTGTTTCAAAATAAAAATGTTTAAAATCAAAAAAAAAACTGCATTTCTTTTCTGTATAAATTAACAATTGAACTACCACATGATAGTCGCCACAGGATACGTCAAATGACGTCAAAGTTCATAGATTTAGTGGACAAACGAAAGTATTTTCATCAAGTAATCAGTAGTGTTAGAAGTAAATTAATATTGCCAAATTTAGTAGCATAATCGCATAGCATAGACCCAGACAGTCTCACATGCAAAAATAATACTATTATGGCACATATATTTATAGGAACGGACTTGTCAATGCTGCTGCGGCTGATCAAAAATATATATTTTATTTATAGAAGTCTGCTACCGCTTTGAAAAGTTCCCGTATGGGGAAAACCGGTTTGCATTACATCAGAGAAATTAATCAAGTTGATATACAGGGGTGTGAAATCGAGAATTACATACTTGCAATTGGAGCAGGGCCCCGTTAACCTTGAGCAACGGCTTATGCTGTGTTAGCATACCATGTGCATATATGGTAATGGCTTAAAGCCATGTCGGCATGTTGGCACTCAGCTCAATTGCCCACAGATCAATGGCGATTGGCAATAGATCAATTCATAAATAAATCTTGTTTGGTCAGTTGGCGACACGTGCTTCCAGCTGGAACTTGAACTGAAAACTGCAGCTGTAATTGGTGCGGCGGCTTCCGTCTGCTGGCATTTCAAGTTTATGACGTGTATTAGCACTGCCCAAACTCCAATTAGTTGGCAATTTGTTAACTCATTAATTTCATCAGATCGTTTGATCTGTTGCTCCAATTTACAAACGATGCGCAGCAATTATTGGGAGCATTTAATAACAATTGCCAATCACATTCACAAAAGTGCCTTCACTGTTTTAATTTCAACGTACATTAGATTCAATAATTATCCTAGTTATTCTAGCAATAGATCTTATTTTATTTATCACAGCGAAATAACGAAACAATTTTGGCGCGTCTATTGGCATTTTTTCACTAGAGTTGGCAGAAACTTTCAAGCGCATCATCGATATGTTTAAAGTGCAATACTATCGATACTCGTGTCAAGTGCTATTGATAGATCATTTTAAAATACGGGGAATTAAACATAAGTTAACTGCAACTTGTTGCATACATCAAAATTACTTTAAGCTAATTTTACAATCTTTTACATCAACATTTGTAGTTAGTTATTCTTAAATTAAATAAAAATCTGAACCATTTTTATAAACAATTTATTACTTCAAATACTGTCACTTTAAATCACAACTTCTAAATTAAATTTGCTATTGGCAATTCTCTTAGCACCTTAAAAGAAGATAAAAATCCATAGCATTTTTATAAATTCTCAGCAAGTTAGTTGTTCTTTAGAATAAGTGTGCTTATGACTAATTTTAGTCTAATAGGAGAATAAATAAAGAAATCTAAAGCATTTATAGAAATTGTGAGCAATTTGTGCTTCAAAATAAAAAAATTCAATAATAAATTAATTTTATACGTAACGGTAATTTTGATTACCAGGGCTGCCCCGCATACGCATTCAAATTGCCGCACCGAAGTCAGTTCCCAAGTTCATTTCACATATCGATAACCAATAACTTGCTGCTAATCGATTGACAGCTCAATTGTGCGATAGCCTCGCATAGAAATTTATCAAAAAATATCGCGTATGCAAAAGCCAAAAGTTTTATCACAAATTGCACTTGCATCGTGTTGTGGTTGTTGTTGCTGTAGGTCTGCGCGACCACAAAAACTGAAATATGGCAAAACTAAATAACGCAATACCGGCGGGCTTCGAGTCCGATGACGAGCCACTCGACCACTTGATGACAAATCTAAAAATCAAGCGTCTCGAAGATATTACAACAGGTAAGAAGAAGCTGTTCCAAAGGAGAAATGTGTTTTCATTACAAATTGCGTTGCATTCGATTCCAGGTGCAGGCATCGATGGGGACTTTGATGCCACATTGGATGCCGAGTTTGAGGCGTTCTTCAAGGTGTTTCGTGAGAAATGGAACATGCACAGCAAATGCATGTCGCCCTACATGCGAAAGGATTTGAGCAAGACATTGATGCGTCACGAGAATCCGCTGCTGTTGGCTCTCAAAATCTTCGCCAACTGTCCCGACAGCAGTAATGTGAAGAACAAGAGTCTGTCGTTCTTTGTGCTGGACACAGTGTGTAAACTGCAGGCGGACATGCCACAGCTCAGCGAGCAATGCGATGACAACACCAGTATGATTGCCTTTCACTTCGTCAAGACGACCGGGATGCAATCCCTGATGAACCCCATGATTGAGACGTATCGCCTGCAACAGATCCGCGAACTGCTCGTGCCCAAGTTGCGCGATATGCTCGATGGCGGCTACTACAAGGATGTGGCCCAGTGGGCCATCAATCTGGAATTGACGCATCAGTTCGATATACTCGAGCTGGCGTTCCCGCTGATTGTGCAAGAGAAACTGCCGCTGGCGGAATTGTACCTGGAGCAGGCGACGCATCAGCGGTTGCCGTTCGTCAAGTTTCTCGACTCGCTGCTGCACAAGGATAAGTCGGTCATCGAGCTCTGCGAGCACATCCTGACGTAAGTGCGAAACAGTTTTACGTTACCTCAGTAATAGTGTTAGTCACTTTGCTTTACCTTCTTAAGCCGCTATTCAAACCTGAAGGTGTCGCATCATGTGCTCAGCTATCGCTCCATATCTAAGATCGTCGCCCGCCTGGCCAAGAAGTATGGCTTCGATGACACTGTGACGCCCAACTACAAATTCACCAAGACGGGCGGCTATCTGCATTATCTGTACCGCGAGTACGAGAAATCGCGCATCAATCTGGAAAGTTTTCGAGAGCTGGTGCGCGTCCATGCCTACGATTATGAGTTGCAAGCGGATTTCGTTGGCTATCTGTTTGCGGCTGGTGGTCTGGGGGAAGCGGAAGCGGTCTATTGGTGCACAGAGTTCAAGCTGCTGCCCGAGGACTGTCCGCCGGAAATAAAGTCAATGATCTCACAAGAGGAGGCGCCGCATCGGCAAGTGGAAAGCAACACGGCAATAACGACAGCGTCGCCTGCAGCTGGCTGTGATATGTACCTGAGCATGGATCTGCCGGACGAGTGCCTAATCATTGTGGACACTGCGGCGCTATTCGAGCGCATGCTGCAGCATCTGCAGTGCGAGCAAACCATCTACATGGACTCCGAGTGGATGCAGAAATTGTGCGTACAGAATCAACTCTGTCTGCTGCAAATTGCCACCACGCACAATGTGTACCTTATCGATTGCCTCGCCAGCCACGAGCTGCACGACGAGCACTGGCGCTTGCTGGGCTCGAGGGTCTTCAACAATGTGAACATCATGAAGGTCGGCTTCTCCATGCTCAACGATTTGTCGGTGCTGCAGCGTTCGTTGCCGCTGCAGCTGCGTCTGCAGATGCCACACCATTATCTGGATCTGCGCACCGTTTGGCTGGAGCTCAAGAAGCAGCGCCATGGCGTCGAGCTGCCTTTTGGCAATTTAAATCGCGCGGGCGAAGCTCTGTCGGATCTGTCCATGCTGTGCCTGGGCAAGAAGCTCAACAAGGCCAATCAGTGCTCCAATTGGGCCAACAGACCTTTGAGACGCGAGCAGGTGCTTTATGCAGGTGAGTTTAACTCTCTCCCTCTTTCTGAAATCAATCTAGCAGTATAAAGCGACTTACTCTTAGTAACAAATAATACGGAGCAGCTGCTTTTAAATTAGGTTTTGTTAAACAGTTTTTAGGGTAACGATATGGTTTATTATTCGATTGATAGGAATTTTCAAAAAGCATTTCAGCTACAATAGTTTTTGCTAAACTGTGTTGAGCACTTTGAGCAGTTGAGCAAATTATTAATTGTATGTTTCGTAATCTTTGAGATTGACGTATTCGCATGATGTATTCTTCAGATAGAAAGATCAAGTTATAGGAGTTATTGACAACTAACGACATTGATATGTTAATAATTTCATTGGCAAACCTAAAACCAGAAATTAAAAAGTAAGGCAAAATGCATGCACAAATATGGATCATCCAATTAGTTGTCAATAGCTGAACGCAATATTGTTATATATATTATAACCACAGCATTCCCAGAATAGTGTTAACAGTCTGCTCTTTTCTTACAGCCATGGATGCACGTTGTTTGCTGCTAATTCACTGCTGCCTGACAAGATGTGTGCCCGACATCAATGCCGTGATTGAGAAGAGCATTGCGTGCAACAATTTTGTGCGACGAGGCAACAATAACGTAAAATAATCAAATCGACGATGTGACCACAAATCTCAGATGAAAGAAATTTAAGCAAAAAGTATTTGAATTATATAAAATGATAATAACAAAAGGGAAAAGCATAGAACTTGATTAAAACTGAATACAAATTATATAAAACAAAACTGGAAATACTGCTTATGCTGATCCCAGTTGTTTAGTTAACAGTCCATTTAAAGCTGCTCAGCCTAGGACATCTCTTTGGCAAAGGCGCTGTTCCAGTCGCGATTGAAAATGCCTACGAGATCATTGCGCACCGATTGCGGAGCACTTGGATGGGTGTCCTTAAAGACCAAACCAATGCCCGCTGTGGTGGTAAAATAATCACCCGACCAGTTGGAGGTGCCAATGTAGGCGACTCGGTCGGTGACCATGTACTTGTTGTGATTCACGCGACCAAAGGGAATCTTTTGCTGCTCGGCATCCGCAGGCACAATGAAGCGACGCTAAAAGAAGCAGAGAAACTTAACTGAGGAACATCTCGCATCTATTTTGAGCTACTTACAATTTGTATATCCACGTGCTGGCGACTGTTCATCGTCAAGTCCTGCAACGAGCGTAAATAGTTGTCCATGCTGGCATCCGAGTGTTTCCACCAGGAGATGAGCAACTTCACGGAGACGCCACGTTCCACGGCCGCCGTACGCAAGGCGTTGTCAATCTCTGGCCAGAACTGCAGCTTCGGCCCAAACATAATCAATGGGTAATAATCCATGACAGAGATGTGCACAAATTCCAGCGCCGTGTTGATGGAGTTCACAATAGCATCGATGTCGTGAGTGCGTCCACTGGCAGAGAGCGGCGGCGGAGCGCTGGAAGCGAAAGCTTGCAACGTATAGTTTGTGGTTTCATCTTTGTGCACATTGAGCAGCATAGGTTGCTGTAGATTGTAGTTAGTACTATACTCATAGGACCACGAGGAAGGAATGCGTGTATTGTCATTGCTGCCCAGATACCAATAGGCTTTGAATATCTTGGCTAAATCGGCGGTCAGTTGTGGACAGTTCTGGCCAATTACTCCCAACTCCTTGACTTGAGTCAACGCACGCCAATCCATGTTCGCGCTGCCCAGGTAGAAATGCTGGCCATCCACTATCCAAAGCTTGGTGTGCAGGATACCAGCGCCGAGATATTTAGGAAAATTCAAGGTAACCACCTCAGCGGCACCATAGCTGGCAAGGATTTGTGTTTCCAGATCAGGCGATACGCTCGATGGCTCGCTTTGTGCTATGCGAATTTTGATTTTGGGTCCATCGCCTAGTCCATTAGACAGCAAACGGTTGAATATCTGCTCACCGGGCTGTGCACTGCTGTGGTTGTAGCTGTCCTCGCCACGCAGCGTCCAATAGTAGCTGCCAATGTCCAGCGTGGACTTGCTAAGATCTAGCAATAGTTGCCAGGCATCGTAGGTGCTCATAAAGTGCGGACTATCGGGCGTAAAGTTCAGGCCAATAGGTATCGATTCCACTAGTGTCAGATTGCAGTCGTATTTTTGGTCGTCGCGATGCTGGTGGGGTGCGGATCTCAAAGGCAACGGCTTTGTGTGGTAAGCGGTGCCGGCCAAAAAAATGAGCAGAAATGCCGACAACATGCACATTTGCAGTGCGTGTGCATGGCGTCTTTGCGATTCGTCGCTACTGCCATTGGAATTTTCCACGTCCTCGTCTTGGTTGTGCAGAGGTTGCGGTTTGTACATTTTTAAAAGAAGTCTAAATTTTCACTAGCATTCAAGTTGTTCGCTGTCAAAAAAGTGTTATCGAACTAATAAGATTACGCTTTTGCGATAGGAGATTAGAACGCGGCCTGCTGCAATGCAACTAGTACTTATGCCTATTGTGACGTCACGAACGTAATTGCAATTTGCCAGCTAAAAACCAAAAGTAGAAACATTTGCATTATTAAAACTTATGTTTCTTTCACCAAATTGCCACACGTTTAAAGGCAGGCAATGTGTTTCAAGTTTACATTTTCCAGTTGTTAATTCCAATAAAAATGATTTGTCGATGACTGTCGACTATTGCGAATCTTCTTGAAATATCCATGCAAAAAATTTGCGATAGTACTGCATAAATTAATCGGCAATGTCAAGGCAATGTTCGTGACATTACAGCAGCATTTTATTTAATAAAAAAGAAGTGCAGTGCTTCAATGAAAAAGTTATTAACCAATATGCAGTATGCTTAAGACACTTGGTCAACAGAAAAAAACGATAAAATTGTTATTTGCAGCTTACAAACTTATTGTAATTAAATTTGCTATATTGCCCACTAAATCAATTGGCGACTGATCCAAAATTAAGCTGCGCCCTGGCAGTCAGTATGTGTTATATAATTAAAGTCTCACAAAATAGTTCCAAAACAATATATAAAGTTTGGTAAATAGGTCTACAATGCGCGCGTTTTGAATTTAAAATACGAACACGATCAAGGGCAACATCAAAAGCGAGCGTAGTGTGTGGCATATTAACAAAAGTAGTCTGGCCACACTGCAGCAGAAACAGCTGATATTGAGTAAACGACGCTACGGCAAATTGCAAATTGTGAGTGTGCAATTATCGCAAACATTTGTCACGTTAATTAAAGTGTGCATTTTGTAGCAGCAACAAATGGATTCGACGCGGGAACGCCGTAAAATGACGCAGATCAAAAAGCAGCTCAAACTGCTGCCAATTAATTTGAGGAGAAAAGCCATACGCGAAGCACGTAATATGGCGGGTATGCAACAACAAAAAGTGCGGCGAAAATTGAGACCACCGAAGACTACTGCTGTCCACAAACAAAACGATTTCGAGCGGGCCGAACATAATGCAATGTTGGCGGCAACAGACCAAGAACTGCAACAGATTTTGGCGGACTGTGAAGAGTTGGCGGACGTGCCTTTCGACTGCACGCCGACAGAGCTGTTAGGCCAGGTAAGCAGTATAAAGGAAAAGGAGAGAGAAAGAGAGAGAGCGCTTGTCTTACATTTTATGTGCGTTCAATTGTGATCGACAGCTCTAGAAAGAGAACGGGACACTTTGTATTCCATTTTATGAAAGTCCAATTAGCACATCTTGTCGCTTTCGTCACAATCGCTGATCACTGAAGAAGTTTGGTGACCTACTCCAGCTAGAAGCTGCTAATTGTTTTGCATTGTTATGACAGCTGATAAATGTTACCGTTATCCGCGCATTCGCACATACTTATGTAGATTTCATAATTACAGATTGCCATCGCAGAGGGCCGCGCCACAACAACAATTTACGTGCATCGCGACGGCCTCAGCACGCTAAAAATTGTGGTAAGTAAGTCGGTCGCCCTTCAATTAAATATACAATTGTTGTGCGTATCAATCAAATCGATTAAGGTTGGGTGAAATTTCCGCCGTCCAGTGTAAACAATTGTACTGTGTCCAAGAAAGTGATGTCAGTGGGTCCAAAGTAGAGCAATGCAAATCAGAACCATTCAGATTTCGAATTGGAGTGAACTAAATAAGATTTATCGATATATATTGCAAGGAAACCGGAATGATCATCCTGCTTTCATACATTTTCTCTCTCTCTCTCTCTCTCTGCCTCTCTGCAGCTCCATCAGCGCTCTCCCACAATTGCTCAATTGAAGTCGGCAATCGCCTCAATTGCGCTCGCTCAGCATAAACGAAGGCAGCGCAACGAACGCCGTCGTCGGGCACTAGCCGAAGACGCTGTCGGCCTGCACGAAGACAGCACGAGCGGCGAACAACAGGTTGGGATGGTAGCTGGTGCTGGTGCTGGCGCTGGAAATGAAGCCATCATGCTGCCGCGCTCCAGTTGTGAGTTAGTTAACGCGGCGCAGCGCAACGGGCACGAACATCGCGCGCTTGTCTCTTGGCGCTTTCTATGGCGCTGCTTTGCACTGTACAACGTGGACACGAATCAGCCGATCGATGACAATAACGCGGTCAACGGACGCGCAACTCTAACGGCGCTCGGCATTGAGAACGGCTGCAATCTTAAGTTTGTGCATCGCGTCAAATACTTCGGCCGCAAGCGACAGACCTGAAAGTGAAATTTAATTCTTAAAAAAAGAGAAACACGAAGAAAATGGGGATCATGAGAGATCCTTCAATCATTGCGATGCTGCTGCTCTTTGCATTCGTGCAACCGTTGACTGGAGCAGCGTTTGAGGATGGCAACAACAACAATGTCAAGATTAACAAACACAGTCTGGAGCTGACACAGACAATCAATATACAGCGTCAGGAGCTGATGCAGCGACAATGCGATCTCATGGAGACGGATCGACAGACCATCGAGGATCTCACGGAACTGCAAATGGATCACATGATCGTTGATAAGGAGCACAAGCTGCTCTATTGCTATGTACCCAAGGTACGTTTAACCAATTCAAAAAACGAAAAAAAAAAAAAAACAAAAACAAATTCAACATTCTCGCTTAGTCAACATAAAACCATTTTTTTTTTGGGTCTGCCGAAATAATTTTTTTTTTGGAATTCATTTTGCTGTCGTTCTGTTTTGCCATGTGTTGCTTTTATTTCCCTTTCTCGTCTGTTCTGACCCTTTTTGTCAAATGTCTCTCAATTTATAAAGGCAAGAACAAAACTCGTTTATTTTTTTGCTTTTCGCTTCACGTTTTCTCTTTTATTGCCTGCTGACATCCGATGCTACGCCTCCTCCATCGTCTCCTGCTACTCATTTACTCTCTCTTGCCACATGTGGCATCTTATTAATTCAAACAATTTCTGTGTCTGCCGTTGTGGCTCCAGACAAGTTTGACGAGTGTCAACTTCCCAATCTTAAACCCGCACTACTCGAATCTTTATCAATAACCGACTGAACTGGCATTGATTATTGTTGCTCCCCTGTGATTACCCCACATAGACAGCTATAGCCTCTAATACACCTCACCATAATCATTATATATGGCACAATTATAAATTGTACTCGTATAGCCGTAATTGCAGATATTGCATTTTAATACCCTAACTTGGTGAGTTTGAAGAGCGTATGACAGAGAAACGTATCCAAATTGCTAATACATTTTTATCACCTCATAAAAAAACTACTTTTACATGTTAAGCAAGTTCTTTTTATTACTTAGCGTCATATTTTCAATTAAAATTGTTCGACTTATATTGTATAAAAATGTGACGTATATGCATATTAAAGACAAATTTTACAATGGAATTCGATTGGAAATTGCTCGTAAAAAGTAGTATTAGTCGCAAACATATTACTTGTAAACCACATTTATGTTAATTTTAAATTGTATTTTACAATTATATACATATATATTACAATTGTATAATATATTCAGACTTTAGATTCAAGGATTTTTATCTTAATTCCAAAAAAAAAAACTAAAATAGGTATTTAAGAAACGGCATGGGGACGCGATAATTGAATGCTAAACATGTTGAAACTATTTACAGAGTAATTGAATAGGCAAGCAGCGATCGCTAGTTTAAAATTTCTAATATGCAAACTGCGTTGCACTCGAGTTTCTATTAATTACAGTCTATTATTTCGCTATGTACCTCTCGCTGCAAATTGCACAGATTCAATATTGTCGGCCTCTCGTCATTATTCCATAGATGGATGAATGGCAAACTCTATACTCGCAGTCGCGGTTTCAGTTTCACGTTGATAAGAGCCACACGCAGTCTGAGATCAGCGTATAATCGAAGTGACTGTGGCGGCATTTGATTAGTTATCTGCTCGACCTCATGACGCTCAATTGGAGGCACAATTATCAAAGCTGGTCAAGCGTCGTCGTCTATTAATTAAAATTCGCGAATTGATAAGAACAGTCGCGACCTTAGATTGGCTAATTCAATCGAAGGAAATTAACCGCAAGTTGGCTGGAATTCTCCCAATATATAAAACAAGTTTATACTGCCAAACCAAACCATATCGAAGGAACAACTATTTTGATTAGATTAGCGATTCAATCGACAGCCGAAACGTGCTACGTGTGGCATAAAAATAGCTTCGTGTTTCACTTGTGTGCACTTTGAACCATCGCGCAACATAATGAGCCGAATCACTTTTCGTGGCTCCGATTGCCGTTGGCCGAGCTGTGAGTAATTATGAGCCCATAACATGACGTAGCTGAGACACTTGGCCTCTGGCGCCATTCGCAGCACTTACAACAAGCTGATACACACTGCGTATACTCTATACGATTCGCTGAAATCAATCCATTAATTTCTATTATTTATGTTTACGCGTAGCGATTAACGCTAATGCTACCCTTGGGAACCGCTATCAATTAAACACAAATATTTGCCAAAACACAAACGAGAAATTACTTTGCAGTACACAGAACCGAAGATTCGCAAAATTATAACTTGTACATAAATATTTATTGAAAATCTAATTTAGAAATGTCTGCAACATGCAATGCTAAAAATGTAGAGTAAATTAATTTCACAATGCATAAAAATATGTTCTCATATGTATTATTTTAACACTTCATTCAGCTTGAAATATTTATTTCAATTGCAGCAGATGCTTTAGAAATTCTTCGAGGATTTTCAGTTGAATATATTATGCATTTTGTATTTTAAATATAAAGATCTTTGTTGCACATTCAAAAGTATAACAAACATAGTAGTTCTTCTCGATTACATTACTTATTATACATTATTTTACATTACTTATTATACATATGTACATGTTACTCTCCTATCTATCTTCATTCTGTCCGCCTCACTATCGCCATCTGCAACTACAACACCAAATTGTCATCTAATGACTGTAGACTGCTCTCAAAGTAGGTCATATTTCCCTTGTCCATTCACCGCAGTTGGCAATTATCATTGATAAGCATTGATACATTCGATCGTCAGATCGTCTGATGAGGCGGAGGCGTGTATTGTAGCTGAGACACGACTGAGCACGCTTCGCTTATCAGCAATTTACAGTTGACAGAGACGGAGTCTCGTCTTCGAGCTGTGCAATCGAACAGGGTACAACAGCTGCATGTGAAGCGATTTGTTGTTATTCACATGCGAAACTGAGATTGTTTCTCTCGAAGTCGTAAACGCGTGCTTACTTTGCTTCCGCACAGCTCCCCCGCCCCTTTCCACATGGCGGGGTTTTTATTTGACCATCGCGTGGTGATGCTTAACGAGGTCTTTAATGGTCGAAGGAAAATGTTTAAATTTTGCTTTATGATCGCTTGCGCTTACGTATTGCAAATACATTTTCTTAGCTATGCGCATTGCATACGAAAAATGCTGAACCTGAACTTTGCCACAGCCACAGTGGGGCAAGACCTTTTTTTTAAGGTGATGTAATTTATTTTGTAATTCAATTTACATTTGTATTTCAAAGTAACACCCTAATAAATTTTGATTGTTTTCCATTTCTAATAACTGAAGACAGAAATTTAATATTGTAAGTAACTAAGTAGCCACTGCCTATGCAGAAAAGTAGTTTCCTCATCCTGCTACATTCGCTTTCACAAAATAAAGCCTAAAGCCTCTAAAAAAACAGCGCTGGGTCTAGAAAGTTGAAGGAGAAGAATGTTTCGTCTTTCATGTTTGGCAATCGACAGTTGAAAGATGTTTGCTAATTTCACTTTCAACTTGACAAGTTGACAGCAGACTCAACAGGCCCACTGTGCACACCTCCGACAGTTTTCCTGTTTTTGTATACGAAAGATTGAAGTGTTTGTTTTTGTAATTTGAAATGTTTTTGTTGCGTTTAATTACACTCGACATTGTCGGTCAGCCAGCCTGTCTGCTCAAAATGAAATGTTTAGTTGTTGAGTTTAGTTAAGTTGATTTGTTGTTTTATTATTATACATTGTTTACGCTCTAAGTGGCCTAGCCGACGAAACGCACAGTGTAACTGAAAAATTGCACATTTCCATTGTCAGCAATTAAGCAACAATTGTTGTTTCTGTGTATTTTTATCTTTGCTTTTCACATCGCGAATATTATAATTTATTGCAAATGCTCTATTAAGTGAAAAGTCTTTTATTGTCATAATTCCCATTTAGAGATCTCTTTTTTTTAACTATGCTCATCTGTTATATTCATTGTCTTAATGCAAGTAGTCGGAAAACTTAACTTTTAAGTAAGCGCTTTTAATGGATTTAAACACAAGCTAATGATAAAATAGCTTTGCTCATTGTTTACTTTCTATATATGATATATGTATCATTATCTCAGGGGGTTCAAATTCCACTTCAACTTATTTTGTAATCATATATCTACCTATTATATCTTTCTGCTGGGTCATCGTGTATCAAAAAATGTCGCTCATGACAAATTGCATACACTTAAGAGTGCGAATGTTGCTAAGGGAAGCTATAAAATTTCCCACGTGCTGTGCAATATGCTGAACGATATAATATTTCCACACTTTATAGAATAAAAAGTTTAGTTTAATTCTCTTACCTGAATTTTTTCATATTCAATTAATTTTAAACTGTTTAATATTTTTCAATCACTTCAATCCGATATTCCTTTTTACTATTTAATTAATTTCTTTATCACACTGCATAGTGAGTTTCACACGTAAGCAAATGTCGATAAAAAATAAACTACAAAAAGTCAATGAATTCCATGCTCAGTTGTTGCATCATTAATGTTTCGCAATTGATAAATATTTATAGCACTTCCGCTTAGCATAAACACTGAGCTGTTGGGATATATCTATTGTTGAAGCGATAATTTATAGTCATAATATCAATGATAAAGATATTCTGAACCATTTTGTATTCTTGAATCACTCCATTCAGAAGCTCCTTTTTATTATTCAATCAATTTCCACAGTTGTAAAGCTCCACACATACAAATTCGATAAAAAAAAAAAACAAAATAAATTTAATACGCAGCTGTTGCTTCTACAATGTTTGGCAATTGATAAATATTTATCGCAGTTCCTCTGAGCTTAACCACTGTGCTGTCGTGTCCCAGGTTTGGCAGCAATGGATTCCACACTTATTCCACAAGTGGGAGCTAACTCACTTATCATTCACATGTCGATAATAGCGCCATGATATGCTGCGGCAATGGAATCCCAGGAAGTGGGGCGACTTATCTGTAATTGTTAAATAGAATTCGTTTGAAGAACACATGAGTAGCACTCCAGAAGAGCCGAAATTGTGAATCATTATGCACAACAACATGTGTTCATTTTGTGGCCTCAATCACAGTATTGTTTATTTTTGCTTTAAATTGAACAAAAAACTGAACCAAACAAATTGTTTAATTCAAATGCTTTTATGTTCTCTCATTTTTTTTTTTTTTTTTTGTAGGTGGCCTGCACGAACTGGAAGCGAGTGCTGATGCTGCTGACGGGCAAATGGCAGAACGGCACTGATCCGCTGCAGATACCGGGCTCCTTGGCCCACTCGGTGGGCATGTTCACCAAGTTCTACGATCTGAGCGACGAGGAACGCGCCCAGGTGCTCAGCGAGGACTACACACGCTTCATTCTGGTGCGGCATCCCTTCGAGCGACTGCTCTCCGCCTATCGCAACAAGCTGGAGGGCGGCTCACCGAGTGCTCGCTACTTTCAGTCGCGTGTGGGGCGACAGATTGTGCGAGAGCTGCGTCCGGGAGCGAGCAACGAATCGCTGGAGCAGGGCAACGATGTGCAGTTTGGCGAGTTCGTCGAGTATCTGCTGCGCCCCGAACTGAGTCGTGTGAATCAAAGCGATTACAACGAGCACTGGGAGGTGATTGCCAAACTCTGCAATCCCTGCGTCATGAAGTACAACGTTGTGGGTGAGTCAAAGAGATGAAGTCAATGCGATAGTGGACACCTGCTAATCTTGAAATATTTCTGTTCTTCAGGCAAATACGATACGCTGCTCGATGACTCTGCGCTGGCGTTGTATCTGTCGGGCACCAAGAACCTCACATTCCCCACGGGCCACAAACCGTCAAGCACGAAGGCGAATCTACGCAACTACTTCGATCCGCTGCCCATTGGCGCCATACGGCGTCTTTACGAGATCTATGAGGAGGACTTTCGGCTCTTCGACTACGGCATGGACGATGTGCTGGGCTTTGAATTTGGCTGACAAGCTGCAAAGTCGTCGTGTAGTCGCTGCTCATTCCACTGTGAACATGACGCTTTCCGCTGGGAGAACTTTGTGATTTTAGTCGTAATTGAAACATTACTTAATTACATTACATTTCAATTTAGTTCATAATTTAGTTCAGCAACAGGCGAATATTAGTTTGTAATTTCATGTTTGGTTGGTTTCGAAACAAATCCATTCTCTGCTTAGTTAGCAATTAAATCTTTCAAATGCTCACCTTGCTGTTAGCTAGAGGCTCGCAAATTTGTACTCTCTTCAAGTTGTTATTATTTGCATATTGCAGCCAGTTAAAATATTATGTTATCCAACTGTAGCAAAATAAAGTAAGTGCAATTATTTATTACAATTAAACACGTTAAGAAATGTGTCAAGAAAATTAAACATAAAAGGTTTGTGTCCACTAATGAATGTAATTGGTAATTGTAAATCTTTAAGTTGTACTTAAATTTTAGATTGAATTATGTATGCGTAAAATATGCATTTAACTACACTCCGTAGGCCACATAAATTAAGGTTGTTTAGGGATATTTATTTATTTGCAACATCAAAGACAATCAGAAAACGATATAATTTACTTCAATATCTAAATATTTTCCACAGTTCACATAAATTACGTTCTTTTTAGAGAAAATACTATTTAAAATACTCTACTAAGGCAGAGGTTGATTTTAATTATTCGAGAAAATTAGAAAATTATTTTAGCGAACCAAAAACTGTTTCTCAATTAAATTTCTGTTATTTTGTTGCCGAAAATAGCCCACAGTGCATTTAGTCTTCCTTATTTGAATGCATTTCCTATCGAGAGGCTTGTGCCTGGCATCAATGAACTTTTCTTATCAGTAGCTGTCTACGTAAATGACGCGATAAAAGATATTTGTATAGGTGCATTCCACGAGCACGAGAACCAAGATTACGTAGACTCTGCCCTTTTAATTTCACAAAAGCTTTCACATTTGCATTAGTTAAAGACAAGAGTCAAAAGGACTTATTTCGCACTCCGAATCTGGTATACACTTTGTATCACCTAAGAGGCAGTATTCCATTGGAATAAAAGCCGAAAATAAACAATAACTTCACAATTATTTAAATCAAAAATAGATCAAATTTGTAAACTGTAATCATACAAAGTCCCTGATAACAAGTGAAATAGTAACAGCTTCAAAATGAAACAAATATAAACAAATGTTGACTAATTTTAAAAGTGAAATTCGTAATGCTTACTGATAAGCAAAAGGAAACCGATTATTTGAAGCACTGTAAATTCAATAGTACCACTTTTACCAAAAAAAACCAAATGTCATTTCATACTTGCCCGCAGAGCACTTTGATCAGGGAGTTTCCTAGCAACACTAGAGAAACTATACTTGACTATTTATGATGTGTTAAACGCACGCCCTGTTCCAAACTACCGATTAGATAGCATTGAGAGACAATCGATGAACTTATCAGCTAATTGTTTATTGATAAGACATAGAACACAAATGTGACAAACAGCGTCGCATAGTTAATATGACATCAGGAAAGTAGTGTAGCAAAAGCTCCGCGGCGCCAGTGTTGTTTATCACCAACACATAGACACGGCGACAACACACAGACAGACAGTTGTTGGTCCAATGAATAAATGAATTTAAATACGCAATATTGTCAATAACAAAGTTCAACCACGGAACGCACTCGTCGTCGTCGGCCATCAGCATCAAATAAAAAAAGCCCGTGGCAATAATTTGGCAGGCACACGTTCAACATTTGTATCCGTTCCGATAAACAACAAACAATAATACATGACACTCGTCAAGCCCCCACACAATGTTTCAAGGTCATCCCTCAATTAATACACTAAATGCTGCTATGTGCGTACAACCATTAATATACTAACTGCATTGGTGTTTGTGTGGCCATTCATATACTAACTTCATGTTTTATGTGTGTGTGTGTCTTTTTGGCTTGGTTATTCAACGACTGTTGCGCTTTTTATTCAACATTAACTTACAGTTAAACATTGACAAGACATTCGAAATTAATATTTAATGTGTGCATTGTTGGTTGGTGTGTGTGGGTATGTGTGTGTTGGGTGCGGGTCTTTTGTCTTTGTTCAAACAAAAACAAAAATAAAACATTTGCTGTATCGTATTTCCCGTTCTCGGTATTCAGTCCTTTTGCATTTCCGCCTTTCTCTTCTCCTCCTCTAATCATTGTAGCTATAGCGCTGCTTCACACTGCGGTATTTTTTCAACGAATACAACGCCTCTACCTCCTTGGCGAGGTAACGTCCCTGGGCCAAAAGAGCCACGATCTTCTTAGGATCGCGCTCATCCTTATTGTTTATGAACGCATCATGAATTTGCTTGCGAAACTTTTGCGGCCCATTAAGGCCGGGATAATCACGGCCCAGGTACTGTAACTGCAATAGAATTTCACGTAACATCAGTTCCAGTTTTCCAGTTGCCCCCTCCCTTCGTCATTTCTATTTGAGTGCAGCTGCACGTGGTGTGCAGCAGTCTTGTTCTTTGCTACTTACGTGCTTGTAAAGAGTGATAACTTTGGAGCGCAGCTCTGACATTCCCAGTAATAAAAGTTATTTGTTTAACTGTTAAATGCAAAAATATGACTAAACGTTGCAAATTTGTTGTCGTTCGGTGCACTGCAGATTGGAGGTGGAGAAACAGCTTTAAAGCTGTTCGCGTGTGGCCACATGTAGACAGTGTAGAATATACGTTTTAACGCCAAAAAGAATATACTTTAATTCAGCAACCCCCACAATTTACCATCTGGTAACACTCAGATTCCGATAATTTGTACAATTGGTTTATTATACGTGTTTTGGTACATTTAGAAGCTAAAATGTAAAGGTTTACATGCGTATAATCATTGAATGTTCACATTTTTTTTTATTGTACGTTATATGTATATCATTTGAGACTAATTAGTATTTCGTGCTAGCGTGAATAATTCGAAAAATAGTTCATACTATTTTAACTCAAGTCACGGTCACATTGTGCTGCACATCAGTTGGCAGCTCGAAACAATGTTCGTGACAGCCGGCCGCAATTTATCCAGTTTTCTAGTCCGGTAAGTGCGCAGCGTGCAATTTGGCAATTAATTCCAATTTAATAATAACTTCCTATTATTGCAAATTACTAGAAATCGAGGGATTGCAACAAACTGCGTGAGAATGGCAAGCGAGGTGGAGAAGGCGCAAAGCGCCGCAGCCTCTGAAGACACCATTTTTGGCAAGATTCTACGCAAGGAAATTCCGTGCAAATTTATCTACGAAGATGAGAAGGTGAGTGGGGAGTGCAAAGTGCAGAAGATAATCTCGCATATGCAAGTGATAGTGATAGCTCTCATAAAGTTATGGCGCAGATTTTAATTAGTATTCACTAATACTTTGTCAGAACGAAAAGTTAGGACATTCAGATTTTAGACATGGCTCATAGTCATTGTACGCCATTCTAAAGAAGTTTAGTTGTAATTTTATAATGAGGTAGCTATTATTATTTGAATTATATATATTTATTTCAAGTCTTTAAATTTTTGATTAACTTTTATGTTTAGTTTTTTTTATCAAAAATATAAAAATGTATACTTTTAAAAAGATTAGTTTTAATTTTTATTAATCACATCTTGTTTTAATATCGTTTATACAGTGTGTGGCCTTCAATGATGTGGCGCCTCAGGCACCCACACACTTTTTGGTCATACCACGGAAACCAATTGCACAGCTTTCACTGGCCGAGGATGGCGATGCCGAATTACTGGGTCATTTGATGTTGGTTGGGCGTAAGGTGGCCAAGGAGCTGGGACTCGAAAAAGGCTATCGCGTGGTCATTAACAATGGGCAGCATGGTGCACAGTCTGTTTATCATTTGCATTTGCACTTTTTGGGTGGTCGTCAAATGCAGTGGCCACCTGGCTAATAGTAAAATAAAAAAAAACAGAGCTTAAAAGCTAACATATTTAACAAGCTGAATTGTTAACAAAAAAATAATAAAAACTAGAAAACATATTGTAAAAATATATGCATAAAATTGTAAAAACTCAGCGTCTCGATGATGGAAAATTGAGCTTGAATTCGATGGCGCTGTTGAGAAACTTGTGCAGTTTGCTTGCATTGCGGCTTTTTTGCGGCTCAAAACTCTGCGCGTCCAGGCAGTTCACAAGGATCTCATCCGTAGCCAGCTGGCTGGCAATTTTACCTGAGCCACGCAAACGCCGTGTCGCCAACAAATCCAGCTTAGTACCCACCACAAGGATGGGCACGTGACGACGCTTAAGGATGGGGCGCAGTCGCTTGTGGCGATGCCGACAGATCTGACGCAAAGGCTGATACAGCCAATCGTGCAGACTGTCATGCGTGCTCATGCGCAACAAATCATACACTAGGATAATGCCATCGATGTGACGATAGAGACGATTTCGATGCTCGCGTGGCATGCGTAACGAACTCTTTAAATCGTAGAATTCCACAAAGTGCGGCATCAATTCACACGTGGCCGTTGGGCGACGTGGAAACAGCTCCGTTGTGCTGCTCGGCGATGCTGATGAGGTGGAGGAGGATGATGTCCACTCGGGCGTTGGGGGCAACCAAACGTCGCGAGTATGCTCGTGAAGACGCACTTGTACATTCCACCAGCAGTCGCCCACACGTCGTGTGGCTGGTGTTGGAGTGTCCTCGCTTTTAGCCAGCAAATCAGTTAGACGGGACTTGCCAACACCTGCGGATAAAAACGAATTATTTAAAATCACTGACTGTAAGTTCATATCTCACCTGCATCGCCGAGCACCAAAATGCGAGCTGTGGGTACGTGTTTAATTGTTTGTTGCTCCATTGATGTTTCTCAGTTTTAGATTCAGTTGTAGCGCTGTTTGTTGTGCTGCAATTTATTGTGTCAACTTTGTTTATAATAATTCCTCTTCTCTATTTGTTTTTAATTGTTGACTTCATTTGGCGCATTTTGTCAAACAGATATCTGTAATTATCGAAAAGTGATACACCGATACACCTATCTATCGAAGATGCACCTAACATATATCGAAAACACCTGCAGCTGGTATATTTGGGTGTATGTGGCAAAATGTAGTATATTTTTTGTGGTCACACTCCTTTTTGCAATTTTTACAGTTTTGCGCGCTTCCAATTCGATGTGATTTTTTTCCGTGAAATAAAACGATAAAACAACGATGAAAAGTAGTTGTAATAGTTTCAAACATTTGTTTATTCTTTATAAACGTTCCTCATTTCATGTGTGTGTTCACATCAGTGTATTTGTATTTATTAATCCACACAGACGCTTTTTGCTGTCGATCTATCTGTCTGTCTGTGTGTGTGTGTGCGGCTGGAGTCTCACATACACTTGTTATTTTGCTTCATTTTTGTTGTTGTGTTGTTAAATTCTTTGGTTTTTGCATTGAAATAAAATTATATACTTGTAGCTTGCAAATACAGTTGCATCGTCATATACTATATATAATATATATAGTATGCAGTTTATTTAATAATACATATAATTCAATCGCTTTCGTTTTTTGGTTTTTTTGCAGTTATTCAGTTTTGCAATTAAGTTTTTGGTAAGAGCTTTTCTTAAAACATATACTCGTATGTATTATGTATATATTTTGTTGTTCATTTTCATATAGTAAATATAATTGATTTAAAATTCAAAAAACAGCTATAAACAGTTTTATCATAAACAACAAAACTCCGAAAAAGAGCTTAATGATGAGTGGTGAGTTACGCAACCGCATTAACGCGAGCCGCGGTCTTCAAGGATGTGGTGAAATGTGTTTGTGATGTGTTTAGGGATCGCGAGTGTTGAGTTGAGTTGAGTTGAGTTTCGATTTCCGCGATGTAAATAGTGAAGAGTGTGTGGTAAACTAATGGAAAATGCCCAACAAGTGGGGCCATTGAACAACGACCTATGTGGTACGTATATTAATGCATTATTTATATGTATATGTATATTGTATGCTTAGTTTTCATACTATGCGGTGCTGTGGTGATTATGTATAACTCCTTCATTTAACTATTTTATGCTGTCTTGGTATTTCATTGTATGTATATATAAAATGTTGTTTATCTGGAATATATATGCATGTTGGTATGTATGTATATCGCTTATGTAATGCGCACACTAGTGGCCATTTTAACTCATTATTTCAACATCAAACATTGCCCTATATCTTGATTTACCTATTTTTCTTTTAAATTATATTTGTGTATTTGTCAGTATTACATTATTATTTTTTGCCTAACACATACGTACACGCATTATATATATGTAGGTGCAAATCGCTCTATCTCATTCTTGCGGCTAGACGAGCTTCTCTATATTTTTCCAATCCTTCAGGTGCGCTCTATATAGTGGTATTGTTGTTGATCGTGTTTCGTATGGTGTTTTCTAAATGCCTTTATGCCTGATTTATCGAATATATAAATTACATACATAAATATCTAAAAATAAAAATACATGGACTTCTACAGCTTTTTTATTTTGCTTTGTATTTGTTCTTATCTTTTCATGGTTTTAGTATTTTAATTGTAAACTATTATTATTAGTATTCTTCATTTTTTGTTTGTTTTTTGTTTTCAACTACTGATTTGTGCTTTTTGTGATGGCTTCTGCGCTGCTTTTTGACTGCTGCGTTTAAAATAATACAGATACGTACGTTATATGCAGTATACATAGTATTGTACGACTAACGGTAATCATATAGAACTATATATGGTAGACATCCATGTGTATTTCTAATACATACAGACGTGTTCGACTCTTTTATTTTGGTCAGTTCGTGGGTGGCTCTGTGTCTTTTTCTTGTTCTGTGTACGTGTGCATGTGTGTATAGTATGTGGTGTGTGTGCGTGGTGAGTATGTACATGTAGAGTATGTTGGATTACACTGTCGTCTAAAATGTAGTGGACAGCATAAACTCGTGTGAAAAATAATATACCGAAACTAAAGAAAAAAAAACGCAAATGAAATTATTGTATTTTTTATTTGTTGTTAATATTTATATATGTATGTATATGCATATATAGAAATATGTATATATATAATTTGCTTTTATTCATTCATCAGTTTAAATCAATAATCAACATCATTTTATATAATTCCATATAATTTGTTTAATATGCAAGTATTTATGTATATATTTATATATAGTTTGTTTTGTTGTTGTTGCTGTTGTTGTGGTAAGTTTGTGTCTTGTGTTTTTGTTTATTTTAGTTTGGTAATTTACAGTTATTATTTGGAAAAGCAAAGTACGTATTTTTTTAATATTTGTTTTTGTTTATTGAACAATACTCGTAATTTGTAGAATTTGCTTGCCTGTCGTTTATATATATATTTATTTGTAATTTAGATGAATTATTTTACATAAATATTTTGTTGGTATTTTCAGTTTGCATTGGTTGTTGTGTTGTGTTTTGCTTTATACTTGTCTTTTTGTTGTGAACATAACTACAAACTGTGTACGGGATTTTGTAGATCCCAATCTACGCTTTATCATTATTACATATAATTTATTATAATCATTTATATACCGTTTTGTTAAATATTTTTTACAGGACAAAAACATCTAATTCAATAGTTAATTTTATTTTGCAATATCGAAATGATCAAATCAATTAAACAATTAAATATGGGCTGCTCTCTGAGTGGAATGTCCTAAATATAATCGTAACATTCCCCAGATTACAGTGTTTTATTTGTTATTCTTCGTCTTCCTATTCTTTTTGTTGTTGTTGTTGTTCATTGAAAATACCAATTTAGTAGGTTTTTGTGCACAGGCTGCACAACGTTATAGAAGTATAGTATATATAAACGTATGTATATTGTTTAGATTTCAATGTATATATGTATGTTTATATATACTTGAATATAATATAAATAGTAATAACTATTATTGTTCTTAATATTTCTTGTTTTAACATTTTACTTTTGCTTTAGTTTAGTATTTATTTATGTATATTTTCATTATGTCCTAATATGCTTTTCCAAATCATTAATCAATCATAGTTGTGATTAACAATACGAAAAAATACCAAACAGTTGAGATTAGTAGAAACCTTAAGAGCTTTTTGAAGCAACTAAACTCGAAATTAATTTAGAGACTATAGAATAGAATAGAAGTTTCGGAAGAGTAGAAGGGCTAACTAAAAGATCGATCAATCGAATAATGCCTATATTGTGAAATGTTCGATATACGATAGGTATTTTCTTTGTTAGGGTTTAAACTGATGATATATTCCATTGAAATCACGCTTTAAAGTTAAACTTTTGTTATTTGCTTTTGTGTTTGTTCTTTCCTTTTGTGTTTTTTTTTGGTATGATGTTATTTTTGGTTTGTTCTACTTATACGTCTGATTTACCAAACCTCAGCGTTGTGTATACATAACATTAGTCTATGCAGGGGGTTATACATAATTTTTTTATTCGTAATATAATATATTTATTCATTTTCTTTTACTTCTTTATTCATATGTCTGTCATGTCTCATATATATGTTGATGTTTAATATACTTACACAATTACAATAATACATAATACAATCGATAATTAAATATAATAAATTAATTTACATAACAGTTTGTCTTTTGGTATTTTCATTGATTTTCTAATAAACTTTCAACAGTTTCATTTTTGTGTTTTTTTTTCGTAGATGAGAGCAAAATAATAATAGTTTTATTTTATTTTAAATGAATTAAACTTAACACGTTAAAATGATGATTTAGTTGATTTTTCGTTTTGTTTTTATTTTATATATATTTGAGTATATAGAGTGTTTGAATTATATTTGTAACATACTCGTAGATTTTCTTTTATCTCATGACAACAACAATAAAATACTAGAAATTTCTGCATTAGTTTGAAATAAATGTGATTAATCCAATTCAATACGAAATTTTTCTCGATTAATTTATTGCAGGCGCAAAGTTGGATAATAAATTGCTTTTTAATGGATGAACCAATGTAAGTAGAACTTAAATTTCTAATTTCTTTCTAGTTTCTTCGACGTGTTCTTTTATTTCCTTTTCTTTGTTTTCCAAAGGCTTTGGTTATATTTGTTTTTTAATCAGATTTGATTTTGTTGTTGATAAACTGCGCGGGCTACGATATTTATATTGATTGTTGTTTGTTGTGGGGTTTGTTGAGGTTCTTGCAGATCCATAATAGATCCAATGGATCAGTAGCTGATGATGCATACGATTACAATGACGGTTCGCTTGAGTTATCTTTGGTTTTTTGTTTTCCATTTTCCATAACGTCTGATACTTAGGTGAGCTGTAATGCTACAATCTTTATACTAGATGTATTAAATAGAAGACTAAATGTGTAAGCTTACCTGGATTTGACAGCTGTGTAGCGTTTACTTCATGTTCTTAAGTATTTCGTCAGTTTCCTCAGGATCCTTGAGGGTATGCCACTGAGCAATGGGTCGACGAGGCGATGCCAACATGTCGGACCAATGGCGCAACTCAGTTCCAGTGCCCATGCAGCCAAGTATACAGCGTCCAATGGGCTCAGAGGTGCCAATACGATCGTAATCCACAACGGTAACAACAAGACAGATTTTCTAAATAGATTTCCCCGCAAAAGAAAAACATTCCATTGATTAGTCCATGTGTTACTAAATTCACAATATCTTATCGGTCGGTTTTTCTTTTTTCGGGGAGGGACCACTATGCGTTAAGCATAGAACTTTATGTTGAAGAACTTTCTTAGTATTTCAGATATACGTGTTCTGTTTTGTGGGTTTTCGGGGGGAAAACTGTTAATGGTTACAGGCAGATACTACGAATTCTGTATTGGAAAGCATATTACAAAAGGCATATAGTTTTCAACTACAGTTGAATTCGATATATTTTCATTGGTTGGATTTTGTTGGTGCACTTTTAGAACATGGTGCAGTAGCTGGAACAGATTGTTTTGTTTTCAGAAGTTCGGTCAGCGTAGAAGAACATTTTTTTTCTTTTGGGTAGCGGGAGAATCCCATCAAAGTTAAATACAAGCTTTTTAGGAGTTTTTCTAAAGGCGGGCGACATATTTTCAAGCATTACAAAAAGCGCCATAAGTTAGTACAATTCTAAAGTGATACGATATGGTATTTAGCTGTGGTTATTTTATGGATTGATCGAAATATGGTACGAGTACAATAACAAGCATATCATGCATTTGACTAGGCGTTCGAAATAATAATCGTATGTATGTATTGTATATACAGAAAATAAAGTTTGTTTTTTTCATAGAGTGAAAAGCATATGAAGTAGTTGGTAGATTTGGTATGTGGTATATGTTAGTATTTGTGTGGTATTTTGGCGGTATATTGGTGATATGCGCAATGATCTTATACAAATGTACACATATAGATCTCTTGTCTTAACCTGCGGCTAATGAACAAATTACTTTTCTTTTGATATTATTTTTGTCAACATTTAAGCTGTAGCAAAAAGAAAAATGTTCATTAAATACGTGTAAACGAAAATGTATAATATTCAATCCCATTCGTCGTAAATCTTTTCCTTTTTGTTATATTTTTTGCATTTTTTATGTGGTCAGAATACTACTTTTGGGGGGCAGGTCTCGGACTAGCACACATAACCAGAGTTCTTTTTTGATCATATATCAGTTTTGATTGGATGTAGTATGTATGTTGTTTTTAAAGTTTTTTTTCATGTTGATACGCTATACTTCTCTGTGGTGTGTTATTAGCTTATTGCTTTATTTGAACTTGTACTGTATTTTGTTGTAGTATTTGTTGTAGTTTTGGTGGTGCGATTGGTTTATTGGTTGGTTTAATCGATATTCAAATCAGAAGACAGTGTCAAAATAATGTACCCATAGTTGTGGTGCATTATTGACGCCGCTGAGATAGTTTGCGATAGTTTGTATTATGGAAAGAGTATAGTAGGTAGTTTTTAAGTAGTTTTTGTAGTATTTGTAGTTAAGAGTGAGTGTGTATCATTTCCATCAATCGATACATAAAAAGAATGTTATCGATCCACTTATCGACTGCTCGTGCACTGTGAGAGCGCGCCGCACTACTGCTGCGCTCTCAAAAAATGTTTACAGTAACAATAACTACGAGTATATACGAGTAGTAGTAGTAGTAGTAGTAGTAATTGTATTAGACTTGTGTCTGTGTAACGAGTATTCATGGTGTTTCTCATTATTTTAATTGATTTTTGATCTGTATCATTGATAGTCTGTAGTTTCAACTACGAAGCGACCTACAACTGAACTGAACTCAATTTGTCAGTGGTCTGTGTCAAAAAATCAACATCGAATACATAGAATAGTAAATAAAAAATACTTGAAAAACAAATCATCAGCTGAGCTAAGCAAAAAATTAAAAAAAAAATTATTGATATTTTTTTATATTTTGGTTTATCACAAAAAGTTTGACAATCAAACTACACAAAGTAAAAGCAAATTAGATTCCGATTTCACATTGGATAACAACGCACTGCGCTCAGCATTTTGTCTTAATATTTACAGCCGGAATGTGGGCGTGGCAGTCGTTGGGCAAAATTTTATATATATATATGTAAATATATTTATAAAAAAAATCAAAAACGTAAAGCAAAAAGTGTTTTGTTTTTGTTTAGATTTTTAGATTAAAATACAACATTGAACATTGAATACGTTTCGATTAATTTTGATTAGTTTTTGTTTTGTTTGTTTTTGTTTTTGGGGGCACACATAGATAGTATTTAAGTTGGAATTGTTGGAGGTTTATTCAGGCTAAACGAAAGTTGTTTTATTTGGCTATCCATTCGGTTTGGTTTGGTTTTGGTTTGTATTTGTTTGTTTGTAGAGTTTAAGAGTAAAAGTGATATTGTTGTTATTGGAATACGAATACGAATACAAATACGAGTATTCAACACATGTAGTATATATAAATATATAGAGTTATGTATATAAACAACAACAATTGCACGAAAGAGGCTAGTGTGGAGGCGGGTTCGTTACTCAAACTTTGTTTAGAACATGTTTTGGTTTTGGTTTGATAGTTCGGAAAGGACAGCTTTGGTTACAGTAAACAGTTAGGTAGTAGTAGTAGTAGTAATAGTAGTAGTAGTAGTTGTAGTAGTAGTAGTAGTAGAGTAGTAGTAGTGGTTTTATAGGATAGTATAATACATTCTCGCATACTTGTATTTGTTCAAATGGTACTTCAAATGAGAACGACTCATTATAGTAAGGGTTGAGGGTGCATTTTTTGATACTTGTCTTCTTCTTTTTCAAACGTTTGCCATTTTGCATGATTGCAATTTTCACATATGGATCTATAAAATAGAAAAAATTGAAAGAAAGAAAAAGAAAACATTTTCTTTTTATAATAATAAAGTAAAAACTTTGAAGTTGATGAGCAGATTTTTTTCTTTTGTCTTAGTTTTTGGTAGTTTTACACACACATATATAAAGAAAAACGTTACATAAAACTCTCGATTAATAGAATATAGAATATTATTCATATAGATTGAAACAACAATTTGTACTTTACGCGAAACAAAAACAACGATTGTAAAATTCGAACAAACGAAAGCTGAAACATTGTCCAGTACAAAATCAATGCAAATCCCGCTCAACAGGATTTTGCAAAGGATGTTAAATAAAGCCTTATATGCTGAAGGCTTAGCATTTAAGTATTCATTATATTGAAATATTATCAACATATGGAAAATCGCAAGAGTTACAAAAGCTACGATTTATAGTTAAATTCAACATTAACTTTTCGTTTCTACTTTCGTTTGCTTCTCGAAATTTGAAAATCAAATATAGATAGATTAGATATTATTTGGATATCAAGAAAGTTAGTTTTACTTTGGAACACAGTAACACGTTAAACTCAAGGCAGACAACTGATAAATTAAAAGATACGAAATAATCGTTAGAGTTTTGAAAATAGTCTCATCATTAGAATTTTGATCAAATATCAATCATAAAGAGCATGGGAACAAAAATGTCAATTGCTTTTCCGAAAACATACTTGAAAATGTTCTTTTGTTTGTAAAAGCCTAGAAGAACTTTATATCCCCATCACAAGGGGCATTTTGTTTGGATATATTCACTGGCAACGTTCTCTTTTCTTTCGCTCTCCAGCATTGTAGCTGAGAGAGCCGAAATACTATACGTATACTTGATGCGAGTGTCAGAATACGAATTAGATTACATGCAAAAGTGTAGCTAGAAGCAAGCGAATTTCAATTTACTGCTAATACGAGTATTTAGCAATAGTTATTGGAAATTTGCAGATTTGTATATTTTGTTTTTGGTTTATTGTTTTTAGTTTTGCCAGGCCATAAGTCAAAAAACTGTGCATAATTTCAAGATGGTAACGTTGCCAGACCAAAATATATCCATGGTTTAAATGATATAAGTTTGATTTATTTGTTGATTTTATTTTTAGCGTACGCGATATTACATAAAAGTTTTGTATTGTTAAATATGCAAGTCGAAAATTTGCGCTAAATTGTTATTAGTTGAAAAAGTTGTAAGTTTTTTTGTTTGATAGATTGAAAATTGAAAAATTGGTCAAAAATTGGGAATAAAATTGAAATACTTTGTTGCTCTCTGCAAACGTTGCCTTGGCGCTTGCATTTCATCTGGTTGATCTTAACATTTATAAATCAAGTTCAATACACAAATCAATAATCAAATCATACATAAAGCAAAAACAAAACCAAATAGTACACTGGGCTATAAATATATGAAACACACATATAAGGATAGACACTGAAGCGTTGCCAAGATTGCAATTGGACTCTGATAATACGGAAAAGTCCGGTCTTGCATTTTGACAACGCTTTGGTAGCACGCTATATTACCAGACAATCCACCGACGTCCATTTTCTTCAAGTTCTTGGCCTCGAGAATGACAACTGTTAGTTTTCCGGCGGTCGGCACATAACGCAGTGAGAAGCAGATGTCACCAAGCTTTTCCTGTGGAGATTCGATAAGAATTTAAGAAAAAAATCCCATGGATTAGTACTAAGACTGTAACTCAAGGACGATTTACAACATTGAACACTTCACATAAATTCTAAAGAGTTACATTTAACCAGTTTCACATATATTGTTTCTATTCGAGAAGGGCTTTAATCACAGGATTAAAAAAATGCTTTGTTCCTTGTGCACAGTTTAAAATTAGAACAGAATTTATTTATCAGAATTTAGAATAGTTAAAATTTTGTCGTAATTGGAACTTTGGTAATTTGAAATACAAAATTATTTCGAAATATTCTCGTCAATTAGTAAATTGTTAAAGACTCTCTGGAAAATAATTCGTAGCAGTCACTCAGGAATCAATTATATGAATTTACTTCTGTTTCAAAAGTTTATATTTTATGATGAAACTGTAGACTCAATTGTCAAAGACTTCAATAAATTAACTAAAATTCATATTGCTTACAATACAATATATAATACGATATAGGTTAATAAACGAGGATACACAATTTAAACAGTTAATATTCTCACTGAAATAAAATCAAACTCAAATAGAATATTGTATCTCATACACGAGTACATTAAATATTGGCTTTACGGGGGTGAAATATGCTTTACAAGTTACGGTATAAGGTATTCGGATACGATATCATACTACGCATGTGTATGATTACATTTACTTTAGTTATTAATGGGTTTCATTGGTTGACACAAAACGAAATAAGTACATGGAAACACATTTACTGCACGTCTTAGAGCTTCGATATTGTTGAGTGTGAATATATATATTTGTATTTAGAACGATATATATATATATATTGTATGTATATTATGTAAGTAGAACTCAAAAGAAAGTTGATTAAGAACCAAACCTAAAACAAACAAAACAAACTTATTGACATTTGGTTTGCGTGTTGTTGTTTGTTTTGTTTTGTTATTGTTTCATTGTTTGTTGTTTGTACTTAGTTTTCTTACAGGGATTCCAGACACAAACTTACATAGTTCATAGTATAGATTTATTGGTTATATTATAAACACCCAGCTCAAAACCGATTTATCAAAATATAAGCAAAATGAGAGATCATGACATATAGAGAGAGTGAAGAGAACAAGAAGTTTGAGTTTGGCCGATTCATACTTATTTGTTGTATATGTACAGTTGGGTCTAAGTTCTTTGGACAACTATATGAGCGCAAGGCCTCAAAAGTAAGGAAATCAAAATGTTTGAGAGAGATAGAGAGTTTTAGAGATAAAGAGAAAGAGAACGAGCGAGTATTATATTTATGTATATGTACATGAAAGGCATTCGAGTAAGAATAGTATATATTATATTACAATTTGATAAAGGTTGCACTATCTAATGCGTTATCTAAATATATATATTATATTTGTAGATAAACCCTTGGTTGGCTGGAACCACTTGCATTTGTTTTGGTGTATAAAAAGGGGGTTTTCGGTTTTCAGTTTTCAGTTTTTGCTTATCGATACTGTCATCGATATCGGTTGTACACTAATCGATTGCCAATTGCTTAATACACTTATCCAAAGCCAGCAATTTGTACAAACTAACCTGGGATTTGTTAAGAGAATTTTAACTATGTATTTACTATATAAATCGTGTGTTCTTTTCGAGTATTATTATTAAAATAAACAATCTTATATAGAGAGAGAGAGCGAGCGAGCGTAACAGAGTGAGAGAGAGAGAGGTAGCAAGAGAGATAGAGATAGGAAGAGAGAGAGTTTTTGAGTAGTCACTTACCGCTACTTTTTGATTTTGAGTTTTGAATTTGAGTTATTGAGTTTGAATTGAAAGTTTTTGGTTTTTTTTCATGGGCTTTCAAAAATATCTCAAGACTTTCAATGTCGAAATGTTGGGTGAATGTTTATGCGGACCAGAATATAAAACTAATAAATAAACCATCGATAACAATTAACCGAAGAAATCATTAAAAACATAAATTATAAAAATAATACATATTAACTAAAAAAATTGTTGATCATTTGTTTTCATTTGTTTTTGACTGTCATCGAAGCTCTGCTTAAACATTACAGCACACAAACAAGTTGCAAATTATAAAGTATATTTTATATATAATGGCATTATACAAATATCGGTCGAGACAGCGACACAATTAAGGAACATAAAATATACACATTTTGTATTTAATTTCATTTTAAATCGAAACACGAAAGAAGCATTATTACATTTTTTCTTTATAAACATAAAATTTATCATTGAATTGGATATATATATATTTTTTATTTTTTAATTTTATTTCTCATTTTAACGTAACGAAACACAAACACAACGTAAATAACTTGAACACATTTATGAGGACAACAACCAAAGCAAATAACGGTAATTATGAATTGTCTCCCAAGGAGAGTTTTGATACTTACATGTTTCCAGACAATTCAATTATGATTCCAGATGTCGTTTACCGATATGAGTCAAAATTTTTGTTCGAGTAGAGTAGTTTTTGATTTGTTTTTTTTTTGAGTTTCAATTTGGTGAATTTTGAGACACGATTGTATAGATTTTTTTGTTTTTGGTTTTGATTTGATTTTTATTAGCGATACGTTCAAAAATAATTAAAGAGAAAAATGAAGAGCATATTAAAGATTTTTCAATTACAGTTCCATTAGAATTTCAATAAGTTTGGCAAATTTGAAAAAAGAAAATGTTTTGCTTCAACGAATTTGTTTGTGTACAAGTTGTTCGCATTGGTGTGTGTGTGTGTGTGTGTGTGTCATCGTCTGTTACTGTGGGGTGTGATATGTAAAGTATATATATAGTAATTTGTCGGAGAGTATAGTTTTTAAGCAAAAAACATGCAATTTGGTTTCGTGGAATGTCAATATATATTGGAGTTATTTATTTGAGTTGTTTCGCTTGCTAATCTAATTATTAATTATGTTAATTGCAAAATGTATGATACATAATGTGTGTCTTGAATACCATTGCAGTCGCTTCGTTTTTCGGGACTTTTTCGCTTAAGTGCAATTTCCATGTTACTTTTGATTTCCATTTTTTTAAAATGCTCATTCTGTGTTCTGGGCTATTTCTATTTTACTATTTTAAAATAAACATTGAAGTGATTTGCAAAGGTAGATATTAATTTACTATTTAAGTGGGAACACTTCTTTACTGTATTAATAAGACCGTTTTTTGTCGATAATTTAAGTGTTTACTTTAATACTATACAAATTGAGGTTTAGAATCAAACTGCAAGAGTATTACATTTTCGATTAGCCGAAAAATTGTCATTTCTTCTCATTTGAAATTAGATTCTTGCATTCTCAGGCCAAATTTTTCCAGTTTTTGTGTGTGCTTGCTTGTTGTTGTTGGTTAGGTTGCGTGTGAGTGTGTGAATTTGTGTAATGTTAAATAGATTTTGCTTTGCATTCATTTAATAAATTAGACCAATTTGAAATTATTCATTGTAGATGCGAGTGCAAAAGTTGATTTCTACTTTATTTTAGGACTTCTTAAGGTTTCCAATCAAAGTGCAAAAATTATGGAAAATATAGTGTGTAGAGTGTGTTTGTGTGTGTTGTACAGCAGACGGTGGAAGTGTGCGTTGTTGAGTGGAAAATTTATGTCTAGGCTTGCGGCATGGGAAATTTGTGAGAAATCGTATCTCCATAAATTTCTATAGCTTTTCGTTTCACTAGGTCGAGGGCCATGCTGATTCTGATTGATTAATTGATTAATCGTTTGATTTGCATTTTGTAATCATTTCTTATGCCACAAATTTTCTCAACAAAATAATATTGCAGTGTGATTATTTGCATTGTGAGAAATGCTAAGGTTAAGTTGATAAATTCTTAAGATAAATAGCAAAAATTCAACTACAATATTAATGATGCGAGAAAAGATGCAGACATAACAAGAGAAAGTTGATAAACAGCGCGTTAAATTATTGTGGTTATATATGTTGACATAGTTTAATATTGATTATCATGGTTACAGTTACAGATATATAGATATATATATATATAGGTTGGGATTTAGCTGTTTACAGTGTCTGTGTGTTAATTTTGTTGGATGTGTTTACAAGAGAGCGACAGATCAAAGAGACAGAGCAAGTTGTACAAAGTAGTATATAGGAAACGAACGAAAGATTATAACAAATCATGTATGCAAAATGTGTTTATTGTAATTGGTTTATTTTTATCATAATTTCTTTTTTTTTGTAATAACTTTAAAGTATTTTTTTCATTGTATTTACCTTCTACAAAAGTTCAAGAAAACAAGAGTTTTTTTTTGTAATTTATATTTATGTATGTATTGAAAACAATTGTTTTTGAGGGGAGGGAATTGGAGAAAGAGAAATTGAAGAGTTTATATATTTCAGTTTGTATTTTGTTGTACTTTGTGTAAGTTAAAGTTTAAACAAAAAATCATAGTCTTATAGACGTTATAGAAGAATGTGCAAAAAAAAAAATTAAAATCTGTTTTCAGTTTATTTTTGGTTTAAGGCAATTGTTCATAAACTTTGCTAAAGTTGCCAAAGTTGATGAAATATTACCAGAGCTTGTAATATTTGTAAGTAAAATGTATAATTTATACTTGTACTTGTTAAACGATTTATTATTTATATTTGCATTTTGAACTGGGTGTGTTTGAAAGTTGAATAAAAGTTTTGCACTTTGCTGTCTGTTAACGCAGTTAAAATTGTTATTGTTATTTGTTATCTTTTGTTGTTCTTTGTTTCTGTTGTACTTGGGGGGGCAGAGAGTGAGATTTCGGGGGTTTATACTTTTAGTTAGGACAGAGATAGATAGAGACAGATATTTATATATAAAGAGACAGAGATAGATAGAAAGAGAGAGTGAGATAGAAGGAGAGCGATACGCAAAAGCAAACATCAAAGTTGGTCTTTTGAATTTTGGATTCAGTTTATTTCTTTTTTTTTGCTATGGCTTGTTGTACTTTTTATGCAATGCGAATTACATACACACAAAACACACAATTTCTGTTTATTCGGTATATTCTGTATATCATAATGGGAATACTTTGATATAGTTTACACAAGTCAACACGCTTTGATTTTTTCTGTTTCTGTTTTTGTTTTCTTCTTTTTCTGTAGTTTGTGGGTATAACTTAAATGAATCTAAACATATTCAAATTATAAGCAACAGTAGTTGTTCTTGTTGTTGTTGGTTTTCATCTTGTGGTTTGTTGATGTTATTGTTGTTTCTTTTTGGTCACAAAGTTGAAGTGAACACAAAATTGAAATGAAAATCAAATAAACTTGACACTTAGAGGCACATTTAGGTTTTGTTAAGTACATATTACACACATAGAGTGGAAACACCATCGAGGAAACTTCCCGCCCTTGGCCCCCATTTCAAAAGAAATGTGAAACAAAACGAAACGAGAACCGAAACGAAACGAATATTGTATACGTATTTGTCTTTGGTATTCTGTATATATTGTGGAGCTGTCATGGTCCAATCTCTACATACCTGTCCACCTTCACCCTCAACGCTGACCAGATCACGCCATTCCTCAATTGTTTGCGCCAAGTCGATGGTGCAGAGCGGCACCTTCACTTCACCAATTTGGTCGTGTTTCGAGAATCGATCAAAGTCAAAGATGGCAAATACGAGCGTCTTATTCATGGCATCGGCATACGGTAAACTCTGCAGATGCAACTCACACTCATTTAAATCCAATTCCAACGAACATAGAAGAAAAACATCGTTCCGCACTTACCTTGAATGTGAACGTTTCATTGAAGACGGGACTGAGGGTCTTGCGATGCACCTTTGTCTCGAATTTCTTTTTCTTATCGGGCAACAGATAGACCTTCACATAGGGATCCGAAGTACCGCCCATATCCAGGGCGGGGAGCTCCTCGGCCTGTATAACAGTGACGGCCAAGCTGTTTGAATTGAAGTCGTATTCAAGCTGCAAGATACACATTATAGAAAAAGATCCGCAAAATGCGGTGTTCGTTCCCCATAAAGAAGAAAGAGAGCACAAAAGCAGGCATATTAGTTGAAGGTCGTTGCAACATTTCAGGAGCTGTAAATGTGTTATGGACTTTCATGTGCTGCATTCTAATTTTGTGCAAATAGCAAATATAGTTGATACTTTTCAACAGCATTTAGATTAATGTTGATGAACAACTTTGACTTTGACTTTGTAATAAAGTGCTATTTAACTAAATGCTTTTGAAAAGTACTCGATTTGATATGAATCTCAAATTGTTGAATAAGAGTTAAGAGCTCTTGATATATTTAATTTTCGTGATATAAATATGACATATTGTTTACTGTTAATGTTGTGAGCAAGTGATAAAGTTGAAGTAGTATAGTAGTAAAAAGTATGCAAAGTTTTAGGTACATATTACTGGCACTCTCGATTGGACTTGACTCGATTTGACTTGACTTTAGTGGTGTTTCCTTTGTGTACAAAAAAACGACAATAACGATAGTGCATTGACAATTTCACATAATCTAGTATTAAGTTAGTTAGTATTTGAGGGTTAGTTAGTTCAGTTATTGTGTATTGCAGGCCATTTGCAAAATGGACTTGAATTGGGCACTTGATATTGAGGCGGATTTTGTGGGAGGGTGAAAGCTCACCTTGAAGTTGAGTCGCCCCAGCTTTTGTTCGCTCTGTTTGTCCTCTTCGTCGCCCTCTTCGGCGTTTTCGGTGAGTTCCTCCATATCAGGCTGAACCTATGGCATACCAGAACCCAATAACTACTAAGATTTGATGGCATTGCAGATACTTACTTTCTCTTTGTATGCCGATCCCAACAACTGTACCGATTTCATATCGACACCCTTCTTACCCTTACCATCTTTGGTTCTTCGCTTCTTAAGGAAGCGGCGCACACAAAAGAATATTATACCAAAGACGACCAGGAATACGAGTATTATAATCGCGACCACGCCCCATGTGGGCAAGCCCGTGCTATCAGCGATTTTCTCAGCGAGCTTTTCGCCGGCATTCTCAATCTTTTTGATTACCGGCATGGAGGTGGAAGTTTCTATCGGGTGATATACGTAATGATTGTGTAGACAGTTAGTAAGTTAATTCAATTCAATGAATACTCTTCTCTCTCTCTTACCCTCTGCCTCTGTTGTCGTTTTTGGCGCTATTGTTGATTCCAGTTGTGCGATTCTTTGATTCTCTGCCCTCTGTTCATGTTCCAGTTCCCGGAACTTGGAGTGATGCTGTGTCGTTTCTTCCAGCTTCTGATTCACCGTCTCCAACTCGGCAGCTGGCTCAGCGCCCGTGGCCACAGGCGCCGGCTCTGCTGGCTCCGTTTCCGATTTTGCATTTGGCGGCATTTTGCACTGTGGTTACAACTGCAAGACAAATGAGTGTAGATTGCTTAAATTGGCTTGTCTTTTAACATCACTCACTTTGCTTAGGCAAGTAATTTATTTTTAAAGCCCTGTGGTTGTAGATTTGCTCCAATTTAGCACTGATAAGCCCACAGACTGGTTTCTAATTGCGCTGTCACCGTTTAAAAATAGACACAACAAAAGCTTGCTGTGGAAGAAATCCTACAAAAGTCGTTGGCAATTTAGCGTGGTCAGAATATCCTTGGAAACACTAGAAATGCGTCGAGGGTGTTGACAATTGCTCAGCTATTTTCAAGTAAAAGTGCTTTGCGGATAGCATGCCAAGGACACAGACACCCACATACACACACACACACACTCTCACTCACTCACTCACTCAAATTCTTTGTGACATACACCCACACAAATATATATATACTCCATCCATTCGTTGGCCGTTTAAGCAGCATTCGCTTCGCTCATATTCTCCTTTTTTTATCCACTGTGGTCCTTTGCAAATGGTTGAAACGGGTAGAATAACTGGCAGCAAAAGTCATCTACAATAGTCGAGTCGATTTAACCTTGGCTTCCTTGAGTTCACAGCTTATCATTGTCGGCTGGGTTACACAAGCAAACAAGTATTATTTACCATAAATGTGCACATTACAATTGACTACTAATTGGAAAAGTTATTGAGGAAACTGTATGTGGTTCTCTACTAGAAATGGGGACATGTCGGCGCCAAGTTTTGCATTGTTTCTCTATTTTCTTGTCTTCCTGCGCACTAGGGTATTTCTTAGTTGAACATTGGTTGGCGTTTTATTCTACTTTTAAATTCAATTCATTAATATGGCAACCGCTTTCTCTCTCCCCATGTTCCCTGCTGTGCTGTGCTGTTCTTTCTTATTGTTATCCATGTGCTTTTGTTGTGGTTCTCGTATTTCTCATGCAATTCATTTTTAATTAAACACATTTTATTTGCCACAAGAAGAAAAATAACAATAGCGACTGCTCTTTACTCGACCCTTTAACAAAGTTCTTTTCATATGTATAGCTACAACCTTTGACCTTTATGCGTTGCTTTGCTTAAATGTTTTGATTTCTTTTACTTTCTCTCATATTTCTTTGATTGACGTGAGCTAAGCGGACAGACAAAACCCAAAATGATTGCCCAATTAAAACTTGAAATCACTCGCAATTCAAGCTGCTTCATTATTTATAACGAATGCTTAATTAATTGCAGTCTAAGCATTTAAAGGAGAGTTGACTGAGTGGCAAGTTTGAGGTCCTTAATACATCCTCTTTGCGGAGTTTTATGTCTTCAGGGCAGAATTGTCAGCTCTCAGCTCTTTATCAGCTGAGCAGCTTTGCTCCACATCCAGTTCATAAAGTTGTTTTATTTTCGTCTGAAATTCTTAGAACTTATGTGATGTGCCATGGGCAACATGTCGTATGCGCAACTTTGTGCCCAAAGCGGACTGTAAACTGCTGCCAACTGGCCTGCTGCTACAGCTGCTGCTGTTGTCGTTGTGGTTATGGTTGTTTGCACAGCAAATGACGTCAAAGGTAATGGAAAACTACACACACACTCACAGACACACACACACACACATTCACGTTTCGCAGGCTGTGAAGCTACTGCGTGAATTTTAAATGCGAAGGCAAATGTGAGACTAATTTAAATACAAATGCGTTGCTTATGCTGTGGAAATATAAAGTATAAATGTGTGCTTGTACGAGAAGGGCGGGTAGGCGTGGCGTGGCAAGATGTGCTTAACATAAAAGTCGCTCGCTTTGCGGTTATTTACTTTTTAGCCGAAAATTCTTTATTTAAGCCATTGGCAAAGCTCTCAGGCCAAAGATACTTGGCATTTAGCCTGGCAACGCCCCTAAGCAGCTGCGTCAACGGCTTGCGTGGCGCCACCAGAGGCCACTGCGACAAGCGGCAAACGTCTTTTGGCGACATTTTTGCGCAAATCAATAAATTTAAATGCAAAGTCGATTTGAGCCTCGACTCTCAACTCGACAGCGAAGAAGGAGCCAAGTGCTCTTAGCACCCAGCGGGACTTTCAAGACTGGCACGATGGGCGGATCGAAGTGGTGTCAGAGGCTGGGTTAAGTGAGTTTTCGAAAGGAAATTGAGTTTGCTTGATGAACTGAGACAAAGGCATTTCAATTGACTCGAGAGGAAGCGACGGAAACGTTAGCAAAAGTGCCTGAATTTGAATGACGACATGACCAAGCAACGTTTATTAAATAAGGTATCTATCTATACACAACATTGTTTTAGAATGTTTAATGGAAATGCTTTAAAACTCTGGGTGTATGTATATCTGTGCTTAACATCCATAGTCACCTGGCACTCTCGTTCAATTTGAGCATGCATCAAATATTAATGCAGCGACAAGAGCAATAAAATCAAGCAAAATAAAAAGATTTCCCTAGGAAAAAACAAAAAAGGCGAGCGTATGATGAGAAGGAAAAGAAAATGAGGACAATGAAGAGGCAGACCCAAAAGTTGGCACATTTCGTACGTGATATTTTATTAATGCTGAAAATCACAAGCTAAATAATGATTGTCATAAAACAGGGCCAAAGCATTGTGCGAACAAGGCGGACAGAGGAGATGCAGAGCAAATGTGAAGAAAGTGGCGAGAAAACTGCTGGGGAAAATGTGAGGAGAATGTGTCATAAAAGCAGCCACAACAGAATTTATAGTTTTGCGTGTTGGCTTGAAGTGGACAATTGCAGCTCCTAGATACTTCTTTAGAAAACTACTCCATTCACACACACATAAACACGTACACTTGCATAAGCGGATTATGTGTGTGTTTGTGGACTTTATTGTAGCATACTTTTGTGCGCCGCCAAAACAATTTTTGTCATTCTGCCAGCTCTGTTTTTTTTGTGTTTTCTCTTTGCTGCGGTTATTTTTTTTGCTTGCTTTATACTCACACAGGTCGGCTAGGTGTGTGCGTGTGTGTGTGTGTAGTTTTATGATATGCGCGGTGCCCGTTTGTCTGGGGCATTCGTGTTAAAACTACGCAGTTTGATTCTGTTGCTCGGCGAAATGGAAGCGAAACATTATTTCTTTTGCAGCACGACAACAGCTGTGTCCACGTCGACTGGCTTTTGTTCTAATTGAGTTTATTGTTTTCTTTTGCCATAAAACTCTCAAATCAGTCAAGAGGACACATAAACCAACTGAGACGAGATTAGACTGCATTGATTGAGTGAAGCAAATGCTTTCAGCGGATTGCACCCTAAACGAGCTTAGAATAACTGTTGACTGCTTTCCATTTGATATTTAAATTATTTTCTCATGTGGGCGCCCCAGTTTTATCACTGTGTGGTGGTTATATATAATATTTTATATTGCGCTTTTCTTTGCACTGTGACATTTGATGGATTCCGTCTAAAAATAGAATTGGATTTCTTTTTTTTTTCCATGCACGCGCGTGGGTTGAAAAGTTGTGCGGATTCACAATCTGTTGGAGTGAAAGTGAGAGCTGTTGTGATGCACCAAAAATAGCAACAATTGGTTGTCATTAAGATTAGGGTTAAATTCAGTTAGCGATAAGATAACTTGGGCTCATAAAACATGCAGAGCAGAGCAGTCACAGCAGATAAAGACTCGCAGTGATAGACAGAGTCACTCACACATTTGGAGCAGGGCCAACGTCAAGAGCTGACAATCAGGCTGTCAAAACAAATTAAGCTCTGGCCCAGACAAAATATTCACCTGTACATCAATCGAAGCAACAACAACAACAACAACAACATGGAAATTATAGCGAGAGATGGGATAATAACATGACGTTGGCATGTAATAGAAATAGAATTAAGTGTTTTATTTTATGTGTATGTGTGTGTGTGTGTCTGTGTAGAGGGCACACAAATTTATGTGTGTGAAAAGCAGGAAAACAGGAAGGCGACCCTCATTGAAGCTCAGCCCATTAATTGTTAAGCTCCTTCATGTGGCTGATACGTCTCTGAGCAGGAAACGGTTAAACTTTTTGAAGAGCGCGCGCACTACAAAAGTGGAGAGAGAGAGAGAGAGAGAGCGACAGAAAGCACGAGAGAGAGAGCGTATGATTGAGAGCAACACATGACTTTCTCTCTCTCTGTCTTTGTGCGCTTGCTGCGCACATAACCCAGAGAAGGCAACCAAAAACAAGTTGAAGACGAAAAAAAAACGAAGATGAAAAAAAAAAAGGCAGACGAATGGCTAACCAAGTTAAGATTGTTCAAGCGACAGTCACCGCTCAAGTCGATGATGATGGTGATCATGATGATTGTCATGACGATGAGAGGCCACTGGTGAAGATAATGAGGTTGGTACGAAAAGAAAACTAATTTTCCACATCATTATGCTTTTCGCTTTCAATGCACAAATGCTGCTGGCTTCTGCCATGATTTCATTAGACAGTTATTTTTGTGCAATCTGTAAAAGTTGCAGTCACACACACACACACACAGACGCTCACACACACCTACGCACCCTCATATACTCATGCATGGCAACGAAGCGTACACACACACATGTCTCTTGCTCATATCAATATTCGATTTAAAGACATTTTTCGGTACTGGGCGTTGTGGGGTCAACTGAATGCGTGCGGCAACGTGTGTGTGTTTGTGTGTGTGGGAGTGTGTTGTGTGTGTATAAGTGTGTGCTGGCATGCGTGTGTTTGTCTTGGGCCGCATGGCTGCGTTGATTATTGGCAATTATGTGCGGTTTTTATGTGTCGTTTCCAAGGAACCTCGCTTATAATTCCAGCTAATAAAATGAACGCTTATCGCCAACTACTTTTCCCTCTTTTGTGCTTGTCTGCACCAGCTTGAGTTTTATGCATATTTCATGTTGATTTTTTTTGTTTTTTTGGCTCACAGAGCACGCAGATAATTAACAACAAGCCCAGCAAGAACAAAGAGATGCTTAATTAACTTTGGCTTTGGCGCTGGCCGACGAATAAGCTGAATACGTTTTGGGGGCGAACCTCAAGGGAGTTTATAATAACCTAGACGAAAATTGCGTATTAGCAGATAATTATATTTGCAATTTAATAACACGGCTGTCTTGAATTTTTGTGCCTGAACTAGCAAGTTGGGCATGAAATCATCTAATTTTGCTCAGACATAATGAGATAAACTGGACTTATAATTATGTGTTTATATATGCTGCAAATTAATTAAAAGTCTTGTTAACTTAAAGATAACATTAATTTTTCTTCATTTTTTATAGAGATCTGTATTCTGATTATTATGATTTTGTTCTTTCTAGCTTCTGGTGAATGTTTGGTCGATTGTAATGTAAGTATTGAGCAGATTTTTTGTATTGTTAGCTACGTTATCATTCTAGGACTATATGCAAATATTCTAGAACCAATTTAATTATTTCAAACTATTATAAATATAAGACAACTACAAAAAGGTAAATATTCTAGTAGAATCTGTAACGAAGTTTCAAATGCCCCTGAAAGTATGCTGCGAAGAGATGGGAGTAAACTTACCTCTTAATCAGACAATGTTGCCAATGTTAGTTGTAAGTGTTGCAGAGTCAAGTTTTGCTAGCTGTTGATATATGGTTGTTGCTGTTTGTTGGTTTGTTTTAGTGGTTGAGCAGCAGTACAGAGTAGATTTGATCCGGCAGGAGGGCAACGGAAGGCTCAAGATGGTCTTAGGCTCGGGCTGCTGGCAGACGACGGCAACGGCGACGACGACGAATCGTGTGGATGATGTGAAGAGGGGGCTGAATTAATATGTGTGTGTTGTGCTGCGTTGGCTAGTGAGGCCTTTGCTTAGCGCTAGTCTCACATGTATTTCGAACACTTCTGCAAATCGATAAGCGATTAACGATATACGATTAGCGATGGATGGTTAACGAATTACGATTAGCCATTAACGAGTGCGAATGTTTCGTTTCTTTTTTTTTTGTTCGATTTTATTTGTTGAACGCGTTGTTAAATGTATTTTTGTGTATATAATGCCAGACGATACGCGCAATGCAAACAGCGAACGACAGCGAGAGAGAGTCGAGTTGGATGGACGTGGGAGGCGAAGAGCGAGAGAGCAGAGCAAAGAGACAGTGAGCGTGAGAGAAAGTGTGAGAACCGAAAACAGAGCGTATACGTAATATTAACAATACAATGGTATGCGTAAATATTGATAGAGCGAATCTCGCTGTGTGAGAGTGTGTGTGTATGTGTGTGTCTGTGAGTGGCTAAGGGGAAGGGCAAATTCGCTTTTGCTGCTGCTGCTGCTGCTGCTAGGGACGAAGACGTTGTTCCAAGCAAATTCAGGATAGAGATTTTCTTAGAGCCCTTTTCTTTTTCATGAGCTTTTCTCTTGACACTCACACTCGCACACACTCACACACATACTCTCGCAGTCGTGACTTGTGCAATCTATTCGGTTTTTATGTTGTTTAATTAGTTTCCATAAATATTTGTAATAATTCGCGCTTAAGGGAAAATCTAATAATTTTCATTGTGCTCTGCAGAATTTTCTCAGTGGGTCACGACGCGTAAAATCATGTGGAAAAATCAATATCTGAGACATGCACATCATACACACGCGTTTTCACTTTCAATTCAATATCATAACTTCACTCACAAGTTTTCACCAGTTTCGCATTAAACTCGCACACTTTTCGTATTTGCGTTTCTCAATTAATTGTTGCAAATTGTTTTGCACTTTGCTTGGGCAACGCCAAAAATGCTGATACACAAAAAAATGTTCTGCTTTTTGGGCCAGCGCGTGCCACCATACACTCACACACACTCACTCACTCACACTCATACCACACTGACACAGTCCCACAAACACACATACACACACTCACACACACACACACACACATACACAGTGACAGACGCACACGCACAACACTTTTCAGGCCCTTCGTTTGGCTTTTGCTTTATGTAATAATTCAAATTCCAACAAATTCAAATTAATTTTCGAACAATTCCAATTGATTGGCGTGCAGCACTTTTATTTGGTTAAATTATTTTGAATAATTTTTGTCGATTCGCTCGATTGGGATTTTGCAAAACATTTTTTCACATTTGTAGATTTTCTTTTTGGACTTTTGCTATTCATTCACCTTCAGTGCAGCGCTTTGTACTTGCAGTCAACTTCCACGGTCGATGTTCATTCGCGTTTTGGGCTACACAGCCAAGGAGCTGCGAGGAAAAAGCCCACAGACATTGGTCCAACAGCCAGCCAGAGAGCGAAACGGGTCAGGCATCGATTTTGCGTTGGTGGCCAGCAGGAGGGTGGGTGGTGTGTGTGTGTGTCTGTGTGTGTGTCGTGTGACTGTGTAGACCAAAGCAGAGCAGAGCTTTCGAAGAGAATGTAGACTTTTCGTAGTAATCGGCGTGACAAACGCTTGAAATCCTTCACCCACAAGCTGTGGATGTAAATTCGCTTTAACTGTTTAGCTTAATAGCTAATATTTATTAATATTTACTAAATATTGTACATCCTAGAAGTTTTGGTAATTTATATGTTTAATTATATACATTTTGAACTATTTTCTAAGCAGAAGTTTTTCCAAAATTATAACATATTTATAACATAGCAGTTTATAGGATGTTTTTATTAGGTATCTTTATTTTTATCTTAAATTCTTTGGGAATTGGCTCTCTGCTCTTCAACTAGATTCTTCTAAGGATTTCGCAGAAATTCAACGAAACTTACGCACTTTAAAAAGCTCTCTCTTTCTTTCGGGTTCTTCTTCGTGCGTTCGATATGCAAAACATCTGATGGTCAGCCACATGTTTGGGCCATAAAGGACTCATAATTGAAAAAGTTTCGGTGCATGCGTACTGCAACGGAAGTTTCTCAATGGCAATGGAAATACATGTGGGTGTTTGTGTGTGTGTGTGTGTGTTGTGGGTGTTAGTGTGTGTTTGCATGTGATTGATTGAGTGTGAGTGCTTTTGCCTTCAACCCGGCAAGGACATTATGTGTAAGCTTACGCATGCAAAGCTCGCATAGTAAAAGCTGCTGCTATGAAAGCTGCATAGCTTTCAACAAATGGCGCTTGAACTAAGCAGTTGCGTTGCAGCTGCTCACCAACAGATGGCGCCACACTGTGTGCTCGATTTGTTGAGCTGGTCATGACTCATGACTCATGAGTCAACAAACAGGCGGAGAAAGCATCATTAATGAGGGCAGATTGGTCAGTGGAACTGGCACTTCCGATGCGCAATTACGCATGGCAAACACACAAATCTGAATCTAAATTCAAATGTGATATGAAAATCATGTCCTGACATTGACGGCAGCAACAGCAACAGCAGCTAAAGCTGAAGCTGAAGCTCACGCACGTGATCCAATAAATGGATGAGCCAGCCTCAATTATAAATTGTACATAATCAAATAGATTTTGCCAAAATAATTTTACTTATTTATAAAGTCAAACAAACGGACGCATTTGCACTTTGCGAATTTTTGACTAAATATTAACAGATGCCAGCACAGTTGAGAGAGTGAAGAGTGTGCTCGGAGAGGACAGGGAGGGAGGCATTGCATATTTACATTTCGTGCCCAGGACATTGGAGCTGTGTCAACAAATGCTGAAATCAAATAATCTATAAATGTGCCTAGCTCTTGGACTGGAGCATCTGCTTCTCTGTTTCTGTCCTGGCAGAGCAGCTCTGTTGTTGTCTGAGTTCGTGCTGAAATCATTATCCTGTTACTTGTCATTAATTCAGCATATCAATTGTAGTTGTCGTTGTTGTTGTTGCTATAGATGTTGTTGTTCTTGTTGCTGCTCAGTGCAGCCAGCCGTTAAATTAGCAGCTTATAAATTATAAATTTGAATTTAATTGGCCAACTAAGAACTCCAGGGAGTTATGCAGATGTCTCGCTTCGAAGCTTTAATTTTACTTGTGATTGAGTAACTAACTGATTTATTTCGTATTTCTTTAAATTTATTTAAAAGGCCATTGGGTCGATGTTGTTGATATTAGAAAATTAAATTTGCAAATTAATTAGTCTTTTGTTACGAAATTAATTAAATTGTCATAGTATGGCAACTGCGAGGCATTTTTATTAAATAACTCAATATTCTAATGGAAAATTCTAAATTTCTACACTCCAACATAAATATAAACAAGAGTGAAGTTCAAGCGGAAAGTGGAAAATGGCTTTTTGTGGTTTTGCCGGCAAACTTTTTAGTTTTCCGCGACTGTTATGAGTGACAACGCAATTGCCAAAAAAAAAAACAAAATAAAAAAAAATACAGAAAACTGAAAACAAACGCGGCTAATGGGCAAACAGACAGAAAACCAGTTAAATGACAAAACAAGACCAAATTGTTTCGTGTGTTTAATGCATTATTATTAACAGCAAAATGAATTAAAATTGTATGGGCAAATTGTATGTGGAATGCAATTGGGGCAGCAGCGATAACGACAAACGGCAAAATGGCAAAACGGCAAGCGATACACGATAAAGGATAAACGATAACGATTATGGCCATCTGATTTATGGGGCTTTAGTTGCGGTCCACTTGACGTTTTATGGTCGACACTTTAAAGAATTCAGTAGCAGCAGCAGCAGCAGCAGCGGCAGCGACAGCAACTCGAAAAACCCCAAAAACGGGCACTTGACATGAGCTGAATTTCAGCATTTTGCAGTGGGCGGTGGGGCGAAATGCGATGCAAATGACCACAGCAATGCATAAACCGATTCAATTGTAATTAAACGATTTCATATATGTATATATATTGCACACAACGTGAAATTACAAATGTAACCAAACGGCAACACAAGTGCAACAACCAATTGTAATAATCATAAAAGCGATTCGAGCCCCCTGAATCTGAGCAATCGAGGGGTAAGTGAAAGCAACAGCAAAGGCAGCAACTATTAAATTAATGTTGAAAACTGAAATCAATTTATTTTGTAGTCAGCTGTATGTGTGTGCACAACACACATTATTTAATGAATAAATCAGAAAGCTGTCAGGTAAATAATCAAATTACACACAAATTTCAATTGCACATTCTCAAAAAAACAAAAAAGATAACAAATTACTCGATGGCCTTTTACAGCTTGAGCCAGTCCTTCAAGGATTATCTTCTAATCCCATTAATGCTTCAGCTTGCACTGGCAATTTTCACTATTTTTACTTTATTTTTTTTAATTTCTTTTAGAAACTGAACTAATAATTTGTGCTGTTCGTTTGTGGTGAGCCTTTGTAGTTGTAGCTAGAAAGTTTGCTTATATACTTTTATTATTTCAGGTTTCGACATTGAATATTTCTTAATTATTGAAATACTACTTGCTTCATTTCTGTTTGTTCTCAAATAGAATAAATGCGTAAAATGTATTTTTGGGAAAATGCATTATTTACATGCTTCATTTTTCTTTAGATATTTATTTTGTTTTTCCCCTGCTCTGCAATGCGGCGGTTTTTCTGCTTCTATTTCCCAGAATAGAATCGGATCTCGTTGAAGCTTGTCGCTTTGAAAAGTCAACAGTTTAATCAATCACTTGTTGTGAACAACTATAATAAGGCACAAATCTGGTGACTTGACTAACTTTCGTTGCGTAAGTTGCTAAATCCTTTAATGTTTTACACACACACGCACACGCATGCAGCAATTTTTACGACAAGCAAGCTTAGTAGGGATTTGCTAGGGGTCCAGAGGGGAGACGGGGGCAGGGACGGGGAGTGAGAGTGAGGCGTGTCACACGAAGAAGTCAACTTTCGATTTCGCCGAAATAAATCCACTTTACAGATTGAGACACAGGAAGCGGGCGCAGGAGCGAGATTCCAGGACCCATGGGAGAATTTCAATTCCTGCTAAGCACGACGACGCCGTCAACGACAACGACAATAAACTCATTGAACGAGGAACAACGAACGCGCCAAAGACAAACACGTGCTGAAGGAGAACGGCGCCAATGGAGATGGCAAGAGCATGTCGTGCTCGAATAATTGAATTCATCAAAGTTAACTTGCACAATTGTCAAATGTTTGCCTCGCTGCGAGAGGGTAGAGATGGGGTGCGATGCGGTGTGGTGGAGGGTTTGACTGCCTACAGCTGCTGTCTCAACATTTGTCGAGTTAGTTTTGTAAAGTTGTTGCCTTTGATGATGACGACGGCGACGACGACGGCGACACTCGCCCCGAAAAGAATGGCGTATAAAAAGATTTACGAATTGACAAAGTGCAAGTAGGTTTTAGGGCACAACACGAACGAACACCAAAGCGATAGCTACAACGAGCTGTGGACTGGGGGGTGGAGCGAAGGAGTCTGATACTCTAAGGATGAGCCTAAGCAACACAACAAAACACAACGCAACACAAGCCGAGTCAAGTTGAGTTGAGACGAGCCGGCAGCAACACGAGCCGGTTGTAGTACACACTGAGAGGACATCCGCAGGCAATGACACACACACAAACACACACACACACACACCCTTGCACACTCACACGCCCGACAAACAACTTGAAAATCCATGTCAGTGTCACGTAGCTGAGTGCCTACAACGAGAACTAAGAATAAACGAAACAACAGCAACAACAATGCCAAGCACAAAACAATAAACGACACAAATGGGGGGCTACCTTGCGTATACTCGATATATCGAAACCAATATACACTGACTATCAGCTCAATATAAAATGGGCAAGTTGAGTATTCAGTAGCAACTTGAATTCACCATGATGGATGATTTGTGTTTTTATATTTATCACTTAACTGCTATGCTTTGTTATATTACATTTAAATTCTTTTTAAGTAATCGAGAACGGGTCTACATAAATTTAAAAAATATTGCCAGTTGCTTGTGTGAAGCTTTAAATACAAATTTATTTTGAAAATAAAGCATTTAGCAAACTTTGTAGCGAATTATTGACTATTAAAAAATGCATAAACTATGTCACTAGGTACAATATTTTCAACTTGTAGAACGCTGTATTCCAATTGTTGTAGTCATTATAAATATTTTAGTTTTTACTGCTAGCTTCAAACAGGCGAACGTCACAAACTGCCACAGACAGCGAATCGACTCTTGATTGGATTATCTGATATAGCTGCTACATCTATAAAGATGCTACTGTTTCTTGAATTTTTGCCTGAGCCGTTTTTGCTGCTGATTGGTGTCTTTGTTTTTCTTTTGGCTTTATTTGCTGTTGGCTGCGCTATTGTTGCTGTTGTTGTTTCATCTTGTTCATCATGATGATGATCAGCGTCATCATCTGCTTCATCAGGCCGAGCTGTGTGTGTTTGTGTGTGTGAGACAGAAGCTGGGGGGTTGCCCTATTTGCGTTGGCATTGCGTATACGCCACGTGGCACGCACTTGATTAAGTCATTCGTTTTCAATGTTTAATCAATTATGCGACGTTTGCAAATTTGCGGGCTCGACTTGGCTTGATTTGCCTGCTGCCTTGCCTTGAGTTGCCTACTCAATAAGCAGAAACAGACACAGACACAAACGAACCTCAAGTTGTTTAAGCTAATCACTTAAGCTGAAGCTATACGTCAAATTGTTGGCCATTCAAATGGCCTCAACGCTGGCTTAAAGCCGGCCAAAAGTGGTTTTGTAGCTGTCCATTTTGGACAACTGCTCCGACACGCTGCAGGTCATTTTTCATTCGAATGAAAATATTGATTTTGCCGCCCGTTGATGCTACTTCCAAAGGTTGACTGACTGCGGGACTGTAGCAGTTGGAGTCGGAGTTGGAGCTACCTGCTGCCTGCCGCCTGTGGCTGATGTTGATGTCTGTTTGTCAGTCTAACGATTGCTTACTGCGGTCGCTCATCCATTCCCATCCTGCCCAGGCAGCCAGCCAGCCAGTAGATTTATGAGTTCTGCGACTCAAATGAAATATCGCCTCGCGCAGTGGGCGCAAATATTTGCCCAGCCGGGCAAACCAGGCGGGCGGCGTCTCAAGCAAAATCAGTGGCAAAAGCTGAAGTTGAAGCTGCAACGTTTAAATATTTAAGCCACCACCAGCAGCAGCAGCAGCATTTGCGGCGTGCGGTGCGGCGACAAGTTAAGCGTAATAAGGTCATCAACGGGCAGTCGATGCGGTTAGTTGCCTGATTTATGAAGTTACACACAGTCGATGGCTGGTTGGCTGGGTGGCAGCATTGATAACTCAATTTTGGGGACAACAAGCATGTGGCAGGCAGACACATTGTAGTACGACGACGCGCCACCTTTGGGTCCAGTTGTTGTTGCCGCAGTTGCAGTCAGACAACGTCTCTCTGTGCTTTCTGCTTTTCATGCGTCTTGCTTCAGCACGGTTTACTCTATTTTTCGGACAAGCGATTTATAAACGTTACAAGCATAAATAAACAAGCAGCTGTTGAAAAATGCACAAAAAGACAGAAGCTGAAAAAGCAAAGGGAAGCAACGAATGAAGAGGGGACAGGAGAGATAGTAGAGGGGAGGCTGACTGGCAACATGTGCTGTGCTCGCGCGTTGCGTTGCGTCCATCGTTGTAAATTTATTTACTTTTGCTCTTTTATAAAATATTTTTTAATGCAGCCCACAGAGTGTTGCCAATTTGTGCAGATTTATAGAGCATGGCCAGGGCCACGGACAGCGAGCTGTCTGCCAATGGCCAGTGGCTTCTCCACCTTCACCGCCTCCTTCTTTGTCCCGTCTTCCTCCTCATTCTCATTCTCCACCATGTTTCTGGCGGTGGTCGTCCACGTTCACGTTCAACTCCTGTCCAACTGGCTGTCGAGGGAGCAGCACAAAAACTGCGCTGTTGACAATCGCCACAGGAACTGGACAAGAGTGGCAGCCTTGTTGTTGTTGTTGCCGTTGTGTGCCTCTTGTTCGGCTGCAGTTGCCTCATAACTGATTGCTGCAAACACTTACGCCTTTTCCAGGGGGCGGAAATGGGAGCCTGAACACAACTGCCGAGTGAGTGGTGCAGTCATTAGGGCTAGTCACGACTTTTGCGTGAGTGCAAATGCAAATTTATTCAGGCGTGAGAGACTGAAACGTGGTTAAAGAATGCATAGCTATGCCATATATTTATGGCTTAATTGCGTAACTTTATTGTAAAGCAGTTGAAGCTATAATAAAGAACTTAATGTTGAAGAAATTACTAGCAATAAAGCAATGCAATCTTTATTGAAGTTAGATACATATTCAATGATATTAAACGATGCTAATTCGTTTAAGCTTGGCTTAAGCAGTATTAAACTGATTGTTGCAAAATTGTTGGAAATTAAATTGTTTATAGGCAAAAAAAGTTTGGTTTTCTTAAAGCAGTTTTTCTATCATGACGCAAATTTAATAATTGTCAATTATTGTGTGAGTTTAAGTGGTATTTGTGTAGAGATTTATTGAAAGTGGGTAACCCCAATGTTTGTGATTTGCCTGTCTGCTGCGTGTGCTCGAAATGGAGGCATATAAAGAATCGGGTTTTGTCAATTTGACAGGATAATAGATTTAGTATGTTTACAAGTCTGTGGCTGCACTGCACCTTATTGTTGTTGTTGTTGTTGGTGCTCGTTTCATTTCAATTTGTTGTTGTGCCGTTGAGAATGCAATTGCTGAATTGAATTGCTTCTGTTGGCAGACAGGATGTGGTGCAATTCGAATTGTTTGTTGCTTTTGAATGTGTGGCTGCTGCTGCTGCTGTTGCAGCTGTGTAAATGGGCGTGACTGTCTGCCAAATATGAGCACCGGAAATTAGCACAAAACCGTTCGAGCACGCCCTTCTTCGACCCGAGGAGACGTCGAGTGGTTGGGTGCAAATTGAATGGACACTGACGACGACGAGGAGGACGACGATGACGCCCTGCAACCAAGCCGTGTAATTACTTTCGTCCCAGGACGTAAATTTGTGCGTGTTTGCTTTTAGGGCTAAAGGTCCAACTGCCGAGAGTCGACAGTCGCCGGTCTAAATTAACAAAAGGGCCGCCAATTAAAGGCTAATCAGACACTTGACCATTTGACTTGACCGCACACAACACACACCCAGACACACACACACAGTTTGAGGCTGGCCCGCAGAGCTATTTACGTGTCCTTCTGTGTGTGTGTGTGTGTTTGTGCGGCTTGTTAGTTTGCTTTCGAGCTGCTAAATGGATTTATGATGCAATCACTAACCGCATACGGAATACCGAATACTTGAAACTTCTCACACGTTTCTCTAGCGGCAAAAGTGGCCTAAACTCGAAATCAGGCGAATCCAACTTGCAAACCCAACACTGATTCACTTTTTATTCTCTATCGACTCTCTTGCTTGGGGTATTGCGGCTTTATGAATTGGTTTAAGGTTGGAGCATATTGAATCGCGTTATTGTTGGTAGAATGCGAGATTTAGAAAGTTACATAGATGACTTTATTGCCAACAATATACAAACAAATATTTCAAAATATTTTTTTAACAGATGTGCGCAATTAATAAAAATGTTATATATATTCTTTATGCTATTAATCGCAAATGTTTGATTTATTTTCAACCATTAGAAACAAAATTCACAATTCACATTTTTTTTCTGCAAATATTTCAAAAGGCTTTTAGTTAATTTTAGTTTTTTTATATGATTTTATATTATTTGCCTTTGATGAATCAATAATTTACTATATTTGTTATTTATTTGTAAAATGTTATAAGCTCATCAGATGTCTGCACTCGAAGAGTTTACAGATTTCGTTGTGATATGACTGAAGTTGCCGCTTCAGCTGTGGCTCCAACAGCAGTTGCAACTGCAGCTTTTGTCTTGCAGCGGGGGGGTGGGGAGTGTGTGTGTTTGTGGTGTACAAACTTTTGCACAAACGTTGCACAAATCGAGCGAGTGAAGCGCAAAAAAAAGGAGAAGAAAAGGAAAACGAGCTGTGGCAAAATGTAGGAGGCAAAAGCGTGCAACTTTGCTTTGCTTTTGTGTTGCATACTTTTGAGCGCTGCAGCAGCAACTTCGTTTGCGCCCATTTGAAATTCATAAATGTCTGTGTGGGTGAGCCTACCAGTGTGTGTGTGTGTGTGTGTGTGTGTGATTGTGTGGCATATATTAGCATGCCTTGTGCTGCAGCAACAACAATAACGACTACAAGAGCAGCGAGAAGAAAATGCGCACAATTGCTTATGAAATTGAGGCAAACGAAATGGAAATGGAAAATGGAAAACGCAAAATGCCAAATGCAAAATGGCAGCTAATGAGCGAAAGCGGCTGCCACTCGAAAGTGTTTGCAAAAGTTAGTTGTATGTGTTAATTAGAAGTTGGCCAGAACAACAATGACCTGAAGAACATCACGATGTTGTGGGCCACACACGAAACGCATCAAGTGAGCGCACAGTCAATCAGTCAACAGCCTGGCCCACAAAACAAGCCATTAAAAGTGCTTTAAAATGGCCAACATGCCTGGCTGAAAGAGGAGTAGCAAATGCTACAGCAGTTAGTTGGCTCACAGATAAACATTGATGCGGGCGACAGCAGCAGCAACGAGAGAAGGACAAGCTAAACAAAACTGCCAAACAAGTTTTGTGCGAGACTGACTCCGGCAGGCAGAGCAAGTAAATAAAAAAAAAAACAAACGACGAAAAAAAGAAACTGACGGCGAAATTGAAGGCAAATGTTTAGTGCAGAGTTTAAAAAATAAAAGTGTCCCCCGGGCACATTTGGCAGCGGAGGCAGGACAGCACAGGTGGGAGGTGCGGCGTGTCCTTGCGCCCAACTTTAGTGCGACCCTCGCACCTGTCAGACACCACGTGTAAAATGCTGCCAGCGGCAGTTTGACCCTCTCTCTCCCTCTCCCTCTCCCTGCCCCTCTCTCTTCCTCTTTTGTGTGTGTCGGGCTCATTTCTTTTGTATATCCATGTCCGCGTTGTCCTTTTTCGTGTGTGCCTGTGTGTGTGTGTGTTCGCATGTAAATTGAAATGGGGCCAAAATGCCATTAAGAGTGCCGAGCAAAGTAACTCGCAGCGAGCTCCCAGTTTATGTGCATTAAATTAAAAATTAACTGTCACCGGGGATGTATCGGGCCAAGCAACAGGCAACAGGCAACAAGCAGCAGAGAGTCGCAGCCGACGACTGCCAACTGAAAACGGGCAGCAATTGTGAGTTAAACGAATCCACACACACACACACATATATATGCGAGTTGTTAATTGAATAGCTGTCTGGGTGAGTGTAGTTAAAACCAGAATGCGAAAGAATGCGCTTTAATAAAACGAAATCTTCGTGTTAACATTTTACATCGACACCATAAAAACGAATACTTTACAATATTTTCTTTAAGAAATAATCAGTTAAACATAGTATTTAATAATTTACTTGTTGCTAATTTTAATTAGCACTTTTTTTACAAGATCGCTGCACAATTAGCTAAATGCCCAGAGCTATAAATCTTGTGTATTAGTTTCGTTTTGTGCAGTTTCCTAGTGCACTTGGTCGTTGATCCTTGTGCTATCTGATGGCGAGTTTCACTTACATTTGATTTGTTGTTAAGAGCTAAATGCCACATGGCCATTTGCCAACACTTTTGCACCATGCAACAGACTAAATAAATTAAATTCTTATTTCGTATTGAGGTTTGCGACGCTGCCGAGACGGGGGGAGAATGCAAAACTTTTAGCATGTGCACTGTGAGGCAGCCTTCAATGTGGTCGTTGTTGCTCTGCTCTACAGACCAGTCTACACCTATATAGCCGAGTGTAAGTTATTGTTGCTGTTGCTGTTGCCGTGTTGCAATAACAAACTCATGCTAATTGCTTTGCTAACAACTGGCAACGACAACTCGCACTTGCACTAAGACCAAAACCAAAGCCGAAGCGCAGCAACAACTATAAATATTACTAAAATGTGGCCAACAACAAGGAGCCCTGCCAAACCGGAAAGGAAGCCAAAGCTGCTGCAGAAGCACGCGCTCAAGCCCAAGAAGACTTGTGCTGTCCTGGCCCAGGGCCACCTTTAATTACGACAGCAATGTCCAACTAGTTGCACACACACACACACACACACACTGGAGAGTGTTGCAGAGTTAAGCTGACCAGCGGATACACGACGATTGACCTTTGCAGCTTAGGATGTTGCAGGTGCGACAGGTTGTGGCAGCTGTGGCAAGTGGCGAAGAGCGAAGCAGCAACAACTACACAGCTTGAGCTTATAAATTTGCACACGAACCGGCGATAATTGCTGGGAAATGAAATAAAAATGCAATTAAAGTCGACGACGACGGCGACGATGTTGGCAACTCTCTGCTGCTGCTTCTTTTTAAATGAGCATTCAATTAAGAGGCGAGCACTGGACTTGGCCCAGGACTCGGCTGTCAGGAGCATACACTTGACGGAGCAACGTCGCCAACGCCATCGTCGGCATTTACAAAATGATTTTTATCTTTATCAAATTAGAAAACGACAACAACGTGAGCAACAGCAACACAAACAACAACACCAACAAATGGATATACTCTGGTGACTCTGCCCTTATACATACTATATATATCCTGCGTCTCCTCTCTCTCTCTCTCTCTCTTTATCTGCGCTGACCAATTTCCAGCTCCAGTCAGCCGCATCTGCAGTGTCACAGCAATTAAAACTGTGCTGTGGCATTGTGGAGATTACATCGCAGCGCGACATGGGCGGGGAGAGAGCCAGAGAGAGAGAGAGAGAGAGAGAGAGAGAGAAAGCTGTGTGGGCGTTTGCCCGGTCAGTGAACAACTGTTAAATGCTTTGAAGTTTATTCCCAGATTCGCCAGACTGCTCATTGAATATATGAATGAGAAATTGAACGCAGCTTGAATGCCAGCCAAGCATGTCTAAGCAGCAAGTCAATGTGTCTTGTTTAAGGCAATGAGACTAGCTTTAAAGTGTACTAAATCGCTCTAACAACTTATGTTAGATGCAAGCAATTGAATTAACATAAATTTCAGAGCTGTTTATGGTGTGAAATTCAAGCTGAAGGAACTTGCCTGACTTTTTTGCAACGTCTACAAAGTTTGTTAATTTATATAATATCACATATTTAGTTAGGCGACGCTTTGCTTAATCCCGGGTCTAGTCTTATAAATGCAAACAACTTGCAATCAATACTCGTTGTTATTCAGAATGCACTCACGCTAACCTTTGAGTTGGCTTTCGCATAACCTTCAAAACCTTTTAAGCCGCTTTGCTTGCCCTTCAATCCCTAAAACCACAACCCGAAACTGACTCTCACTCCCTCTTTCTCGTCTCTCGCCCTCTCCCTAGTCGGTTTGCTGAATAACTCGCCTATTGCATTTGATTCACTCAACTGAAGGGAGATGATAGAACAGGGAATAGGACGGAGGTAAAGCTAGATACACCTGCTGCTTTTTTTTTTTGCGGTTCCTTAGCTCAAAGTATTTCACTTGGCTGCATTTTGGCAGTGTCTACAGTCGATGGCATTGGTTGGCTTTTCTGGTTTTTCGTTGGCTTTGGTTTCGCACCACCCGCTGCCCTCCACTCTCTACTCTCTACGCTTCCCTTCCCTCCTCTCGCCCAGTCGGCACTCTGTAGCGCACCGTCGGCGTCATGGATTATGCAAAAAGTTTTTCATTAATGTTGGATTTAGATATTTTTTCACGCTTTTCAACTCGTTCCCTCGGCCCTGCTGGGCGTTTTGTCGCCCAGTTGCCTCCACTTTTTTGCGTTTGGTTGTTGACAACGCAACTTCGGGGTCCCAGGATACGTTAACTTTTGTCCTGAGTTGCGCTGCGTTGCGCTGTGTTGAGCTGTGCAGCGCAGTGCAATGAAAGCTGCCACAAACAACAAACAGCGATATTCAGACAAACAACAACAGTCGAAAACACGCGATGTTGCCACATGCAGCTCCAGCTACAGCAACAAATTTGCCAAGCACAACTTTTTTAGTTGCCATTCTGCCAGCAATAGAAATGAGTTTGCTAAACATTAAAACGATTTTCGGATCATGCTCGGTTGCAAGAGTGATTTCAAGGAATTTTAATAATACAAATTATTTTCCCTTGAACTTGCATTCTCCTAATTACTTTTAGAATGAAAGGCAGCTGATAAAAGTGACATTGAGGTAAGATATGATTGGGTTGTCTTTGTCATTAACATCCTAAGCATGTTAAAAGAGTTTTGAACTTATACTTTCCATATCAAAAGCGCTTTATTCACTGTTAAAACTAGACATTACAAATAATATTTAAAGCTTATTTATTGTCTACATTATGAATTTAATTGATGAAATTTATGCCATTTAACACTTAAACTTTTATTGCTTTTCATTTTTGACTGAATGCTTTGTTTACATTGTTAGCTCGTTTTAATTCAATATCATAAGAATTTGATTTCGTTCAGTGTATTTACACATTCTTCACTCACTTGTAGCCCAAACTTTTCCGGTTTCTTTCTTTTCTCATATAAAATTTTTTGTGTTTATACCCTGCAAAGTTGCACCGAAAGGATTTACGGCAGTTTGCAATAGATTGATTTTAAATTTACAACCATAATTATCTGGAACAACTAAATATTTAATTACAGCAGGCGAAGCAATTGTGCAGCTCAATTTAAAATAATTACAGAGGATATCTTTTAGCCTACAACTTCGAACTACAGACTTTTAACTTTTTTTTTTCTTTTTTTTGGTTTTTGTCGTATGGTGCTTTGGTTAGTTTTGGTGGTTGATTCTTTTGAGACACTTTTGCTGCTGTACAGTGCAAATTGTTGGGTTTTGCCCGCTTTTTCGATGGAGGTTTTTCGCTTTTTTTTTTTTTTGGGAGGGCTTTTTTCGGAGGGTTTTTTTTTTTTTGTTTTCCTTTGTGGCGTTTTCGATTTGTCTTGCTACATCCGCTCAGCGCGGCGAGCACCCTCTTCATTTCCTGCTCCCTTTTTGCACACGCTTCAGCATTTATTTGAGTGTGTAAAGTTTTCTTACTTAAATTCATTTTTCGCCATTTTTAGGGAAGGAGTGTGGGCGGACAGGAAGGGTTCAGCCTTGGATCTGACTCTCTGGCTGTAGCTGTAGCTGTGGCTGTGGCTGTGGCAATTTCAGAAAGTCTCCTTTCTTCCTGTTCCCATTTCATGGCAACTTTGATAGTTTTGTCAAAAGTTTTTATTGCGATTTGTTGCAGTCGTGTAAAAGTAATGCTACCAAAACCAGCAAACAAAAGCAGCACAAGTGCAAAAAACTAGCTGAAGAAAAATTTGGAATCCCCAATTGATATTTCTGTTTGGTCTGTATGTGACAAAAAAAAAAAAAAGAAAAAAAACGAAAATAAAATAAACGTAGAGGAAATGTGGACATCAAACTTCTCGCTTAACTCTTATTGGTGTTGCTGCCTTAAATTGTCTTTAAGCATTTATTAGCTACTCTCTTTACTTTATTGGTTACTGCTTCCAGTGTCTATTTGTTATCACAATTCTCGATGACCACCACGTCACGATAGTTGGGCGGCGGGGTCTCGGGCCGTGCCGCTCCCGCATCCGCAATATCCGTGTAGAAACGAGACGTTGCCGCCGGCGGAGTCTCCGGACTGCTGGGCTCCCGGTCGCGACTGCTGAACAGATTGCTGCGACTCAGTCGTCTGATGAGCGTCGCCGTATTCTGGTTTATGGTGCGATAGTATTGATGCCTTGCCGGCCGTCCAAAAAGGCGCGACACAAAGTTGTCCTCGGGTCCGTAGGGCTGTCTGACCAAAGCCCGCGATGGCGGATTGCGGCCACGCTGTGGATTAGAGCGGCGCGGATTGCGTGTCCTGGGCGGCGACCAGGTGTGAATTGTGGGCAGCTGCTGCTCCGAATTTAGGATGGCTAAAAGCGGAATAAATGTTTAGATGTGATTTGCAAACGACATCTAAAAAGATGTAGGTGTAGCTTGAATGACTGCGAATTAAGCTTCAATTATTTCAGCATAATTTAGTCAGAAATTGGCATCAGAATATTAAATATGTTTATTTGCCAAACAACTTGAAAAGCACATAAAAGCTGTGATGCAGTACTTCAAAATAAAGTTAGCGTAAGCTTTATAGAATGTATGGCAAATAGGAAATGTAGGGATTGAGAATTGAATAAACATGTATGCGGTTCAATTGTGTCAAATGTTAATAGAAAATAAATCTATTAAAATCACATTTAGGCAATTGAAAGCCTTAAGTTTGCGCTACAGATTGAGAATCACAGCAAAGCATGAAATTCAGCTAATGAAACAATGTGCTTCAAGTTGGCGCATCGCCAACAAAGAAGTCTCATTTGTTAAGTAATCGCCAGGCTGCGTTTGGGCCAATGAAAAGGAATTCACTTAAAGCACAATTGTGCGTGTGTGGCTCATTTCTCATTTGGCATGTGAAACGTTCTCCGAAGATTAATTGAATGTTGTTCGCTTTAAACGAGCCACTTTGTGGATGCCACGTTGTGTTGCGCTGTCGCTTTGTATCGTTGCGTTACCTTGTGTTGAGTTTTGTTGTGTTGTGTTTGCTACTCACATGCATCGCCATCGCCGTCTGGCAACGTTCGCTGACGCTTCTTTCGCAGCTCGCAGCCGCTTTTCACACACAAAGCGAAACTGATGATGAAAATGACCATACAGATGCCGGTGGCAGCGCCCACTGCGAAGGCCAGCTTCACATCGTCCTCGTCAAAGGTGTGCGTGCCTGGCACCGGCTCAGCGGGCTGGGCGGCTGCTCCGCCGGAGAGCAGCTCGTGACTGACGCGTTCGAGGCAATTGCGATAGCGCAGGCAAAGCTGTTCCCGATTGCCCTCGCAAACATCGATAAGTGTTGACGGCTCGTCAGCGTCATCGCTGTCCTTTTGAAGTCTACGCTGCTCCTCCTCCTCCTCCTCGTCGGATTCGTCGGGCAACTCGCGCCAAACTTCCGCTACAGGTTTCGGGTCCTCGATATTGCTGTTGTTGTTACTTTTGCTGTCGTCCAAATGCTCCAATCGCTCAAATTTGAGTGGCGCAACAGAGGCCGCGTCAAGCTGCACATCGAGTGGATGTGTTTGCGGTTTCTCTTCGAGGCAATCGCTCAAGCTGACGCTCACACCTTTCAGGCTCAGCCAGAGTGCCACTTTGCTCAATGCGCGATCGCAGTTGAGTGGATTCTCCTCGAGGTTCAACGAGGCCAGATAACGCGGTGCATGAAACACACTGATGCTGAGCGTAATCAGCATATTCTGTGCCACATCCAGCTGCCGCAGCTCTGGCAAGCCACTCAATGTCTCCGCGTTGAGCTGATTGATCTGTGCATTGCGTAGATTGAGAGAGCGTAGAGAGCGGCTTCTTAGAAGCGGACCATTGCCCAGGGTGGCCAGTTTGTTGCCCTCCAGATTGAGGTATATCAGCTGCGAGTTGGTTTCCAGCAAATGCTCGTCGACCTGCTCCAGCCAATTGTAGGAGAGATCCAGAGAGCGCAGACGACGCAGCTCAGCAAAGGCGTCCACATGGAGAGTGTGAATGGCATTGTGGGCCAGCGTGAGGTTGATTAAGTGGACGGTAGTCTGGAGAGAATTATAGTGAGTGCGATTAATATTCTTGACGATTAGCAAGAGGAGATAGTGGATAATTGCAGTTTATGGGAAAAAAACAATGAGACTCATTTTATTGAATGCTTTTCCAAGAAATGACTTGATTTAAATGGAAGTGTATTTGATTAGGAGATGAATGTAATTAATGTCACAAACTAAGTTGAATATTTTTATGACAATTCAAACCAACAAGGACGTAATTAACAAGGACAAATTAGAGTTTGAGAAACAATTAATCTGTAATCTATCGTTCTCATATAAAGAATTTGTTTAGTTGGTCGTCAGACGTCACAAGTTCGTCTAGAATAATTTCATAATTTCATAGTTTGGGCGAAAGCGGTCGAATTGAGTCACTTTTCAATTACAAAGTGTGTATACTATGTAGTCGAATATCAAACAAGACTGCTGACAAACATGACCAGAAACTCACCTCAAAACAATCGGCGTCTATATTGGTGATATCATTGTAGCTCAAATCCAAGAGCTCCACACTTTTGGGCATTTCAATGCTGGCGCTTATCAAACGTTTGGCGCTACGCAAATACAAAAGAGAGTGAGTGGGAGAGGGAGAGGGAAAGCGAGAGCGAGTTAGATAGAGAGGGAAAAAGTAAAAGTAAGACTCACCTGCAGATGGCGCGATTGCGTTGTGCATATAGATCACAGTGACACACGCTGGGACAGTTGAGCTGCAGCTCCTGGGTCTTGCTGCGACAGACCTGGAGCACGACGCAGAGCAGGAGGCCCACGTAGAGAAGTATGTGCTTGAGGCCTAACCACATTTTAGGCTGGATCACACATTGTAGTGCCATATGTATTTGGTTGAACTCAACGCATTTGGGGTGCCCTCGTTTCACGCACTCGTCTTTCAGTCGACGACTAACTGAAACTGAAACGGGGCTAACTTGCAGCGCACTCTCCAACATGACTAAGTGCGGCGCTGCTTCCAGTCCATGGGGCATTTAGATTGCACTGGAAACGCTTCCACTTTATCATCTGGCAACGGCAAATGATGAGAGATATGCTCGATGTTCGCTCCATTGTAGCGCAGTGCTTCCAACGCGATAAGATAAGCTGATTGGCGCTTATCGAAACAGTTGTTGGACGATGGATGCAAAGGTGTTGTAGTCGGCGCGGTGCAGGGGAGAGAGCTCTTTGTTTGCCTCCAATTTCTGGGCAAGTGCAGGTGTTGCCTCACAGCTGAGAGCGCCTGGAAGAGGCTCATTAATAACAAATGGAGCGCTGCTGTTAATTTTGCGCTCACTTTACAACCGAAAACATAAACCAGGCTGCGGCTACTACAAGCATTTTCTCAATGGAAATCTGCTTGATTTGATAAACTGTTGGTTGCTCTTTTTAATTCATAACAACGAGATTTTGCTTGCTGATCTTAACTCTTGTTCTTCAACGTTTATTTACGTTTGCAAGGGACATTTGTACATTGTATTGAGGCGAATAATATCTGCATCGCTCAGTGCAAGACGTTGTCCCATTTGGCTTTGACCCTCCGGACTGCGGGCGACGATGGTGGCCTCGCCGTTCTTGGAGAATGCCTTGGAACTGTAGTGCAGAATGCTGCTGTAGTCGTAGGGCACATCGAAGTCGCCCACTTCTTCTTCGTCGTACTTTTTGAAATTGTGCTCCTTGCCCTCGGTAATGTTCTCCTCCACAATCGTGACGAACTCATCGCGATTCGGCGAGCATTGCTGATGATGGAAGCCCAGAGTGTGCAGCAGTTCGTGTTGAATTGTGCCCAGCTTGAAGCAGCCCTTATCCAATTCATCTGGCTTCAATTTAACCGTCTGTTCGCCGCCCCGATAACCAACTTTTGAGCTGCAACCGGAAGTGGAGCCCATGATTAGAACATAGTCCACAGTTTCCTCAGAGGCGGGCACAAATCGTATGCAGGAGGCGCGTTCAATGAACCTCATGCCAATCTCAATGTAGGCCACATGCTGATCGTCTAAAGAGAAAAGACAATACTTAAATTAGCCATTAGCTAAAGTTTTCTCTTGAGATCCACCTACCAAACTCCTCTTCGATCTTGTAGTAGACTGTGGCATTGGGCCAGTGACGAGTTGGCGCCAGTTCGCCGTTCCTGAGGAACTCCACGTCCATGTCGCCCTGAAAGTAGCCCGCAGTCAGCTCTGGATCAGTTTCCTCCATGGCCAGGTTGTGTGGCGCCGCTGAGGCACCTAGGCAGAGGCAGCCCAGCAATAAGACGACGAACTTGCACCCCGAACTACACATTTTCAACTAATCCATTGGAAGCAGCAATTAGAGTAATTGTACCCTAATTGCGATTAATTTTTGCCCAGCTTATCGACGCTCAATGAAGATTTCGTAATCAACAAGTTTTATGCTTTTATGGTTTAAATTGTTAATACGATAACAGTGCGAATTCAAGGTGTTCATTGGGAAAACGAAGTGATTAATTTTGGCGAAAAAAAAAAAATCTGAGTCTGGCCTACATTGCAAAATTGTCGCTCATTAAATTGTTTACAAAAACAAAACTGAAACGAACATGGTGAAAAGTATCTTCTTCCTCTTCTATTATTGTGCTTTGTATCTGCTCAAAATCATTGCAAATGGTTTGCAGAGTATTCACCAGTCAAGCCAATGAGAGACTCATAATGAGAATTGTGGTTAGCGTTGCAAAATGAATATTGAAACCACATGCCAGGGTAACCACACCCGGAATAGCCAAAGTAAAAGTCCTCCACGAACTTTGCACACACTCGCACTCGCAGAAGGAGATGCACACTTGCCACTCGCTGCTGGTGGAATGAAACACTTCCATCCGTTGCATCTGCAACGAAAACACGAAAAAAAAAACTTCAAGTCCGGCCTGGGGCCAGTTGCTACAAGTTGATCGTTAACCAGGACGCGACGTTGACTCGAGGCTACTTAACAGCACAGCTTGGGCTTCCGGTGCTCGAGTCAGCGCTTGGGTAGAGCTGGTGAGACGGTTGTGGCTCAGTTGTAGTTGTCCCAGGCCAAGATGTAATGGCCGCAAATCCACTTGCCTCCCAACTGGCTGTGTGTGTGTGTGTGTGTGTGTGTTTGTTCGTCGTCCGTTTGCGACTTGCTTCCGCACTCGGTTTGTTGCCTTTAATTTATGGCCATGGCCTGGCGCGCCTCAGTGACAGACGACGACTGCGACGGCGACGACGACGACGGCGACGACGACGGCGGCGTCTCTTGTCAGTTTGTGGGTTGGGCGTGCCACTGCTTGCCACATCCGCTGTTTGTTTGGGACATCTCACCTCCCACTCCTCCCTCCCCACCGCCATGCATTCATGCATTCGCCAGCGATCGGCACAATGTGAGTGAGTGCAACAACAGCAACAAACACGACGAAGAAAAAGACTGCGAAAAAGAAAAGAAGAGGAAAAAGAAGCGAATGCAGAACAAACTTTTTCACACACATTCAGCGCAGTTTTCGTAGTCGCATCGTCGGAAATAGTTAACTTTTATATGCATTTCAAATCAGAAACTTTTGCATTCAAACTTTATTAAAATTACGTTTGATGCTCGTCCACTTGCCACACCCGTCCCACGCGCCTCAATTCCCCCTCCCCCGTCCCCCTCGCCTTCATTTCGATCCCAATTGTACCCCTTTTATTTTGCGTACCCCCCCCTCCCACTTTTACCCCTGCTTTGCTTTTATGTCTGCATTTGGTTTCGTATTTCTTGTTTTTTTTCTCTCTCTCAATTTCTATTTGTAGCATTGTCGGTTGCCATCTCCGCAGCTCGTTCGGCAGCTCTTTGTTTGCTTGTATTTGTTAAAACGCTGCAAATTGGGCATATTTGCTATATCATTGACTGATTTCGGCTTCAAAGGGGGAACAAATCTTCGTTTGTTTAAAATGAAAGAATTTCGTCTGTCAAAACTTCTCTCGATGTTCTTTGTGCTTTTCAATGTCATTAGAAATGAGAATCTTCTCTTACAAAGTATTAATGTTGTCATGCCGTTTTATACGATTTTCCATTTATTGTTATTTGTATTTGTACTGATTGCAATTTATTATTAAACTGCATGCACATATTGCTGTTTATTTTAAACTGTATTGAAACACAATAAATAAAGATTTGTATTTTAGAAATATGAGTTCATTGCCCATAAATGTGTTTTTGCTGTGATAAATTAACTATTTTATTTGTGGATGAGTTACGTCAATATTAATTCATGTTAAAACAGCATTGCTTAATTATTCTATAAATTATCCAGCGTATTTGAAATTCGTTGGGTCGCAAGTAGTTTTTGACTTTGACTTGTTTTAGCTGCACATTTGCATTATTGTTTTGACTGCTGGCGTTTTTGTGGCATCATCTTCCCAGCAGCCATTTGGACCCGCAGTTGCACCAGTGCAATCCACCCCTCACCTCCCCTCCTGGCGCCTCGTTGCAGTCGACAAAACCCCTTCGCACTAATGACCGACATTGCTTCCTAATTACAAAAGTTTTGCATGCACTCGCTGCACTCGTCGAGGGTTGATTTTTCCCCTCTCGTTTTTCCTTTATCTTTTTTTTTTGTGGAAAGGGGAGGAAAATGCCGAAAAAACTTTGCAGTTTATTTTATTTGCTTTATTTAATGTTCGAGTGCTTAAAGTTGAGCCTTTCATTTCATTTGGGTCTGCAGAAGAGAACAGTGACTGACTAACGGCTCCATTAACTGGACGTGGCTGCAACACGATGACCATGAAGAAGAACAAGAAGACGACAGAACCGCGCTACACATGTTCGGGCAGTTGTAGTGAGTGCGGGGAGGGGAGGTCGGGTCGGGTCTACAGCACGCGCAGAGGCGCATATGTCATGTGACACATGTGGCAACGAGTCAGAACAGGCTGCAGGCGAAATTCATTCACACGCACACAAACACACACATAAGCACTGAGGCAGATAGACGAAAGGACAGTGAAAGAGCGGTACGGTGGGACGGTTGGACAGTGGGACAGGCACACTTAATGATAAACAATGCTTGCGGTCAGTTTAACATGCCGCGCTATTACCCCCAAACACTAACCCCTGCCACCGCTCCCCCTCTAACACACTCAGCCTCTGACACCCACATAACGAGAGGACAATTTACACACATGCTGAAACTGGCCAGCAGAGGGCGCATCTAGCTCGAAAAAAATGAAACAAGATATCAAAGGCGTTATGCAAATGTCGACGACGCTATGCGCTATATATGAATTGACAGAGATTATGGGAGCAGATTAACATCAATGTTAAATACTTGCAAAACTAGAGATGATAAAACAAAGAAGGCTCTTAATTTAGTATCTAATTCTTAATAATCTTTTATTTACTATCTATTTAATAGGTACAAATTTAAATTGACAAGTAAACTTGTAGCGTAAAAGTGTTAAACTAGTTTCTCTTTTATAAATTTGTACCCTGACATGTTAATGGCATGTTTTTTAGACGTATACTGTATAATGTTTCGACAAACGTTTCATTGATCACACATATGAAGTTAGAAGTGTGGGAAATTATCAAACATTTGCTATTTATAAGATAAATCAGAAAATTCCTGCAACTAGAATCTTGAACACTTTTTCTTGAAAACTTAAAAGTTTGTAGAGTTGTTGCCTATGTAAGTGATTTTTATATATTGTATAGTTTCAGTTAAAAACAAAGAGCACTGGGCTAATTTGTAATTCGTTATGTTGACTGCAGTTCTATTTGACAAGTACAAAGTGCATCAAAGAACTAAAGAAACCTGCATTTGTGGGGCAAAAATACGCTACACATGCTCGTAACAAGCTGGCAAGCAGAGCAAGAAGAGCGAGAACGGCAAAAACAACATGCTTAAAAGAGCAGTAAATGAGAATTTATCCACTTGCTGACCAGCACACACACACACACAGGGGAAGAGGGCGAGAGAGAGGGAGAGAGCGAGTCGACTGGGATACACGCACATCGTAAAGTTTTAATCGGATGTTGTCCAGCTTTACATGACGCCATCTACTGGCTTAGAGTGCAATATCCTGTGGCACGCGATAACATCGCATGCACAGTGTGCTGGCAATGACAAAGGGCGGCGCATGCGGAGAGGGGAAACTCTCGCACACACTCAAACACACGCTCACGCTCACACTCACGCTCACATTCACATTCGCATTCACACAGTCGCAGTTGTGCGTTGTTTATGCCGGGACAAAACGCTTTTGGCCCTTTGCCGTTTGATGGCATTCGGCATCGCTATGAACTCGAGCCACGCACTGCCACAACGCCGCACGCCGCTGCTGCCGCCGCCTCATGGCACAGACTAGACACAGCTTGCCGCCTCCCTCCCTCGCTGGCAACGTGGCGAGCCAAAGGCAGTGGAAACAGTTGCCACAAAAGGCTTAAAAAGTGCTCACAAAAAATCAGCAGCCAGTGAAATGTGTTGTTTTTGCTCGCCCAGACAGACAGGCAGACTGATAGAAACTGCCGTGTGGAAGGGGCAACCATAGAGAGAGAAAGAGAGAGGGAGAGAGGAGAGTGCTGCTTGCTACACGCACACTTGGCCTGACCAATGGCCAGAGTGAAGGCAACAGCGCCAACGTCGTTGTCATTGTCGTGACAGGAAATTAAGATGAATGTGGCGAACAAACTGCAGCTCCAAAACTCTTCTGGACGTTGTGGCAAGCAGCGATGTCGTGGCAAGTGGCAAGCCAAGCTTAGCCAAGGGAAAGGGTATTGTGTTGCTTTGTGTTGTGTTGTGTATAGTGTAGTTACAATTTCGCCATGCTTTGCTCTTTGCTTTTCGCCTGTTTGTGTTGTTTGTCACTGTTGCTGTTGCTGTTGCTTTCGCTGTTCCTGCTGCTTGACGGCCTCTTAAAATATTCATAACACAAACTGTTGCCACTATCTGCTGCAGCCAAGCCGCAAATGTGCCACCAGCGGGTGGCAGCTCCCAGCTCAGTGTGGGAGGGGGACGGGGAAACGCAGAGGAAACTGTTGCAGGGACTCTAACAAATGGCTGTGTTGTGTGCAAAAGTTGCGCGTTTGGATTAATTGATTTTTATGAATTAGCCAAGTGACTATTTTTTGCGCACGAAACAACGGTTATTTAAGGGGGACTAAGTGTTGGAATCCTGGAGGTGTGAGAGATTACTGTGGAGGATACATCAGTGGTGCTGAAGCTTTTAATGGTTTAAAGAATAGAGATTTTCCTCATTGTTGCGGTGTAATATTTGCCTAACAACAACCTATAGCTTTTCCTAAAAATTGCTTCATACTAATTCAAAAGTGATTCTGCATTTTATTTTCAAAAGATTGTCAAAAGAAGTTATATTGAAATGCATTTTTTTTATAATTCTGTTTCATTACTAATAATGCATATCCTGAACAATTCATAAAAATAGTTTATATTGGACACAAATCACTTTACCTATGTTACACTCGAAATTTCCTTACGTTTTTTATCCAATTATCAAAATTTTCATTTTTAAATTCTTAAAAAAGCAACTCACTTACTGTGCTATATCTAGATATTGACCTTGGTCAAGATATCCGTCAGTCTTTCGTTGCGAGTAATCTGTTTAGTTTTAAACAAAGTTGAAATGTTTAGGCACAAGTTGTGCCGCTTTACTATATACATGCATACATAGGTTTTGTGGCTTTGCTGATGGAAAAGTTTTCAATTGAAATTGCAGTGGAAAGTTGCTATTCAGTTATTCGTTTACCTAATGTTTACAATTGTTGTTGTTGACTTTGCGCAAAAGTTGTTCGGAATCTACTCAAATATTTAAGGAGCAAGCGATTACATTGTGAATTAGCCCAAAATTACCATTAAACTTTCAACAGTTTCCGCTTGCGTCCTTCTGTATTTCGGAGATAATAACTTAATTGAGCCATCGCATGCATGGCGAAGCTCATTATAAAGTTGAGCCACTGCTTGCTGCTCTGTGAAATGCTTGAAAATGATGAGAACAGTCTGAGTATAAAAGAAAATTGTCCACTCGATGCGCGGTTATAGTTCTCAACATGGTTCGTTACGCGCCTCTCCTGGCTAATGGCGAACGCGTGAAGCTCTCCTGGCCACTGCGGATGTTCCAGCTGAACCACATCTTCTGGCCACTGGATGAACGAACCTCGCCCAATGGGCGACGCTTCGATTACTTCATTGCTGCAGTCGCCTGGGCTGTGCTCACGCTGCACAACGATGCCGAGCTGCGCTATTTGCGCAGCCAGATAAACAATGTGGATCTACTGCTGGCTGGCGTGCCGACTTATGTCATTCTTTTCGAGGGGCAGTTGCGCAGTGTGGATGTTCTGCTGAACCGAACGAAGTTGCGTAGAGTATTGCAACACTTTTTCAGCGCCATCTATGTGGATCCAGCGAAGGAGCCCGGAATCTATCAGGGAGTCGAGACGAAACTACGTTTAAACCGCTGCGTCTCTGGCCTCTATTTGGGGGCTGTTTCTGGCTACGTTATTGCGCCAATTGTGATGCTGGTGACACAACGCAGGAATTATCTGTTCTCGATGATCCCGGCTTTCGACGTGAGCGCGCTCTACATTTTTGTGCCATTCACATTGAGCAGCGTCTACGTGGCCCTCCAAATCGTCACAATGGTCTTTGGAGAGCCCGCGTTGCTTTGCGAGCTGATGGCCCATCTGAATGGACGTTATCTTGTGCTTCAGCGTGACCTGGATGCATCGATAGCCCGGATTCTGGAAGCTCGCCAACGTCCTCATATGGCAAAACAAATGCGGCAAGTCGTTGTGCGAACCATTCACCAACATGTGGCATTGAACCGCTTCATGGTGCAAATGGAGAAGCATTTCACGGTGCAAATATTCATCATGTTCGCCTTCAGCGCCTTTATGTTGTGTGCCTTGGGCTTCAAGACTCTTGCGGTGGGTTTTACTTTGTGAAAAGTGCGTTTGTTTCATTTGAATTGATTGCAGAGTCCGACGGGAACGTATATTTATCCCATCTGGTTCTGTGCAAAGACTGTGGAGTTGCTCTCTCTGGGACAAATGGGCTCGGAGGTTGCCTATATGGTAGATGAGTGAATAATCATAATATTAAACTTTTTATATAGTCTGTTCATTCAAGTAGGAGTTTATTTTATTCTTTTCCATTAGATAATTTTAACTTTACATTTTCAATTTATTCAATTATTATTCAAGTGCTCAGTTTATTTCGAATCTATTTGCTATTATCATCTATAGCCTCTGCATTTACTTTTTAGACGAATTCGCTGAGCAGCACTTACTACCTAACGCAGTGGGAACAAGTGATCTATTATTCCACAAATTCTCGTGAGAACCTGCGCTTGATGAAGGTCATCGCCTTGGCTATTGAGCTGAATCACAAACCCTTTAATTTCACGGGTCTCTCATATTTTTATGTCAGCTTGCAATCAGTTTTAAAGGTGCTGCCTTCGTCTACTTCCCTTCTGTCAACTGTCAAGCACATGCTATATAATCCCTTCTCTTCTTTGTAGATACTTCAGGGCGCCTTCTCCTACTTCACATTTCTTACCTCGATGCGCTGAGTGGCAGCTAGTGAAATGAGTTTAATAAAAAATGTAATAATTTAACGTTTTTTCATTAATTTAGACTTACTACAAGTGAGTTTGTGTGTGTTTCACTTGGTAGATAATCATTTGAAGAGCTTATTAGCGGCTGCAGCAGCTGTTAATCACAAGCACAAACATTCACACATACACTATTCACACATACACACCCACAACAATCATTGTGAAGCTCTCCTGCTCGACCACGCCCACTTAGCCGATCCGCCCACACTATTTTGTCCCACGTGTAGTCAAGCACACACACATGCATTTCGCACACATACACACATATTTTTGGCACACACATTTTACCACTCTGGGCATAAAGTACCGGGAATTTATAAATTCTTTAGTATGAACGTAGAGCAATTAATAAGCTGTGTAAACGGCTGAAGTTATTTCACAGCCTACCACTTACAATATAATCGTTCAATTGTCTGGCGTAGTCTCAGTTTTTAACAAAAATTGGTTCAACAGATTTAAGTTGTTTCGAAGAAAATCGAGCGAAATGGAAATCGAAGACGATAAGCGGATAAGATTATTTTTTTGCATGTTGCGAAGATATAAAATAAACTATGTCACAAGTTTATTGCGTCTGTAACGTTAATTTAGAAGAATGAATAATAATTTCTTTGGTTTTAGGCAGAATCCTGGCACTCATATAGCCATTAAATGACTTTCACACTTTCAAAGGGACGTCAGTCTACGTGTTTGCGTAGCAATGCCATTTGCCTGGTCCAATGTGATATGGCTGAGTCTATTGAAGGAATTGAAAGGACTCGTCAACGCTCACAGATGAGGCAATAATTGAACTGAGCTGGTGAACAGTGCGTATACGCAACGGCACTTTGCTCAGAATGGATCCGTGCGCAAGTGTGATTGTTTGGGGGTATGAAGGGTTACTTGAGAATCGCATTACCTCTAATTTGATTGATGGCAACTGTCCGTGAGGACTTTGCTTATGCCTTGCAGCTTAAACCGGGAAACTGTGTTCACTATTTCAATTTGACTGTGTTGGCTTCAGGCGTAACTCAATTATTTGATTTCTAAAGAAATTGTTTGTGGCTTCACATTTTTCACCTCAATACGTTGAGTGTGATTGAGGTTTCGGTGTCGATTTCAATTCAATTGCAGCAACCATTCGCCCAATTAAATGAATTGTACTTTTAAAATGATGCATTTTTCGGCATGGAACATTTCGTTATTGTTGTTGTGAATTGAGTTACTGAGCTGTCGCAACTGGGCTTCTCATGCAAATGATTGTGCGTTAAAAGTCAATTATTGGTGAATTAATTTTAATTAAATGAAATTGATAAAAGGCAACAGCGTTCACACATCGCCGCCTGCTGTCGGCGCCAGTCCGATGTGCGAGCTCCCCTTTCCGTGTGTGTGTGTGTGAATATAAAAAAATGAGCAATAAAATATTCATGATTTCTGCTAAAAGGCAGCGAGTGCAAAAAAAAACTTGCCAAAAAGTTAATAAAACTTTTGCCTCTGGGCGTTTTGAGTTTTTCTAGCTCTCAAAAGCAGCTGATCACAGCAGGCGTTGCCATAAATCTACCAAGCTCTCGTAGCTCTATCTATCTCTTTTCTTTTTTGTATCTTTGGCTCTCTTTCGGTTTTTGTTATCACTTTTGCCATGTTTCTATTTCAATTTCCTGCAGCACGAACGTTTTGGTAAATTAATCCATTAAAGTTTTGCCCATGAAATGAACAAAAGTTTTCACATAAAAATCCATGCGTCTCGCTCGCACAGACGCCCACTCGCAGCTGTCTCGCTCTCTGCGACTGCAATGTTTTATCTGCGGTGGGTCGCCGATGTGGTTCGAACGCCACGACATGCGTCACCCTCATTGATAATTAGACGCAACGCCGCATCGTCCCGCCCCATTAGCCAATTTGCACTTCATTAGCGCCGCGTTGTTCGAGCTCCAGCTCAACTTACTTAGCACACCCGGCAGAGTGGGTGGAAGAGTGCGAGCAAGAGAGACAGAGAGAGAAAGTGGGGTATGAAACAGTGAAACTCAGCCATTCAGCTCGCAGTGGCTTAAAGGATACCTAATGAGTTTTTATTTGACCCATGATATGTGAACGACATGCAGTCGCAATCTGAATCGGAGCCCCATTTTGTCCTGGATCTTTATCACAGCGAATGCTTTTGTTGCGGTTGCCGAGTGACATATTTATGAATAGAGAGCTTAAGTCCCTGAATGGCATTACAATTTTATTCATACGTATCTGCGCTTGTCACACACACCCACGCACACCCACGCACACACACACACACACCCGATAAACTGATAAGGCCAAGCTGCTTTGTCAGCCTAATCTGTCATTTATCACAAAAAGTTATTAAAGCTTCTGCTTAATTAGCGCAGGCAACAACACAAATCCCTAAGTAGCTACTCTAGCCCATTGAAATTTAATTTTGTATAGAAGAACATAACACAGTTCTTTAGCATTGACAATACATTACGTATACGCAATTTATTGCGCATACGTCGCACTGCGCATTGAATTTATTTAAGCAATCAGGCTTTAGGTTACAAGTAAATTATTCCAACTAATTTATTAATTGCAACACTCGGCAGTCTTCTCTTTGCAGATGTCTTGGCTGGAATCATGTAAGTACTGCATATTTTATTTAATACTGTGAAATGAATTTCAATTTGCTGAAATGAGGCGCATTAAGTTAGACTGCCTGGAAATCTATCTAATATCTGCAAATGTGAATTTATGTGTATATGTATATGTTTGACTACAACATATACTACTATAAAATGCTCCTCTCTCCGTTTTCCTTGCGTCGTTGTCTCCCCGTTCTCTATCTTTCTCTGAGGCAACGCCCGCAACTCGTAGTGAACTTTTGTGCAAACCACTGAAAAATTTTATATTTATGCTTTGGTGTTGCCAACTGAAGTTGAAAAACAAACAAACACACATTATACAATGTGGGGGAGCGTGTGGTGAAGTGCGAGAGAGAGAAAGCTGTGTGTGTGTGTGTGTGTTTGTGGAAAAGTACAAGCAAATGTAGCAAAAGTTTTAGCTTGTAATTATCATTAGCGATATTGTGTCTAAAGTTTTGAAGCCGCGTATTAAGCGCCCTCTGAGCCACTGAATGCCAAATGGATGCTAGATGCTCTTCTGCTCTTCGCTTGTGTGTGTGTGCTATGAGTGTGCGTGTGTATGTGTGTGTGTGTGTATGTGTGTGTGGCGCCCACAGTTATGCTTCAAAAAAGCGCAGACACACACACACGCATGCATTGCAACTTTTGGCTTCATTTAACTTGGCATTTTGATTTGATTGCAGACACAACGGGAACAAGCGAGACTCGCAAAGATAGAGCCAGAGGAAAAGAGGCAAACAGTGTTGGGGGCAGGGGGGAGGCAGAGTGTGTACAAGCGGCGTTAAATCAAATTAAGCGCACCAAATAAACGCCAGGCGACGACGCCCCACGACGCGGGGCAGCCAAAAACTTTTAATTGCCAACGCAATTTCTTTTATATTTTCCCTTTTTGCCATTATTATTATTAAAATGATCATTTTTAGTGAATTCCTTCTCTGCTCATTTGAAAGTTGGGCAAAAAGCTGACCTTTTGATTAAATCAAATATTTACATTTACGCCAACACATGAAAAGTTGCAGGTTATATAGATTGTTGGCAGGAAAGTTACAAAAGTAAAATTTTATAAATTAATTCAAATAAGATTCATCATGCGTTTCAAATTTAAACTTGCGTATCTAGAACTACTTTAATAATTGCTGATTTACAGGGCAGTCCTTAGTTGAGAAACTGCTTTTCTGGTTGCGTCGCGTGGCAACACGTCGCATGCTTAATTAATTTTAAATGCACTTTTAATAGTTTCGTAGCGTAAAGTTGCCAAACGAATTCCATTAAATGACTAACTCCGACCGACTTCTAGCTCAACTCTTGCTGCTCTGGCTGCGCTTTCCCCTGTCTGGCTGTGTGTCACCTTTACGCTGCTCTGTTAATTTAACTTTCGCTTGAACTCGAAAGCAGAAAAAAAGGCACAACAAAAATAAAAAGCCGGCAGTAAAAAAAAACAAATAAATCGCAAAATGGTTGAAAGCAAAAATGTAACCAGGCGAGCTGGCAGCCCATTCATGTGTGACTGCATTTGTCAGACTCAGACTCAGACTTAGAGACTCACTCTCTGCCCTGCGTGTGTGTGTGTGTGTGTGCCTGAGTTGTGTGTAATTATGTCTGAGATTATGCCCACAGTCATGACGCTACCGTCTGTGCGTCTTTAATGCTCGCACCGTCACCTCGCCAGCCCTTGCGACCGCCTTCTGCCTTCTGCCTTCTGTGTTCTACCTTCTAGTCGCTCTTGCCTCTTGTCCTTGTGGTTGTCCTCAACGTCAAAAGTTTGTGCGGTTGGCTTGGGTGCGAATCTCCGAGAGTATCTCGCTCTCACACTGGCAATGTGCTGATGCCTTGGTATTTGCCTTTGATTGTGCTGCGATGACATTGGCTGAAGTGACGCACAATTTGCAAATCAAACAACATGATAATATTCAAATAAAATGAGTGTTAGAGCTTAATATTTAATAGTTACTTGTATTTTGATTGTATGCTGTATTTTTTTTAGGATAAATGCCTTATTCTGTTTCATTTTCGCTGTTCCCAATGGAGTTTTATATTGCTGATTTTATATAATTCACAGCTAACAACTTGCCGCCAAATTTAATCCGTTACAAGGTTAGCGGACTAAGCTAATGTCATTGGCGCTTGTGGTTGCTGAGTGCTTTAAGTGTGGTCTTAAGATATTTTGTTCATATGCGCTGCTCTCTGACTTAAGTATTCTCATTTCCCTTTAGCAGCTGACGTTGTGATTGTTGTTGCTCTTGTTGCTTTTGCTTCTGCTGCTGCTCGAGCTCGAGCTCTGGGTTTTGGCTTTGGCTTGGCTCATAAAGTCGCAGGAAGTTATTATCCTAAAAACTTTACCCCTGAGGGCAATACAAACAAAGGCGTAGCACAGCAACAAAGCGCAGCATTCATGTCTGACTATGAAATGGCTATGGCCTGCACTCACCCACACACACACACACACACAGCCATTGAGTGTTGGTGTGTTCTTTGCCTATGCATGAAAATAGAATGTCATAAAATTAGAACGATCATAAGCAGCGCAGCAGGCAACGAACGCATCGCCGTTGTGTCGAGTCTCTAGCCACGTCAAGTAGAGTCTTGAGCCAGCACACGCACACACACACACGCACACACACACAGAAAACTTGGCCAACGCGCTGACTTTTTTACAGCTCTTGGCAAAAAGTTGATGGCCAGGCGTTCTAGTGGCCGCCTTAACCCATTAAATTCTCTTTATATTATTCCAACAATATATATTAAAAAGCACAAATTCCTTAGACGATGTCTTTTCACTCTCCTCAACGTCTTGACAGCGAGTTGGCGCGCAATTTTAAATTCCATTTTCGAATTTGCCTAATAAAATGACTTAAATTGTGCAGCAGAATTTGACGACACTTTCAACAAAACTGTGCGAAATTCGCTTGTTAGTAAAATGTTTTCAATTAATGAACTGCTTAATTACCAACTTTAAATGTGTGCTTAAACAAATTTTCAAATCTTTTTACAATGAACATCAACATTTTAGTCGCTTCATTATTTAAGTATTGAGTTCGCCTCTCATTGAATGTGATTTTTGTATATGTTATATCTCTATCATGGGTTTGTCTTCCACATTTTCCCTTGACTTTTTGATTTAATATTTGTTTTTTCATTTGCGCAATTGGATCCCAGTGCAGAAAACCCCGTTTGATACTCAGCTTTAGTTTTAGATAAAGTAAAGTTAATTTTCATTAGAGCTAGAATAACAAGTCCAGCGACTAAACCAAGTTAGTTTTAACAGCTTAGAAGATAGTCGTGTTGCGCGTTTGCACATGTATTAGTGGCGAGCTGACAGTTATCCTGCTGGCCATCCTGCTGGCCATCTTCAGGTGTAGTTAAAAACGCAAATGCATTGCCTGCATAAATTAAATGTTTACGACTTCCGCTCGCTCGTACTCTATCTCTTTTTCTCCCTGTCTCTCTCTCTCTCTCTCTCTTTTGCCCTGAGTGTGTGTGTGGCTTTTAGGTTTGTGGTGCAAGCGGTGTATGCAGGTGGTTGCTATTAAAAAGCCAAAATGTAGCAGTGTTACGATGCGTAGTATGCATGCAACACCCCGAGGAGTGCAGAGAGATATGGACAGAGAGGAAGCTAGCAGGGATTATGGCCATGGCCATGGTTAGCTCCTTTTGTTGGCAACCAGCGTTGTTGTTGTGGTTGTTGCCGGTGCGCTAATTTTTAATTACGACCACTAAATATTCAATTTTTAGTGCCAGGCAAAGGCAAATGCAAACACTTCCTTTTCCGACGCGAGTGTTGCTTTTTGTTTTACGGATTAACAGTCAGGCAAACACAAGGTAAGGGGGTGTGAGAGAGACGGCGATTGCAGTGTGCAAAAGAGACAAAGTTAATTCCGGATCCCTTTGGAATTGCAAATGTTGTGTTTATTTTAAAACCATATTATCACAAAAGCTTCATTCCAACCGTGGATTGCAGATTGCCATTGCTGCCAATGATTCACTTGAATCTTTAAGTCCAGCTTAATGCAGCATATCTTATAATCTGCCCAAATGTGGTGAAATATATCAACTGGCGTTAAGTAATATAAGTAATAATTATTAATTCTACTTGTAATCTGGACGTCAAATATCTGCACTCGCTTAAATTGTAAAATATCGATTCCCAAGTGATAAAAATATTATAATAAAAAATAAGAATAGATATGTAATAATCAGAAGGTAGTTGTGGGAAATACAAATTTTACCATCTCTCTAAAATATATTGTTAATATCGCAGTTCACTGTGGTTAGCTCAATGTTATTTATGATGCAAATTTCATGCTGTCGTATTTTCACGGTAATTTAAATCAAGATTTGTTTATTGAGATGCTGCCGGAGATGAATCATAGGGTTAGGTCAACGAATCACTGATTGTTAAGAGTCTGGAATCAGCTAGAAATATTTATGCATATATGCAAGTATACAATATGTGTTGCAGTCTTGTAAATAAATTCATTTCTTAGCATCATATATCGTATGCTATACATTCATATTCCGAGTGGAATTAATAATAAACTTAAATATAGATTTGTATATGCAATACTCGAATTAATCATTGTATATTATTTAGCTGGAAATACTAGAAACTCGCTTTGTTTAGTTAGATTAAGAATCGAGGTTGCTTCTTAGCTTAGTAAGTAATTGAAAGCAGCAGAGTAACAAAAGGGAAAAAGCGAGAGAGACGGAGGCTAATCATAACATGGAAATATTATCAATGGAGCAGCGACGACTGTGGGATTTCCCTCGCGCAAGACGCCAAAAACCACTTATAACATAAAACCTGTTCATGACGAATGTGAATGTGAATGTGATTCATATCTGCAGTCTGCTCTTACTTGCTTCAATTATGTTAAACTGACCAGTTGTTGTCTTTATGTTTGTAAACAATCTTGGTGCGCAGCACTCGATAAACAATGCGAATCTTGAATTCTTGTTATTGCTGCTGAGATTGTTATTATCGCTGTCCAGTCGGATATTAAATGCGATCGGTAGAATATAGCAGTGAGTGGAGAAACACGGGAAAGTCCCTCCTGAACAATCGCTTTGTTCACTCAATATTCTTGCGGTCGATTGGTTGCTGTTGATCGTGCGGGGTTCTCAGTTGCGATTCACAGTGCGATCGAGCAACAACGTGCTTCATAATGAAGTTCCGGCATTGTGTTCTATTCGCTTCGTTGCCCGCTTTAATTTTGGCGAATATTTGTACAAGACAAGAGATAGTTAAAGGAAAAATACGTGTAAGCTGTTGTGTTTATATCCAAGTGAGAGAAATGTGCTCAGCTTTTTCTTGTAGACAATTTTCGCATGCTGTAGCGGCTACAGACAAGTGAGTGGACCTAGATGTGAACCCATTTGCACTGAGAGATGTGGGAATGGCATCTGCCAAAGTCCAAATAGCTGCAAATGTGATCCCGGATACATGAACTTTGATCACAGACCAGATAAGCGGTACGTTGAACTCTGACTGGAAATTGAAGCAGCGTCTTTAAGCTCTTATCTTGAATCAGTTGCGTGCCCGTTTGCACGGCAGGCTGCGGCAAGGGACGTTGCATAGGCCCAGAAACTTGCCACTGTGATGAAGGCTACCGAGTGGACGAAGTGAGCCATCAATGTGCTCCAATATGCAGCAGTGGCTGCCCCAATGGCGCCTGCACGGCACCAGGGGAGTGCAGCTGCAATGAGGGCTACAGCCAAGCTACCAACCAGACTGACTCCGCGTGTTTTCCGGTTTGTGCCGCAGGTTGTGGCGAGCATCTAAGCTGTGTGGCACCCAACAGCTGTGAATGCAACAAGGGATATGTTGAGGTCGGCGATGCCTGCTCGTTGCCCGATAATGCGGAACTTTTCAATGGATTTAATGATGTGGTTCTCTTTGTCAAGCGTTGGACGATTGAACTCGTAATCTGCGCGTTATCATCTGTGGCTATTGTAATCGTAGCAGTTTGCATTATTAATTGTATATATCCTCGCAGACGCAAATTTCGCGTGGGTACGCAAGGTGAGTTGCACAGCATTGAGAAAAATGGAACGAAAAGCTCAATTGAGAAATGTCTTTTAGTGTCCGTGGTGCCACTCAACCAGAACGAGTCAAAAAGCTTGGAAACGATCTCGCCAATGGAGCTACTAATAGTCGACTAAGAAAACTCTCAGTGAAATGAAAAGAAACAACCTACAATATATACTCATATATAGAGTCTAATTTGTAGACTTAAAATACATTGTGTAATCGCTAGACAATAAGTAGCGTAGAATAAACAAATCAACAGTACATGGTTTTAAGTTTGAGCACATCTTTGTCACTCAGTCCGATTCGCTGACCTATTTTAACGCCTCTCTGCAAGGGAACTATGGTTGCCTTGCCGTTTTTGGAGAATGCGTATGCACCGTAGTGCATTAAGCTGGCGTAATCGTAGCCGAGCTTAAAGTCCGTTGATGGATAGATCTGAAAGTTGTGCTGCTCAGCTGCTTGAATGTTCGCCACGTTGATTCTCACATATCGATCTCTCTGGGGATCGTTGTGCATGTGCAGCAAAGCGAGCGAATGCAGCAGCTCGTGCTGTATGATGCCGCGTTGCATGCAACCCTTGCCCAAGTTGAGCGTCTGCCGCTCGCCCAGATAACCGATGTGGGACCAGCAGCCGGCCTCGGTTCTCTGCAGTTTGACTTGCGGCTCCCCGGGATTGTGGGTGCGTCGAAATTTCACACAAGTCCTGGCCGAAATGTCCGCCATGGCGCCCATCACCAGCAAGTAGTCCGCGAAGGCTGTGCAGTCAATGAAATTTATTTGAATGCAAGTGCAGCAATTGAGTCGTAGAAACGTTACCCATTCCCTTGCCCACGCTGTAGACGAGCGTGCTGTTTGGCCAGTAGTAGCGGGACCAGCTCAGTGCATTCCTATAGTTTGCGCTATCGCTCAGATAGCGCAATTGAGCTGCAGTCAAACGCATTTCATTCAGCGGCCTAGTCGCCTGCAGTGAATGCAAGCAGCACCCGCATGTGAAAGCGATCAAAATGTAGCTGAAACTGGGCATTTTGTGAATGATTTTCGGGGAAGAGTTCGTAGAGTGTTTTATACACTTTTACTGCAGGGCGATAAGCGCAATTTCTTTATGTCGGGTGTGTCTTGCTGATAAGCGCGGGTTTGTTAGCCTTAGTGTCGTGTAATTTCAATCACTTGGCAGTTTCCTGGTACTTTATCAATATCCATCTGCTGGATGCGTCATGAGCAGCAGTTTTTTTTGTTTACCTTTTGTACAGCAACTTAAAATTGGTAAATTTGCTGCATGTTTATTGATTTTATAATGCTATACTTGCTTTCTGGTTTCTCTCTAACGTGCATGATTAAATATTTGTATTCAGCTTCTAGTCGCAAAGAATTTATCAAACCACATATTTTCTGTGCTTTGCGCATAGAAACATGTATATAATATTTAGTAACTTAGGAGCTTGACATCAGCAGTTTATATTTCTATTGTGCGACAGCGATAACTGCCAGCTAAGTTAAACAAATCTGAGGCATTGTGTTTTTTTAAAAAGGGCATATAAATCTCATATTGTTCACGCAACGCTAATGTCTTTCTGAGAGAAATGCTTTCTTTTTTCATATTTGCGCTTTTCTTTCGCAACTTAATGATGATAAATTTCATTGCATTATTGCCATTTAGTCATCGGGTCGCCTGCTTCTTCAAGTTGCCGGCGACAACAAGATGCCAGCTCGAATTTAATCAGTTTATGCTGTTGACAAATGTAATTAGGTAAACACTACTGTCGCTGTCATTGCCGTTAAGATTAATTTCGGCAACGTTTCGCGCTTTACGCTAACGATTCGCTCTGCGATTTGATAAGAGCGGACAACAATACCAACCAGCGAACAACAACAACAACAATAACAACAAAAAAAAAAGGTCACGACCCTACACAGGTAACGAAGAAGCAAGAAAAGGAAGGTCAACTAAATGCCAGCTGAATCAATCGACCGTTCGTTCTCGGAATTTATGAATTTTTAAACAGCCTCTAAAAATATGCCAGGAAATTAAATCGGTTGCCCCTGACAAAGACAGCGCACCGATTCTTGGAAATTATGCGAATTATTGCACAATTTGTGCAGTTAACATTTGAAATATCGAAATACAAAATACTATATGCAACGATCTAAACTTGCGCACTGAAAACGTGTTTTGGGTAAACTGAAGATTAGATAAGATCTAACGCCAATTGCCGCTTAATTTCCCAGCCCATAAATAAGCGTTATAAATTCAAGAATTGTATCAGACGCTATTATTGGTCATAAATCAGCCGCTGGTCAACGCATTCCGAGGCTTCGGCAATGAGTTGAAAGCACAGTCGCACCCAAGCGATACAGCTGTTAACATGAAGTCTCTGACCATCGTCCTGCTGCTCTTTGCTTTTGCCAAGGATCTATCTGCTGCTCCAGCGCCGCCAGCCGATCGTGTCGAGACGGATCCCGAGTTGACAGCCGGTTATACGGAGGGAGACATGATCTTGAGCGAGCAGCGAAATGGATTGATCAACGAGACTTATCGCTGGCCCAATCGCATTGTCTACTACTTCATCAACAGCTACATAGGTAAGGCATTGTACAAGCAATGACTCGATTTGCGATACACGTTAACCAAACGTCGATTACTGCCGCAGATCAGGAGCATCGCGATCACATTATACGCGGCATTCGCATTCTCGAGGACAACTCGTGCCTGATCTTCAAGGAGGCGACCAGCGATCAGCCCTACTACGTGAACGTCACCTCAGAGCCGGGCGGCTGTTACTCCTATGTGGGCTATCGCAATCGTGTGCAGCAGCTGAATCTGCAGACCAACACGCTCGACGTCGGCTGCTTCCGGTTGGGCACGATTGTTCACGAGTTCCTGCATGCGCTGGGCTTCTATCATCAGCAGAGCACCTGGAATCGGGATGAATATGTGCGTATTGTGGAAGAGAACATTTTGGATGGCATGGAACACAACTTCGACAAGTACGACAACAATACCGTGGACAACTATGGCACCCCTTACGACTACGGCAGCGTCATGCACTATCCGACAACTGCGTTTACCAAGAACGGCGAGATGACGATTGTGCCACTCGAGGAGGGAGCCGAGAAAGTCATGGGACAGCGACTGCAGATGAGTGACGCAGATATCGACAAGCTGAACACGATGTACAAGTGTCCGCGCAAGGTGTAAGACGCTTCGACTGACCGTCGATTGTGCACTGGGAGAAAACATATAAGTAAAACATGGACACATAGCCAAGGTGTTGCAAAATTGAACAGGGAGCAATAATTCGGAATTCAAATTACAATTTCTAAACTTGTTTATTGCCTCTGACTGTCTGCTAAAATAAAGCGCCTGGGAGTTTAATTGCATCAAAATCTACACTTTATCAATTTAGCTTCTAAAAGGCAAGGTCAGTCATCTGCATGGCATAAGAAATTTGGCCACAGTTTTGTATGCAACTCAACAGTGCTCAGTCACACACACATACACATACACTTACACGCATACATGTGAGCTGTTTAATCGTTGGTAAGCTCTGCTGCCCAACCACGCCCACTCAGCTGATCCGCCCACTTTGATTTCTTGGTCCGTCGCCTAGTCAAACACACACACATGTGTTTCGCACGCATACAGTTAAATTTTTGGCATCACTTACACACACATACACAAAACTCAACTATCGAACAATTAGTCTGTCAACGCTTTGCATGCAGTGAGAGTAAACTGATTTACAGTAGACTGATTGAATATTATTAGTCTTGCGCTTAGTACGTGATTTTTCTCACTGTGTGCGATATTGAACCAGTTGTTGGATAGTATTATCTATCTACCTCGTAACACTGTAATAGCTTCTGCCGGATTCGAATCAATTTGATTTTGATTAGATAAGATCCTATTGCAGCATTTATTGACGTCTAAAGCCCATGGGCAATGAAACCAGCAAAAAAAGAAAGAAAAATAAAATAAATAACTGCAATTTCATTCGCAATAAAGATAAAATTGTTTTTTTTTTGCGGAATGGATTCCGCTCAATTGAGACAGTCTTTGTCAGTCAACGCTAGCGAAAACATGAATTACTACATTCTATTTACACTACTTTGGTCGAGTTTCCTCGGTGATGTGCGATCAGCTCCTGGCAATCGCTTGGAAACGGATCCCGAGCTGATTGCCGGTTACTTTGAGGGCGATATGCTGCTTAATCCGCAGTCTCGTAATGGTCTGCGCAGTGAAACTTATCGCTGGCCCAATGGAATTGTCAGCTATTACATAAACAGCGACATTGGTAGGTCGGCTGCTTCCATTGCTTCGACTGCAGCTGCGAACTTACCGTTTAAACTGTTGCAGATGAGGCGCATCGGAAGTATATTTTGCTCGGCATGCGTTTCATTGAGTTGTACTCGTGCCTCAGCTTCAAGGAGGTCGCTGCCGATCAGCCCGAATATGTGAACATTACCGCGGAGTCGGGTGGCTGCTATACGGCTGTTGGCTATCAGCGGAAAGTGCAGCAGCTTAATTTGCAGACTTATCCACTGGACACGGGATGCTATCGATTGGGCACAATTATGCATGAGATTCTGCACGCTGTGGGCTTCTTTCATCAGCAGAGCACCTGGAATCGCGACGATTTTGTGCGCATTGCTACCGAGAATATTGCCGATGGCAAGGAGCATAATTTCGAGAAGTATGCGGAGAGTTATGTGGATAATTTTGATCAAACTTACGATTACGGCAGTGTCATGCACTACACACCGTATGGCTTCTCCAAGAATGGAGAGATGACCATTGTGCCACTGGAGGAGGGTGCGGAGAAGGTGATGGGGCAGCGGCTGCAACTCAGTAAGATCGACATCAGCAAACTCAATGTTATGTACAAGTGTCCCGTGCAGATTTAAAGGTAGAGTTGAGACATTAAAGTGATTTCTAATACTGAAATGAATTATTCTTCTTAAGTCGCTCTTTATTTTTATATATATAATTAACTTATTCCTTGATTTATTGCTATTACTATACATATTATAAATATGTTCTCTTTTTGTTTATAACTGAATAGCATCCCAAGAAATGAGATTAGAATTATGACACATTGATTGAATTATTTAAAGATTTCCGTTTTCAGGATTCAGTTTATTTTTATTCTTAAGTCTTTTAGCTGCTATGACTTCACCATATTTCTCCATTTTGAATTGCGCCCAAAAGTGAGCTATACTTTTAATTTCGCGTAGTCTTATCAATAAAAACACAGGGCGTTTCGTAAGAAAAAAGTGCAAAGTCGTGTGCGCTTTAGTGATTATCAAATTACATGTTATATACGCTGATAATCGGTCAATTGTTTGGGGCTATCAGCTTTGGCTGTTAGCTACTTTTGCTTTTTTTTGCTACTTTTTATAATAACAACTACAACTACTCCACGAGGTTTATAAAATGCCGACAAATGGCAGAGCGTTAAAGACTCGGCCCAGCTGTAGTTCTACTTAGATAAGCGCCATTCAAGTCCAAAGACAAGAGAGGTTTACTTGTTATGCGAAACAATTACTCGTGTTCTCGTATCTTCAACTTATCGTGCAAGTATCGGCGGCAATTACTCATCCCGGGAACAAGCAAACTGAAATACATTGGCCACTTGAGCGGGCAATCAAGGCGCTGATAATAACGATACTATTTCAATCAATGCAAAGCAAATGGCTTTTGATAATGCTATTTAGTACATGACGTATGCGCGGCCCACAAAGACCTTTGGGACCTCCCGAAAATAAAAAGAAAAAAAAAAGGATGAGGAGCAAGGTGTAATTTACTCTATCACTGAATGAGTAATGAATTGGAAGGAAATTGGAGGCGCGATGATCGCTAAAGTGGCGCCATGCTCAAAAGGAACAACGAATGGTGTAATTTAGAAAAATACTCGATAGATAATTCACTGATCCACTGATCTATTTAGTTGACTTGTCAGCCTGTTGTTGCACAACTTTGTCGCAAGCAACCGTTTCAGAGTTTCCCCTCGTTTTTTGTTTTTTTTTTTTTTTGGTGGTTATCTGAGCACAATCGATTACTTGTATCTAATCTGTGGACTCAGCATGGCCTGTCGCCACAAACCACACATATTTATGTCCAATCGCTGCTCCGCACTGGCGTTAGTTAACGTTGAGCAACGTCGCAAGTAAGATGCAGTCTCTGCCAACTAAAATACTATTACTATTGACCAGCCAACTGCTGGTCTGTGCAGCGCTTCCACTTGGATCCCGCTGGAGTTTGGATCCCGAGGAGGCCGGAGGATATGCGGAGGGAGATATGCAGCTGACGAACGCACAGCAAGTGCTGCTGGAGCAGGGACCGAAGGGACGCAATGGTCTGATTGATGCCACCAAACGTTGGCCTCTCAACCTGGTGATCTATCAAATCTCCGCGGACTTTGATGCCGAACACAAGGCGGCGATTGAACGCGGCATTCAGACGCTACAGGAAAACACCTGCGTCAAGTTCCGCGAGGCCACCGCCGAGGACACAGCCTACGTGTCGATTACCGCTAATACTGGCGGCTGCTTCACAGCCGTCGGTTATCACGGCGCGCCACAGCAAATGAATCTGGAGATCTATCCAGTTGGCGAGGGCTGCTTTAGGCCTGGCACCATTCTGCACGAGTTTATGCATGCGCTGGGCTTCTATCACCAGCAGAGCTCGGCGATCAGGGACGACTACATCGAGGTGCTCGAGGAGAACATTGTGCCCGGCAAGGAGTTCAATTTCAAGAAGTATTCGCCCAGCGTGATCACCGACTTCGATGTGGGCTACGACTACGACAGCTGTCTGCATTATCGTCCCGGTGCCTTCTCGGTGAACGGCAAGGATACGATAAAACCGCTGGACGAGACGGTGGTCATCGGTCAGCGGACTGGGCTGAGCAAAAAGGATATTGAGAAGATTAACATCATGTACAAGTGTCCGCATCAGGTGTGATCCAGGTGCAACTACAAACCGGAGTCTATGTTTGTGTAGACTCTTTGAGTTTTGTGCTAACAAGTATTATTAGAGCAGAAGGACACTGAGAAGCGCAACAAGTACAAGCCAGAGTCTATGTTTTGTGCTGTAGACTCTTTGCGATTTGTACTCGCTACTAGTATAAGTATTAGAACAAGAAACGTGTGATATATTCTCCTCCCACCCGCAGCCCCATCTCCAAATGTAATCTTTGGATGTGTATTTATAATTTGCAGTCGAGTGAATTGCGTAAATTAAACTAAATACTAACTTTATGACACTTTCTGTTGTTTTTTGCACACTGCCAAATGATAAGCAGAGCAGTCAGTCAGTGGGTTTGGTTCGTTTTGCGATGCGTTATCTCAAGTGTCGCAACAGTCGCAACACAATTGGCACACTACTCAGAATGAAGTTAAATGCGTGTTTAGTGCTGTGTCAGGGTCGCAAATCTGTGCTGGATATACGTACGGATAAATGGATGGTAGGCACTATAGTAGGGTACTATAGGTTTCGGGGACCGCACATGAATAATTTTACCTTCAATTAGACGTTGAATCGGATGTGTGTGTGTGCATTTATGTGTGTGTGTTTGTGTGTGTGTGGTTGCAGGATTCCATTGGATGCACAGCTGCTGCTGCTATCTGTGTTTGCTGTTAACCACGTGGACATGTCTCGGGCTCTGTAATTGCGTGTTCCTAATGCGATTTATATGCGAGATGCAAATGCCGAGCAGCTGCTGCTCCTATTGCTCTTGCAACTGCAACTCGGGCTCCAGCCTCAGCTCTAGCTTTCTATGCATTTTTAGCTGCCTCTGCGCCACGAACATGCTCTGTATAAGCAGGCAGTCTCTCTCACTCTCTCTCTCTGTCTGTCTCTGTCTGTCTGCCTGTCTGTCTATCGCCTATCTCTCTGCCTGCCGGCGAGGCAAGGCACTCAATTCTCGCATTTTGACAGCGCTTGTTAAGACCATAAATTTGATTTTCGTTTCGACGACATGTCGCCTCGACACTGCCGATGTCTCTGCTTCCGCTCACATTGTTTCATTTGAAATTAAGAAAGGACACACACGACACTCAGCAGCTCTCCCCAGCCTCCCCCCAGGAATTAGCATAGACTAGGCGCAATGAACATGACAGATTGCCGCAGTGACAAGCACGATTTACAGGGTATAGCGCAGGTAGTTGAATATAGTTATACACTCGATGAGAAAGTGCTAAATCTTTATGGCAGCTGATTTTATTATCTGATCCATATGCAATCTTTCATTTAATTTAATCTAACACACTTAATGTGTGTGTTGTCATCGGTTTTGGTCGCTAATCTTTTCATAATCAACTAAAAACGCCTTACATGGGAATCTTGATAGCTGCTGAATTTATTAGACGATCGAAATTAATTATAATCTGCATCGCACTGCGAAAATGCTCTTAATACAAAGAGCTTGCTCTAATAACATCAATGATATTGCGTTTTGAACAGGCGAACTTTGTGCGTCAGAGACAATGCTTGTAGAATTCAACGTTGTTCCTCAAATATTCTTGTACCATTGACCGTTAAGTCAATATAATTAAAATGACTATCATTGCATTAAATACAGATGGTAATCGATCGGAACTTCCCACCAAATTCATGCTGAATTTATTCCTCAAATCGGGTGACAAATTGATGTGACTTTTAAATGTTTTTCATAAATTACTTTAGCAACTAATGCTTACTCTATCGAAATGAGCTTTCCTTCGCAGTTTTGTGAAATACATTCGCCAGCTACAATTACTCATGCTGTGTGGCTCCGGTCACATGCGTAAAGTCCCAATTGACATTTCGAAATTGGGATTTTTATTGCGATTAGTTGTTGCCAGGGAATTGTGTTTGCAGTATTTTGGGTCAAATTACTACTAAATTACAGAAGCTATCGTGTGGGTTGTAAGAGGGGAAAGTTTATGGCAAATCGCAACGTAATTCCTGTGAAATATAGCATATGATTGCGGCCATAAAAGTATAAAGATTTGAGTTTAAAATTAGTTTATAAAGGCGCAGTGATTAAAAGCGGCCTTGCGTGCTTAATGAATGCGTACAAAAGTGATTTCTAACTTTCGATTTTAGACTGTATTATTTTTGTTAGACTTTGTCCTCACACGATAAGGGTTTATTTATGAACAAAATGGAGTCACAAGTAATTCACCTGACGGACGCAAAATGATTTAGAATATTAGAATAGTCGTTGTAGAGACTTCCCATTAGAATTAAATGCTGCGCTCGAAAGTATGCAACACTTATCAGTCGGCGATTTCAATTGGATTATTGTTGGACGCACAAAAGTATGCAACACAAGGAAGTGTGCGTGAGTTAAAACTGAGCGCAGCCAAGGAACCATAAATAAAACCATTTGCAATTGCATTCTATATGCAAATCAGGGAGCAACAACAAAAACAGCAACAACGAGCACATATTTTTTGGCACTGGCTTTGTGATATTTCTGCTTTGGCTTCGCTTTTCCAATAATAATTCAAATAAACGAATAAGTTTTGCCAAGCAAGAAAAACTCTGCTCGTGGTTTTGAGAAAACCACAAACTGGTGAATTTTCATATACACACACACACACACACACACACGCACACACTCTGAGTGTGGTAGCAACGGCAGCAGAAGCAGCCGCATGAAATATGAAACAAATTGTAGCAATTTCCCAAAAGACGGCGGACGCGCAAATGTGACCAGCCGAAGCTAGGAGCTTCGAGAGTCCTGCGTCCAGGATATGACCTCAGCTCCTTGCTCCTTGCTCTGAGCTGACTGCGATTTATTGCTGACGAATGCGTATTCAATTTTAAAGTATGGCATAAATGATTTATACATTTGATTTTATTTTTCACACCAGCCTCCGAGTTAGCGTAAATACATAAGCATCTTATATGCGTATATCTAGGGTAAATCAGTTCAGTCAGCTCTCAACCTCAAGGATCTGTCTGCCTGTGGAAAGTCCTTTATGCTTCCGTGTTGTCTTTTTCTTTTTTTTCTTGTTGGCCACAATTTCGCATCGTTCATATTTATGGCTATGACGTCGTAAAAAATTATGCTTTAATTTGATTATGATGCTGAGCAGTTGCTTCCGCCACGCACACACACACACACACACACAAATGTGTGTTTGTTTGGTCATATGCTGCGTATACGCAACGCGCCTGCTTAAAAGTTCGTTAAAAAGTTATTGACAAACGCATTGCGCGGCGCGTGAAGCATTCGCTGAGCTCCGCGCCTGACTTTTTGTGACGCAACTTTTGCGATAAGGCACAAAAATGACGAAGAAAAAATTGGTAAAAATCCTGACATGCATTTAAAGTTGCACAAGCAGCAGAACGAGTGACTCCCAAAATTTTCGAATTATTTCATTTTTATCGGCTTTCTATTTGCGACAACCGAGTGGATTGTTACGAATCAATTTAGTGGCTCTTCTACGATAGCAGCTAGATTCGAAACATAAACAAGAAGATATATCTATACTCAGGTTGAGTAAATAAAACACAGTGCAAAGTAGATGTGCATTTTTGCCTTTAGTTTTTATTGTTCCAAGTTCTCAACTAAATCAACAAGCCTTGTGTAAATTATGCTTGAATTCATTTTACAAATTTACACGCGTTAGAATGGAAACAGTTCAATCAAACAATTCCCATTTAACTACATCAAAACTACCTACTAACATTGAGTTAATCGTGTAGCGAACTAATTAATTTGCAATTAAATTGCTGCAGCCGTGGTGTCCCCATCCCACTCCCCTCTCTCGCTGCTCGCTCCGCTGTCTGCGCATTTTGCACTCGCAGTCGCAGCTGCGTTTGCCTTTTGCATGCGCATTAAAATCTTAATTTGAATATGTAACGGTTTGTCTATGCCACTATAATCACTATAATCTCCATTTCTATGTGTGTGTGTGTGTGTGTGTGGGTCGTCCATGTGTGGCCATTGCGTGTCTATGGCGGGGCGTGTCTATGTGTATGTGTGTCTGTGTGTGTTAGGTAGCATCATGTTAATTTTAAAAGGTAATTTCGGCGCTGAGCTTATTATGCTCATTAAGTCATCAGCAGCAGCCGCAGCAGCAGCAGTTGCAGTTATAACAGCAAAAGCAACAGCATCGTCATCAGCGCTGACTAAAACAAAACGAGCTAGGTCCTGGTCCCGTACACGGACCTTTGGCCAGGACCTCTCTGGATCAGGTTCGGGCAAATGTACATGAGCCGGACACAAAATTATAAAGTGCACAGCAGCAGACCGCAAACGTGTGCATTCATTTGCTCTTGCTTTTGCTTTTGCTGTTGCTGTTGTTGTTTAGTCCCAGTTGTTGTTTCTCCTGCTGCTGCTCCTGTTCTTCCTCTTGGTACTTCACTTCATTTTGAATATCCTGTAAAAGTATGCTGCTGAGAGTGAGCTAATTTGAGCTCGACTTAATAATATGAACTTCCTTCTATTTAGCTTTTCTTTAATATTTTTTGTATATTTCCTATATTATATATTTCATATGATTTAAACAAACTATGCTTCCTTCAAGAGTAGTTCAATCAGACTTTTGCACTGAGTGCCCGAATAAAGATAATTTGTTATTTCAGTTTGGTAGTTCAATTTCCATCCCGAAATTCTTAAATTGAGCCCCATTTTAAGTGAATAAAATTTGAGCTTGATGTCAAGTTAAAGTTTAGTAGATCAACTTTATATTCTGAATATTTCAGCACATTGCAATGCTTCATTTAAATTTTAGAGCCTACTGGGTATCTTTTAGTCCCCAACTCGTCGTCTGGCTCTTTTTGTGTTGCCAACGCTGCAGCAGCGGCTGGGGGCCAGTACATCGAGCGTGAATTAATTTTTAATGATGTTGTGAACTCTGCTGCGCTGTGAAAACGACTCCCATTTTGTCTATCTTTGCCCCAAAGCCTGCTGAATGCGTGTCCTCTCAATGTGTGTGTGCGTGTGTGTGTGTGTGTGTGTGTGTGTGTGTCTGTGTGTGTGGACAACACCGGATGTAGGTCATTTCAAAAATTGTTTGCTTTAAATTGCATTTGCGTTTCGCCACGTGATGACATGCAGCGAGAGAGCGCCGCATGAGCCACAAGTGTTTTTATGGGCACCATGCAGCACCGAGCACAAACTATGTCATCAAATGAGATGAGCTTTGCCTCGCGACACACGGGGCAGAGAGGGAGTACAGGGGGCACATCCACATGCACAGGCTGTGCTTGTTTAGCCATTAGTCAAGGATTGCTGCAAACATGCGACGAGTGGGTCAACTGCCTAATTAAAAAAAATATAAATAATATTCAGCTAAAATGCAAATGCAAAAAAATGTTTAGTTGGCAAATTTCATATCGCGCTTAAAAATATGGGAACTAGCTTATTATATTCGCAAGTAATATGACGACACTTCTGCCATGAATAAAACTTAGTTGAAGTTAATGCTGAAAGTGCGTAGCAAATGTTCACAGGTTGACAACAGAAACACAGTTTAAATGTAAGCTGAGAGTTAAGTTGATCATTTAACTTCTCTTATGACCTATTCAATTTGCAAGTTTAGTCTTCTTTATTTGATATGTTGCGATACTCCATTTCATTTTCAGCTTCACTTCTGATGTTCTTTCATCAAAGCTTATTTCAATTTTAGTTCATTTGTGCCATTGTTTCGTTTTGCCAGCTTTGTGTAACCCTTTGAAGGTTTCTGTTAAAGCAATTATCCCATTAATTTGCATTCACTTCCATTTGATGTGCTCCTTCACTACTTTTATTCATTCTCTCTCTCTTTATCTTGCTGTCTTTTCTGTGTGTTTTCTGTGCATTTGCATCCCTTGTGTGTGTGTTTGTGTGTGTGTGTGCGTGTGACAAATGTGTATAAATCAAAAAGGATTTTTATTGAGGATGCCGCTGGCGATTGCAAACAGTTCGCTGGCCATTTTATTGCCTGATCCTTCGATTATTTTATATTGTTTTCTCTTGTTGTTGTAGTTGTTATTGCTCCTGGTGCTGATGCCGTTGCCGATGCTGTTTCTGTTGCTGTTGTTTCTTATTGTTCTTTGGCTACTTTGCAACTTGCAGTTGATTCAATTGTGCTCACACATGCGAACTCGCCCGAACTCGGGCGGTGCCGTGAAACGGTTTATGCAAATGCAATAAATTACATTTTATTATGAAAAATTTAAACGCTTGACGCCCTTGGGCGTGTGCGACTGCAGCAACAACACCGACAAGCCATAAAAATCCAATTAATTGTTATTTTATTTGTTTATTGTATTCTGATTACTCCGCAACAACAACAATAACAACAACAACAACAACAGCAGCAGCAACAATGACTGCTCATAAAACGCCGCGCGGCTCGTTCTCAGTTTTTGCGTTTTGATTTATTGCGCAATTTTTATTCATAATTTAATTAATAAAATATTTAAAGCAATAAATGACTAAATAAGAAAAACACAATATTTAACAATTTCAATGAATAGCTGCTCAATTTCGCCATTAACAAAAAGGTACATGCAAATTATTTCAATCACACACGCATAAAAAAAATGTGCATTCTTTACTCCAGGCGATTTGAGTATCATTTAGCTAATGTTTAAGGCTTCGCTTTAAATATTGTTGGCTTGAAACAAACGACGCTCCTTAAGCGGAAATCTAGTGTAAATTGAAGTAAGCTTGACTGACTGTGTGAAATCCATTAGAAATGCCTTTCCTGCTGTGCTTAATGTTATCAGACTTGAGCAGCACTTTTTTGCACACATTCTGTTTGCATTTTTTGTGTGGTTGTGTGTGAGCGTGTGTGTGTGTGTGTCAAAGGAAGCGCCGAGGGGCAAGGCGCACACACATAATTGCATTTAAGGTATTCAAGCATCTGTAGCAACATTTCTCATGTGTTTATTTCTTCTCGTGGTTCGCCACTTAATTGCCAGTTTCTATACAAATGATGTGGCTGCTCTTTAGCACTCCCCGTGAGTCCTTTTCGTCCTCGGTGAGCTCCTTCATTTGGCTTGTCAGCCCACGCTGCGTTCATTTATCACCGGCAGCAATCGGGTCGCTTTCCACAGCGGCGACAGCTTAGAGCGTATGTGTTGTTCCGCTCCCCCAGCTGCTTGCTTGCTCCCCATTTTTGACCTAGCCTTCAGGTCTGATGCTGATCCTAACGCTGTTGCTGTGGCTGTTGCACCTGACCCTCGGCTTTCTGGGTCGCAGGTGACAAGCGAGTGGAGTAAGATAAATTATTATTTTAATTGCATTTAAATTACACGTCCAACGCCGCGTATACGCAACAATTTTAAAAGCCTGCTTATTGTGCCGCGTGCCTTGCGTGAGCGTGGGCGTGACGCTGTCAAAGCTCACCCGCTGTTAGATTAAGGACCACCCACGATGGCAGAGTCCTTTGCTGACCAGCAGCTTTTGCAGCACTATGAAATCATTCAGCAAAAGTTTCATATTCACTTTTGCCTCGTTTCCCAAACTCTCTGCCTTTCTTTGGCTGTCTCCTGTGTGAATTCACCTGACTGCGGCCTGGTTTTTTCTGCTTTCATTTTTGTGTGCCTTAGCTGGGCCGGCTGGCTGTGCCTTATAATTGCCACTGGCACCCGCAGCGTTTCGGCTAACACCAACAGTTGCTGCTGCTGGGGCCCAAAGTCAGCGGCAATTTATATTCATGAGTTGTTGTAATGTGTTGTAAGTTGCCCTTGTTGCCGTCGTTGCTGGCTCCCTTAAGCATGCTTATTGTTATCCGTGAATGAAGTTCTCTTATCGCGGCTTATTGCCTGCCTCCCGCCTCCCGCCTCCAGCCCGAGTTTGGTGGAGGCGTCTGTGGCAGCTTCGTGCTTTGTGCTTTGATTTCATGTCTTGACTTGTTGTTTATGTTGGCTGTTGTCGCCGCTGCTGTTGCTGTTGCTGTGTGCATATCAAACTTGTTATGGCCGCACGCAAAATGACTTTAATTGTCATGCTGATAATTCAATGTTGACGAGTTGCGCGGAGAGCCGAAAGCGGATGGGGCGAAGAGCTCGATCTTAGCCACAAATCTTTTGTGGCCTTAAATTTGCAAAGCTTTCAGGCGCGCCGGAAATAATTGCCAAAATATAAACTAGTTATAAATTATTAGCATTGCACATGGATGAAATGGCAGCCAAACGGAGCTGAATCTCTAAATGAAGGCAAAGACAGACAGACACACAGACACACAGACAGACAGACAAGCCCAAGAGCATCCTCGCAAGCTCAAGCTGTAATGAATATGCGAGCGAAAGACAGAGAGCGCGCGAGAGAGAGAGAGAAAGACAGAGACACAGACTGGCATATTTTATAAGTCTGCGTTGTGTGCGGTTGAAAATTTAAACAAAGCCAAGCCACAAAATCACACAAGGATCCATTCTGCCTCGCCTCGAATATATCCTTGAACAACAGCTCGAGGCAAGCCGAGCCAAGCACACAGACACAGGCCACACACACACACACACACATTTAGACATTTCCACACACGGAAGGAGCCGAATGAAGTTCTGGCTGTATTTGAAACTGATATATACGCTTACACGGAAACTGAATTCAATTTCAACGATCCCAGATAAAAGATATTCACTACAATTGATGGACAAGCAAACAAACTTAGGTGCTGCTGGAAGTTATCTGTAAATTAGTGATAGAGCAAGGAATGATTGAGCTAAAGGTTATAAAGGGACAGTATATTTTAAAGTCAGGTGTCTTATTTGCCAATTAATTTTAAATTGTATTTAAGTGATTTTTTGCATATTTGTTTGTTTTTAGTCAGCCTAAGGTAGGTAAAAACTTCTCAGCGCATAGAATTTAAGTGGGCTTTGTTCATTACTTCTCAAAAGTTCCTAATTGCATTATATATTTTGAACAAATCAGCCGGTTTTATTCCTTATTTCAAGCAACTTCAATTCGGCTTTAATTACCGATATTTTCTTATAACTTTTCTACCACGAAATGCTTATTAGACTGCTTTAATCTACTTTGACGTTGCAAATTGCCTCTGCAATTAGCTATGCTTTGTTCTTCAGAGTATCGCAATCAAGGCAAGCGCTTGAAGGGGTTAGCTTGCTGGCAAAATTCCCATATACTGCTCTGTGGCAGCCAGCTACAACGACTACTACTTCATCGTCAGCAACACATTAAAGCAGCTTCATTGTCCTTGGCTGCTCTCAGCGTGTGTGTGTGTGTGTGTGTGCGTGTGTATGGGAGTGTAAAGTGTGTATGAGTAAAGTTTGTAAGCAGATAAAGTCATTTGCTTTGATATCTTTTACTAATTATTGCCAAAGCAGCGTCTAAGCCAGTTTTCTACACAGCAGCAGAAGCAGCAGCAGCAGTGGCAACAACAAGCATAATAAATGACAACAATTCAAGCTAAATGCGGCTCCTTGAATCCTTTTTTTTGCGTCAGTGTGTGTGTGTGTGTGTGCTGAAAATACAAACAGCAGTAGACCACATCCTTGTTCTAAGCAAACAGAGTGAAAGAGAACAGAATAGATGGGAAATGCAGGAGAGAGGGGAACATTAACAGCATATTATCCCTGGCATCGCATACAAAACAAAACTCAACGAAGCGTGGCGCCAAAAACGCCTTAGCCAAGCTAAAAAGAAGTGGGCGAGGCCACCTCAACTGGCGTCTCTTTCGCACCGACATGTGCTGTCCTCTTGCTGTCACTAGCTCACTCTTTCTCTTTCTTGGAGCTTGCTATTGAGCTTGGCCATTGTTGTTATTGTTTTTAAGCAACGACAACAAAGTGAAAAATACGATGAAATTAATTTTTGTGTTTACATTTAAGCGAATCTCTGCTGTGTATGTGTGTGTGTGTGTGTGTGTGTGTGTGTGTGTGGGAGAAAGAGCAAGAGAAGTGAAAAAGGTTGAGAAACTGAAGTGAACTGAAATGTTTGAGATTAAATTAAAGCTGCTGAAATGTTGTCATTTATAATTTGCACAATTGCCGCTAATCAAATTTTCCGAGCAGCGAAAGATGCTTTTTCCTCCCTGCCATTCGCAGCCTCCGTTTGCTGAGTTGAAATCTTTAGATATTTATTTAAGATTTTTTTTTTGTTGGTTAGCGCCTCGCTACGCTTTGGCCCATTTAATATGCCATAAAACTTCAATGGCAGCGGGCGGAAGGAGAAGCAGGTCATTGGATGTCTGGTGTTTGGCATAAGGCGATAAAATAGACAAACCTAAAGAGCGTGTGGCGTGTGGCAAGCGGCAAGCGGCAAGTGGCATGTGGCTGACTGCAGCGTACTCAAATACATATAGATATTCTGGTGCAGGACACCCACAGCTAAGCAGCCATTGTAACGAATCTATTAAGTGGAAATTTATTAAAGCAACAAAAAAGAACCAAACTCAAGTTAAGCCATAAAATGTTGTTTGTGTGCACACACACAATCACATAAACACACAAACACACACACAAACCCGCTTGGTAGTACATAAAAATATTAAAAATATATAGAAAAAAATTCAAGCCGAAAGGCAGCCAATAATGTAACAGAGAGCGGAGGCGAACGAGAAGACGCTGCTGTCTGGCGTTGATATTTTTATTGCTGCGGCGGCTTAGGACGACAGCTTTGCCTAGCAATTTCTTGCGATTTCCATTGAACGTCACACACACACACACACACACACACACACACAGACATGCTGAGAACTCACGCAACCACAATTTGCCAGAGCATTTGGACTTCAAATTTTGCTTTTGGGTAAAAGCTCTTCTCATATGCGCATATTTTGACGATTTTGGCAAGCTGAGCTTCGGCAAATCGGGCCAACGTGGGCAACTCGGGCGTATGCGTAATTTTGGCGTTTATTGTTAATAGATTTGTGCATATTTTGTGAATATCATCGGCAGTTTTGCTTTGCTGACTGCATGCGACTGTGATTTGTACTCGGGATAAGCAGTCGAATCGGATTTTCGCCATAAAGTTGCTCAACAATTTGATTGATAGCGGAAAAGTCGACACAGATAACAACAGAAGAGAGAGAGAGAATAAACTTGGCTTATGGCTAAGCTGAAATTGATTTGTTATGCATATTAAATAATCATTGCGTTAATCAATCAGCTCAACTTACTTAAAGCGCACAAAACACAAATCTCTTTAGTTAAATATTCGACTTTAATAATGCGGCAACTTTAATGCTTCACAACTAAAATAAACACATTATGTTAGATACATAATGCAGCAACCCATCAACTGTCATCATTTTCATTAGAGTAATAACTTTCTGTCTGGCTCTCATCAGACAATCTAATCAAGCTAATTTCCGTGCGAGCGACACGTCGTCCTTCGTCCTTACAAACATGCCACATACGTCTGGGCGCTGAAAAAGCGCAAATTTCTCTGCTCAGATATTAGCCAGATATTTGCTAGGACGATACAGACACTCTACAGACTATGTGAGGGGGTGAAAATTAAGCAATTTCCTTGAAAAACTCCACACATAACTTGGCATTTTTCAGTCATCGATAAAAAAGCCACTAAAATTATAAAAACCAGACACTGGGCCTAGGGGAAATTTGTTATCTACTATTTAGCTGTCTACGCGGCATTGAAAAAGGTTGGCAAACTGATAATTGATAATTGGTTGGCGATGGCAAATCGAATTCGAATTGTTAGCAGCTTTCAGACAATTAGAAATGTTTGGCAATTGACAAGCAGTTGACGTTGAGATTCAAAATACTTTTAGTAATGAGAGTATGGAACTATTTGAATTGAAAGTAAAAGTAGTTAGTAGCTATTTTATTTTTTGCTTTCTTCCGGATATTTACCTCATATTGCAGTCAATCTTACGGTCAATACTTTTTTAAGCAATGCCAACCCAGTCCTTCGGTATTATTTATATATCGGGATAATGAGTCCAATTAGTCAATGTATCGGGTCAATTGCCAATACATTAAAAGTCATAATCTCATTTGACAGGCATTGCTTTAAACTCCCTCTTTGTCTCGTTTCACTTCTCGCTCGTTTTCTCTCTTTTCTCTCTCACTGCTGAAGCTGCTTATTGTGTTGGTGTTGTTTAAGCCCCAAAGAAAAAGAAAGCAACGCCTGCAGCAACAATTTTGCATTATACATTTTGCTTTTCATAAGCTTTAAGTCGACTCGCAGGATATCGCGCAGCTATGGAGGTAATTTGCCAGGACCAAACAACAGACTGAGAGTGAACGAGTGAGTGGAGGGAGGAAGGGGGGAAAACTGAAGCATGAGCAGCGGGGTAATCAGTGAAAGAGCAAAGGGAGCGAATGTGGAGGCTGCGGTGTAAGTGAGAAAGAGACAATTAAAAATCCATTAATTTGAGTAGCGGCAACCCATGTAAAGCTACTTATACTTATATCACTCGCTCTCTCTCTCTCTCTCTCTCGCTCTTTTTCGCTGCGCCCCCGCGACTTACCCACAACCACAGCAGAGGAAAAAAGTGCGAGGGACAGAGCGAGAGCCGCTGCGAGTGGAAATTTACATTACATTATACTCGCATTTAAATAAATTTTTGCAAAATTAAAACGTAATGCATAAAAGAGAAGAAGGGCGCAGGCTTTATGGCTGTGTTACCGCCACAGTGAGTGCCGCACTGAGTGTCGCACTGAGTGTGTGAGCGTGTGAATGTGTGTGTGTGCGTGTGCGAGTGCATTGTTGATGCATTGGTCCAGGGCCCGTCGCTGTACAAAATTATTTATGTGTCGCACATTTAACTTGTACATGGCAAAATATATTTTGCATTTACAGAATGCACTTCCATCATTATCCAGAGTGCGACAGAGGCAGCAGCAAGCAGCTAGACAAACCGGGGGCAGAGAGAGAGGGAGATAGGATGATGTGCTGGACAGGCAGCTGGCCGGATGTCGGGATGCTGGACAGAAGGCTTGGCATTGTTTTTGCCTCTGGCCTAGCCTCATTCTGGGGCTGCCGCTGCTGCCGTTTGCTGGTCCTGATCCGAGTGTTGTCCTCGTGCCTGGCGTCGCGTCTGTGCGGATTAAAATGCATGGGTTCATGAAGTGGTCATCTGTCATCTTTGCGGTAGGAAGAACTTCGCATGTTGACATTGTCGCAACAGTTTATACTTACATACAATGGCGGCAACTCAACCAACCACCCAGTTTTGTAACTGGCACCCACTCAGTGGCAGCTTGTTATGCTGCATTCTTTCTTTCTTTTTGTTGTTGTTGTTGTTGTTGCTGTGCTCAGTCTGTGCTCGATGCACTGAGGAAAACTCCCAACTGTGAGCTGAGAGTTTCTGGTGCGCACTTCCTATAGAAGCCGGATTAAATATGGCTTAAAAGTCAGTTGACACGAGTTGGCCATTTCTCGTGCCCAATGCCTCCAGCCAAAATTGTGCACTGGTGTGAGATAATAAAACATTTATGCAGATAGCCAGCCATCCAGCCAGCCAGCCAGGCAACAACATCATTGAAATTAAGCACAACACGTATACGCACTGCATGCCCAAAAGATTGAAAGCAGCGCCTACGTCGTCTTCTCCATCACCTTTCGCTGCTGAACTGCTGCCATATCTGCAGATTGGGGTTGTGGGAGGGAAATTGTCTTTAGATGTCATTAAAATTAATTGCAGTGAAACTGACAGCTGGTCAGAGGGAAAGTTGCAAGTTGTTGGCGTGGGGCTCGAATTAATGCATGATATTGGTTTAAACATGATGCATCTTAATGGTTTTGCTTTCTGCTTTTTAGCCACTTCGAGTTTGCTAATGAGCAGTGGCCAAAGCATAATTCAGACATGTCGAATGATTAAATTTCGACTAATTTAATTACGCTCTAATCCTTGGGCCAATAGAAGCGATAATTGCAGTTGCTATTCATACTCTCAACTTGGTTGCGTGCTCTTCGCCTCTTGCAGTTGTAATTATTTCAGGATTTAATGTGCATTCGGGCAATTTTATTAAGTAGCTACTATTAACTGCTATTGTAATTAGTTTATTCAATAAATCTTGTCTGCAACATTTATTGTAAGAGATTTCCCCGAAGCGCTTGAATTAAGTTGCCCAAAATAGACATAATTATAAGCATCTTTCACAAAGATTTATAGCTTAAATTTAAATACGCCTGCTGGGCATCTCCATTGAGATTGCGTTGAATTCATTTGTAATAAGTTTAGTTAATCAATTAAATCGCTGCGATTGCCAATAAATTAAGAGGTTTTACATTGTTTTTGTGAGTTTGTTTTTAGATAAACTAGGATTTTAAAAGCGATCAGCTTGGCGCATTTAAGCAGCTTTATTGTCTTAAGCTAGAGTTTTCTGCAAACTTGTGCTTAAATATTAGCATCAAAGCTCTTCGCATGCTCATAAGCGATGCGTTATAAAATAACTTTCTCAGCAAAATTTATAACAAAAATTGTTTTCATGTAATTCATGCTTTAAAGCATAAATCCCTTAAGATTGCTGTAAAGCTTTTTTGCAAAATTTTAATTGAAATTCTTTGGTGATTTTCCTTTTGAATTTTGGCAAGCTTGAAAATTGTTTTATTTTTCGAAGCCAATTATTTGTGTGTAAATTGCGTGCGAGGGGCCTTAGCAAATGTCTGGCAGCAAGCTGTGATCCATCAGGGATCTGCAGACGAGGACTCGCTCCGAGTTTGTTGCACAAATGTTGTATTATGCTCTGACATGCAACATGAATATTCACTTTGCACTTTGCGGGCATTGCCAGGCCGGATTTAGGATGCAGGTGTTTTGCAATAGGCGAATGTCCTAGTTGCACTCCTGCCTTCTCCCTGCTGCCTGCTGCTTGCTCGTTGTCCTTTGCCCAAATTTGCATCTTAATCTCTGCCGTCAGCGCCGCTGTTGACATGCAGCAGCATCAGAATCAGAGCCAGCCGTAGCAAACCGTCTGCTTACGCAGAAAGTTACAGCAACCAGACAGACATGTGCTGGCAGTGCGACCGGGCGACAGGTACAAGGACACTGACCGTCCTGCCTGATTGTTGTTTAGTTTTGCAATTTAAATCATCCAACATTTGAGGTGCAACTCCCCCCGACATATGCACGAATGTGAGTGACTTCAGTGTCCTGTGCTGCTAACCTGCTATCACATGTAATTGGCCAGCTTTAAAGTCAGTGCTCAGTTGTGCTCCCAAATGGAAATTATAGCCTCACTCGAGCCGCCAAAAAATGTGGCTTCTCTCTATTTTAACGAAAGTGGCTGTTGTTTTTTTTAGTTGTTTTTTTTATTTCAAATGAAATGAAATGTAGATGCATATCCATGGCCTAAGCTCGTGAGTGTGTGTGAATGTAAATTGTATAAATGTGCGCATAAATTTGCGTTGGCAAAATTTGAAATTCCGATTTTCGACCAGATTGGTAAACAATTTATGTAAACAACAACAACAGCAGCAACAGCAACGGGAGCCAGCTGAAATCTGTTTCAGATATCTCGCAGCTGGCGCTTCAAGTGTCCTTTGGCTTTTGTTTGTTTGCCCTCTCGCTCTCGCACTCTCGACACTCCTGCTGTCTCTGTCTGTCGGTCGTGTCGTGTGTTTGTTGGCAACATGTAATTGCGTAACCCTTTAGTTAATAGCACCCTTGAGTACTCGAACATTGTGTTTTGTTGTGTGTCCTCGCAGTCCTGTTTGTCCTGGTTTGTCCTTTTGCTTATGGTTATGACTGTGCAACTGAATTGTGGGGTGACACGGGGGTGTGGGGGGTAGAAATGCTGAAGTGCGACCCAACAACCACACTTGCCCATCACTTTTGCTTATCTTAAGTATTTTACTTATGTCCTGATGTCTGTCTGTCTCTCTGTCTGCCTGTCCGCCCGCCTATCGCCAATAGATTCTCTGGAGACTTTGCGACCATTTTCAATGTTTGCATTTACACATTTTCCATTTTCTATGCCATTTACAAGTCCCCTCTCAGTCTGTGTGTGTGTTCTATAAATGATAACTGCACAATTTCCAGCATGCTTTTGCAGCTTGATAAAGTGCTTTTCCACTAACCATAAAACCCAGTGATTTTAGCTCAAACGCAAACTCAAACTGAAACTCGAAGCAGCTGCTGCTGCTGCTGTTATTGTTATTACCTTAGCCCTACCTATTTATGCAGTGAAAAGGAAATTGCTATCGGAATGCCTTGATTTGATGGCATGAGAGTATTTGCGCTTCGGCTCAAATTGACCGCAGTGGCGCCAATAAATCTGCGCTCTATTAAGTTTTGGCTGGCTGGCAAAAAAAAAGAATAAAGTGTGCAATAAGTTGTTAAGTGAAATTGTACAGAAAACGGTTTCAGTAACACACACTTCGATGGCACACACACACACACACAAATTTAATCGTCTACGACAATTCTACATGTGTGCTAGTTTTGTTATTGTTTTTCGAGCCGACTCTGAGGGCTCTGTGCAGGTCGTCGTCGTTGTCGTTGTCGTCACAAAGGTTTGCAGACTGTTGGTCAGCAGTTAGCCTTGCAGTTTGTTGTGATTGTTGTTGCTGTTGTTGTTGTCGTTGGTGCTGTTGTTTGGCTGGCTGTTCAAGCAGCCGAACAGCTTTACGTGCTCGACAATTTGCCATTAATTGAAAACAGATTTGTCGCCGAGATTGCATTGTCGACAGCCATCCGATTTCCGTACAAATTAATTATAGCTGCCATTGACAGAAGCAGCACGATTGCCGTCTCTGGCTCTCTGTGCCGGCAAATCTGGGGAAAATCTGGAAAAACAGCGATAGACAGAGAGTTTGCAGGAATTTAATTCAATTTTATGGAGCAATCGAAGTGAAAGTGAACTCGACTCAAATCTTTAGCTAGGGAATTTAGCTCCCTAAGTGCTGCTTTAAATTCGATAGAAAAAGGCAAATAATAATAATACAAATAATAGTAATTGTAATAGTTACGACACTATGCCGGAAGCGGAAATGCCAGCAACGGAAATGCGCTGCCGTGGATGAGTAAAAAAATGTAAGAGCAGGCGAGGAGTGGAAGGGGAAATTGGAGTAGAAGATGAGAGGGAGAGCGAGAACGAGAGCGAGACTTCGTGACATGTTAATTGAGCAGAAATTTTGTTGCCACACGTGTCGAGCTCCTGTATCCTGTGCTGTGTATAGGAAGGAGAATATTGTGTTTGCTCTGGCCATTTGAGCATATGTTTGACACTCGGCAATTGCGATTGCGATGACAATTGCGAAATTACAATTACAATTACAAATACAATTTTATTGTTATTGTCCGCTAAAATTTACACACAATTAAGCGCCAACAATTAACTATTTTTATGGCTCACGGCTCTATAAATAAGCATTTCACGCTTCGACTCATTCACATTATGTTAAAAGCACCATAAACAAGTATAATACAAATAATAATAAATATGTACACGGCTTCATGCTACAATTTTTTCCTGCTGTGCAGCGGCAAAGAGCTAAAATTTTCATTAAGATGCGCAAATAAACATTGCAATTAGTTATTATGGAGTGCTGTGGTCTGTAGTGCAGTCAATATATGTATGTTATATGGCATAATTGCAAGTTCTCTTCGGGTAGCTTAGTTCTGTGGAAAATATATATTATTATTTAAATGACTGCAAACTTTGCTTATAATCACAATATTGAAGTTAATTTAGTAGTAATAAATCCAAGTCATCAATCATCTAACAATTAATTTGTTATTTGTGTATACGAATTAAATTCTTTAATTAAATTCATGAATACGTAGAAGCATGGATATTATAGTCTCTTAAGGTTAGCAAAATGTCATTCGGTAGATGATGCTATTAATAAAAATTACTATTTACAGTCTCTTTGAAGGCCAATAATTATTCCCTATGAACAACGCGTCCCATTGAAATCTAATATAACTATAAATACAAGTGTCGACAGTCTATGATAAGTTGTTAACATTTACAACCGAAATATACATAGAACTATTTCTGTCATAAAATGCTCGATGTGATTTGAAAGTGGAACTGTAAATTGAATAATAATTTTGAGTATCACAAATGTTCTGATGTAACGATCATTGTTGTTAACTGCTCTTATTGAAATGCTTGCCGAAAAGTGACGCTGTCGATATAATAATTCACATGCGTATCAATTCGTATCTACATTTTTGTATTTATCTATATTTATGCCCATCTATCGAGCTATTTATCCATGTTTGTGTCTCAATCAAAGTGAGCTGCTGCTGGCCGACCACTGTACGTTGTGTGTTTCTGTGTGTGGTGAACCAAATTATGAATGTTTGACTGGGGGATTGACATTGAACCATTGATTTGATTTGACAGAGAGGGTTTTGTGTGTGTGTGCTTAGTTATGAATCAGTTGGGGATACAGACGAATCACATGAATGGTAGTTAAGGCAATGCAACAAATTAGTTTTAATTTTTAGTGTTATGCAAATAGAATTATCGTTCGAGCTGCTCACACTTAGCCGGCATTGTGTGGAGCGGCATGAAATCGCATGGAATGCAATGAATTGCCCGAATGAAGCAGAGCATGATGGATAAACGGATAGACGGACGAATGGACAAATGGATGGATGGATGGATGGATGAATGGATGGATGGATGGATGAACGGTTGGCTGGGCATATTGATTTGTTTGCCAGCGTAAGCGTCAGTCCCAGCGCCAACCACGCCCCCGAGGCCATAATGCGTAGACTGAAAATTAAATTGTTTGTTTGACTGCTCTACGCAGCTCGCTTGTGTGTGTGTGTGTTTTGGGGCATTGGAGTGTGCATGTGCTCGTGTGTTGTGTGTGATTTTAATTAAAAATTGATTTAGCAAAATTTGCATAAATTATACATAACTCTACGGTAAGCCGACGAGGCACTGCATACAGGCATTTTGCATTTGTGTCAGTGTCAATAAATTAGAAAAGATTAATTGAAAAACAACTAAAAACTGCCTAATAAACGCTGACATCACTACTCGATGCCCTACATTGAGGTGTTGATGTGGCAACATTGTTAGTTATTCAGATAAGCAAACCGTTCACAATTCTTTTTTTGTATGAGATTTTTAAATATGATTGGAAGTGAACATTCGAAGCAGTTGCCCAAAACTATTTAAAACACTTGCTTTATACAAAATGCAGGCGTTGTTTAATCATCATCTTCCAAAGCATGCAAGTGAATAAATAAATGTATATTCTGTTGTACTGACAACAACTATTTGGACTCTTCTTGCTTTCATTTGCAGGGTATAATTATATAAATTGTTGCGGCAGCGTAATAAAAACAAGATACTCGCCAACGAAAGCCATTTCATTTGCAAAGTTTCAATTGCAATTACGATTGCAATTGGAATTGCAATTGCTTTAATTCAATATTTATCATTGTATCGAATTGCATGCCTAAAGTGCATTAAAATGCGTGCTGTTGTCCACTTTGTAGCTAGAGCCATTTCTGTGAACTAATTTTGTTTAATTTTATTAAATATTTTATTTGCTCTTGCATAATTAAAAATCATTTAAGTTTGCCCATTCAAGTTTCCAGTTGCTTTGGCGCTGCGACTGAAAACATGCCAAAAATATGCAAAAGTTGCGATCAAATGGATAAAAAGCAGAGTGCAGAGCAGAAGAGCAGCGGTGGGGGAGCGAAAGGGGGTCGGTGGGAACTCGGAGGGGCAACAATTTATTGCGGTGCCGTGAAATATGGCAAAAGTTTTCAAATGAAGTCAGTCTGAATGGGAAGGGGAGGGGGAGGGGTGTGCAAAACCAACAGCATAAACAAATGAATGAGCAAGTGAATGAACGAATGAGCGAATGAATGAATGAATAAATGGCTGACTGAGCGAATGAACGAGCGAGTGAATAAGTGAACAATTGAAAACTTGTTGTCAGCATGACGAACTTTTAATACACTTGTAGATCTCTTTTGCAAGATTAATTGAATTCACACTCCAGCGATTGCATTTAAACTGCCGAAAAAGGAGCCGCTTTTGAATATATTTTTACGCGTGCTCTGAATGCCTGAATGTATAAAATGTAAAAGATACAACGTGAATCTGTTCTCTCTATTTCATGCAAGTTAATGTCAGTATTAACAACAGACTGTCACTAAATTTATTGTAATTAAACTTATTTCGGAGCTGTAGATAAATTCACATCAACTTCTGATTAAATATAGCTAGTTCTAATTTAAAACAAACGACGATTTATCAGTGATTATACTTTTTAATATGAAGAAAAGAGAGTTTCTATTGCATTTTTAAATCAATTCAATTAGGTATTTATTTAAATAACTTCTAAACATGTATTAGGATCTATAAAACAATGCGTAATTCGTGAGTTTATTAATTTTGTTGTCCTATTTTTTTTGCAGATTTATGTCCAAGCCACACCAAAAATGTTTGGGTAAGTTGCATTTATTTTCTAATGCACAACGTCTGCTTGGGGCAGACAAACTCGCCACTGAAGGGATGCAACTTGTGTTAATGGCATAATGAGTGACCATAAAGTTGGCGTGGAGGGTGCGAAGGGGCGTCTGTGTGTATGTGTGTGTGTGCACTTTGGGGTTTTGTGGAGTTCCTGTGTGTTGATTCAATTTGCTCCCTTTTGACGCCTTCCAATTAAGCCATTTGGCCTGCTGGACAAGACACGGCTTGTTGTCCTTTGCTCGCCTCTCCTTGCCCTTAGTTGCCTTTCGATTTCAATTCTTTTTTTTCTTCGCTCTTGCCGTTTACCATTTGCATTTCATTAAATTTCTTCTTTTCTTTGCATTTTTATTTGTGTTGTCGTTTTCATTTTCATTTCGTTTCGTTTAAAGTTTGCTTTTGTTGTTGTTGTTGTTCGTTTTTAACATTTCGAATGATTTTATTTTATTTTTTTCTCTCAATTTCATTTGCTCTGCACAAATATTTATCGACACTTTTGCATGTTGTTTATGAGGCGTGCGCTGATGCAGCTGCTCTACTTGCTTTGAAATGCTGCTTGTTGCTGCTGTTGTTGGGGCATCAGAAGAAGCAGCAACATCACCTGTAGCTATTTGTGTGCTATACATCCAAAAAAAAAAAAGGTTGCAAAAATTCGTTTAGCTGCTATATGGAAATGGACTCTGTTAGTTTGAGCCAAACAAACTTTATGCTCATCGATGCCAGAAACCAATTTAAAATCAAATTTTCTCCCAACGCAGACATCGAGTGTGGGCGGGGAAGAGAGTGAGCGGGGGAACGAGGGGGAGGGGGATGGAGGCAGTCTACACTTGGGCAGAAGTGCAAATTAAATAAAATCGTAAGAGGCAGAAAAATGTAGTCCATGGACGTTGGCTCAGCTCAGCTCGACACGACACGACACGACTCGATGTAGACGTAGATCCTTGAGTTGTGTTGGCCACCAGTTGATGATGATGTTGTTATTATTATTCCACTCGATGCTGTTGCTGTTGTCGTTGTTGTTGTTGGCGCTGATTGTCTGTGATTGATTTTAATCGCCTCAAGTGATTTCACTAAACGATTCAACTTTGAAATTGGTTACTTTGCATTGTGTCTGTGTGTGAGCAGCAGGCGGAGACGATGGACAACAACACACTGAGTGTGTGTGTGTGTTAGTGGGCGGGTGTTGCTTCACTTTTGGTGCTGACTGTTGCGCTTCCGGCGCATTTGCTAAACAACATTTGTTTGGCCCGCCGCAACACATTTGCTTGCGAGTTCATCGAGTTGCTGTTGCTGCCGTTTTCTATTGTTAATGTAGTTGGGGTTGTAGTTGTTGTTGCTCCATAAATAAATGTAAATATACACATACATTTATTATACATACAATTCCAGCGGGTGCTCGACCTGCCAAGGGCCCTTTTTACACTGCACTACAAAACTGCACTTTGCACAGCACTGAGCTGAGCTGGGGAAGCAAACTGAACAAGCAAAGAAACTCAAGTCGTGCTTTTCGTTCAATAGTTAGAGCTTAATTGGAATTGTGCAACATGGCTACTTAGAGGCGAATAAGTTGAGAGCAAAGTCTGCTCTGAATTATATTTAGATTCACATAAATAATCGATAAGACTTTATAGATGCAACAACGATGTTCTTCAATGTGTGAAATCTGGGTATTTATAGTATTTTCAATACATTTTCATTTGTGCTTATTTGCTAATGTTGCTGAAAGCTAAATTGAATTCATCGTTAGATTTTCAGTGCAGTGTTGAATGCCTTGCGCTAACTTATTTTTCTGCATTTAAAACAATAGAAAAATGCATGTAAGTAAAAGCAAATAAAACTAGCAGCTATAAATATATTTTAGATACAAATATTTCGTTGGTTTAGTAATAAACATTATGTCAGATGGATTAAGTTGTTTGTTTGACTGCTCTGCACAACTTGATTAGCTGTAATTCCTAACCCAGTGACATAATTCGGTAGTCGCTCAATTCGTTATCCCCGAATAACAGCTGCAGCTGCAGCTGCAACACAGCCGTGTTGCCACAGGCTGTGGCAGTCAATTTTTCAAGGCAGCGCAATTACAAAGGGCACAAAGTTAAGCAGCAACTGTCAAGTCAGGTGCTGCTGAAGGTGCAGCTGAAAGGAGGCGGTGGCGAGGGGAAAAGTTGCCACTTTAATGAAAACTTTTGCTGTGGCGCTTAGCGGTTTGGCAACTCCAACGGCTTGTGGCACTTGCAACGGCAACGTGCACCGGGCAACAACGGCAGCCAGGTAATCAGCCATGTTATGGCAGTTTGGCAGCCGCAGCCTTCAAATCCTTTTGCCAGTCCTGCCGTCCTCAATCTGTGGACTCTGCGCCGGCTGTCGTGGCCCTGAGCAGCGGTTACGGTTACGGCTACAGCTTCAGCTACGTTTACGGCCACGGCAATGGGGATTACGGCCTTGCGATGCACTTGAAATAGTTGTTATTGCGCTCTCGCTCTCCCTAGTTGTTGCTGTTGTTGTTGTTGTTTGACAGCAACAGGATAATCTGCTTGGTGTGCATCCGCAGTCTCATCAGCGCCAACGTCCTGTTTGCCTATATCTCACTGTGATGTGTGTATTAGTCTCTCACTCTCTCTCTTTCTCTATCTTTTTTTGCACTCCCTGAGCTTGTATTGGTTTCGTCGCCTTCGCTTGCTTTTCCCCCCTTTTGCCCTTCATCAAAGTACAAAAAACAAAAATAGAGAAACTCAAAATTGCGGCACAAAACTTTGTGCAAGGTTTTTCTCGGTTGCATTTTTCTGGTTTTGTTGCTGCCGCTTTTGTGTGTGTGTTGTCAGCCGTTTTGTGGGGCAGCTTTTGCTTGCTTCATTTGTCGTTGCTCCTGGGCTCTTTTGGCATTTTAAATCAGTTTGTTTTTGTCGCGGTATCAGATGACTGACAGCGGCAGCGAGGTGCCTTTAATTAACCGAATAACCAAAAACCTGTCGCAATCGGCTTAAATTCAGATATTCGTCACAATTACAATTAGTCGACTAAATAAACAGCAATTTGGAAGCTAACTAATGAGTTGTTAGCGCGACGCTTTCAGCTTTATTGCATATTTTATTGATTTCGCTTTTCCGTTTTACCTCTGTTTGCTCAATTTGCATTTGCGCGTTGTTTTCTCTGTGTTATTAGAGTTACATTTTAATTTGATTATTGCATTTCCTCTTTGCTCCTTTTCGAGCAGCTATCGTTTCTCTCTCACGCATTTTAAATAGAACTGAAATGGTTATTGACATTCTTTGTTTATTTAGTTTTGTTTTATTGCAATTTCCCAACTTTATTTTACTTTTGCGCTTCGTTCGCTTGCAATATTGATTTCTTTATCAAAACATATCTTTTTTTTCAAAACTTCCCTGCACGAAGCAAAGCAAATGTTGAAGCTAACATGTGACTATATAGGGAACGCTTCAGTTCCCCGTCGCTTCGAATAATAATAACTGGAACGATGGCGCCAACAGTTGATCCAGTCAGTTTCGGTGGCATCCAAAAGTGTCAGCTCTCGCTTCATTTCCGGCTGCGCACATTGCACATTATCCTTGACACTTTCAGCAGCTATTTGCACTTTGCTTTTCATTTCATTTTTCCATTTTCCGCGCTCCTCCTCTCCTCCCCCGCGCCGCCCCGTTTCGCTAGTTTTGCCTTTGTTTACTGAATTATCAGTGCGCTCATTACCCGCGCCGCGGGGGCGGCGGCTTGGGGCGCTTGGTGGGCGTGTCAGTGACACGACTGTTGCTGCTGTTGCACTTGCAACGCTGGTGTCCTTAACCAGGGGCAGGCAACAGCGCCGCGTGTCCTGGGGATTTATGTGACATTGATGCCTTGACTTGCTGTTTAAACTTGGTGAGTTTTCGGCTTTGCGCTGAGCGGGCGTTTGGCTTAGTTCAAGTCACGAATCACGAGTCACGAGTCACGGTTATGTGCCAAGGATGTGCGGCAGCTAATCAATAAATGCTCTCGCGCAACTGCAAAACTATTTTTCAATTTTCGCACTGCCGAAAGTTTTTTAGCAACAGCAGCCAGTAGCTGATGCTTCTGCTACGCCTTCCATTGAAATGGAGAAACAGAAAGAGGGAATGGAGCAAAGTAGCTGGCTTTACAGGCAGCTATTAGCGCACATATCGATTGCCAATATTGGCAATTGAAATGTATGGCGAGGCAGGTGGCAGAGGGAGGGGGGTGGAAGCCAAGGACATGGCAGCTGAAATGTCGGCACGTCCTGAACTCGACTAAAACAAACAAAGACCCCGCACAAGAAGAAATTGTAGCTGTAACTGAAACTGAAACTGCGGCTGAAACTGTAACTGAAACTGTAACAGAAACAGGTAGCAGCTGCCTCCTGACGCTAAAGTGCCAACTTATGGCACACAAAAATGCTTGAATATAATGGCCTGTGCGCCCTGCTGTTTCCATGGGCGTGGCGTGCAATTGTGGCGCCACAAAAGGCAGCAGCCATGGCGGCAGCAGCAGAAGCAGCAGCAGCAGCAGAAGACGAAGAAGTCAACGACGACGACATGCAAAAGTGGAACGTGCAGCGTTGGCATTAAGTGGCATGTGGCAGCCGCAGCAAGGACACTGATAATGATGAAAAAATTCCCAGCTCACACACACACACACATACACCTAGACATTTGTACTCCCACACACACACTCACACATACAAATACAATTTATCTGCTGCCTTGGCGAACACGAGCATAAAAATTGCACTGGCAGCCCGAAGACAGTGACAAAAAGCCACTTGCCAGGCCAGGCCAGATATATACAAGTACATCTGCACCTGTGTGTGTGTGTGTGTGTGTGTGTGTGTGTGCTGCTCCTTGTAACCCTGGGCAACCCTTTGCTCATGTGTTGCACAAGGCGCATAGCAGCCACATCCACCTGGACGGCTGCACAGCAAACGGAGGCAAACAGCAAGCGAAATCGACCTTGACTGACAGCTTGACATGAACTCGACTGCTCTCAGCATTGCTGCTGAGTCCACCTCCCCGCCCGCCATTTCCCCCTCACTTCACCCACCCACACACACACACACACACAACGAAACACTTTAGCCAGCAACATTGGGCTCATTATTTTCGCTTTAGCCGGTCAGCAGCAGCAGCAGCAGCGCCAGCGAGAGAAATGGGACAGGCAATATTAATGTGCATGTGTATGTGTGTATTTAAGTATGCGTGTGTGTGTGTGTGTGTTTGTGTGTTGTGTGTGCTCTTCTTAAAGCCACCAAACCGCAAAGAGCTGGGCGAGGTTGCGGTTAACAGCTTAAACTGCTCTTAGGATGCTGCGTTTTTATACCAACTTTTATTACTTTTCTGTGCGTTTTATTTGAAATGAATGCGTCAATTTGATATCAAGCGCATGGAAAAACAATTCTTTCCGCACTGCGCTCTAAAGTATAAATATATAGCAGAGAGAAAAGAGAATTCTAAGAGAATTCTGGACAAATTCAAAACATGTATAAGACGCTTTAAATACTTTTAAGCGCTTTGTGCACTCGACAACAGACTGCATTTGAAGCGAGAATATGTTTTAAATTATTACATATACGCTATCGTATTTAAACCTTTATAACTTTATAATAATGTTTGCATTCAAATAGCTGACTATTATTTAAAAGTGCTTGCAAGCCGCCCATAAATTGGCGCTCAATTAAAACGTGCGCTCGTATTTGTTGCAGGTGTTAAAACATCAGTTCTGAGTTGATTTTTCGTAAATGCATTAAATTGTACGCTATGCTGTGCGAGAGAGAGACAGATAGAGTGAGAGGGAGCTGCAGAGTTTGCAGCATGCGAGTTTATGGCCCTTAAAAGTAGGCAACATTTTTTATTCAAATGCCTGCAGGTCATCAGAATGTCAGCAACGTTGTGTGACAATGTGTGCGTGTATTTGGGTGTGTCCTCTGCAGGAGGGGCGAGGAGGGCAGCATAGAGCCCGCATGTAACAGATATCATGTCACAGCGCGCACAGCGAGAGGGAGAGATAGAGAGAGAGAGAGAGAAGGGGGGCTTTGGGTTCGGGGATTGGGTTTGGGTTTTGGAGTTTTGGTTTTGGTCCGTGTCAAAGGTTCATAAATTCCTTTTAATCCTGCTTTATGGCGACATCACATCGAACATGAACTTTAACGCGACGTCGACGACGACGACGATGACGACGACGAGAACGACAGCGACAACGGCAACGGCAACGGCAACCAGAGCCAGAGCCAGAGCGAGCACGGCGACGACGCGACTTCATTTGCATTTTACAACTTCATTTGTGCGAAGCGAAATAAAGCCAAATAAAAGAAATGTTCGCAATTTTCACACAAAACCAATTGGCGCGATTTGTGTGTGTGTGTGTGTGAGTGAGTGTGTGGGTGTGCATTGAATTGTGCTTGTGTGTGTGCTATAAAATTATTGTTTAATCTTGCCAACTGACCGGGGCGTGGCGGCCAAACACGCCCCAGCAAAGCGAAAGGAAAGAGAACGAAGCGAATGTCGCGCGACAAGCGACAATTACTTTGAATATTCGCCCTCTGTCACGCCCCTTCGCCCCGTCGCCCCCGCTGCCCCTTGGCACGCCCCGTTGCTGATTGGTGCCACGAACCGGAAATGAACATTTGCACGGCTGTCGATTGAGCCAGTCATTGACCCCCTGCCCCTCACTCCCCTTTAGAGCCATTAAAATTCGCTTTGTTTTTTATTTGGTTTTATTTTAGTTTTTTTTGTTGATTTTTTTTGTTATTTTTCGTGTTTTGTTTCAATTCTCAACTAATTTATTTATAATCTTTTTCTGTTTTGTTTTGCCTTTGAGTTTTAGTTTAGTGACACCCTAAAATATAATGTTGTTGTTGCTGTTGTTTTTGTTGTTGTTGTTGTTATTGGTAATTACAATTTTTCGTTCTTGCTCTTGAATTGAGTTGGCGTTGATTAATTCTCGTATAGCTTCAACTTTGATTTGATTTTTGCACAAGAAACTTAAAGTTCTAATAAAACGTCTAACAATCAAACAAAACAAATACTTCAATCCATCACCAATTGCGTCAATCTATCAAGCAATCAATCAATGCCTGCAGTCTTTGCCAACTCAATTCCACTTACAATAAGTATATATTTTATCTTTTAATCATAATTATTATTATTATCATTTAATTAGATCGCTTAAAGTACAAAAACACCTTTAGTTGGACTAACACGAGAGCTTCTTTGGGGACAGGAGGGAAACATTGGAGAGAGTTTCGTTTTTTAAATAGTATTTTTCAGGAGAAGAAGGAGAAAAGGAGGAGTTTGGGAACTATTTGGAGGAGGGAACTGTCTATACACTTACATTGTGACTGACTGTTGTTTTTGTAGTTTTTTGCTTTTCTTGTTTTTGTTAATATGCGTAGCGAGTAGAAAGAGTGGAAAAGTGTGTGTTCTATAATACAACAGAGGGGCTGGCCAGTGAGAGAGCCAGTGATAAACCCCAGCTACCTAAACCTAACTAATGCGAAGTTTCGAAAAATTAATCACACATCACCTTGCAGAGAGCTGAGTATATCAAATGCCAACTCGCTGTTTGGCTGTTTGCATGCTAAGCATCAAATAAATTATATGCCGTAGCTCAATATGTTTTCATTTTGGTTTTTAGTTCAACTTTTAAAGAGTTTCCTCTTGGAATGGCAACTTACGTTGTTTTAAAGAGTATTTTTGGCTTCACATAAAATTGCAAATATTTCGCTTTACTAGCTTCAGTATTTTCCACAAACGACTTCAGAGTTTAAAGCAATCAGTAAAGCATTTTCAGAGCTTTGTCACACTCTGCTGTCTCGTCGCTGCCCTGCAAGGTTGTGTGTGCTTCGGCGTGGACCGAAGTCGCTTCTCTTGTTTTTGTGGCTTATTCGGCTGTACACAAGTTCGATTAGCTCTTGAAGATATCCTGCCCCGGCTGGGGCGAGGAGGCGCCGCCAGCGCCCCCATTGCTCTGGCCAGCGCCCTCGGCGTTGAGGCGCTTCAGCATCGCGTTGCGGTGCAGCCAATAGGGCGGCGGATCGGGCGGCTGGCCGGGCAGCAGAGTTTTCGCCTTGAGCGTGCTCTGCGGCGGCTTGGGGCTGTGCGAGGCGGTGGCCGCGCTGTACATCACAGGATCGGCCAGCTGGGCAGCCGACTGGCCGATGGCGACACGCAGCGGCGTCTCCTTTTTGCGTATCGTGTCGCAGGTCTCCTTCATCTTGCACAGCTGGTCCTGCAGATTGCGATACTCCTCGAGGAAGCGCTCCAGCTGCGCCGCATGATAGTCGTAGGCAGCCGCCGACGAGTTGGCAGCGCCCGCCGCTCGCGTGGCCAGCGCCGAGAAGTCGAGCAGCGGCGTCGCAGCGCTGCTCAGCGAACGCTGATGCTGCACCGGCGACGACGGCAGGCTGGGCTTCTGGCCCAGATGGTGGGCGTGCAGTCCGCCCTTGTGGGCGCCGCTCTGCACCAGATTCAAGAAGCTGTTGGCGCGCTGTCCGCCGCCCGTGTAGGTCGTGGTGCTGGCGTAGTTCGCGTAGCTCGACTCCGCCGAGTAGCGTCTGCCCAGGCCCATGGCCTCGTTGAGGAAGCTGCCGTCGCCCAGCGTGCTGCTGCCGTACTTGCTCGAGTTGTCCGCCAGCAGCGGCGACTGGCTGTCCGACGAGTTGCGGAAGTACTTGCCGCTGTGCTTCAGCTTGCGCGGCAGCGTGCAGAGGCCACCGTTCGCTGTGGCCGTCGCTGCGCCGCCCGGCGCATACACGTGGCCAGCTTGCGACTGCGCCTGGGCCACCGCGTACTTGGCAATGTCCAGCAGGTCGGGGTAGTTGCTGTCGAAGAGATCGTGCTCCTGGCCGTCGCCGTTGCTGCTGCAGAACACCGAGGTGGCCATCTCGTCGGCCGCATGGTTGCCGTAGTGTGTGTAGGGCGTGGCCGTCGTTGTGCCCGCCCCCTGAACTGGGTGGCTGTGTGGCGATGTGATCTTTGTCGTTGCTATGGGCGTCGTCTTCCAGCTGCTGGCGTAGCCCGCGAGCCGAGCGGCCGCGTCCACTTGGCTGGAGATCGAGCTAGACGCAGAGTCGGTGCTGCAAGCAGATGCAAGCGAATGATTAGAAGTCGCAAACAGGGCAAGTTGGGGAGGAAAATGTGCCAAAAGTCAAAGGTAAAGAAACGTACAGCACGTAGAAATCACTGGACTCTGAGTGCAGTGCAGCTTTCATCTTGTATTAAGACGAAGTTGTAGTCAATTATGGTATCAGATGCGTAATTTTAAAATGTGAATGTTATGCCAAATTAGTGCAGCATTAATAGCAGCTGCAGCAGCCTCGCTTGAGTCGATCACAAATACACACATACACACATACACACATCCATACATGCCAACCTTGCTGGGGAATCTTTGTGAAGCTCGCCTGCGCGACCACGCCCCTTTAGCCGATCCGCCCACACTATTTTGTCGGTCCCACGTGTAGTCAAACACACACAAATGCATCTAACACCAATACATGCAAATTTTTGGCACACTTATTTTACAACGCTGGGCATAAAGTACCGGGAATTCATAAGTGTTTTAGTATGAACGCAGAGCTATGACAAGCTGCTTAGGAGGCTAAAGTTTCTGCATTACAATTTCATACTGTACCAACTAAATTCATTGCGTATCTATTTATAATTTTCAACAGCTAAATATGTTATTTAACTGACTATAAACAGATGTTAAGACTGCATACAAATCGTTTAAAATCTTGGACTATGTTTTGTATAAACTTGGCGTGAATGTCCAAACTGAGCTGAGGCTTTCAAAGAATAATGTCATAATAGACTTAATAGCCTTTAGGTGTTTTGAATATTTCTAACATTTGATGGCAACTTTAACAACTTTATCAAGTCAACTGTCGACGGAGATTAGGAATATGAAGTACTCAACATAACTACACACTCGATTAGCTGCACTTGAAGCTCGCTTCACTTCACTTTAATTTGCTGTGTCTTCTATTTTTATAACTCTACTATTTGTCAATTACATCGATTAGCGAGCAACCCTCCTCACTCAGGGCTTCGCATCTATTTCCGTTGAGTTGCGTTCGAGCTGAGGCGGCTTCTTGTCTTGCGGTGGTCGTATCGTGTCTATTAGCACACCCAGATAGTCGTTATAGTGCAGCCGAGTGGCACTTGGAGCCGTAGCCGAGCAGTGCTAGAGAGGCGCCAATCAGCGAGGGCGCCCAAAAATAAAACACTCATACGGCACGTTGGCAGGCAACGCATATTTCGCGCGTCATTAGCACGCGCCTGCCTTCAAAAGGGAGAGAGAGAGGGAGAGGGATACGGAGAGATAGCGATGGGGGGATGACAGTGTGCCACTCGAGCGGAAAGTGGAAAGTGTCAAGTGTTGCCCATAATACGAACAGTTGGGATCCGGGTGAGGCGAGGCACTCGAGCATGACAGCTCTTTGACGGGGCATATGCAGCAGCAGCAGCAGCAGCAGCTGCAGCAACGACAGGACAATTGCCACTCGAAGTAACGAACCGCACGATGCCACAAAGGCAGCTTGGGGGCTGGGAAGGTGAACTTACCCGCCGATGTCAATCAGACGTGGTATGTGCAGATCCGTTTCCTCCACCGTCGTCGTCGTCGTCAGCGTCGTTGTGGCTGCCACTGAATTATTCGCAGCGGATGCGGAAATGCCATTGGAGCCCTTGCGCTGCAGCTGCTGGCCATGCTGGCCATGCTGGCCATGGGGATGTGGCAGCTGCTGTTGTGGCTGCTGCGTCGCCTCCTCGCCGTCCTCGTCGTCGTCGCAGTGCGTCGACACATGCAGGTAGTCGCCGTTGCGTCTCGTGCCATTTCCCGCACTCGGATTCACAATCGACGCCTGTCCCACGACGCCATTATCGCCGCCATTGCCGTTGCCGTTGCCATTGTCCAGCGGCGTGTGCGCGTGGGCCCGCAGATAGCTGGCCGACTCCTCGACGGCGTCGTGAAAGAGAGCGGCCCCCGTGGCGCTGCCGCCGCCGCAGCTCGCCCCGCCGCCCAAGTCGGGGCGCACACGCGACGTCATCTCGATCTTCTCGTAGCTCTCGCTGCGTCGCACCGGCGGCACCGAGTTCCACAGCCGCAGCTTGCGGCGCCGCCGCAGCGAGCAGAAGCAAATGGCCGCAAACGAGGAGCCGACCACAAACAGCAGCGCGGCCAAGACGCCCAGCAGCACGATGCGCACGCCCAGCGGCGCTTCGGGCGGGCGACGGGAGACGGCCAGCGTCACGCTGGCCTCCACCTTGCCCGCCTTGTTCTCGGCGGCACACGTGTAGATGCCGGCGTCCTGCATGTCGGCCGTCAGAATGGTGAGATTGGAGGCGTTGCGCAGCATGTTCACCACGTACGTCTTGCGGCCCTGCGTCGCTGCCGCCGTGCGCGGCTCGTCGGCGGCGTCGTCGGCGCCCGCGGCGCTCAGGTTGGCAATCAGCCGGTTCTTGAGCAGCCAACGCACCGCGGGCTGCGGCACACCCTCGACGTAGCAGCTCATGGTGACGTTGCGGCCCTCGACGCCGTGCGCCGTGGTGTCGGTGGCCACGATCTGCGGCACGCACGCAAAGTCGTCCACGTCCAGCTTGTCCCAGGCGCGTCCGGCGAGGCGGGCGGGCGACTCGCAGGTGGCCGGCACGCCGCTGGGTATGTTCTGCTGCAGCATCCAGGCGCGCAGCGGCCGCAGGCGGCAGCTGCAGTTCCAGGCATTGCCCGCCAGCTCGAGGCCGTGCAGCGAGGCCAGCGACGTGATGGTGCCCGAGCGCACCTCGCTCAGCCGGTTGCCGTCGAGCTTGAGCCACTCGAGGCTGCTCTCGAGGCCGGCGAAGGCGCGCACCGCGACGTTGCTGAGCCGACAGTCGCTCAGCTCGAGGCGCACCAGCTGCGGCACATGGCCGAAGGCGTCGTCGGGCACACGGCTGATGTGGTTGCCCGACAGCCGCAGCTCGCGCAGCTCCGAGACGTGATAAAGCGCCAGCGAGGGTATCGCCGCCAGCTGATTGTGGCTCAGGTCCAGCTCCACCAGATTGATGAGCTTGCGGAACGCATGGCGCTCGATGAGGCGCAGACGGCAGCGCACCAGATACACCTTCTGCAGGTTGAGCAGCTGGGCGGCGGCGAAACTGTCGTCGGGTATCGTCTGAATGTCGTTGCCGCTCAGGTCGAGCAGCTGGGTGCCGGCGTCGAGCGGCTGGGGGATATGTGTGAGGTTGGCGTTAAGGCACAAGACGGACTCCTTGCCGCTCTTCCACTTGCACTCGCACACCGACGGGCACTCGGCACGCAGCTGGCCGAGGCAGCAGAGCAGCCAGAGCAGCTGCCCCAGCTGCAGCGGCAACGCCGAGAGTAGTGGCAACGAGACCGTTGCTATCGGCGGATGCAGGCGCCGCAGCGGTCGCCGGTCGCGTCGTTCTTTTCGCCGCACCTTGGTGGCCAACGTTCGCTCCCTGGCGCTGTTATCGCTGGCTATGTCGCGTGTCGCGGCTCGCACTCGGAGTCGGCATCGCAGTTGATCCTCCGCCGGTCGCGCCGTCGCTGCTGCCATCGCATACTAGGAACCCGATCAACGCAACTCCTCGTCCTCGTCGAACCGGCGCGCGTTAAGGGTACCCGCTCAGCTTATTGTGTTGGCTGCCAGAGAGTGTGAAAAGAGCGAGAAGTCGGTGGTTAGTCAGGGTGTAGAAAGCATATATTTGAGGAAACAAGTGTACAACGAGTCGAATGAGTCATGAATGAGTCGAGTGTAATAATTTTCTACTTGAGTTCGTTGAATGTCTTTTCATTTTAAATACAATTGGCTAACAGAGCTCAAGTGCTTTTAGAGTGCAAGACATGTTTCAACTGAGCTGTTGATCGCAAGCACACACACACACACACACACACACACACACACACACACACACACACACACAGACACAAGCATATCATCAATGAAAAATCACTGAAGCTCGCCTGCGCGACCACGCCCCTTTAGCCGATCCGCCCACACTATTTTGTCGGTCCCACGTGTAGTGAAGCACACACAAATGCATATAACACTAATACATGCAAATTTTTGGCACACACATTTTACAACGCTGGGCATAAAGTACCGGGAATTTATAAGTTCCACAGAATTACAAAATGCAGCATAATAAACTCATCAGCTAGAGCAACTGCAGATGAATCTTGCCTTTCTTTTGTATAAATTCTATTTATAAATGATATCTAAACATTTGACTTAAAGTCTATTAGACTAATGCTTTTTATGAATTGCGCTTTCATTTAAAAAATTCTGGGGCAAACATCAATCACCACGAGCTTCTTTCCCCTCACACAGTTTTATTCCCTTTTGAGTACATTTTTTGTTAGGCTGAGTCACGGGCGAAATAAATTTTGCGATGACAATTCATCATTAATAATTAATCAAGCGCCATATATTTCCCAAAAATAGAAATACAATATAGACACTTTTTCACAACCAACAACAATACGAATAGCAAAGTCATGACCCGTAAAATAAATCCCCGAAAAAAGTGATTAGCTAATTAAATGGTTTTTGCTGCTGCAAGCGCTTTAAATCTCCCTTTAAGTGAAGTATTTTAATTAATACTGAGTACATTGACCAAACTAACCTTCAACTTCGTTAAATTCACAATTATTTGAGCATCGCAATTGATGTTTGAGGGACTTCACTAAAAAGCTGAATGCATCAAATGCTTTGCCAATCGAATTGTTGTCTCGTGCCTCGCATACTTCACAACATAACATATGTTATGTTAGCGAACCCCTTTGGAGCAGCAGTCTTTCAAAAGTTGGCTGCATTCAAAGTAGCTGACCTATATTATGCGTTACGTTAGCAGCTGCATTCCTGGCAACAATGAAGCCCAACGTTGCCGTTTGTTGTTCGGCAGGTGAGACGATGTGGGTAATGCAGCTGCCATAAAGTTGGCGTTTGTGACATTTTAATAAGCCCTCCGTTCTCGGTGTACTTCCATCATAACTGTCACTTGGTGCAGCGACATTAAGTCATAACAACACCAAGGCCCAAAGAGCCCAAACGACGTAGAACGACGACGACGATGACGACGTCGAGCGACGTCTACGTCTATGTAGTGCCACTCGCTTCAATTTGTTCCCCTCTCGAAAACTGTGAGTTCACTCGGCTTTTTATCGTGTGGCCCGCGGCTTTTATTTGACTTGTCTGGCAACCCAAGTCCCACTTTGCCTCTTGCCTCTTGCTTCCTTCGCCCTTCTGCGCCGCCCGAGTCGTGGTTTGTGTTTGCGGCATGTTGCAATTATGGACGAGCTGCATGCAAGTAGAGTAAGCAACAGCAACAGCAGCAGCAAGCAAAGCCAGCCACTGCGAGGCCGGTTAATATATAAAATTTGCATGCAGCCAACGGGGCGTATGCACAACATTACAACATTTTAACATTTCCGCTTTAATATTTCAAGCGCAAGGCAAAGACCTCGTTCTCTCTCTCTCTCTCTGTCTTTCTCTTTCTCACTCCATCTCTGTCTCGTTCTCAAAGCTTATGCAATTACCTTATGAGAACTCTTATCTTATTTATATTATTGCAGAGCTTGCCGCCCTGATGCTGTTGTACAACATGGCGTATGAATGCGCTGCGAATTTGTTTGCCAAGCAAAGGACTGCGTCGATTCAATGAGCAGCTTAATAAGCAATATCGAAGCAGGTAAGTCTTTAGCAACTCAATGTTTATCGAAATTGCATCAGGCCTTGCCTTGGCTTATTTAATTATGGCTTCATAGGCATGAATTTAACGTGCAGCTTTAGTTTGGCGACCCTGTTGTGCCTTCTGCCTGCTAATGGCAGCTGGCTGCAAATATTTTAAAGCGGTTATGCAGTTATCCGTAAAACGGATTCGAAACAAAACCGGAAGCCGCAAAGCAAACAAACGCTTTGCAAAAACCGCGACAAGTCAGCGGTCTAAAGAGAGGCGGGGTGAGGCGAGCGGGTCGCCTGCCACAGAATGTGTGAGGGTCAATACTCTGGCAAACTGGCAACTGGCAACTAGCAAACTGGCAACTGGCGACGTCGCCGGCGCATAAAATGAAGTTTTTGCATGTTGCTAAAATACTCAGCCGCATTTTTTTGCGCCACAGACAACAAACAGTCGAGCGTGCTGCAGACAGACAGATAGACAGACAGACGAAGGAGGGAGAGAGAGAAAGACAAACGGGGTGAAAGGAATGCAGGGCACACAATGGAGAGCACATGTGTGCGGCATTGTCGTCGCTTGCTTCGACCGTTTATCATATGCGAGCGCATAACGACACGGACGACACCGAAGGGTGAAGACTGAAGAGTGAAGAGTGCAACATGCAAAATGCGACTGCTTTTGTTGCCATTGTTGCTGCTGCATTTACTGCAGACACTAATCCTATTTATGTTGCATTGCAGCGAGGTTAATAATTTTATTTGCCAACTGCCAGTGGCACGTCGCATTCAGCTGCAGCTGCAGCAGCTGTAGTTGTAGTTGTAGTTGCTTAAGCTTGCTGCCCCTCTGCTTATGACACACGATACGTGCAACTTTTTTGTATTCTCTGTGTTGCACTTTATGATTTACTCACTGAAAGCTCATTGCCCTCAGACAACACTAAACTACGTGCGCGCCTAATGAATTCTCCATTGATATTTTTGCCTATTCGAAGCGTGTGGCGCCATAAATGAGTTCATGCTTCTTATAAGTTGCAGGGAAATGGGATTTGATTTAATAGCGCATCAAGTATACGACTGTTGAGCTGCGCTATATTGAATTTCTGCCATTTGTTTGTTTGTCAAACTGTTAGCTTTGCGAATATGCCTGACAGCTGCTGTGTTAGTTGTGCAGGGCATTCAAAGTATTAAGTGACAGCTGCCAAATGTTTGCTGACTTTGCTTTGGCACAACGCACTCTTCGCTCTTTTTGGCCATCTCTCTCACTCGCAGGCAGATTTTCTCGCCCTGCTTTAATGTAAAAATAATGTCCTTTCAGGCCGCATTGATTGCAAATAAATTACACACATTTGGCAGCCAAGGCAACAGGAAATGGAACCGAAACTGAGACGAAGACAGCGACAGAGACAGAGACGAAGACGAAGACGGCGAGTAAGGCGAAGACCTCACTCAGATTAAGTGCCCGAAGAGTCGATGCTGACTTCATAAAGCTGCACAAAAGTGCGAACAGCAAAAAAAAAAAAAAAAAAAAACAAAACACATAAATGGAAAGAGGACAGACAGTGTGAGCGACAAAAAGGAAGCACAACAAAAAGCAGCAGACGAGCAACAAAAGCTACAATAAATGCTGGCAAAAATGGCAACGCCATTAATTTCACTTTGGCGCCGACGCCGTTGAAACTTTAATTAGAAAATCCTGGCTGAGATTTTGTGTAATTTTCTTTTGATGCTGCTGCTGCCGCTGCTGCTGCTTGGCCACTGATAATGAAGTTCCTTTTCCTTGTACTTTTCTTGTTTTTGCGTTCACACTTCCGGCTTCATTATGCGCAAATTATTTTAACTGCACTTTTGACGCCCCTTTCCACAGGCCCCTCGCTCCCTCTCTCTCTTTCCTCTCCCTTTCTCGCTCGCTCTCTTGTGGTGGCTGAGTAAATATTTTCAGTAGCTGCAGCCGCAGCTGAGACTTTGATAGCGAATTCCCTTGGCCCAGGTCCTTAGCGAAAAGTAATCTACCCAACTCGAAGTCTCCTCTCCCTCTCTCTTTCTCTATTTATCTCTCGCTCGCTTCCCTTTCTCTGTTCATCTGCAGAGTTCGCCGTTTCACTGTTCACTGTTCACTGTTCGGTGTTCGGTGTTCACTGCTCAGTGTTCACTGTCATTATTCATTTTTGTGTGTATTTCTTTTATGCTGTGTAACCTTTGCCGCATTGTTTCTAGCCGCTGCTGTAAAGTAATTTTCCTAAGCATAATAGACTTTCCTCTGGCCAGCGAAAAAGGCAAAAAGCAAAAACAAAAAAAAGATGAAAAAAAAAAACTGTAAGGAAAGCAAACAAAATGCCATAAAATCAAGGGGTGAGAGAATGATGAGAGGCAGCGAGCGGGGGAAACAAAATGAAACAGCAGCTAAGCGTTATTTCTCAAGGGGCGCAAAACCTGAGGATTATGTCGAGGGTTAAGCCGACTTTTCCCTATCTTTCTCTCTCTTTTTCTCTCTCGCTGAGTGACTTGTGGTCAGCTGCAGTGGAAACTAGGCCCAGTCTTCTTGTGACTGCTGCTGCCGCCACTTGCAGTATTTGCCTATTGCTTATTGTTTGTCCTGCATCCTTGCAGCGTTTCGCCGTTTGTAACCCCTTCGCTCTCATTTGTGGAGTGCACTCTGCTGCTCTTCAGTGCTTGTTGTTGCTTTGGGCTTTGTCAACAATAACAACAAGAAGAAGCACGATTCTATTTGCATTTGTTGTTGATTTCCGCTGCGGCATTGTGATTAAATGTTAAACGCGGCGTATACGTAACTCCTGCTTTTAAACGATGCCGATGCTTCAACAATGCTCCACAAAAAAATAAAGTGAACTCTTGACTGGGCAATTTTGCTTTTGCAAAGCGAAATAATTGATGAAGCAATCGGACTACGCCTGTTTGTATTTATAGCTGAAGGAGGTCAAGCCAATCGATAGGCATATTGAATTCAATGTTTTGGACAAGTTATTGTTGCGCACGACATTTGCTGATTATCGTAAATCACTTGAGCCCTGCAATTGCCGCAAAAACAAAGTCTCGCTGGTTGGGTTGGGTTGGGTTTGGTTTCGTTGGTGGCCAGAAAATCTCGTCATAAATATGCTTTTCATTTCGAGTTTGCATTTATATACATATACACATACATATATTTACAATTTATGGTCTGACATTGTGACAAAGTTTTGCCATTCGTTGTGGCTATTAAAATAACGTTTATCTTTCGAACAAGACCATAAAAAGTGTGCTTAAGTGCTGCTCAATATTCAGCTCGACTCAATTGGCGGATAAATTAAACAGCCCCGCAGTTATTCGAAGGGAGTGGAGTCTTCTGATGCTGTGTGTGTGTGTGTATCTTATTGAGCTATAAATGTTGGAAATAAAAGTTAAATTATATCATCCATCGAAGAGGGGCCGTCGACTACCTTTCGGGCTAAATGCCAGCGCTCCTTGTCCATTCAAGGAGCTATCTATCTATCGTCTATCGTCTGTCGTCTATCGTCTGTGGGGCCGCAATAACCAATAATATGAAAGCTAATAAAAGTAAACAACCCGACAAAACAAAGGCGACTCGAGTCGAGTCGATTCGAGTCGACCACATGCCCAAAATGCTTTCGGCTGCCCGCATAAACAGTTACACACACTCACAATCGCCTACACTCGCATACGTTTACAATTTCTAAGCATAAATATCGAAAATACTGTGGGTGCTTCAGTTTTACGACAGGAGACAACAAGAACGCTGAGAAGCTGCTTCTTTGCTTTTTTTTTTGACTCTGAAGAGCAACTGACAAACGTGTTCAATTGCCGCAATAAAACTTGCTGATAATATGTGAAAATCATACAAAGCACAATATTAAATTAGCTCAAAACATGTGAATAGAATATGCCTATAAGAGTGTCAGTGTGTCTCTGTGTGTGCGTGTGTGTGTGTGTGTGCGTGTGTGTGCGGCAGCTGCGGCAATAAAACGTCAGCCCACAGAAATGAAAAGAAACAGAAGGCGGTTGAGTGGGCGTAACCCAAGCCGAGCAAGCCCAGATAAGCAAATGCCGCCGCAAGGTATCCCACGAGGCATCAGGGGTGAAAGGGAAGGGGATGGAGAAGGGGAAGGGGGAGCAGAGGGAACACGCGTGCCTCGACAGCGAATACAATCGCATTCATATTAAATTATGGGTTCACTTTAACTCGAATCGCTTATCAAATTTCCTATTACTTTTACGGCTTCGCTTCTCTATGAGCTTTCAATTGCTTGACAATGAAGTTTCGATTGTATCTGCCTATGTTTGTTATATGCAAATTATCATAAATGTAATTCGATTTTCAATGGCGTAAGGCAATAAACACCATAAAACAGGTTGGAAAAGTGAATAAAAAATAACTATTTATGCTGTGGTTTATGCCAGCATGACATCAATACTTATTTAAATGGTATTTTTTTAACGAAATATGCAAGTGATGCCACCTCGACGCTTTAGAGCTATTAAAGAAACACTTTGCAGAGCGAGAACAACAAGTATTTGTCGACAATTTCAGAAGTTTAACGCCAGCAGTTTAGTTGTCTGTGTTAATTGCAGTCGCTGTGAGTGTCGCAATTGATTATTCATTCAAATATTGATTGAGTTATATTCGATTGCTGCATAGACAATGGATGAGTGAATGGCATTTCACTTTCCCTGGCAGCTTGTGTTTTTGCCAAACGCCAATCAAAATAAATGAAAACAAAGTCTCACATCGCATCGCATCGCATCAGTTTATTTATTTGTCCAGTGTTTTGGACACAAAAACTTTTCGAGAGGCCAACTTTTGCCAGCAAGAGCAGCAAAGAGTGAGAGGGCAATAGAGACGGAGAAAATGGGACAGCAAACATCACTTCGGATGGTGTGGCAGTTATTGATTATTTAGCCAAAGTTTTTGCCAGATCCAGAGCCGAAGCTGCTGGGGAAATCAGCAAAATTGAAGCGCGTTTCGTTGGCCAAGCCAGCTGCTAATTGTTCAGGTGGCCATGGCAACGGTGCAACAGTGCAACTGCAACTTTAATGCGAGCATCAGGCACTTAAAAGGATTTCAGATGAGCTGCCAAAGTGGCTAAACTGAGCTTTAAGGCAGCCGGAAATTTGATTTGCTTACTTTGCCCTGCAGCGCGCGCCTGCGACGAGCTATAAAAATCCATTTGACGTCAACATTTTGTTGCATTAACCAAAGCTTGCCTCGGGCTTCTGCACCGTCTGTTGAGTCTGCTGCTTCGTCTGCAGCTCCGTCTCCGTCTCTTTCTATTCTATTATAGCTAAATGCATTTCGCTGTATGCCAAGGATTTGCAACTTTCGATGCTTTCAACGCGCTCGCATAAAAGCTCAATAATAATATAATAGATTCTCGTCTCGCGATTCCTTGGCGCTGTTTTCCACCACGTTGATTCGATTTGCACTTGGATTCCTCGCCTTACCCCCAAAAGGGTTTCCCTGGGGAACGCTGCGAGAGCAGCATTGGAATGGCGTCTGTTTACGGCTGATTGGCTCAATTCAACTCGAGTTGAGTCGGGTTGAGTCGAGGCTTCGACTGCCACTCCAAAGGGCCCCCAATTTTCTTTCAGTTCTGTGCAGTGCAAATATTTGCAAAATGCAAAGTTACACAAAGTATTTGCGCCAATAAAACAATTGGCAAATCAAATGCGATTCTCTCGAATGCTGCACCGCATATTAAATATGCTTGCGAATGCCTAATAAATATTTATTAGAACACAAATACAATGTCGCCGTTGGCACACAAGAACACAATAGCCCAGCAAACGAAGACTGAGTGGGGAAAACGGGCTTTTAGCTTTAAGCGCATTTCATTTTATTCAAGTCATGTGTATGTAAATAATCATACTTTGCACTTTTGAGAGAAAATTAATTAAGAACAATTGATGGCAGTCTGTGATTTATGATCGTCTTGAAAAGCGCAAAACAATTCTATTGCATTTACAGAGATGAATCATTGTTAAGCAAGCAGACAAAGTTTAATTAAACTCTGTCAAACCAGACACAAATTATACATATAATTTAAATTTATACAAACACTTTTGTTTATTACTGCGACGAATTATTGTGCTTAGAATATGTTTATCTACTTTCAACGTAATTAAATTCATTATCTTCATTACAAACTATTTAATAATTGTAAACATTTGCACGTTGATGTAATTTGTGCTCTGCCAAGTGAAATTGGAAAATCTAGCAGATGTCTTGTAAAAATCCTGCAAAGACAACAGCGACAACGACAGAGTCTGCGATACAAGGCTGAAAGCAGCTGGCTGATTGCATTTCCTTGGCTCACCTGGCAGCTGTTTTCAATTTCCCTTTCGCCGTCGTGTCTTTTGCGTGTTTCGAGGCTGACAATGTTGCCGCTGGCATTGAAAGCAGCCGTTGACTTTTCCAATTGCAACCGAGCAGCAGCAAAGCAACGGCACTCGATGCAACATTGCTTCGCTCCTCAATGCCGCCGTTGCCTTAGCTGATTGCTTCGGGAAACTTTGAAGCTGCATCAACGCAGCTCAGCAAACTGATGGATAGTTTGGCGTTGGGTGGCTTTCAGTTTGCCCAGGAATCTTGTCGTGATTTCGTTTCAATTTACACTTTGAATGCGCATTCGCGTTCTCTTACTTTCTGACGCTTTCGCTGTCCTCTTTTCAGCACAATGACAATAATCAGCCATGTGAAAGTCTTCGTTTATTAGCGCTGCGATGCTGATGAAACATTTGCAATAGACATCTTTGAGATTTCTGTGCCGTGTGATCCGTGTTTGATGCTTTCTATTGATCAGCTATGAGCTACTTTGTTGTGCTCAAAAAGTTACGCATTTTTACTGTGATGTATTTTTAACCGCTGTTAAATGAATTAATCACAAATAGTTATGCAAACACGTCAGGGAATCGAAAAGCAATCGAGTCGAAATCGAATTCTCATAATGGAATGTAGAACACTTTTTTATTTATTATTATTTTTGGGCCAGGGTCGCAATGCAAGATAAATATGCGCATAAGTTGAGTCCATGTTGTGTATATTTTGAATTATTAAACGCAGGAATTGGGAATGTATGTACATAGTACAATTGAAAGCATAAAAACAAAAAACAAAACCAAAGAAAAAAATGTATTGAGGATGTTTCACATTTATTTTGATTGCGCGTACACGGAATTCAGTTATTTTCCACGTGTCGCATTCGCGTTCGTCTCGCATTTTCGCAATTCGCTATTCGCATTTCCCACTGCGCTGGAGAATGTAAATGGAAAACAAACCATTGCGAATAATATTTGAGTAATCGCAATATTAAATGTAAATACACGTGCATGACACTCATAATTAAAATTGTCGCGGATCAGGGAATGCGAATAAATATGCTACACACAATGCCATTTTCAATGGATTGCCATTTCCCCAGCGCATTACAAGTGCTTTCTGTGTGTGTTGTAATTTATTTTTATGCTAGTGTCAGTCAATTAAATGCAGCGGATTATAACAAAATCTTTGCTATTTTTAATAAATATGCAAACATTTGCAAAGAACTCATGCGAACGCTGACAACATTTGCATAAAAAACGCAGCGTCGAGTGAAAGTTGTTCTATTTTTTTGTATTATGTACTTTTGTGTTGTTGCCATTGGCCACAAAAGCAATTTATAATAACTGGCTATTTTATGGATTTTACAGCGACAATCGACGGGGATAAAGCTAAAAACATTTCGCGACAAGAACTAAGTCCGCACAAAGCTCAACGAAAGAGTCGAAGAGGGAGAGGGGGACAATGGATGGGCAATACATTTAATGGCATTAGTTTGGCATAAATTTCAGGGCTCCATTTCCATTTTGCACGCTGCAGCCTATTTATGCAGCGTAGAGTATTTAAAACACAAGCACAGTGAAGACAGTTTAAAGCGCTCCATTGAACTTTCACTCTCGCGCCAGCTGTGGCGAGTGACAGTTGCTCTTAGGCAGCCTTCACTGTGGTGCACTGTGCTGTGTTGATGCATGCAAAAGCCAATCTATGGCAATATTTGTAATACCTCTGCTGCTCAGGCACAAAACTGGCGCACACCTGGCCCCACACACACACACATAGAAATATATATATATATATATAGATGCATATATCACATGCGATGCCAAAGTGTGCTCTACTCTATAGAGTTATGGCCTAGCATTGTTGTTGCTGGTAAGGCTGTTATTGAAAAGCATTTGGTCATCAAATATGTAGGCAGCTCGTCCTCTGCCTCTCTGTATATATAGTTTATATATATAGGGCTGGCTGGGTATTCAGGTCAGTAGATCAGAAATGGCAAAGACAACTGGCAAAAGTTAAAAACACACTCAGCAGCAGCAGATAGTTGGCAACTGTTGTTGTTCCATGTGTTCCACTTTTGTGCTCTGCTGTTTGCCTCGTGGCTTGTGACTCGTGTGTTGTGTCTTGTGTGTCTCGGGCAAAGGTCAAGCTGTTGCTGTGTCTGTGCTCCTGGCCCTAAATCAGGACTTGGCTCTAACCACACAAACATATCGGGCATCAGCATCAATTTGCGCCCCACACTAAAGAGTTTGCCTGTGTTGTTTTTTTTTCTTCTTTTTTGTGGGCTAAACGATAAAAGCCAAATAGGCAAAGCAATCGCTTTGGCTTTGTTGCAGTGCTGCAATTGCCATTGCCTTCTCCCACCTGTTCGCCAGTTAACCACATAGCCGTACTATATATGCTCCATCTACCAATCCCATTGGCAGTGCTCAATTCCAATCCCAATCGCAATCCCATCAGCCTGAGCTTCAGTTGCATTAGCAGCGAGCTGTGCTCACAAATGAAATGCATTTTCCTGCATTTTTGCAGCTCTCTCTCTCTCTCTCTCTCTCTCTGCTGGCGGCTCAGCAGGCGCATTAAGGCGAAAGTGTAATAGCTGTGTATGTGTGTGTGTGTGTGTGTGTGTGTGTGTGTGTGTGTGGCTAAGGAAAGTAGGTGTGAAATGGTCTATATGCTATATGGCAAGCCATTATGCAGCATGAGCGAGCGTTAAGTGCTTTTGCTTTTGCTGCTGCTGCTGCCCATGAAATAAGAAAAGCGCATTGTTTGTTTATTTTGTGTGGCAGCAGTCGACGAGTGGGACGAGGGAAGGTGGGGGGCAGTTGGAGTTGTGTATTGATTGCAAAAGAGTCGCCAGAGAAATGCTCTGCATAGATGCGATAAGTAAGCATCTCGTGTCATCCCAATAAAGTAAATACACTAAGAAAACGCTCAATTAATTAGCTGCTTGCCCGTCTGATTGAGCTTGAATGGTGACGAGGTTAAAGAACCGATCCGGGTGCTTAAGAATCGCCTGGCAGAAAACAAAGGTTGCCCAGCTGGAGATTGCAAGGGAATTGAAAGATTTGCGGCTGCTGCGAGGGGCACAATAAAAGCCACTAAAAAGAGTAAACAATTTGCGCGGATAAAAGCCGATGAGTAAACAAAAAGCAAGGCCCCCAAAGGAGCAGAGGAGCCTGCGAGAGCGAGAGCGCACGGGAAAGCGAGAGTGAGAAGGAGAGAGAGAGTAAGGGAAACCAGAAACAGAAGCCGAACAATGCAAATAAAACAAAAGCGACGCTGCCGCTCGCAACAAATGCAAACAGAGTCGAAAGCCGCACACACACATGCACAGTAAATACACCCACACACACAGTCACACACATACAGATGGCATAGACCACAAGGTGCTTTTGCATTGTTGCTGTTGTGCTGTTGGCTTTAATTTTTACATGGCCCCGCGCCGCAGGCAAATCTAGCAATTTTTAATTATGATTATAGCCAAACAAATGCTGCCAACACACCACACACACACTCATGGACGTGTGTATTTGATTTAATTTCTCGTGCAAATTTACATAGCACAGCAAGCACAACAACAACAACAACAACAACTGCAACAGTTGAACGCGACAAATTTGTTCAATTTATTTTTCATAAGCAAAAACTGAAATAATCAAACAGATAAACAATGCAAGGTAACAAGTTTGTTCCCCTCCCCTCCACACACACACTCACTGCCTTGCCACGCCCCCTTTGCTCACTGCGGTGGCCAATCAATGCCCCCGCTCGCCTCTGGCAGGACACGTTTTGGTGTCGTCTCTCTCCTCTTTCAGTTTCAGTTTTCATGCTGGCGCGTGCTATTTTTAATTGTCTGAATCAATCCGCGCTCGAAATTTTAATTAAATATTTAAATTAAATGTGCAAACAAACAAAGCACACACACGCTCACACACGTTGCTGTGTGTGTGTTTGAGTGTGTGTAATGAAATTTAATTTTTTGTTTTGTGCTTTTTGTTTTTTGTGCATAATAAATATTTTTAGTGGCAGCGTAGTTGCTGCTGTTGCTGTTGCTTTTGCTGTAGCTGCCATTCATTTGCATTCATTAGGACTTTACGCTCTCCCCTCCCCTCCCCTCTCTGTATGTGTGTGTGTGTGTGTGAGCAATTAAACAAACTCGCAAAGGGGTGAAGGCAGCACGCTGCACGTACGCAAAGTCAAGGACAATTTTCGCATTACACGTGCCACAAACACACACACACACACTCTGTGTGGCTCGTAAAAAGGCTGACAGCAACAGGAGCAAAACCGAAATCAGGACAATCAAATGCTGCCAGCCAGCGAGTGTGTGTGTGTGTGTGTGTGTGAGTGTCCTTTTAAATATGCATGGCAATGCACAAACTCGTGTAAAAGAGTGAAATGCAATTCAAAGCAACTGATTAAACAGACGAGCTTAAATGCCGGTAGTTGTTGCCTGCACTCATCCAACAAAGGCGCGCCAAAGTGTTACCCTAATAAAATTAATTGCATTTCGCCTACATGAAAATGAGCTTCCATTGCTTTGGCTGGCTGTTAATTAGTTACAGTAGTTTCACTATAATCCATGGCAAATGCACCAAATTCTTGCATTCCAGATCTGTTCTCGTCATTCTCAATCATTTCAGTCATACATTATAATATGCTTATATATTAACAATCCCTGAATAGTTTACAGTGTTCTTTGCTAATATTTTCCATGTACATCTGTTCTAAATGCTTGCGATATTTATTTGTGTCATGCTACATATAAAATCAATCTCGAACTGACTCAATTTGTATTGACATATTTGTCGAAGACCTTCGAAAGAAATATGCTTTGCTTGTTCATCGGCAAGTTAGAGTATTTTGGTTAGCTGATGTTGCATCTGGTGTTGGTTATAATTTTAAATGAAATTCTGTGGCTATTTTATTTGGCCAACTGGCGGCTCATAAAATATTTACAGCCTCGATTCACTTAAACAAATTTAGCTCGTAACGTCAGGCAGTCTGTTGGCCACAAATCCCGAGCGAAATATATATGGTATTTACCTCAAGGGAGACAGATAGAGAGAGAGAGAGAGAGAGAGAGAGAAATGGGGTGAGTGAAAGAGACTGCAACTCGTGTTGTTAAGCGGATCTTTTTGGCAAGTTGTTTGCTAGTGTGTTCTCATTCTTGGTTTGCTCTTATTAATGGGTTGCCTTGACTCACCTGAATTCTAAAGTTGTAGCTAGTTTTGTGTGGGTCAAAGGTCAAATCAGATTCCGGTCTGTCACGCTCTAACAATTCTGCACACATTTGCAATTCTCATGGTATTTTAGGCTGGCCTAATTTCAGTTGGTAGCCAACCAGTAAACCAACCAAGCAACCAACAGCTGCTAGGCACAACCTTTGACCTTCTTCCCACCATTTTTCGCATTGTATCAAAATGCTCCAAATCTGCGCCGTCATGATGCGGCACTTTAATAAACGCCACCAGCTGACCAGCCAACTAACCAGCAACACTCTCAGTTCTTCTTCTCCTTCGTTTTTTTCTCTCTTTCGCTCTCTCGCTATCGCTGTCTCCCTCTTGGTCGCAGTGAAAGTCGCAACAGCCGTTAAAGGGCAAAATCTGCAGACCGGACGGCAACTTTTGATTAATGTTTGTTAGTTTGCCTCGGCGGCAAATTCATTTGTTTTAAACAAAATGCAGCATACAAAAGCACAGCACAACAACTGACAGTGAACTGGAGCGAAAGAGAGAGAAAGAGGAGCAGTGAGCAAAAGAGACAGATAAACTCAGATGATTTCCACATACATATGAAACTTTATAATACTTTAGCTTTATTTCCCGCTTTGAGACAGCCGAGTTGCTTTCGATTATACCACGCAAAAGAAGCTGACTAAAGGGTGTATTATATAGCAATGTAGTTATAAGAAATAGTAAAATTCTGATTTAATTTATAGACGGGTTTAAAATGATTTTGCTTATTCCTAAATTAAGCAAATTAATATGTATATTTTTCCAAGTGCTTTTTGTATACTTATTAAGCACATGGGCATGTTCTTTTAATTTATTTATAGGGTATCCAGAAGAGCGGCCTTTAACGCTTGTCTTCGCTTTTTGTTTTTGTAGCTCTTTGTGTGTTTTGTTTGTGCGCTGCTTTTGTTTGTGTAGCAAGCGTTGAGTTTATACTATTCCATATTCCCTTTCAGCCTCCTCCATCCCACGCCCTTTCGCCTGACACTTCTCCCCGCCACGACCTCGCTCTGTCCTCCACTCTCGCTATTTTGTGTCTCTTTGTCTCTGTCGCACGCTCGCTGTCGCGCTGCCAAACGAATTTCACTCGGTTGTTCATTCATCTTTGCATTCAGCAAACGCGCCAAATATTTTTTTGATATATTGACTTGCAAAATATTTTGGCTTTACACGTGTCTAAGCACACACTCATACACACAAAACATACACGCATGTGTGTGTGAATGTAAGTTTTTGGATATGGTTTCAGTTTTGGTTTCGGTTTCGTTGCTGTGTTTTTTTTTTTTGCTTCTTTTATTTTCATATTTTTTTCGCACTGTTTATATTTTATGTGTCTATGGCATTCTACGAAAAATCAAACGACCCTCAACCAATACACAATCACTATGAATAAGTATGTGTGCGTTTGTGTGTGTGAGCGTGGGTGTGTGATGAATTCAAGCGTAAAGCAAAAGATTAGAATTTCGAGCAATTTTTTTCGATTTTGCCACTCCTTGTTGTGTGTCCTTCTCGCTCTGCTCGCTGCTGTTGTTGTTGTTGTGGCTTGTCCAATTTGTAAAACTAAGCAGCTGCCAAGAAGCACAAGAAGAAGAGACGTCGGAGAGGCAGCCAAGTGACAAGAAGAAGAATTGGGCAGCCCACAAAAGTAGGCAATGCAATTTTTTGTAACTTATTTTTTTTTTGGCCAGCATTTAAAATGCCATTATCAATGGTCTGATGATCCGAGGGGACGTCTCTTTAATACGCAAAGCAGGAGCAAAGGCTTTAAGCGATGTGGCTGCTGTTGTTGTCGTTGTTGGTTTTGTTGTTGGCGCTGGGGCGAAACGTGCCAGGATAATGGCAAACGAGCTCCGAAGAGCGTTAGCCCCCAGGAGGGGTTAATGAATGCGGCACACGAGTCACGAGCGCCTGAGCCTGCGGGCACTTAACCCATTGTTGACCCCGTCCCCCCAAGGAGCAGGGTGGCCATTAAGGGATTGTGTGTGTTTGTGTGTGTGTGTCGTTGGAGAAGAGGAAGAGGAAGACGTAGACGACAAGACAAAGTACAACATTTTAAATTACAAAATATGCGATAAGATAACGAATGCAAGCAAATGAAATTAAAACTTGTGCGGGTTAAAAGACTTTATCGCCAACGCTCGCTCACATCAATGCGTGAGTAATGAGGGACACTGACATAAGCAGACTAACGGAGCGTTTGAAGAGCTCCCCCCATTCGGATGTCATTCGAAAATTGAATTGCATGGCAAATTCGCAGCTCGAAGCTCACAGCTCACAGCTCGCAGCTCGAAATGCGGACTGCGAATTGAAAATGTGTAAATGCGAAATGCAAACGAAACACGCGAAAATGTCAAGTTCACAGTGCGTGTAAAGCGGAATGATGTCAGTCAAAGGGGAAGCACAAAAGCAGGGGCTGTAGCAAGTGGCATGTAGCATGTAGCATGTAGCATGTAGCAATTCTGACTGACTGACTAATCAGACGCAACGTTGTCGCTCGTTTGCCATCGTCGTGGCGCATGTAAAACGATATTTCAGCTGTCAGTTTATGCTTCAACTATTTCAAATCAAATCAATGCCAAAGGACCCCTCACTAACTGACTGTATCGCTGTCTCTGTCTCTGTCTGCGTCGGTGTGGGTGCCAATGATTTATGTTAAAAGGCTTACACACACATTCGCACACACACCTTTTGTGGCAGCATCAAAACGAAAGCGCCGCCTATCAGCATCAACATCAATATCAACGAGCACAATAAGAAAATGAAACAATGCGCGAGTCTTCAATGCCGACGCGAAGCGCGAATGCTCTACAAACTAAAAGCAGATGCCAAATTAAATTGCCAAGTGTCTCTATTCAATTTATGAAAAAATTCTCTTCATATTATTATAATTTTTGTTTAAAAATTCAGAAAATATTTAGGCTTTTGTCGCATAAGCTTTCAGACTTAGTTGTTCTTCCATAGTCAATGCTGCTTTCTATTTATTATTTATTTAGCTCGCTTCGGAAACTGAAAGGCCAAAAATAGTGTCAATAGAATTAACAAATATAGCCTGTCTTGTAGTTTCTTTCCTGCCAAGAAGATTTCACTTTTATGTGTGAATTTATTTCATATTTAGTTTTCACTTCAGGCTCATAAAGTTTCCTCTTAATCCATTTGAAAATTGTGGCAAATATTGTGTTATTTAAGCGCAGCACGTTGCTAAATTCAGTTTCTTGCATTCACAGGCTTTAAAGCTGACTCAGGTTGTCAACCGACTTTCAATTGCATGCAGCAACTATTTGAGATGCGAAGAGCGCTCTCTCAGCTCTGAATAATCATAGCCTCATAACATACTTGGCAAGTAAAAGAAATAATAAATATATAGACAAGTCATAAGAACTTGAATGCATGTGGCATAAGAGTATAGAAATCAGGACTCAGCGTTTCATTGTCTACCCGCCGCTCTGCTGCCGCACTCTCCTCTGGCTGTCCAACATGTCGTGTGAGTTTTTCCACCATAAATTCACAAAAATGAATCTACATTGCAAATGCAAGCAAGTTGACTGCGTCTGTGTGCGAGTGTGTGTGTAAATGGTGTGTGGGGGGACGAGGGGGAGGAAGGGGAAAAAAAACAAAGCATAAATGTAGCTCAACGCATTTTGCTGCACACGAAAGGCACAAAAGAGTGGAGAGAGTGGGGAGTGGGAAGAGCGGAGAGCAGCGAGCGGCAACACAGCGAACAGAAGCTAACGAAGCGTAAAGTTTGCCAAGCGGCTGCCATTTGGAATGGCGAGCGACCAAGCGGGCTCACTAGCTTCCCCCTCCCCCTCTCTCTCCCCCTTCTGTACTGTTCTCTCTTCGTATTCAGCCACAATTCCCTTTTCAGCCTCTCAGTGTTTGCTTTGTGGTATTTTTTATTAAATATTCCTAATAAATTATGCAAAATTCTTGTATTGCATGCAGAGACAACCGAACGAGCGAGACAGCAGTCGAGTGTGCGGCAGTGCGAGCGAGACCGAGAAACGGTCAAATCAAAATGTTTGCACAAGCGTAGGCAGATTGCAAGCTCTGGGGGCGCTGTGCGTGTGGGCGTGCCATAACTATCAATAACTTTTTTGGCCAAAAAGCCAGCACAGCACAGCAGAGAGTGTGGACGTAGAGGGGGAAGGACAATACAGTCGAGGCAGGGCAAGGATTGTCGAGGATTGCTGGGGGGTGCAGCCTTTAATACAATATAAAGTCAAAGGATGCGGCGACGCCTTGTATCTGTATCCTTTCGATACATCTCTGTCGGTGTGTCGATGTGTCTATCGTCGGTCTGCCATCGTTTTGTCGGCTCTGTCGTGTATTGCGATAATAAAATAAAATTGAAATATGGTTGGCAATTGACTGAGCGCAATGAGTGGAAATTGTTGAATCGCTTGCGTTATGGCAGCGTGACGGGAAACCAGCACAAAGCGAGGACCGAGAGAGGGGGGAAGTGGGTTGGGGAGGCAAGTTAGTTGTGTGCGCCATGGCCGTGGCAGAGAATGCGAGCATTTGTGCAGAATGCTGTAAACTGTCGTCTGATGAATGCCCCAATAAGTAGGCAATGGTTTTTTTTACGATGCGACAGCAGATGCTCAACTTTGAAACGAATTGTGGAGGCAGCCGACAACAGATTGCCAACATATTGATAGTTAATCGATTTAGTTTTGTGTCAACTCAATAATCAACGAAATAATTGAACTTGTGGCAGCTGGAGGGTAAAGAATTTTAAACTTCTTTTCGAAGTTTATTTCAGCAATTGAATCGCACTCATATTTTTCTACACTTAACCAATATGAATTATGGTATTGAGCTAATGGTTAGATCATGTGGTTGTCTCTATTTAATTGTGAGCTCCTTAATAATATGCTTTGCTCGATTGTTCATACCGAGCGTTGATTGCGGTGCTGCTTTGAGTGTGCAGTGAAACGATTGAATGCATTCAAATCGCAGACAAAGTCACGACAAGCTCCTCACCTTTGTTTGGCTTGCGTGCACTTCAATGGCTATGAACTTGGGGCGGAACTGCAGGGCGGAGGAGGTGGAGGCGTAAGCCGCAATCAAGCTGCAATATTTAAGCAGATTTCGCCTTTGTTCTCTCATCATCTTATTTATTTGTTTGGTGCATGAGGGCAACTTTTATGGCCAGAAATTTGTTGAACAACGAAATGCGCTTATGAATAAACAAATACATGCCCTCTACACACGCCCACACAGACAGCACGCAAGCACGCACACATACACAGATTTATTATGTGAAACAAATCACTCATACGCCGCATTGGACGGGTCGGGGGGCGAGGACGGAGATTGTGAACAGTGAACGTTGAACGGTGAACGGTGAACGTGAAACATGAAACGTGAAGCGACTGTCAGGGATTTTCACGAGAATTTCGTTTTATTTTTAGCCTGCCAACAACACAAGGCACAGCAAGAACAACAACGAGAGCAAATGTCTTGTTTATTTGAGCTTCAGTTCTTTCTGACTCCCAGTAAACAGCAGCAACAGCAACAACAGAGCGCAGAAAAAGAAATTAAGTTGCCGCCTGCAGCTTTATCACACCAGCAAATGCCACGCCCCCGCCCCAACGCCCCTCAACAGCAACAGCAACAACAACAACAACGACAGCCACACCAGCAAATGTTTATCTGATTTAAACGTTGGCAACAGTCGTCCTTCAACCTGCCTCCCCCCCGCCCTCGCTTCGTGTTCGCCTCACTTTTTGCTGGCTGCCCCGAGGACCGCCAACATTTTGCGTGTCTTTGCTTTAGTTTCTGGCCCTTGCCTCGCTTTGCCTGCTGCCGCCCTTGCAGCTGGGCTGCGTGCTCGACAAACTTATGCTGCCTGTCGTCGTTGGTGCCCAGCTTAATTTTCACTCTGTGGCAACTTTAATATTAATCATGCGACCCGCATGCCCAACAAATAACAACGCACTAACACATGCGTGCAGAGCCCGAGTTTGTTGCGGTAGGACCAGTTTCTATTGACTTACAACGTGCCATCCAAGGGTGGTTAAAGGGTGTTTTTGTGGGTGGTTGTGGGTGACGCTTCTGTAGCAACCGCAGCGCCAAACGCCAAAAGTTCTTAGTTAAATTCGTCGTTTGCCCAAAGTTTTCTCAAGTGGCTCATTGTGGTTAGCTGTGAAATGTTGACCCACCGACAGACAGCACGAGAACGAAGGACAACGTGTGAGAGAGAGAGGAAGAGCGAGAGAGAGAACGAGTTGGCTGTTAACTGGGGCGACACTTGCTTACTTTTGACAGCGGCAAAAACAACAGCCAAAATAGTAGCAGCAGCAGCAGCAGTACCAACGTCTCATGCTCTTTGCGGTCTTTAGCGTTGAAACTTGGCAATGGCCGAAAAAGAAACGAGAAGCAACCAGAAATATGGCTGCTGCAACTAGCAACAACCAGAATAGCAACAACAGTTGTAACGAGACAACAACGAAAACAAACAACAAACAGTGAGAATCGTTGGCATGCAAAAACTTTTCGGATGCGGCAAAGAAAACGCAAATGATTAAGTGCGTCGTGGCATAATTCAACAAGACAACATTTCAGCCAAAGCAGCGAGGGGTGGAGCAGGGAAGGGGTGGGGAAGTGGAGTAGTGTGGGTTGCTTGAGTGAGTTGCAATTGAAATGACATTTGCCAACTTGAGGACGATGTTGAGAGTTAATGAATTGCGACACTGCTTCCAAAATGTTGTAGAAATAAGACGAGAAGCGAGCGAGATAGGTAGAGAGACAGAGACAGAGACAGAGAGATAGAGCGAGTGGGGTAGACGAATACATTTCTCGAGTGAACGCAGCGCTTTCAAAGTGTTTGTGATGAGCACTCAGAGCTAATGGAAAGCGGAACTCGACAGAACTACGCGCAGACTAGACTTGATATCATTATGGTAGAATAGAGCAATGGCAATGGCTAAATAAAATGCAGCATATTTCAGCATGCTTCTTATGCAAATGCTTGAATAGACGAGCAGTAGAACCTTGAGAATTTTGCTAGAGAAAAAACTCTGCTCTCTTGGTTCTTATACTTATATTTAACCTTCAGTTCTCTTTAATTGAGGGAATAAAATAAATATTGTCTATTAAAAGAATAAGATTTTGCAAACATATTTGAAGAAACAGAAACTATTAATTTACTTTAGAAGAACTCTGAGCGTATCTTTAAGTTCAAATCCTCAGCTTGTTTGCTAAGCAATTATCATTTGCGCGTGAAAACAATCTTAAGTCGCATTGGATAAGACGAAATTCCAGTCAGTCGTGCTCTCCCTCTTAAATGCCGCCACTGACCAGCTAGCAACTGATTCACATTCGCATTCTCTGCTTGCTGTCGCAGTCTCAGTCGCAGTCCCATTGCGCTTGTTAGTTTAGTTCTTTCGGGTTTCGGGTTTGGTTTCGTTGGGCGGGGGTTTGGTTGGGTTCCGTGGCTGCCATGTTTCTTGCGGATTTCAGCTTGGGCCATTTGTTAGCGCCAGCAACAAAAGCAAAAGCAACAGCAACAGCAAAGGCAAAGGCAACGAAAGCAACAAGCAAACAACACGAAGTTTTGCTGTTTAGCATTTCAACACACAAAAACGCACAAGTTGTTGGCATTGTCTCTGCTGCTGCTGCTGTTGTTGTTGTTGTTGTTGCCTGGGAAGAACAGCAATTAATATGTATCTCTTGCTTGGCACGCTTTATCGCAACAGCGAGGGAAAGTGCGGGAATTTTGTCTGAAAGTACGAAAAGTTTATTCTCCACCACTTGGCTGTGAGTTGAGCTTTTTTGGGCCAGCGTTTTGCACGTTGCCATTTTATGTGGTGCTCGAGCATTTTGCACAGTTACACATTGCGGCCACGCCCCCAGCCCCCAGCCCCCAGCTGCACATTTTGAGGCAAACTCAAGTGATTTATGACAGCCAAGAAAGCGACGCTGGGCCTGCAACGGAGGCTGCAGTGCGTATACTTGTTATGCTGTGGCAGGCGCAGCGAATGCGCCTTTTAAACCAGCAAGTGGCTTGAGAAACGGACACGCGAAATGGGCACACGCCGACGGAGATGGCACGTAGAACAGGCAGAGACGATGAGAGCGAGAGAGCGAGAGAAGCAGCAGAGAAACGGCTAAAAATTTAATTAAAATGCACATTTGTCCTTGACAGCGTTTTATATTTTCTGCGTACTTAATTGGAAGGCAGCCGCAGCCGCAGCCGAAGCCAAATGAATGCGACCAGCACACATCTCTCTCCACCTCCGTCTCTCTCGCTCTCGCTCTCGGTCTCTTTCACACACACACTTTCGTTGCTCGTCGCTGCATGCATTAGTCAAGATGCGGTTGGATATGCAAAATGATGAACGCGACACAAACTTGGTTTGCTCCAAAAACATAAAGCGAAGCACAGTCGCCTCGCTTCCTCCCACAATTTTCTTTCTCCTCTCCGCTCTGTTCCATTTAGCTAGAGACACGCACCAGCTGCAAAAGTGTGCGTGCGTGTTTGTGCATGCTTATGCATGTATGCATGTGTGTGTGTGTGAATGTTTGTTTGTTTGCCTGACTAAATTTAGATAGCTCTCCAGTGTAATAAGATAGGGTAGAAGACAGTGAGAGAGAGAGAACGAAAATTAAAGTTGATTATGATGCAGACGAGGACGAAGCCAGGCAAAAACTCGCATCCTCCCTCAGGAAGCTAAAGCGATAAATCCTTGCCAGACGCTAATTGAACTGTGTACCTGAGAGGGATGCCTGAATATTTAAACTGCTTTTCTATTTACACATTTCACACACTTCACCGTCCACAGTCGCCGGTTTACAGTTTACAGTTTACAGTTTACCGTTTAGAGTTTTGCGTTTTGCAGTTTGCAAGGCAGCTTCAGAAGGTGCCGAAAGTTTTCAAAAGTTACGCCCAGCAATTAGAGGGATAAGTTAAGCCGATTAATTCACAGCATAAACCATTAAATCTTTGCAAGTCTCTGGATTTCGTGAAAGTGTTTTTATTGATGAGCTGCCTGAATAATAAAATGGTTAAGTATTTTACTTATGAAATATTCGTTTTATCCCATAATGAACAAATTTGATTGCGATCTACTTCAATAAAAATTCTGCAGACAATTTTGTCTTCTTCTGTACTATAAAAATAACTCTAAGCTTCAGTTGCTTAAATTCTAATCGTATTTGCAGCCAGTGTCATTTTGTTTATGGTGAACATTAGAGAGAGCATTGTTCTAATATTGAATATATGAAGGCAGCAAATGCCAATCATAAAGAGGGATTTAGTGTCATTTGTGTCGGACAACAAGTTTTCATTTAATTTCAGATCATTTCTCTAGTTTAGTTTTCATTTATGGGCAAACAGACAGTTGAAACAGTAGTCGTATTATGCATAACTAACTAGAAGGATGAAGTGTCTGATTTCTATGCTGTGCTATGCTCAGCGTGTGTGCGAGTGTGTTCACTATGACAACTAATATCCATTTGGATGTCCTGGTGTAAGTCCTCGGCTGGATGACTGGCCAAAACAAAACGCATTAATGCGGAAACGCATTTTGTCTACTCTCGTATTTGCATACGAGTTTGAGCTTGAGACTCGCACGTATCTCATATTTACCTAAAGACAGAGTTAGCTAGAGGCGGAGTGTAAGATAGAGAGAGACTGGAAGAGAGAGAGGGAGGGAGTTGAGCGAGATTGTTGTGCTTTTTATGATGAGGAACATACAAAAATTTGTGCTAAAGGACTTTTGCTTACAAACGAGCGAGCAGGCAAAAAGTGCGGAAGAATTGCATTGTTTTTCGCACAAACCGACGACGCTGACAGTGAGAGAGAGAGATAGAGAGAGAGTGAGGGAGGGGGGGACAGTAGTTGGTAGCTGGTATAAGCCAGGCCAGAACACAGACATGCAGGCCATATGTGTACGTGCAAGGATATGCATATGTGTCTTGGCAAGGATTTGTTTTGCTTACTTGCATGCAACTGCCTCCCTCCTCCTCCCTCTTGGCCCTGCGCTGCCTTCATGGTCTCTCTGCTTTCAGCTGCAGATGATGAGCCTCAGATTATATGCACTCACAAGCGGTGCTTTGTCTCCGTTTTACCACCCCACCGCCCTCCACTCGCCTGCCTCCGAACTCGCACCTCTCACGCCTCGCTGCTGTCAGCCAACTGTGTGCATCGTCTCGTCCAGGTCTCGTCTTTAGCTCGACATGTCTTGTCAGCCCTTTGTGTGTACGTCTGTCTGTCTGTGAATGTGTGTGTGTGGTGCCAACAGGACATGCATAAGTGGCCTGTCTTTTCGTCCTGGCTCAGCACAACTTTTGCCTGGCTTTTTATTTATATTTACTCTTGATTGTTGCACTCGCTCTTCAGCTCTTTCTGATTCTCTGACTCTGATTCTGAATCAGTCAGCCTCTGTTTCTGCCTCTGTCTCTGTCTCTGCCTCTGCCGTTGTTGTTTTAGTTGTCTTGTGTTGCCACTGTTCTGCTGTAGCTGCAGTTGTAGTTGTAGTTGCACTTGTAGTTGCAGCTGCAGCAGACATGTGGAAACAACAACAACGACGACGAGTACACACAGCTAACAGCAGAAAAAGGCAAATTTATCCTGGCTGGCTGCACTTTTTGCTCTCAAAACAATTAAATGCAACAAACTTTTCGCTTCTCTCTCTCTCTCTCTCTCTCTCTCTGTTTTTTTATGTGCCAACTACCAAATTTACTTGGCCTTTAATTTTGTTTTTCTTCTTCGCATTTTTGTTAGCCAATTTTTAATGCAGTTTTTTGTTTGACTTTTTTGTCGACACTGCCGTCAGTCGCAGTAAAATTAACTGTCACCTAGCAATGAGAAGCATGTGGATGAAGCAGAGGCAAGTACAAGGGAACTGGGGGGGAAGGGAGAAATGCACATGGATGCGAGGCTGTCACTGGCTGAATGATGTTTTAATGGGCTTTCCATATGCCAACGAGCCGTGAGTGAGTGTTTAAAAATGGAAAAACTGTGACTAACGTCGTAGAACGTTGCGGGCGAGGGGGCGGAGGGGGGGAGTGTTGGAGGCTGGCAGTGAAAGCTGACTATATTTGATAACGTGAATGCCAAAGTTGAGCCAAAAAACCAATAGAAATTAACTAATTACTGCGGTCAGCGCTAAAAGCATCCAGAGGCCAAAAGGTTAATTTGATCAGCGCTATCAAATTAAAGTCATTAGCTGTGACAAATTCGAGCTGAGATATTATTAGTCTAATAGCTGGCTCAAATATAAATGACCTTGCTGCACAAGCCGTCGTTGTTGTATTTAATTTGCAGCATTAAAGGCAACGTGAGATTTAAATTGCTAATTAAAAATTGAAGCCTTTTTAAAGACTATTTGAAAAAGTAAAAACTTCGTAGACTAAAAAATAAATCAAATGAAGTTTGATAATTGTGTAAATATTATTTAATTCTATAGAGTCTTTTTTGATATAATTAAATTAACTGAAATGTTTGAAGATAGAATCTTTATAAAATCAAAATAAATTGCATGGATTTTCTACTCTCCAAACGACCCGTTCCACAAATTTGCATTCAATCGCCTATTTAAGGTGCCTCAATATTGAAAGCTTAGACAAAATTGATGACGTCACAAAGTGTTATCGAGAGAGAGGGAGAGAGAACGAGAGCAGCATGAACGCGTAGAGCAAATGGAGTTGGGGCAAAAGCTAAGCCACATTCAATTTGTTGGCTGCCTGGCGGTGGCATTTGCCGCTTATTTGTTGCCGTTGCCGTTGCCGTTGCCACCGCCAGCCACAAATAGCATTTTGTGTCTATTTTAGTGTAATTTTCCACATAAACGGTTCCCAAAAACGGAGGCCAAGTCCTTGTTCGCCGATCCCAAAAGAACAAAAAACAACAAAACCAAAAAAAATTTAGGCACAGCTGTGACTCCTGTGGAGATGGGACTGCTGTTGCGGCTTCATATGCTGCTGTTGCTGCTGCTGCTGCTGCGTGTGGCAGCCACCAAAAATGGCAACTTAAAATGAAAATTATTGGCTCGCCCGACGCGCTCGCTCGCGAGTTATAAAAATAGCAACTGGCAGTCGACAAAAGCCGCAAAGAACTGCAAAAAAATAGAACCCAAAAAATGCCAAAAAGAGCCGCAAATTGAGTTGAACGGTTTTTCGGGTTTGCATATTGGCCACAATGCGAGTGGAGCAAGCAGCAGTGAGGGAAGCAGAGGAGGGATGCGGATTTCGCTGGCTGAAATTTGTGGCAACTCGGGCGCAGCTTAGGTTTGGTTTTGAAAACACGCCCCTATAGTTTTTGTTTGTGTGTGTGTGTGTGTGTGTGTTCCAACTCTGGTCGTATTTTATTCTTTGGCTGCCATCGATTTCAATTGTGTCAATGTGAATTGTCTGTCCTCTGTGCCCCCCTCGGGGGTAGCCGACTCGACTTCGTGGCAACTTCAAAGAGCGCTCAATGAAATTGACACCCGCAGCGCAGCGCAGCGCTGCCAACGCTCCAAATTGAAACTATGAGCGAGAAAATAAATGTGTAACGAAATGGAAGCTGCACACGCCCCCGCCCCCGCCACCGCCTCCGATCCCCTTTCCTCTCCTCGCTGCTGCTGTGCCACAAGCCCCCTTTACTGCCGCAGAGAGCCAGCGAAGTGAGTGGCAGCAACAGCAGCAACAGCAGCAAAAGCAGCGCTCCCAATGTGGCAATAAAACCATTTTAATGAGATTCAAGCTTTAAATTTCGCGCTTTATTTACGTGAGTGGCGACAGGAGGCGGCAACGACGCCAACAGCAGCACAGTGACTGTGGCTGCGGCTGGGGCTGGAGCTGGAGCTTGGAGCTGGGAGTGGAGCGTTGTGGGCGTGGCTAAAAGGCAAACTTGCGCCACATCGTCATAGTCCACATCGTCAAAACCAAAATAAAAAAAAGGAGTTAACTTCATTATGTAACTCAAGGGAAATTTTAATTAAAAGCGTGCGAAAGATTTAATTGATTATACCCAGTAAACCAGTTGGCAATTGAAGGGGTAGCTAACGATGTCGGAGAGGGGAGAGACGCAATATAGATAGTGAAAGCATAGATGGATAAGCTAAGCAAGTTCAGCAAGTCTGTCAACACTTTTAAACACTTTAATCAAGCCAGCACTAATGAGGGTATCTGTTAGTCAATCAGCGGTCGAGAGTCGCTTCATTTTATTGTGCATACGCCGCGTTGCAGCCAGCTGACCAACGGCCCATTGACGGTTTGCTTAGCTCCAGCGACTTGGCAAATATTTTAACAAGTTTGTTAAAACATTTTATGAAAATTGCGCCACATTTTCAGGAGTAGATGACGGCGGACGTTGGGAAGTTAAGGGCCTCTAAAATAAAAGTTTACACAGTTAATAATAAAACCATTTACTATGCAAATATTTTGTCAGTCCACTGGGCAGTTTGAGAGCAGCAACGATAGACAGAGAGCTGCTGGTGGGGAGCTGGAGCAAAGCGGGGGCAGTTGAACCCATCTCAAGTCATTTTTCACGCTTAACATATGAGAATTTGAATTTGAGAATGCAAAATGGCAGCTGGACGCAGGACAAGACTTCAGACGGGACTTTAGACCGCAAGCGAAACCCCAAACCAGTCGGTGCCTAACCCCAAGCTCCCTTTCCCTTCACTTCCCAGGGCCCCCTCTAGCTTGACGCCTACCCAAAGCGGAGTTCAGTCGTGACGAGTCGAGTTGAGTCGAGTTGAGTGCATGCAAATGTGTTTGCAATGGGTTAAATATGCTCCACAGACCCCACGCTATATGCATATGCATTGTGTGTGTGTGTGTGTGTGTGTGTGTATAAGTGTGTGTTGTCTCTCGCCCTCTTCCCGCTGTCGCTGGCTCGGCTGGCTCGGCTGGCTTTTTGTTTGCGCTGACTTTGAGTGAATGAAGTGCAAAAGGGGAGGCAGCCATGAAAAATTAAAAAGGGATTTTGGTGCGGCAGCTGCTGAAAAGCGTTTGAATAGTAACTTGAACAACTTTTTTTCGGGCCAGTCACAACAGGGGGAAAGGGGCGAAGGAGCGACCGACAGACGGCACATAGGACCCAATGGGACTTTTGCGTTGGAGCGGAGGGGGAGACGGTGGTACAGCCTGTCAGCGTTTTTCCAAAGTGCCTCACACACACACACACTCGTACAGTCAAGTTGAGAGATGATATAAGCCAGCAGATTGGACATGTGCTTCCAATTCGAGAGCTCTCCCAACAAAAGTGCCCAAAGTTGTTCACTTGCCCCCCGCAAAGTGGTCGGAAGCGAAGGGGCAAAGTTCTCTTAATTATGTGGCAAAGGGAGACGCATTTAATTGAGCTGACAGCATAAAAAAGAAACGATTATCATAATAAAGACACACTGCCTTCGTTTGGCAGAGCAGGTCATCAGGTCAAACGGTGAGTTTATGAACATGTGAAAAAGTTCACATTGAGAACAACTTCTCAATTACTTTGATGGGCAAATTTATGAAGCCAGAGCACATCATACTAAAAACATAATTACACATAAATCGATTGATTGAAAAGTGCCCCTTTTGACATACAATGATTAATTGTTAAATAAGTAAATGTGTTGTGAACTCAAATGAAATACTTGTCCATAATGTGCAACATTTTGTAGTTTCAAAGTTATTACTTTTCTTTTTTTTTTGCAACTCCTCATCTAAAAAACACCCCCAAGGACATGTGGAAAAACTTGACTACCAAAAAGTATAGCATACTTTTTTGGGCAGCATGTGAGTAGAAATCCAATTTATTAAATGCCCAAGTTTTTGTTGAAACAAGGGGAGGGGCACAAAGGGACTGTGTGCAGTTTATCAATTGTTTCTATTTGAAAGACATTAGAGAGTCGTTTAATGGCAAAAATGTCTATAGATCGAGTTGGAATTTAACAATTGCAGTTAGTTCGGCAACGTGGTTGTTGTGCATTGTTTTAACAGTGCTCGGCAGGGAAACTAATGTTAAACTTTTCCCTTTCTCGTACTTGCTGTAACTTTACTGCTGTAATCGAATTGGCCCTCGGAGTTAGTTGAAGTCCGAATTTTAAACGCAATAATAAACTGCACTCGGCGAAGCTGCAGCGAATGGCGAAAGTAACGAGCAAGTGGAAGTGGAAGTGGAGAAAGTGGGGAAAGTGAAGTGCAGTGGAGGGAGTAGAGTTTGGAGTGAGCAGCTTACCTTGTGCAATAATGAAAATTCGTTGTAAAAAGTAGTTGGCAACTCGTAAAAGTGTTGCCAATCGTTTCAATTGCTGCGCTTTCCCTCTGCTGCCTTCGTTTATTATTATGCTTCCTCTTTGCCGCTTTGCTTGTTGTCGTTGTTGTTACTGTTACTGTTGCTGTTGCTGTTGCTATTATTTTGAAGGATGCTGCTGATGCGAATGCTGTTGCACTTGATGGTCGCTCGATTGGTCGCTGGTCCACTTAGCGACTCTCTTTTTTTTGTGTTTTTGTGGATTGCTGTTGTTGCTGTTATTTTAGTCAAGCATTTTGTGTTTATTATTTCAGTCACTTTTGTCAGCGAACGCTGAATGCTGCATAAATTTGGCACTCGCTTCAGCCCTTTTTTTTTGCACAATTGAAAAGCACTCGCGGGGCTCAGCCCCGCTTTCTTTCTTCCGTCCCCCTCTGCGCGCTCGCTCTGCTGTGGCGTAAATTGTTTATAGGCTTTGTCAAGTTTATTGTTTGTTATTCGTTTAACTGCGAAATGTCAGCGCAAATACAACGAGAACAACAACAACAACAATCAGATGAGAGAACCAGAAAAAAAATACATTGGAACAAACAATAAAAATTTAATACGCATTTTTTCAGCTCGTTGGACGACCTTCCCGCCCCCTCCCCCACCAGCCCCACTCTCTGCCCTACTGTGTGTGTGTGTGTGTGCTCTCTATATGGTTATGGCAACGCATATGTCAAAAGATTTATGACCATGCCAAATGGCAGACGGAGCAGGAGACGCTGCAGGAGGCGCCTCTTCCACGCCGCCTTCTCTCTGCCACCTTCGTTCTGACAGCTTCCCAATTGCCTCGTTGCCGCCCAAAATGTGTAATGAATTATGCAATGAAATTTGTTTCATTTTTCCATACACACACACACACACACTTGACGCCCAGGCAATTGAAATTTTGAAAGATTGCGCCAGACATTGTTGTTGCAATAAATTCAAGAAAAATGATTGTTTAATTTATGAAAAGTATTTGTTGATGCCGGGCAGATTAAGCCCCCAACTCATCTCGAGTCGCTTGGGCGAAATTTCGCACTTGAGCACACGCAAGCACATGAAGGGCGAGGAGAGAAAGAAGAGCGCAGGGACATGGGAAATGGGAAAAGGGAAATGCGAAATGCGAAATGGGAAATGGGTGCAACTCATTTCGGGCAGGCTTTCTGCACTTTTATCTGCTGCTCTGCTCTCATTTGTGCCTCGAGGTCGACGCACACCTTGCGCCCCACTTGCCGCCTCGCAGCAGCTTCCTGGCAGCGGCAGTGCGAAGGCGTGGCAGGGACGGGGTAAGGGGTAAGGAGGAAGGGCAACGGGGCGACGCTGCTTCCTGTGCGACGACTATCATGAGGCCAAGCTCAGGCCAGGCGCTTGAAGGATTTCCCTTTGGCAGAGGCCACTCGATCTCGCTCTCGCTCTCGCTCTTGCTTTGGCCCTCGCTGAGGCCCTGTCTGAATGTGGCTTTGTCCTCGTAGTTACATGCCTACCTCAGTCCCCTGTCGCCCCCTCGGGCTGTCCCGCTTTTTACTTATTAGTCTACGTTTTGCAAATATTTGCATACGAGGCACGTCTCAGTCATTTTTCTTCAACTTATTCTTTTATTTTTGTTTCTCTACGTTTCCTTCATTTTATTATTATTACTCTCCCCTGCCTCCCACTCCCGTCGCTCCTCGTCTGCTGCTGTTGTTGCTTTGTGCCTGTTTTCGGCGCGTCCTTCAAAGTGCAAATGCGAGATTTCTTAGCACCACATTAAAAAGACGACAGCAAATAGCAAGCATAAAACACACACACACAAACAAAATACGCATAAAAACAAAGCAGAAATGCAAAAAAATTATGAAAAATGCTTTAAATTATGAAAAATCGTTAAATGTTTGTCATTTCGAGCGCTCTGCTTCGGTCGTTGTTGACATGTTTTCGCTTTTGTTTTGGACTTGCTCTGAGGTCAGCTCTAAGTGGATGCCACGTTTTGTAATGGCGACAAGGGTTCAAGTGAGGTCTGAGTGATATTGACAATAGAAACGGTTCCTAGCATAGAAATAGAAATTTAATTAAGCGCTCCTGAGAACAGATTCTAAAGGTCATCATCATATTTTTAGAGCAAAGAAAACTAATCTTTTATCACACACTAGAATTGATGGGCTCCACATTAACTGGCATTAGTTATTAAATTCAATAAATAAGCCAAATTTGTAAAGCCTAATTCTATTTTGCATGATTTAATCGCACATTTTCAATGAAAATACTGAAATTTATCCTGTCAACTCTTTGCCCTTTGCTCTGGCATCAGATCAACTTTAATTGGCTGAAACATGCGCGAATCGCACTAATCGATGTTAATTTAATTAAATTAATCTGGTTTAAGCAAATTTCCGGCTCATTTCAACTAATTCAATTCGCATTGCGTCCCCAAATACCAAATACTTTGAATCGATGATCTGCTTTATGGACCCCATTTGTATGTTATCCTCCTGTCGAGGCAAAGCCTGTTTCCTTTTCTTTTTTTTTCCTTATGCGAAGTAAGAGCAGAGAAGAGAAGAGAAGAGGTAGCCTGAGGAGAGGAGAATGTGGAGAGTGAGGCGCTACCCCATCAATTTGTAATTTGTAAATTAAATTGGCTTTTTTCTGCTGCCAGGCCTGGTTTGCTCTGTTCTGCTCTGTTCTGTTCTGCTCTGCTCTGCTCGCCTCTTCTCTGCCTTCTTTTTTGCGGTTGCCCTTTTTTGTTGTCGTGTTTTGTTGCTGTTACTGTTGTAGTTGTTGTTGTTGTTGTTGTCGTTGGTGCTGTTGTTACTGCTGTTGCCGTTGTATTTTCTTTGGCATTTTTAACGCAAAAAATGCAAATTTATCAAATTGATTTAAGGCCTCGGATGATGTTGATGGCGTTCAATTTAAATGCCAAAAATTAATTACACATGCCACACTCTTGCACGCACACACACAGACACACACATGCTTCTTTTGTTGCTACAGTTTACACACACACACACACACACATACACTCACACACACCTTTCACTTTGTCACACCTTCGAATTGGGTTGTTGTTTTGGTTTTGGTTTGGGTTTCGGTTTTGGTTTTATTTCGACTCGCAACGCACTTTGGCCAAAAAAGACGTCGTCAACACACAACGCACAGGACACTGAACATTTTTTGTTAGCTGTTGGCAGTTGACAGTTGGCAGTTGCCAGTTGGTTGGTGTATTGCAATTGGTTTTGCTTACTGCCAATTCTTGTGTTGGCCAGGCTAAAAGTGCCGCAACGGTATCGCCGCAAAACGAACTTGGCCACGTTTCCGAGTTGACTGATTTGAGCTCCACGGCTGGCCACGACACGAGCCCATTCAACGAGAACGCGAACGCAACGCCCGAAGTCCGCTGTCTCTTATCACTCACACACGATGCTCGCCCTCGAGTCCTCGTGCCACAGTGTGTTGAGTTTGCGGCAACTTCGTGTCGCACCAGAGAGAGAGAGAGCGCTCGCCACGCACGTGCTACAACTAGAGCGACAGACCCGAGAGAGAGCCGGCTTTTGTTGGTGTGTGGTGAGTTCTGTGCTACGACTACGCACGCATTGGTGAAAGCTTGTTGAATGTTGCATGCGGCAGGCGTGAGCGATGCGCCGGTTATCAGTGCCTGCTGCAACTGCAGTTGTCTCCTAATTGTTTACTCGTGACTCTGATGAATGTCCAACGGGAATCTGCCCAAATCTCTGGCCTAATGGTCTTCGACTGTTCTAACTTATCTCTGTCTGAGTTCAAGCCAGGCAGTTCACGTTGTGTCAGTCTAAAGAATACATTTCGCATTGATTCTAAATACAAACTGTGCGAAAATTAATTAATGCTTCTATGTGCTTTGCTATTTACCGTCACTTAACTTTAACACAATTGTTGACCTTATAAGCTTATAGTCCACTAATTCTTGGCTATTTTTAAACATAGTCGCACACCTTGAATGGCTAATGCACTCAGCTTTCGTTGAGCTACATTAATTGAATCGCTTCGGTATCTTTTCAGCTGCAAGCTTTAAGTAAATCCAATTGGATTCCGTTTGCTTTGCCAGCCAGCATTTCTCTGTTTGTTGTTGCTGTTCAACGTGGTTGAGTCAACACTTTGGCACTGTGATCACAGTTCGTCTCGATTTCAAACAGTAGGTGTCGCTTTCATCTTGGTGGAAGCTGTTCGGTGTCAGTTTTCATTGCGAGATTGAAAACTTAGCAAGTTGGCCCTTTCTAATTGATGGACTGCCGCCTGTCGCTTGCGGCCTGCCTCCTGCCTCAACATGTCGCATGTTCTGTTTGTCAACCACAATGGCGACTTCCGTTGCAACAGCATCGTTGTTGTTGTTTGTCTCTTTGCTCTGTGTTCTCTGTGTCTGTGTTCTCTGTGTCTCCACACTTCGTCCCCCGTCTCTGCGCTCGTCTCTGTCACTTTGCAACATTCATTTTGACTTTCATGCGCTTGTCAACTGGCGGCTAAGAGTGTTTTGTTTTCGACCACTTTATCGTCCTGTCCCGTCTCGTCTCGTCCCTCTGCCATGCTCGTCATCGTCGTCGTCATCGTCATCGTCCTCGTCCTCGTCCTGCCCGTTGTGCTGTTGTTGTGCTTGTTGTTGGCGTTGTTTTTTATGGTCTTGTCATCGAAGCAAGCGAAGAAATGCGATGCAGTTGGTGGTGCAGCGACGGTGGCGTATCAATGCTTTTGCCTCGCCACTGCACTGCACTCTGCTGCACACTGTTGGCCGTGTGGCCTCCGCAGAGTGGCTTCCTGGGCTGCTAAACAGGCCAAACTAATTACCTCGCATAATAAATCAGAGCTGTCATACTTTGCCATTAGTTTGACACCACCTCCCCCGCTCGTCGCCTCATCTGGCTGGTTATTGGTAGCATTTATGCAAATTGCCAGCAATACGAGAAAGTTGAAAATCGAGAGCTAGAGAGAAATATGTCGAGCAGGACTCGAACTGCAATTGGAGGAGCTTCAGTGCTGCTCGCCCGATGCATGCTCTATGCATTATTAATTGCAATTTGTTAGCGTTTTCTGAGAATTTGCCCCAGCTTTAACCTAATAAGAGACACACACACGTAAGCCACTTGGCTGGACTCGACTGCACTGGACTGGACTGGACTGGACTGATTGTCCCCATGGCTGGCAAATGAGTTTATGTATGCAAAATTAATTGATTTCCATTGAAAAGAGAGCACAAAAGTGCAACTGACACATTTTACTAGCTGCCTAAGCAAGTTACGCGGCCCAGACAAAGTTCTTAACTCGCTGCGTGACTTGAATGATGATTGAACCAAATTACGCAACAAATTGTCAGGCAATTAGGCGACGAACTTCTTAAGTAACATGACACGAAACTATCGCCCAAGGATCGATTCATAAAAGTGCTTCGAAATTTGGCTGCTTTCAATAAAGCAGGAATGATTGATTGCTGCGCAATAAAAGGAGTGGCACAATTAATTATTCTTTACCGATAAGTACAACTATTGCTTCACCTACCGCAACTGCCTGAAGAAGTTGACTTTCTTGCGCACCTCGGGAATAATGTGCATGTGATCGTCGAGGAACTTGTAGTAGGTGCCGGTGTTGGGATCAAAGTCATTCTTCGGCAAACGATTGAACATAAAGTCGGGGGTGCCCCCCTTGGGCTCCAGCGGCTTGCAACGCGAGGGATATGGCTGAGTGAACTCACGCATATATCCAGATCTCATGGGCTGCACCAGCTCCTCCTCAGTGTCAATAGGACCGTAGCGTGGACTGCGATGAAACTTGACAGCGACTGGGTATTATTTGAATAGAGCGAGGACCTTACTCATCCATGTTGAAGGACTGGAAGTTGACCAGCTTGTGCTCGGTGGTGCAAAGAGTGCGCTGAGGACGCGCTCCCTCCTCCAGCATGATCTGCGTGGTTGTCTTCATGTCGGAGGCATCATTTTGTGGCTGCCACAAGCGTGTCTTCCGCTTACAAGCCATTTTTATTCGCAATTATTGAAATATTTACAATGTGTGACTTATGAAGGAATTTATTGTTAGAGATTGTGACACAGGAATGAATTTAAATGGAAACAAATGATAGTCGAAAACGAGCAAGCAATTCGACTACTTGTGAAAAAATATTGCTTAGAGCAAGTATGAAATAATAATAAAATTATTGAATAGAAATTAATTTACTATGTTGGTTATGGAATAAAATAAGTCTTTATATTATTTATCAACTTGATTAATTTTATTTATTTCTTTAGTTAAAATGCGCTCTTAAATCACAAACTAATATAATTTATTCAAATTGGAAGTTTGAATTAATTGGCTATGGTGTTGTTTAGTCATAAATTTGAACTTTAATCTAATTTCTTAACGTTATATTATGCTTTACTTTAAAGGTGTCTTCCAAATTGGGCGACAATTGGAATTGGAATAAAAACAAAGTCAGCGAAGGAAGAAACGTATGCGTTGCCCCCCAACACCAATTGCATTCAGTGCTGAAGGTGAGTTGAAATATTAGTTTATCAAATAATGTGCAACTTGTGGCGCAGTGCATATGAGAATTCTTGTGGGCTAGCTGGGTAATATTGACATGCATAATTCGGGAAAATAAACCAATTAAATCAGATCATTAAGCAGCATCTATGAAATCTCAAGCGGATTTATGACACAGCTTCGCAAATGTCCTGAATAAACAGGCGAACGAAATGAAAATCGCAGAGTCAGTGGGTCAGTGGGCTGCGGAAATAGGAGCGTGGCATGAGTCGATTGAGGAGGGGCAGAAGCTGTTGCAACAATTGCATATAACAATGGAGAGTTTCGTTTGCATTTCTCTCGCTCTCGGTGCCATCTTATTTGCTTGCGTCGACATTAATACGGGCTAATTAAACAAATATTATGTGTGTGTGCGCGCCTGCGTGTGTGTGTGTGGGTGAGTGTGTTTATGCATATCATATGGCTTATATCAACAATCGGCAGCGGCATCGATGACACCAGAGCGCAGTGTTGAACAACATAATGCGATAGACACGTAAACCACATGCAACACTGCGCAAGCGAGACAGCACAACTGGAGTGCGGGTGGAAGTGGGACAGGGGAAAGGGGTTGGGGGTTGGATGTGGCTGCAGCTGTGCGGCAATGTGTGGCATAAATTATGGGCCACAATTTTGCATGCGTTGCATTTTGCAGCGCATAATTTGCATTTTTAAGCATTTTCACAGTGCATTGGGCATAATTAAAATGGACTGCAACAACGAAGCGTGCACTACACGAAACATACAGTTCTTGCAACATCGAAACCAACTACTGACTGAGACCGAGACCGAGACTGAGACTGAGACTCTCAACTGAGACTGCTCTGACTGTGACTCGAATTCGGACTGTGGAAAGGCAAGCAAAATTCACTTTTTCTGCTCCTCTTCCTTTTTGGGGTTTGTGTACACACAGAAATGCAATTAAGACTACAACAAGACGAGCGCGAGAGAGTCGGAGAGAGGGAGAGCGAGAAAGAGAAAGGTTGCTCAAGTTGCTCACCTTAAAGATTATGCAGTTAACTGGGCGCAATGCAGGCATGGGAAGCAGAAAGAATGAGCAGTGGGAACGGGCGAGGGTGGCAAGCGTGGCGCACTTAACAAATTAATGTCAAGCCACAATAAAAGTCAACAGCTGGTTTCGCTTGTGGGGCAGCCGCGGGCGCAAAGAGCGCGCTGTGGGGGCGTGGCATGGCGCAAAAGTTGAGTGCAATGTCATGCTGAGACTTAGTGAGAGTTGCCAGCGAAAGCAAAGCAAAGCAGCGTTAAATGAGGCAGAGGTGCAGTAAGCAAGGAGGACGGGCATCAGGGAAGCGGCAGGCAGGCAGGCAGGCATGCAGCGCGTGCCTCAAACGGAAGCTGCCACTCACCTAGCAACATTTACAAATGCCAACACACACACACACACACACACACACTCAGAGAGACACACTCGCAAGCATGTTTAAGCGCTGCCTGACTGAGATTTCGCGCTTGACATATAATTTTTATGCTGTGTGTAGTTTGCGAGACTATGTGTGTGTGTGTGCGCGAATGCAGCTGCATCCTCGTGCATCCTGTGCAAATGGCAAAAGTTTCGCCAACACGCAGCACTTGCTCAACTTTTGATGGTTGAGGTGTGAAATTTACGAGTTGCTGCCAGTCGCGATTTTCAGCTCCAAATGGGCATATAATTATTATATATAGCAGAGCAAAGGCAAAAGCAAAAGCAGCAGTAGCAGCAGCAGCAGCAAAAGCCAAAGCACCAAATTGTTTAGCTTTCGCCTAAGCCCATTAAATGCTGAGATGACTGCAGAGCAAAAGTTCATTAAAAACCGTCAGCAATCTAATAGAGACTCGAGACTCGCCCCCAAGCGGATCAACGCAACGTCGATTGTCTCTTTACTTTCCCACATACATATATATACGATAAATAACTAACTGCGAGTGGAAATGTAGCCGGGAAAAAAATAACAAGAAGTAAAATAAAACATGGCTAAAGTTATATAAAGTCGGTTGAGTGGAATTTCATGAGCTTGGCCTGTTTTGCAGCCACGGCTCCAAATGAACTTCCTGGCCAAAGCAGCAATGGCAAAAACAACTTCACGCCACTTGGAGCCAACCACAACAACAACAACAACAACAACAGCAGCAGAAACAACAACAACAACATGGCAGAGCTGCGGCTGGGACAGAAGCATGGGGAAAAATGCAGTTAAATGAGCGGAAATGCAAAATTAACTCGCCGCGAAAGCGCAGAACAAACAAAGAAATTGTTGTACAACTAAAAAAAAAGCGAATAACAAAAAGAAAACAAAGCAAAAGCAGAAGCAGCAAGCAGCAGCAAAATGAAGAGGAAATAGAGAATGAGAGCTGCCAGAGGGTGAGAAGAATACTCGTGAAATGAGAAGAAGCAAAAAAATAAACGTTGCCACTTGGCCAAATTTAATGCAAATATTTGGCCAGCCACAAAAGGAAAAGCCTGCTGCATAAATTTCATTTGCTGGTTAAAAGCAGGGTCTAGAACGGCTACAGTTAGCTCTATTTTGCAGCTCTCTTTTCCGATTAAAGGCCAGCTGGCCGGGCCAGCTGATTGCTTGTTGTGATTCCGATTCAGATTGTAAACATTGAACGAAATGTGTAGAATACTCCCTTTTGTCGCCGCTCTTATCTGCGAGTATTTGCCAAGGTAACGACCAGTTTTGGCCCCACAATTTGCAGCCATCGCCCCACAGCAATCGTTTAAATCGTTTGCAACAACAATAACAGAGCCTCTCTCTCTCTCTCTCTCTCTCATGGTCCCCCACAATGCCACACTCGGGGAATCGCCAGGTCCTGCTTCGTGGGTTTCTGCAAACTGCCAAAAGGGTCTTTGAGTATATCCTCAAAATGTTGAGCTTGATAAATAGAAAAGGAAAATTGTAAATGATTTATCTTTTACGCTCCCGTTGTTGTCTGTGACAAGCGACGCACTTTTCATTTCAAGTATTTGAAGTAAGCGAAAATTGTATTTAATTGTGCTGCTCTCGCTGTTGTCAGTTAGCAGTTGGTAATTGTGAATGGAGATACATTGAGCAGCGGGCAGCGAGTACAGAGGAGCAGCATTTCAGTTGAAAATTAAACAAACGTTCTCGCAATGCGCACCATGAAAATGACAATAAAAATAGCATTAAATTTATGGCATTCCAAAGGAAGCGCGAGTCGAACTAACAACAACAACGGCTGCTTCTTCTGCTGTCCTTGCTATTTTATTATTTTACACCATAACCCTCGCTTCTGCTCTCACACTTTTCTCTGGTACTTGGCACAGACCGGCATCTGGTACTTGGCACTGACTTCTGGCTGCAGGAGACAGTGAGACGCACAGGAGTCGCAGGAGACGTGCAGCTGCCAGGAGCGACAGTCAGTCGCACTGACTTTGCACAATTAATGGCGGCCAAGCGAGCGGTCGAGCAGGAAGAGACAGGCAGAATAAGCGGACAGCCGGACAGGCGAACAGGATGCCTATTACCCGGGCACGCCCCCTTCCAAAGTCGGAGAAGTCGCGCGCAATTATTGCGCCATTGTGTGAGAACCTTTGCCAAGTGTCTGTGTCACCGCTAAATTTAACATAATCCTGGAACGCCGCCGACGTCGACGTCCGCGTCGCGCTTCTCGTTTAATGCTCTCATTTCGCCAGCTGACGCGGCAGCCCTATAGGTCCTTGAATGCCTTTGTCCTGCGGTAAGCCTTTCTTTTGCCGCGCATAATTAATTTCACGTTCCTGCCAAAAATATGCGCCAGAATCTCGTCCGCTCTGCTCCACTTTGATTTGCTCTGCTTGGCTGCCTTTTAGGCTGCTCAGTTGTGTCTCTCAGTGCTGTTGTTGTTGTTCTTATTGTTGGGAGTCCTGCCATTTATTTTGCACTTGGCATCCACCCTCATACTTCAGTCAGCCAACGTGCGCATCGTCTGCCAATTGGCATTGCTCAGTTGGCCCAAAAACGATGGGCTCAGCCAGCCAAAACGCTCAGACAACTAACTCAGCTTACAAGAATGGAATAATGTCATCTCGGCATATTCACTTGATACATGCAATTACGTCTAACAATAGCAAGATAAACTGAAATCGTATTTCGATACAACGAATTTAAAAATTAAATAATAAAGAATTAATAAATTCGTTACGTTCCCAAGCTGGAAGTCGGTTGTAGTTTTCACTATTTACTGACACCACTTTAAGGGTGTAAATTTTACTGTTTGAATGCTTTTTTGTAATCAGCGTAACCAGCACTATCGATTGGCATTCAAGGATTTTTAGGATAATTCAAAAAATACATCACAACTTTTTTCAAGGGGTGAGCATAGGAAAAACGACAAAAAAACCGGAAAATCCGCCGAATCTCGGCTATTTGAAGGACGATCGGGATGTCCTTTGGCACAAGAATACATCTAAGAAATACCAACCGATTGACATCCTAAAAAGGACGAATGTCCTTCAAACAACCAAGTTACAAGGACTTTTTTGAATTCAAAAAATAGCTTATATCTCGGCCATATCCTGTCTGATCCTTACAAGTGGGGTGTCAAACGACGAGGCTTGGACCGGCCTATGATCCTGCCAAAGGACATTCGAATCGTCCTCGTAGTTCACAAGATATCCTGGAATGTATAGTTTTGACAAATTTCTCACGGCTCCCGGACCAAAAAAATTACAAGATGACCTCATACTTTTTTGATGCAGATCGAGACATCTGCTCCTTGTGATCCTAGGAATATGTGTCCTTTGAAAATGCGACAGGATATGGCCAGGATATAGCCTATTTACGAAAAAGGACATTCGTTTTTTGACTTATTTCGGTTAAACTTGGAAGGATCTCGCAAGATTATACTTTTTTGTAATCAGGATAAATAGGAATATTTATTGATCCTTGATTTCTTAAGGATATTTGCAAACTGTTTTTTTTAAATCGGGATAGCGGGACTATCGATTGATATTCAAGGATTTTAAGGATATATCTGAAGAAATAGTCTTACACAGCCGAGAAGAAGAAAAGACAATCTTTACGGTTTCAATTTTTTGTATAATACAAAACCATGTGTAGATAATTTTTATTTATTATTACAGTTTAAAATTAATTAACTAATTTCATGAATAATTGTGATTTGTTTGTGATTGTATACGTTCCATATATCATGTTGCAAAAGTGAAATGATCATTAGTAAATCATTAGTTAGTAGCCGCGAAATCGTCTTCTCCAGGTCAACCGTTATGCACTTTGAGTACAGTTTAATAATATCGCTGATGTGGAGTGCTGAAATGAATATAAATGACAACAAACTTTAGTATCGTCTATAACTAAAAATAATTAATTAAATAATATGATTTTTTACGACATTTTGCTATTGGCTACTGTAGGTAACTCTTACGTACTTTCGTTACTGTCTAGAGTTCATGATTTGCGAAATTCAATCATACTCAATGCCATTCGTTCGCTCTATTCGCTCGCTGAGCATTCATAATTGTTTTGCAGCTGCCGCCGATAACAATTTAAATCCATTGTTGTCAATAAACAATTATTGCAATTCCAGCAAAACAAACTCCGCTTTGCACTAGCTACTTTTTTTCTTTTTTGGGTGAAAGAGAGGCTAAGGGCGTACGCCCCATTAGGCACAGGCGGTAGTCGGACATAAGCGCTGCAGAGCCATGGCCTAGACCAATGCCAATGCCGTTTCCGTTGCCATTGCCATTGCAGAATCGTTGAGCTTTTTATCTTCATAAAAACGTCGCCAGACAAAGCGACAGGCAGACAGCGGACGTCCAGAGTGAAATTCATTGCAAAATGTTCAAAAATGGTGCAAATAAAAAAAAAACCAAAGAGAAAAGTGCGAAGCAGGGAAAATTGAATGGAAATGCAAGGGGAAGAAATGCTAGAAGGATGAGAGCTGGCGTTGGGGTTGTCATAGACAAGCCCGGCGAGAGAAGCACTAAATAAAGTTGCAGTAAAAACTATTAGAGGCAACGACGAAACGAAGCCGCGTGGCAAACAAAAAATTCACTTAAAATGCCACAGCAACATCAGCAACAGAAGCAGAAACAAACACTACAAAAAAATTTTGGCTATATTTGCAATTGGGGGAAAATATAACGACAGGCTTTTGGGGGCCGTCGATAAAAGAGCAGACTGGAGCCGACAGCAATCGGAGGAGCTGGAGCTGAAACAGCAACAGAAACAGACACAGGAAATTAAAAACGAATCGTACGAGTATCTATGTACATATGTATATGTACATATGTATATATACATACATATGTATACCTATTTATATGCGAGTGTGAGTGCACAATTGTATCTGTATCTGTGGGTTGTTTGTGCGTGTTTGTGGGGCAAGCAGCACACAGATTGCTGGCATCAAGAGACACTTCGAAGGCGGCAATAAGTAGAGCAACACACAAAGTGTTTAATTCAATATGAAGCAGCGGCAGAACAGCGAGCAGCATGGCATGCAGCAAATGGGGGCAGCATCAGCAGCAGCAGTCAAAAGTTTGCCCTCTTACCTTGACTCTCAAATTTATGTGTAAACTTTTAGTATCTCCCCGCACTCTCCACTCAGTCGCTCTCTTTTTGGGCGCATGTATTTGTGTATGTCTGCTGTTTGTGTGAGTGCAAATTATGCAATTTTAACGCATAAATTTCACGACTCGACTCGACCCGAGGCCATTGCCCAGCTACAGCTACAATAAGGAACGCCAACGTCTGCCGTCTGTCGAGCCATAACTTAACCAAGTTCACGATTGTCTAATTAAAGCCAGTCCAACGGGCGTAGCCTCTTTCCTGCCTGCAGCTATTCAAATGCTTTCCGAATACCATTGCGTTGCTAGAAACTATCTCAGTGGCTATCCTGTCAACAACTAGAGTACGGAATAAAAATTGTCTTATTTATTAACCGAACTATATTAATTAATAATGTAGAAATGCTTTCTGTAGTAGATGTCGATGTGACGCTAAAGTTCATAATGAAATTCGAGTTCACACTGTATGTTAAATTAATTCTTTAGAGCTCAATCGCATTTCTAGAGTATCTATGATTCGTTGGCGCTTCTTTATGTCTTGCATTTTGAAGTTTCTATGACTGCGGCTCGTAAACATAAAAGTTGGCAATGCTCCCCGGAGACAAATCAGTTTGATTTTGATTGCATCTTTTACGGCCTTTGGCACCTTATAACTTTTTTTCACCTGAGGCAAACGCCTATCACGACTCGCCAGCCAGACAGCCAGGCAGCCATCTGCTCTAAGCCAAGTCTGGTATCTTGGCCAAGTCCGTCTATATGTATGTTTGTCTGCCGCATGTTTTAATTCTCGCAACGTTTGAGTTAGGCTCTGATGTTGGCTCAACTGCAGTCAACCTTATTGGCACGTGTTTTTGTATGTTTTTCATCATGCTCGTCTCTTCTACTCCCGACTAAGCTCGTAAAACTTTTGGCCAAAAACAACAGCAACAACGGCAAAAACAAGGAGATGAGTGCACAAACTTGACTCGTATTTGCGGCTGTTGCGAGGTTTTATGCGTGTTCCGTGCTTCAAACATAAACAAAACAACGATGGCCATGAGAACCAAGCAAACAGCAAAAAACCACTTGGCCGCCGCCTTAAATAACATTTTGTCTCAACAATTTAATGAGCCACAAGGGGCCGAGAGAGAGCGGGGTAAGCGTGCCTGCGGGCGCTTAAAAGAAACGGTGTGACAACACAGACATGAAATTATTTAACCACATGCAGCAGCAGAAACAAAGCACCAACAAAAATGTCATCAAGAAATATCGCCATCGTACTCCGACTCGTGACTCGTTGTCATCTCCAGTTTCAGACTCCTGCTGCTGTTGACCGTGATATGCCACACAAAATGCTTTGCAGTTGAAATGTCAATAATGTTTTACGACATTTTAGCGCAACGCTTCAAATACTCTCAAGTTTCGACTGAGCTGCACCGTAGCAAAATACAGTAAAATCATGTGTTTCAGGAAATTTAAAATGCTTTAGCACTTTTCATACAAATGTATATATTGGATTTTTGACTTCAAAAACAGCATTTAAATGTTGCCAAAGTTGTTTCGCTTTTGTTTGCTTTCTTTTAGTGTAGCTACAACAAAAATATTTCATTTGACTGGCAAATCTTTTGACATGCAACAGCAATCAAAGGCAATGGGATAGGCAAGAACACAGACCAAATAGGGACACGGAACAGCCACAAATTGAAGAGGACAAGGGGCAAGAGTACGCCATTTTGTGGCCTGTCTTGTGGTGTCGCCTGAAATTGGCCAGCAAACAAGGCATCGAGCAGGAGAATATACAAAAAGACCAGGCTAAACAAAACACAAAACGAGAAAGAAAAGGCGAAGGGAGAACGAGATGGGGAGTGAGAGAGGGACAAAAAACAAACGCCGAAATCCAATTCAAAATGCCATCAGACATTCTAATTTCATTCATTTCTCAATACAATCAAGTGACTGAGGGCGCCGAGCGGCAGGACAGAGGGTCCTGTTTCAGACTTCCTTATGCCACATAAATTCAGATTGTGATAAAGCGGAACAACAACAGCAACAAGAGCACGAGCAACACGAGTGCATCAAATGGACATGACAGACTGTGCCGCAAACAATTCCTTAGCCTCCTCGCTTCGCCATAAATTGAGGCCACAAAATTGAATTTTGGTCAATGATTTGCTGTTGTCCAGGTAAAGAGCAACATCATCCTTTGCTTCACCAACGTGCCGTTGTCCTAAAGGATCTGCTCATTATGGCATTTGTAGTCAGTATCATTAATGGGCCAGAGGTAAACCTGAGAACTATGTAGTGCTCCATTATCCTTTTCATTCTGTTCTGCTTCTGTCTGCATTCGCTGTGGACTTATTACGATACCGACACCAGAGAGAAATGCAAAAGTATGAAAAAAGCCTGACTAAAGCAGCCATTTGGGATACTTGGCTGCATTTGCTGATGCTCTGCCGCATTTCTGTGTGCAAACTGTATAAAATAAATATGAATTGGGCGAGCCAACAGCCCAGAACAGGACAGGACAGAACAGATCGTTAGGACCATGCCCCGGGGGTTCAATTTGCCTGCAAGATTTGCATTGCGATTTTGATAGCGAATGGCTGCAAATTGAATTGAGTTGGCCCCCACACGAATATGTTAATTGGCCCCATAAAGCAAGAAGCCAAGACAATGACAGCTCAAATTAATTAAAGTTGCAATGCCAAGAGCATCATTGCCATTGGAAATGGTCAAAACGCGTCCAGAATGCAATTAGAAATTAATTGTGGCAATAATTGCCTTATAAATAAATCGCAACATAAGTGTGTACTCACATGATATGTGTGTAGCGTGCGTGTTAGTCTGTGTGTGGGTTAAATAGGAGTCGAGTTAATCAGCCAGACAACCGGTAAGTTGATTTAAAGCCGCAGCCAACGGCGCGTATGATTGATTTATCAGCAAACCAAAGCAATTCGCCGGCAGAGAGGGCGCGGCAAGAGGATTCGTATTTGTGGAGTCGCCCCTGCTATCGCTTGCGGCTTTGTTTTCTATTTGCATAATTCTATAATTGATTTCCATTCTTGTTGTCCTGCTTCTACTCCTCCTTGGCGCCTTCAGAAGATCTTGTTTGCGCTCACATCTGACCACGCAACCACACATCGATAGCAGACAATAACTGCAATAAAGACATGAACTTGTAAAGTACATTTCACGCATTCAAATGCTTCACTAACCTCCAGCTGATAGAGCACCCAGGCAGGCTGACCAAAAGAGCGGTCTTAACCAGGATCTCGATTTTTTCTCCTTGCCAGAATTGCTGCGCTTCAGACAGCAGTTGGTGCACACAGGTTTATAGCGCTCCAAACGCTTTAGCACATCATTAACATTGGGATTGCCGTCGTCTTCGGCGAGACGCATCAACTCCTCATCGTCAGCCACATAATTCATCAGCACCAATCCTACTTCAGATATAAAAGCTCCACTCCAATCAGAAGGCAGATTCTCCGAGTTCTTCTCTGGCTTTTCCATATATCTCACCGTAAGCGTACTAGCTGGCATATTGCCTGTAACAGGCTTCATCAGGATGGTCACCTCAATGGTGCAGTAGGTGGCCAGCACTCCACTCAGAGGCATCACTTCGTAGAGCGACTGATCATCTACCTCAATGCTATACACCATTATCTTTTCGCTGAGATTGAGCAGACTAAGCTGACGCTTCTGGTAGAATGGAAACGGCGCTTGGAACGTCAAGGTCGAAGGCGATAAAATCATCATATTTTTGATATTCATTTTGTAAGCTGGAAGACAGAAGTTTAATGTTCGACTTTAGAAATATTTATATTTTTTAAATACAAAAAATGTTATGATTCACATTAGTTGCCATATGACATGGCTGCCTAGATTAGACGTAACAATAGTTAAGACTTATGTTAGAATTTTGTATTAGAATGAATTATGTTGTCCTACAAACAAACGATTAACAAATTGACTTTCAATTGATTTAATATAGTATATAAAAAGATTATATTGACTTGAATTTAGATTCAAGGTCAACTTGATTAGAGTAAACTTGATTACTATAAAAATAAATGTATTAAACACACACACACTAACCCAAAAATATTTTCCCCAATTTGCATTAGTCATTTAGTCAATTTAGTCACCCATTTAGTCAATAGATCTTAAGCTAATTAACTGAGTATCAGTTTAAGTTGAAGTCAGTTGCGATGTCTCTGTGGGTATTATGTAATATATACTGTACTACTGTGTAGATGGCACGAGTGTTTGGCGAGTAAGTGTGTCACATCGATAGCATTATTAGCAACAAATGCCCAATAAACGCCTCGAGGGCCCATTCAAACTACCGCAATTTCGCCAGCTTGGCCAAATTGAGGCTACCCTCGTCTTATTTTATTTTTTACGCACGCAGACACTAACTAAATGGCCAGCTTGAGGAGTGTATCCCTGCAAGGACTGTCCCTTGTCTTCGCTATACGCTACTTCGCTTTGTCCTCTGTTCCGCGTCTTGTGTCCCGTGTCTCGGGTTCCGTGTCCGCTGTCCTCTTGTCTGTTGTCCATTGTCCGCTGTCAACAACATTTGTACAACGTATTTTTTCATCTTTCTTTACAGATTTATGAAAAAATAAGCAAGCAAGCAGGCAGGAGAAGTGAAAGCAGAAGAAACGCTAAGGACGCTGCCAAAAGCGAAAGCATTGTTATGCCAGCAGCCCGGCAGTCTGGCTATCCGTCTGTCCTGCCGTCCGGCAGTCAGGATACGCGCTGACAGCCGGGCAAGCGGAGAACGACAAGTTTGGACGACAAAACGCTGCGTAGTTGAGCGCAGCTGTTTCAAAAATATAATAAATAAATAAACATAATTTATAAGTAGCAGATTTTTTACGTCTGTGTTGGCATAAACGCTTCAACACACCCCCGCACCGCGCCGCCTTGTTATCGTCGCACGTCCCACTGTTCTCTGTTCATCTCTGGAGATGAATGCGGTGTCATCTTTGAGGGTATTTACCACAGCAAAGCTCTGAGACAAAGACGCGATAACAATGAGTCCTTTCTTTCTCCACAGAACAGTTGAATGAATGAATGATACGTAAGCGTGACGTAGCCTTAACGTAAGACCGAGTAACGTAAGTACGTTTCACTTAAAGTGCGTTTGAGACTGCGAGGCAAGCAACAAGTGCTTTATAGCGTTGAACTCTGGTAAGTAGTATGGAGAGAAGACTTTTAAATATTCAATTCTATTATTCAATGTTTAATATTGACTGTTGGCTACAATAGTCTGTTCCACCTTTGAGACCTTTCGCATTTGCTTCTCATACTCATGGTGCTGGTGCACTTTGAGTTGTCAGAAACAGGGCAAACTTCACGCCCACATGCCCACGACTGCGACACGCCCACTTCTTTGTCGCACGCCCCATCCCCTTGCCCGTCTCCCCTGCCAGTCTTTGTAAAAGAAGTCGAAATAGAAAACAAAGACATTTCTGGCCGAATGGCTAACCGGAAGTCAAAAACACAAACGAACTAAAAGCCGCGCACTCAGCAACAGCATTTCATATACTTGTAACACACACACACACATTGTATATGTTTTATATGTATTTGGCACACCCACACGCTCATACTGTGCAGAGTGGGGGAGGGAGACCGGAGGGGAGGCCACATTCAAATGGTTCCATATTTCTTGACAATTTAGGACACCATTAGCGAGAAATTATTACTGTGCGACGTCAGTGGAGCAGAGCAAAGCCAAGGGGCGACTTGCGGGAGGAAGAGACGGAGTAGGCAGAGGACCAGACCCGCCACTGGAGTACGCACAGCTTGGTGAGGAAGGTGGTACGTTGATTTTGGCGGGCAAAACGACAACATCGGAGTGCTGGTGTCGAACAACCCACAACTCCGCTAGCTCTGCTCTACTCTGCGACGCGTCTAAAAAGTGTTGAGGCAAGGCAAAAATAAAAAAAAAACAGAACAGCATAGAAAAAAGAAGTAAGGCTAGAGGGGGGCTTGAGGTTTTCAAGTTTTTTCTCTTTTCTTTTTGATACCCTTTGCTTAGGACAAAACGAATTCTTTATCTTTTGCGGGCCGTCTATTCTTATTTAACCGATTTAATCGATAGATTTAAAGTGTTTTAAAAATCATTTATGAAATATTCACGTAGTGTTTGCCCAACTCAACAAGTTAATATTTTTCAACTTAGTAAATAGCTATATTTTATATATTAAAAAGTTTCCCATTATCTTTTAGTTTTTAAACATCTCTTTAAATTTTCTACCTATTGTTTTTCGCAACAGCTTCTCACTGACTTGAATTATTTGGCAGCGTATTCCATAGTCGATCTTGCATTCGCAAATTGGCACCTCCTTTTCTTTTTTTGCACTTTCGTTTTGTATTTTTTGTCGCTCTGTTTTTGGCCGAAGAGCGGCAAACTTATGTGGGTGCTTAAGTGAACCATTAGCGCCGCGCGTCATTAAGTTGTTTCCGCTTCGCGCATTTCTTCCACTGTTTCCAATGGGCTGCAGCAGAAGCCGGCATCGCTTCGCCTAGGCCTAGCTCCCGGGCTCGAGGCTGCGCTCTGTGGCTGCGACTCCAAACTCCGCGTTCAACTGCGGCATTGAGGCACGTACTCGACTCGTGCGAGTATCGAGGCTTGTGGGCCACATCATTAATGGTTATAGACCAGACCAGATACTCAGATAGCCAGACAGCCAGATACCCAGAGACCCAGAGACTCCCTGTCGCGCCATCACCGCTCTCACCCCCTACCCACCTTAAAACAACACATTCACATTCGAGTAATAGAGTTCGTGTTGTGCGTTTGTCTTTAGCATTTCCGCTGCCATTTGTTTCTACTTCGTGTGCTCGCTGGTTCATTGACCAGTCTTCAGGCGTCTTGATTTATGTGCTTTGATGTTGCCTGTTGTCCGTTAAGTGGCGATTCGTAATCATTTTAAGTAGGCTCAATATGTTTCTTTGGCCCCCTTCATTTTCGGCGCAATTAAATGAGTTTAGCAAATTGATGGCTCCACTTCGAGAGCAGAGAGTTTGGTCGGACAGCGCAAACAGCATGTGTGTCAAGCGCAAAATTCAATTAAACGCAAATCAGTGCAAAAATCACATGAAACAACGCCAGCACGCCAACCAACACGAGTTTCACACACTAGCAGATGAGCACCCCGTCGCCCTTGCCACCCTTGCCATCCCTTGTCCGGCGACACAGCCGCAGGCAAACAGCGCCAGCAAACGAGCAGCAGGGCGGCAGGAGTGCGTCGATTCATCCCGATACTGGGGCTATCATCGTCCTGTGCCTGACGTTGCTGGCATTGCACCTTTGGCTGGGCCAAGCGGCACTTAAACGCCACACAACACCACACCACACACGCACACACACACACACGCACACATACAAACGCATAGCTGTGCAACGGTGCAACGCGTCGTATGCGTGTTTTGCTGCCAGTTGATGGCAAATAAAACCAATTGACGCAGGCGGCAAGGGAAAGCAGCATTGGAAGAGGGAGAGGGATAGGGGGAGGGGGAGGGGCAACGACGAAGGGGTCGATCTGTAGCCATTACGAGTTTAAGTGGATTTGATGAGCGTTTATGTGTGCACACTGCACTGCGATGTGGTGCAGCACGTTCTAATTATGACAACGCCTTCACAACGAGCTCGACTCCTCTACCCATTTACTGTTCAGATTGCTGTTGTTAACATATGTTAGCCCCATTTGAGGTAAATGTTTACGTAATTGAATGTAAACCTAACTCACATACATTAACATCCTGCGATTATCTGATCCAAGGCAGTAGACATTACTTGTGGCAGAAGTTTAATTGCGTGCTGCTAGCTCATCGCCGGAGTTGTAAGTAAATCTGTAAACTATCATCTTAGCTGAGCGAACTCGCTAAAACACTATACATTTTTGATTATATTTATTTATGTGTTGATAATCTTTTGCAGGGACATTTGTTAAATTAGTTTTGATTGCGTTTATGTTAATTCAAACTTCTTTTTATATTTATAGTTTGTCACAATTATATATAATCAGGGCACTACGTGTACATTAAATACCCTTCCATAATAACTCTCTATGAAGGCACCAAAAACATCCTCATTATGTTTATAGCACTTGCAATTGCAGCAGAATGAGTCGCAGTATTCTTTTGAGCAGCAGGGAAAGGGTTTTTTTAGCTCTCCACATAGTAGGGCATAACAGTTATATTCATTATTAATTTTGATACGACCGCCTCCAAAATCCTTGCATCGGAATGGATTGTTGATGGTGAACGTGAGGTGTGTGTGCTTACAACATTTTCCCTCTGCCTGACGCACTTGAAATAATATCATTGCCAGTGCAACGAAAATGAGCAAGAAGCGGAGAAATGCGAAATGCATAATACAACTTAGCAAAACAGTCGGTTGAGAACTAAAGAATCACAGTGTGGAAAGAAATGTCAACTGCAACAAATTAATCTATTCGAAACTAACTTGTCATGCTAAATTAATTTTCAGTTAAATGGATATGAATTTGGAGAGAGAGCGCAAATGAGCAACTAAAGAATGAGAGTCAAAGGCAAAAACTTCAAATAGCTCAAGTTAAGTCCTGTAACTGCAATTGAAACTAATTGGTGCATATGTCATGCCAATGATGCGAATAAGTATTGCGTATTCCTAGCTCTAATTGCCGAAAAGTCAAGCGACAACATTGATTTAAATCGAGCTGAAAATTGTGGCATTCGGTGAGACTAATTGAGTGCGCATTCGAGCTGCATCTGTTGCAAGTCGGTTTTTGGGCGAAAGCAACTGTTGCTGCTGCTGCCAACTTCTTAGCCTCTTATATAATCTCAGTAGGGTTATTCATACGATGCTAAACGCTTTGCTATGAAGCCGTTGCCATTGCTGTAGCATTTACCACGGTTGCATACATGCCAACAAATTGGCTTATCGGACATGCGAGCAGAGCGCATGCGACGCCCACTTGGGTGTGTGGCCAATGCATTTGCATGTTTATTGTGTGGTGGCTTTATGGCTGCAATAGCAATAATTAAGGCTTATTTACAAGCTCACAATCCACGACAACGCACAACGCACAACGCACGACGCACAGCACACGGCAGCAGCAGCAACAACGATTACTGCAGCAACAACAATCACGGCCACAATTAGAGCTCACTCACAGCAGCAGTAGCTACAGCAACAGCAGCAGCAACAACCTGTCCGCCAACATATTGGCAAACACTGCAAACGACACACACACACACACACACACACACTTTGGCCTGCACACGTGCTTGTGTGTGGTCGTTTGACGGATCATATTGGTAATTATTTGCATATTGGCAAAGCGCACAATGCAGCAGCATGCGAGCGTAATGGGCAGGCAAAGGAAGGCGGCCCTTTCAGGTGTTGGTCAGCCTGTCAAATGCTTTGATTAGCTGCGCTATGCAGCAAAAGCCAAAGAGCGGATAGGAGGATAGAGGCAGCGAGCTGCGGTATCGAGAAGTGCGCTGCCAAAGGACGCAGCCATGAGCCGACTAAGCCGCATTCCAATGGCAGCACTAGCAACGGGAATGCGTTCCCTTTTCGCTGAAAATGAAGCGAAATGCTCAGCGTTGGTTTCGCTAAGCAAAACTAGAGAGAGAGAGAGAGAAAGAGACCGAGAGATAGTGAGAGTGAGGGCAGGAGAGAATTTGGACTGAAGAAATTTGGTTTATATCGTTTATGGGCCAAACACAAACAATTTGCACGTAAAAGCAATAAAGTGTGCACATGATTCGCTCCCTTCGAGCAGGTGGGCGAGACAAGAGGCGAGGAGACGGCGCACCTGCAAAATAAAATAGAGCCACTTCCACACGAGGCATGTACCACGTGAGAAAAGACGGTGCCAGCATCAGCATCAGCAGCACCATCTCCATGAGCATCAGCATCGTCAACGGCAGTGGAAAACAACTGCGATATCGTTTCAAATTGTTTTCAATCAAATGTGACTTGCATCTGTAATTCGTATGCAAACGAGTAACGATGTCTGCGTCTCGACTGATTCGTGATTGACATCACACCCGAAAGTGAGTAGCAAGAGAAAGGCGACAGCAGCAAGCGAGAATAACGCTGATGCAAGGTTTCTTCGATTGGCATTGTAAGATGCCTTTTTGATAAGCTCCCCAAAATTTGCAACCTGTATGCCATAGACTCGGTTCTCATTTGCTAGCTGGAGTGCAACAAAATGCATCCAAATGAACTCAATTGTAAATTGAATATTCTTATGGTTGCACTTATAGGAAATAAATTTCCGCATAAACTACTGAACAGCTGTTAAGAAAAATAATCAGATAATTAAATATATCATGTAGATAGAAAGCCGTTAACATAGCAATTGTTTATGGTCAATTTGAGTATGTGTGTGAACTGTATGTGCATGTCTTTGTATAGGAGGCAGATCAACAAATCTAAGAAGGCTATGTGTGTGCGTGCATCTACTCAAATACTGTTGCTGTTAATTAACATAATAACATAACATGAGAAACTGCAGCCACTTATATAATTAGCTACTAAGTGCAGCAATACGAGGTTCTAGCTGGCATGTGTAGACAGCAAATAGAAACACAATACTAAATTCTTAAAGCTACAACACACAACTGTCAATGTCGGCACTCCGTCGCTGTATATATTTCTAAACGAATCAATTAGCTAGTGATATGGATATACTAATTATCTGTCATTTGCCACTAGAACTGCTTTGCATGCCGAGTCCATTACGAACAGATCTTATATAAATTTGAATACATAATGATATGGCTTTGATTCTCTTACTAAGCCAGAGTGTGCAAAGACCAAGGAGAGGCCAACGAACCTATTTAGACCAACAGAAGCTAAAATTTGAATGTTTGCATCAACATACATTGAAATGCGGTAGGAACAAATAATCTAGTCGATGGCAAGCCATAAAAGAAGCGAAAACAGTGCTGCATTTAAGAAGCTTAAACATCTAAATATCCAAAAACAACAAAAAAACAATGGCAATAGGACTGCGAAATAATTACTGCGAAACATGGCACTTATTGGCAGTCATTTTTTATTCGATTAGTTTTCAAATCTGATCTATTTAGCATATTTAGCAAATATTAAATTCTCACATAGTATTATACACCATGAAAGTTTTATAACATCTCACGTATCTCATTCTCTGATTATCCATTTAGTACATACAACTATTAAATTTTGCTACTAATATGTTCAGCACACATTACTCAACAGATGAATAGAATTAGAATTAGAAGTCGGCAGTGATGAGAGTATACAATTACTTTATTTGAAACTGTGATTCCACGAGAAGCATTCAATTTAAAAAAGCGTCTATGTAGTCATGAAAAAGTTGTAGTCTCAAGAGTTTATGTCTTGATCGCGGTCGTTAATAATGTCAAATTTCTGGTCCAGACTATTCTTAAGATAAGATGATATTGTTACCATACAGTTTCTTCAGTTCGAAGTTAATGACGCCATTGATGCAGCCGCCATCACAGTTGCAGCAGAACATGTTGCATGACCCTGCTCCACAACAAACCTTAGACGACGATAAGTCACCACAAAACCAATGGTGGCAGGAGTTAGTCCAAAGGATGCGGGTACTGTTGTGATATTTTTCACAAGAATCCGTCGGCGGTATCTCGAACTTGGTACTGGTCTTAAGGCAGCAAGTGCTGTCGCCCATTTGCCACGATTGGATTGCGAGGATCACGAACAAGCTCAGCCCTATGTAGTTCATCGTCCAAGCAGTTTATCGCACCAAGTCTATTTCACAAATGCTACCAGCGCTAAATACGACTTCGATTTATATCAGTTGCTCTCAAGCCTGCCAAATTAACATGGCTTACATAATCGCCATTCCGAGTATAACGAATGTGAGGAAACCGTAATCTTAATAGCGAAAACAATCGATGATCCATACCCTCATTGTATGAGATTTTACTTTAAACGAGAGACAGACAGAGAAAGATATAGAAAGAGAGAAGCCAAGTGTGGAGGCGAAAGTGCAACGAACATGTTAAGAGACTTCAGATGTCAAACCTTCAATTTCAACAGCGAAATAATCAATAATAATAAGTCAGAAAGACAGACGGACATGGCTATATCGACTCGACGGCAGACACTAACCAACACCAATAAGTATACATATTTTATGGGGTGGGAGATGCTTCCATTTCCTAGAGTCAAAAAGGTCTAATACCCTTCTATCCTTTGGGTAGCAATTGCACATCGTGTAAGTATTTGATCATCTTATATCAGATCACATTCAGCATTTTATCCTATACTTAAAATCTGGTGTTCTTTGAGGCCGATTAAATATATATTTCACACATGGAATTTGCCTTTGCAGACCGACTGTTGTGAGTGACCGTGTTTGAATGTGTGCGCGCTTGTCATTGTGTGTGTGCATTCAATAATGTTAATTAAATTATAATGCGAGTGTTAATTACTTAATGAAGCGAATTGTTGAAACTTTTCTGTTGCAGTTTTATATGATGATGTTTTTGTTGTTGTTTCTGTTGTTGTTGTTGCCGCTGTTGCTCTTATTGCTGTGCATGTGTCAGTCGCAACGACATTCGATTGTGCAGTGACAGGACTCAAAGGAATCCTCGCTGTTACTCACTCAATTTCGCGCCCGCCGCCCGCAGACAAACTTGATGAAAGGCCAATGAATTCATTTCTTTTTCGACGGCTCTTTGTGTCTTTCTTTGTGCCCAAACCATTAAGATGGCAACCCTAGCCACTCATTAAGAACAACAACAAAGCAAGCAAGTGATGCTTCTTATCTGACATCTCGACATCTCAATACCCTTGTAAATATTTTGAGAAATACACTCACATATTATTGCAGCTTTACGACTTAGCCAAGCTGAGTCATCTTCTAGAAGGGTATCAATATTGCTTGGGGAAAAAGTGGGTTGAAAGGAGAGCGAAACAGACATGGAAATAAACTTGCCGCAGTAGCAAAATGATGAAAATAGAAAAGTTTCGCAGTCTACGCGACAGCCAAATACCCTAATACTCGACATCATCAGCTGTAATTAGACCCATCTCGAAAAGGCTTAAATAAAAGGGTATATGGAAAATAAAGACAAAGACAACCGTCGACAGAGCGATCGATTTTTGCTTTAGGCGATTAAGGTTAATATCAATGAAAAGACCGAGCTAATTTGCTGTTTAATATATACTCCTTATTGCTTATTAAATTAATTGATTAGAAATATTTATAAACGCTTAAGAAATGTGATTCAGCTATTAGGGTAACTAAAAGTATTCGGTATAGATTTCTAATGAATATATAGAAATATGTCCTGCGCTGGGCAAGCATTTGATGATACCCACTGTGGGATTCGAAAGAGTCAAAGCGTGCGTAAAATTGCATTAATGTTATTACCAAGAAAAGCAGCAAGCGCAAAAAAAGGGACACTTTGGGTTGAAGGCTTAATTTGGGCTACCTCTAGAGATACTTTGACTCTGTGTTGCTTTTGTTTTTTTTTTTGTTTGTTGTAGTGGTTATGGCATGATTGTTGGTTGTGCAGACAAAGTGAAATGTACTTAAAACTTCCCCCGAAAAAAGGACCATTGTGCTCGAAAGAGACCCGAAATCAAATTGCTCATCTTACCTACAACAAGACTGTGGTTGTTGGTGCTATTTCCAGAGAAATCTTGAATGGGCGAAATGTGCGGCTGATGGCTAGAAAATTAAGTGAGCAACACTCAAAGAAAATTGCTGGAAAAGCAGCAACAACAGCAACCAACAGCAGCAAAACGAAAAGGGGAGGAGCTGTCTAACTCTTTAGAGGGTTGCACACGAAAATATGGCATTCATAACTCAAGGACTCGCAAACAGAAGCTCACATGGTAAAGTAAACACAGATAACTGTTTATCAGCGCCACTTCCACCTGCTGCTATAGCTGCCACACTCAGCTCCTCTCAGCTTGCACCTCCGGCTTACATATGTTGCCACACACACACACAGACACACACCCAGCCTTGGCCGAAATCTAGTCGCAAATGTTGTTGATTTAGTTTCCCACTTGTTGCAGGCTAACAAATTGTTATCCTTTATTTATGGCGGATTTTTGTCGCCTTGTTCGCTCGTTGTGTTCTGCTGCCCCAAAAAGTGTCCCTACAACAAAGGCGCGCCTAATGCGCTTAGTCGACTACGACTCCGGCTTCGACTCCGACTCCGGCTTCGAGTCCGCGTGTGTGCCTCGAGGTAATTTATTGAAAGTGTGCCGAGTGCGGTGACAATGCGCTAATGTGCGGCATAAGCCACATAAATTTCACTCGTTACTCTCTTACTGCATTGACCAACTGTTCGCCACGAATGCGTATTCCTTTCCGTTTTCCTTCCCCCTTTCCCCACCCTTGGCTAAAACCTATAAGATTCACTGTGATTTGAACAGGAAAATACTCGCAGTTGTAACAAGGTTTATAGATTTGAGCAAGCGCTAATCTACTTTATAGCTGCCAAGAGCTTTTATTCAACTCACAGTTGCTGTGCTTTTTTCTGTAAGCTGTTGCACAATTAATCTGCTTTAAAGCTTCGTTTCAGCATTTTGAATGATAGATGCGTGCAGCTATGTGTCCAAATTTAGCAACAAAAGTGACATAAGAGACGCGCAACTCAGCGCACAACAAATGGGAAAAAATGTGGCACGCACAGTCAGTTGATTATAAGTATACTTAGAGAGTGCACAGGACGTAAACTTGTGTAATATCATGGCAATTGCATTTCACAATCACACTACCCCAAAACCATACAAATGCACGCACACAGACTACGTGGCGTATACGCGCTCTGATCTGAAATGAAGCATCGCGCAGCGACTGCAAGTGCAACTGCTACGGCAATGGCAACTGCAAATGCCGTTGACACGACGACGTGATTCAGTTGAAAGAGCTCGCAGCAAAAGGTGCTGCACGTGCCACAGACACAAAGGTGCAACAGACAAATGCAGATGCACTCTTGATGCAGCAACAGCAGCAGCATCAACATCAGCAGCATCAGTATCAGCATCGCCATCAGACAAATGCGCATCCATTTCGCATTTAAATGAACGCAAATTCGTTGAGGCAGCTGCCAAGCACAATTCCACAAACTTCAGCCGCTTAACGTTCGGTGAAAATAAATAAACAAAGGCGTGTGAAATCTATATGTTGGATATTTCAAATCAAATCAAAATCTACATTTCGAACATTAAAACAGTTTTGATGTGTTTTGAGTGCGGTTTATGATAATTACTCATTTTATTGCAGCTGTCCAAAGCACATCACTGTTTTTTAGCTCCAAATGCAGTTAATGATAATGAAAATTTTAATAAATGTCACAGAAGACAGAAAACGAAGACGGAATGCTCTTCTCTGGGAATTAAGTGCATATTAAAGCCATCCAATTTGATATTTAATTAGAAAACAATATATAAATTATTATTGAGTTGAAATATTATATTAATAGTGATTGATATTTCACCTGACATTTGCTAAATATTTTTCATCTATCATAATTCGCTCGAGATGTCTAATCTATCACATCTAGTAGGTAATTTCATTTCCACCTCTTGCTCAAATTGTGTCCAACGCTTGAGTTTGTTGGGAACGTACAAAGCAATTAATAAATACTACGTTGGTTTCAAATGAAAACCACATAATTAATTAATTGCAGTGCCGACATTATTATAATTCACATTCATTTTTTATTCACGCAGACCTTCAATTCAATTCGAGCGTCACTAAAGCGGGATATTTTATTTCCAGTTACTGTTATGTGACATTTTTATTACACAACAAATACACCTAGTGTTGAGTGTGTTTGTGGACAATTGGCGTCGTTAGGAGCTGCAAGTTTATGCTCTGCTCTTGCCCCTTTCGGTTGCCCTTTTGCGCTGTGGCCATCACATCCATCAAATGTCAAACGACAAATCCATTTCGCGTCTGTTAGTTTCGGATTATGCCGAAAACAACAATGACAACAACAACAATAATAACAACAGCAGCAACAACAACTGGGAATTGAACATTTAGTTCGATTCAGTTGCCTGACTGCCAAATTGCTGTGCAAATAAATGAATTGAATTGTTATTTGCCGTTCGTGTTATTTGAAAATTGCATTGTATGCCATTTTGCATGGCTCCCTCTGCTCTTTCTCCTCTTGCAGATCTATCTACCATTCAGGTCCCCCCAAACCCCACTTTGGACAGCTAGCAAGATGCAACACTTTATTATATGCATTTTCATGTGCAATTGATGTTGTACTTTTAAATATATGAATAAATTAATAAATTTGTTAGACTCATCAAAACGAATTTTCCTTCAAAATCTAACAACTACAATATGATAAATTGAGTATTTGTTGAAATAGAAAATATGTGCTCTTTAGCTGATCGGTCAATTACTCAATTATGATTGTTTTCCGTGGCCTCGTAAAACCTGTAAGTACTTTAGATTCTAATTACCTATAAATTCAAAATCTGCTACTATCTGATTGCACAATCCTTCAATCAATCGACGTGCTGCGACAATATGTGTGCTGATTTAACCCAATTTGCTTCAAGAACTACAAATAAAATTGTCATTGGAACAAATTGCCATTGCTTGTGGAAGCGAGCATGGTAAATTGCTCAACAGCTGCGAGGAACGCGACGAATGTTTCGCAATTAAATATTTAAAATACAAGTACACTCATATCTTGCTGTGCCAATTTCAGTTGCCATTTTTTTGTAGGACATATTTCTATTTGTATTTTATTTTCAATCGTTTCTGCGGCTGCGAATCAAATTGAGGCTACCAACTGTCAGTAATTTGCATATTTGAGCTGCAAATTGCCAGCCACACACATACATATACACATACAAATACACGCTGTAAAGATGGCGAGCAACTCTATCAAATGCTGGCCGAGTGATTGAAGGCAGCTGGTTAAGCGAGCAGCGAGAGGAGGGTGGCAATGAAGCGAGGGAGAGAGTACGAGGATTGCTTTGCAAATTCATAGAACTCAAAATTGATTTATTATGCGGTAATTGTTTTGGCCCAGTTTGAGTCCTGCATACACAATGAAGGCGAGCAGCCGCATAAATGGCTCGCTTAATGACTGCACCGTTTAGGGCAGGCTGAGCGGGCCATGGATTGCAGGGGGCGTGGTCACCCCCAATAAATTTAGGTTAATAATAAGATATTTGACTGGCGAGCATTAAAATAAGTGGTCCTCCAATTGGCTACAGAAGCAGAAACCCGTAAACAACAACAGCACAGCTCAGCACACTAAAAAGCTGCCCCGAGTTGAATGACACGAGTCGAAAAATACTGCTTAATTTGCCATAGAATGGGAACAGCACACAATCGAATTTGAATATGTATATAGTAAAATATGCTTAGCAGTTGAACAATGTTGAGCAATTCACATTTCAATCAGAAACAGACAACAATGATTTGCAGTATAAAAACATTTTTTGGCAGATAACCATTTAAATATTTTCAAAACACCCAAAAGTTAAAAGTGAACTGCATTGAAAGCTCCAACATATTTTAAAGCTCTCACATAAGTCGTTCAACTACTAATCATTTGAGGCAATATTATGCAAAAGCAAAGTTCTGTCCTCGACTCAAACTCGACGAAACACTCGGTGTCGGCGGCAAATCTCTCGGCGAGGTTTTTCTGCCACTGCTAAATGGCCAACAATTATGCGCAGACAACGAAAATTTCAATGATTTCATTGTGTTGTAATTTATGGCAAAGGGGACTGAGATATCCGAGAGAGGGGATAATGGCACAGAAGGGCAGGGCAGGGCAGGGCAGCAGCTTGATAGGGATACGGGAATTTACTCAAAAGCAGTTGACTATGTATGTGTGTCTGTGTGTACGCGTGTGAAAAGTTGGCAGACTGCTGGCTAAAAATAAACATGAAAATAAAGTTTTATATTTATTATACGGATTGCTCCATGTAGTTCTGCAAATAACACTCGCTTTGGCGGCTTCTTCTCTCCTCTGTCCTCGTTGTCCTCTGACGCCATGGCAGCAACATTAAATTTGGCATTAAACTTCACTTCAAATGTGCGAGTTTAAAACGAGCAATGTTTAAGGAGTCTATCCTTCTCTCACGCTATGTGTTTCTCTTTGTCTGTCTCTCTATCAAGTTGGGCTCATTCAATTTGCATTTTTCATTTCGCTTTTATGGACAGTTTAAGCGGAAAGTGCAACCAAAACAGAAACAAAAACCAAACAAATTTCCTTCCCAATCTCCCAATCTCCAACGCAACATCGCGATGTCATTCAATCCGAGATCAATTGCTGTAAAAATGACAAAATTATGCCGTCCCACAAACAAACTGAACGGACTAGAACTGAGAGGGGAGAGGAGAGGATGCAGTGGTTCACAGCAGAGGGTCGAATCAAATTTGTAACAGCTCCACAGCATTGCTCGGTTTCAATTTGGCTTAATCTGTTTAAATGACCGTTGGGCAACAGCAACAACAATGAAGCCCAAATAAAACAAAATAAAAACAAAATTACCAAAAGCTGCAATTTGACAAATTCAATTTGCACAGGGAAATTGCGGAAAACCCAATGAAAAGTGTCAAAATCGAGTGTGTTCCTCACTCCTCCTCTTCAGGCGATTTTTGCGTTTGGCTTTATGCCAAACTTTAAGAGTAGTTAAAGGATCATTTTTGTTGAAAGCTGAATTTAAAACCAAGCATTTGTGATGAAGAAAGCTAAGTTATTCAGAGAGGGTTTAAGTTCAAGCAGCGTGGAATGAATGAAGCTTTAATCTATGCTAAATATAGCTAAAGAGCTAAAAGACAAAATGTAATGTGAGCCACCTAAAGAAGCTGAACACTCGACTCGATTGCCGACAAGCCCTGCGTGTGATGGGGACATTCAGCAGCTGTTAAGAGTTGGGAACTGGTTCCATAATTTGCTGCTGCAACATTACATCACAGCGCAGGCATTATCTTATCCTATTTTATGTTATGCCTGCCACCAACTAAGTGCCAAAAGAAGCTGCAATTCCAGTTGCCGCTGCTCTGGCCCCTGCCATAGTTGTCTTGTATATGGCTGAAATTAGAGCGCTCTTAAAGCAAAAACTTTGTTGGCCCTAATGGCTTCATAACATGCAACATTACAGGGCTATAAGCGTTGGATTTGTGGGCGTGGCTGCTGCTGCTCCTGCTAATATGCAACAATATATTATGCGAATGTCTCTATCCCCCTCCCCTTCACTCTTGCTCGCACTCTAGCTGTCTCTGTTGTGCTTTTCGGGCTGCTCGCCTCTGTTGACTTTGGCGGCACCTGGCAACGAATGACGACGACGCTGACGACGACAACAGCAGCAGCAGCAGCAACAGCTGTGTTCCACTATCAAGCGTTAATAAATGTTATAGTTGTAATTATAATAAAACTTGACTTTAAGCGTTTACACACACACCCCCCACAGTCAAACACACTCACACACAGACAGCTGTCAGCTAACGATCTCAAAGCTCGTTGCTGGCGGCCATTGACAAGGATTCGCCAACTGTTCCACATCCAGCTGAATCCAGATAGAGAGAAGGAGAGAGAGTTAGAGAAAGAGAGATTGAAGTGAACTGAAGTGGAGCACATGGTGTACGCCAGTCAGACGACGCCTTTGAGTTACTTCTCAACTGCACTTTGAGGCAGCTACTGCCATCATACTCTGGCAAAGTGTGCCAAAAGGGTATCATAACTTGGCCGACTAATGCGATTTATAGTGCCCATCTGTATTCATATGGCATAAGTGCAAAGCGCAAAAGTTAAATCGCAATAAACATTGCCGTAATTTGTACAATGCGAACCGGAATTGATGGGAGCAGTAAGCCCATAAAGTAATCATGGAAGCGACTCAGCACATTTATGGTTAAATGGCAGTAAATTAGACGAATTATAATTGAAGAAAATTAGACATGAAGTATTATTAAAACATGTTTAAATTAAAAGTATATCATGCTGAAGAATAATATATACGAATAAGGCTTACAACAGAGGAAAGTATTGAAAAACCTAGCAGTAATACAAGTTTTCTGCACTAAACAATTGTATAAATTTAATAATTATTAGAGAATTTGTTTGCCAAATTCTACTAATTTCATAAGATCGGGAGCTCACACGTACACAGATATGCACACATACATGTAAGCTATTTAATACTTTTGTAGATCTCCTGCTTGACCACGCCCACTTAGCCAATCCGCCTCTACTATTTTGTCGGTCCCACGTATAGTCAAACACACACACATGCATTCCACACACATACAGGCATATTTTTGCCACTGCTCACACACACATATAAACGAATCGACTACCAACAGCTCTATCAATAGTCTGCAGCTCTGCATAGCTGCGTACTTAGTATATTAAATTCTTGGTCTTGTGTGAATCAATATTTGAAATAGTATGAGCGCTGTGCAATAACATCACAGGGAACGCTACACTTTACAAATAACATCGTTACGTTTACATTTAATGGTCCAATAAGACGGCTTCTCTCGAAGTTGCAATTCTACCAATTTTGTCAATATCTAGAACGTGCAGTTAAGTACCAGTAAGATGTCATGACGATTAAAACATGTCTATTGCAAAGTGTCGGCCTGGTCTTCATAAAGTGCTTCCGGAGAATCAATATGGTCAGAGAGCAGATCAAGTCCAAATGGAATTGTCGTAGCCCCAGAAATTGTTTGTTAACAGCAATAGCAACAGCGACGACAACAACAATGTACATCGAGTAGAGCTGTACTTCAATGCAGAGTTTATGACCAGAAGGTGGAAACACATGTATTTAAGCATGTTAAGTTAAGACTCGGTCTACCGTATGTGGCTTTTGGTTTATGTGCTCAGTTCTGCTGCACTGTGTTGTGTGGCATGTGTGTGTGTGTGTGTGTGTGAGTGTGTGTTATGTGCTGACTTCCGGTTCCCTCTGCGGCATCTTGGCCATTTTCAATCCTAGATTGAATGCGTCTGCCACTGTGTGAGTATCTGTCTGTCTGCCCGTTGTGTGTCTGGCATTTCTATTTGTGGCATGCGGGAAACGTTTGGCGATGCTTGAGCACACGACAGACGCACTTGAGCTGCAATTGCCGTGCTCCAAAGATCTGCAGCACACACTCCAACTCCAACTCCAACTCCAACTCCAACTCCAACTAAATCTACAACTGCAACTGCATCGGCAACTACAACTCGGACTCGGACCTTAGCTCCCACACAGCTGCTTCTTGCTGCTCACGCCTGCTGTCTCGCTATCTTCTTGGCTGCTGTGTGCAATTGTCTAGCGTTTTAATTAAAATTGTTCCAAATAGTCACAGCACACACACACACACACAGTGGTGAAGAAAAGTTATGCGCGAGTGCAGCGCGTGCTGAAAACTTGGCCAAGAGAAAAGAGACCCGAAATGCCAGACCGGCAATTTATGGCCGACAAAAATCTGTGGCAAAAACTGTCTCCCTTCTCCATTGTAAGCGATGAGAAACTTTACTTTACTTTTGCTATATATCGATGGCGACCACGCCCACCTCTACTCTCTCTTTCTCGCTCTCGCTCTTGTTCTACTTGGGCTAATGAATATTTTCGACGTATTCCTAGTTGCAATGGCAATGGCAATGGCAACTGAATCTGTAACTGAAACTGCGGTTGTTTCTTTGTCTCATCTGTGTGTTTCGCCATTGAATTTCGCTTTGCTTTTTCTTGCAGCTTGCTATTGCATTTCACTGTTGTTCTTGGTCCATTGGGCGCTGTCCGCCCGCGCCATTAATGCCAAATGCCAAACGCCATCGCCATCGCCGACGCCAAAGCCAAACGCGATTGCAAAGGCGTCGAAGCATGAGCTGAAATGCGCCTGGGACACTTTTTGGCCCAAGCCGCACAGCTGGAAAGCAAAGAGAGTGGGAGACAAAGCCGCGCAATTGATGGCATCGGTGGCATCGATGACTCCCACTCCCCCACCCACATCTATTCCTGCCCTTGGTCATGTCCTTGTTCATGTCGACTGTCGACGCTCGGCTGCTGGCTGCTGCGATTTGAATCGCAATGGCGCAGTGAGCGCAAAACCAAATTGAAGTTTGTCCTGTCGCATCTACAGATTCTTTTACATCTGCTCCACATCAGCCACGCTGCTCGATGCTCCCTTCTCCATTTGTGCTATTCTTTTTTTTTCCTGTGTATCTTCTTGCGCGTTTTTTAACGCTCATTGGCTTTGGCTGCAGTGTGGCTCATCCTTTTGCCGCTTGTTGCGGTTGCTGCCTTTGGCTTTTGACCATTCCCATGCATTTTCTTTCCTACACTTTATTTTTGTATATGACATAGCACTCGTCGTTTTGCCGGCCTCAAAGTTTAATTTAAGGGTTTTGCACATACGCTCGCGACTGAATGGCGAATGTCGACTGGCGACTGCTCTTAACTGTTGCGGTTTCCCGCGGCTTCCTCTCCTGCTTTCAAGGGCTGGCTTGTAATTTGACCCCAAACACGGCAAAGAATGCTCAAAGAAATAACCAGTTCAATTTAATAACAGGACTGTAGATTTAAACGTAAAGCAAATCTATGAAACGTGAAGCACCAATGAATTAAATTTAGTAAATCATCCGCGGTTTTAAAAGCAAAATAATTCTATTTGTGTTCTCAAATAGTTCTGCAGCAAAATGTAGCCTGATTAACTCCGATTACCGTTAAAGGCATTATCTAGACTCTGCGCAGCTTTATTCGAGTCTCAAAATCGTTTGACGCCTTTGCAACCCTGATTTTTTGCAGTGCTTCACCTGCTGTCGTTTCTGATGCTGCTGCTGGTGCCCGCTGCAGCTTTGTGGATGCGTCAAAGCCGTCGCTGTGGCTGATGCCGTGAATGTGGATGTGGATGTGGCTGATGCTGATGCTGACCGCCGGCAAAGTTTTTGGCCGCGATTCAGCCATTAAAAAGGCCGTAAAAGGGCTGACGGAATGGCCCGAAACGGAACGGAGCATGGAAGGAGCTCATAAAGTTTGGGTTTTTTTTTTTTCGTCTTCTTTTTGTGTGTTGCGAGGCAAGCCGAAAGCTGGCGTCTAAACTTTTTCAATTCGCCGCAGCAACACCTACAAAGCAGCAAGGCACACACACACACACACACGATGGTCGTAAGAAAGTTTTTGGAGCTAGTCAGTCGTCAGTCAATGGCTTGGCTTCTCGGCTTCAGCTTGAGCTTGAGCTGTTTGCCTTTCCGACTGGAGGGCGGGAGTCGCTTTTATGGCCACAGCGGCATTTCAGGGTTGCGAGCAGCGAGGGTTGCGGGAACTGCGAGGATTGCGGGCAGACAACGCCAAGTCTCGTAAATAATTTTTAAGTGCAGCTTATTTTTCTCATCTATTTTCATTTTTTTTTTTTCTGTTTCGTTGTTGCTGTTTTATTTTTCGCTTTGTTTTGCAAAATGAAATTGTTTCGCCGTCGTCGCCATCGCCGATGAAACTTGTCGGAGCAACGAAAATTTAATTTGTTTCTATATAAATATTGTGAAAGCGAATTTTAATCGCCCTGCTTGACTTTTTCCTCCTTTCGACGAAAACATTCTTTGAAATTGAAAACAATTTCCTTGGCACTTTTCCCATGGCTGACGCCGCTGCTGCTGTCGATGCTGCCCAACGTTGGCAATGGGTTATTAGTTTTCCATGTTTTTCTGCTTTTTTTTTTTTGGAGAGAGCGGAAATTGGGTTTTAAAAATCCATTTGTATCAAAACAGAGAGCGAGCGCACTTCCTGTCTGCAGATTTCCACTCTGTCTCCACTCTATCTCTGGCTTCCTTCTCAACTAGGAGCGAGTCTCGAAGTAACTGCTGCAATTAAACGAAGCCTCCTGTGCTGTTGACTTACCCAAATTGTCGTCTAATTAGTGCCAGTTTCAGTTTGAAGTTGAACCAGTTTCTCGCTTCAAATCTGCTGCGAGTCAAGAAAATCAACATAATTGCTTCAAGGATTTTTCCCCCTAGTAAATTTTCAAGCAATTTGCTTGAAAATTCTGCCAGCGTACAAGCATTTCATGTAGTTGAATTCTTATTTCGTATATTGTTGTTGCAGTAATACTTGTTGTTGTTGTTGCCGCTGCTGCTGCTGATGCTGTTGCCGTTGCTCGGCAATTGCATTTTTGGCTCATTGCGTTTGGCTGCGGATTGCAGACGCGTCTTACGTCTTGGTATTTACCTTCCTTCTCTGTCTTGTTGCTCTCTGTCTCTCTCTCACTCTCTTTTTCTGGCTTGCCGACTGTTGTAAGTTGCCAGTCGCTGGTTGCCAGCCACACGACTGCAATCGATATCAAGATACACTTACAAAATTAACTATCGTCAACATACGTGCCTGGTAAATGCAATTACTTGACGATTGACATGGCCGAGGACGAGCATGAAAGATGCGAAGCAGACATAGTTGAACTCACACAACTGCTAAGGATGCGCACAAGGTCGTGTGACTTCCAACTTGATGCTATCCTTATGCCAGCTGAATGCATCGCAGGCAATTGCATTAAGTTCTGCAATGTTGTCTAATGAATGAAACAACAAGCATCGTCATACTGCATCATATAGAGGGCACATCTGTTGCTCTAAGCTTCAGCTAATGAGCTGAAGAATTTAATTATCATATTCAATTGATACACGCGACTTTACACTACGCAACACATAAGCAGCTTAAGCTGATTTAAAGCATCTGCAACTCACGGAAGTCTGTCTGAATTTAAGCCGAACAAACTCAATAGTTGTTAGACTATTATTAACATATGTATTATTGCCTATCGATTACCCTAGCGGGATAATGGATTGCTCTGACCACTAGGAAGTAAAAAAGGAAGAAAAATAAATGAGAAACAAACACGAAATATGTTCGACTGGCAAAGCTTTGACATAAATTCGCATCAAGTTGACGAAGGTCGCACCACTTTGCCAAACAGGGTAAAAGTGAGAAATCATTGCTTCAACTCCTTCGCTCTCTCACTCTGTACCACTTTCTTTCTGTTTTTTGTGCCACAAAACGTGGCATAATATGCTGTGCTCTGCTTGGTCCGCCTGATGAATCGCCAGCTAATATATCACGCAGATTCTGCGTCCATTGCGTGCAACCGAAAGGTCTTTACAAAAGCCTGCTCTCGACTCCCGTGTTTCACTCGTGTTCCGCTGTCCCCTATTCACAGTCTGGCGCCTTGCAACTTGTCATGCATCAAATGCGAAGCACTTGTAGTTTGCTTCTAAATAAAGGCAAAAGAAGCGGCTTTATTTCGATGCTTCTGTGTGTCTTCTTTTTAGTTTGCCAGCAGCTGCTTGTTGATGTTGCATTATGCACAATGTGCAGCCAAGTGGGCGTGGCAGCTCACATGCCACTCAACAGTAGCAGCAGCAGCAGCGTCCTGTTTGTGCATACAGAAATTAAGCTTTCAATGCACTTGCCTGAGACAAATTTAACTTGAGTTTGAGTGCGAGCATAAAGATACAGCTTCTAATTAATTATGAAAAGTGCGAGCACAAACAGACAAGAAAAATACTGCAAAAATACTTTCGAGAAGGGGGAAAAAAAACTGTAGCAAAGCAAAAAACTCACTAAATTCGCAACACTTTCGGCTAAAAGCTAAACACACACACACACATTCAGAGAGAGAGCGGGGTAAAGAGGGAGTGAAGGAGAAAGGAAAGCAGAGCCAAGAGCTCAAAGCAAATTGCTTCAGTCAATTTAATTAAATTTGTTTGTTGGGCGCCAACGAAGCGCGTCTCGATAGCAGGCAACATCGTCGCTTGAGGCAGCTTCACTGCTGCCAACTACCTCCACCTCCCGAATCGCGCCCCATCCACGATCTAATAGCAATCCAAATCCCTATTCCAAATCCAATGTAAGCCAAAAACGGCCAAAATGCCACGCGCATCGATACAAAAGGATGCGTTTATCACAATTCTATTAACGCAGCAGCAGCAACAGCAGCAGCAGCTCACTCAGCTATTGCTGTTGGGTGAAAGGGGAGGCGAGTGAGCGAGAGGGAAGCTGTGTCGAAGAAGGCATAGGAAAAAGTGATTGTCTGTGTGTTGCCTCTTTGTGTTTGGGTGTGTGTGTGTGTGTATGTGTGTGTGCGGCAGCTCGCGGGCGTTTTTCTCAACCGCTTTTCATGTTTACCGTGAAAATTTGCCAGCAGCACTGAAAACAACAACAACAACAACAACAACTGGAGGAACAAACGACTTGTGCTGTCAGCATGCGTGCAAATAGACAGAAAAAGCAATAGGAAAGCACAGACTTCTAGTTGTCGAAGATTAAATACTCTAACTGACAACTCAAGTGCTCAAGTGGACAGCTAACTGTTTATAAAAGCAGCTGCAAATAAAAACTATAAAATGGTTTTTAAATTCTATAAGCAGAAGAAACTAAAGGGAAAATTTTAATAGCAATTTAAGCCTTACTTTCAATAAATAGAGCTGGGAATAGCTAGGGAATAGCTAAGGAATAGAAAAAGAAGCAGCTTCTTCAAGTGTAATTAAATATTTTACAAACAGTGAAAAGACTCAAATCGAAGCATTCTTGAATCGCCTTATGCATTCAAAGCTAACGTAAATAATCAAACACCATTTCAAAATAATACTCTTTAAAGAGGCGACAACAATTTGCTTTTGCTGGCTTTGATGTTTTTGCAAATGTATTTAAACAATTCAATTTGCCGCATTCATTTCATTACAGTATCAATTTTTAACTGTCCTGAGATTCTCCAATGAAAATCCCCTAAATAATTAAATGTGCCAGCGACAACAAAAACAACAGCATCGATAACTAGGACAATAACGTGATAACATAATCCAAACAGCGAGCCTCAATTAAAACACGCTCAACAAGTTGGCCGTGGCAAAAGTGGGAAAACTGAATTTGCAACTAATCCAGGCCTAAGCCTAATTACATTTTGTGTGCCCATCTTTAGCCTTTTGGGCGCACGTCCTGCTCTCTGATTAAATCGTCCATATAAATATTAAACCAGTCGCCCGCCAGAGGAGTGCGCAGAGAGAGAGAAAGAGAGAGAGAGAGTGGAATAGTGTCGGGACTGGTTGCATAAATAATTGCCATGTGGCATGCCATTTATTTGTTTAAATGACAAATAAAACGCAGCAATCATTTTTATAAACATTTTGCCGTCCGTTGTCCGACTGCTCTGCGTTGCTCTGCTGTTGTTATTGTTATCCTCGTCTGGTTGCCTTTGGCAAATACGCGGCGTATGCGCAATTTATTTACAAGCATTTTTGTGTTTGCCTGCTGTTGGTTTTTATGGCTGGTTAGGATTGGCAGCAGTTGCTTAAACATTTATGCAACATGCGTTCGTGTTGTTGTGTGTATGTCTGTGTGTGTGTGTGTGTGTTTGTGGACTTTGCTCACAGAGCCAACAACCAACAATCCCAGCGAGCATTTGCCTACCCAATTGATGTGAAACACAGGTGGCAACAATATCAAGGGGAAACGGGGAACGAGTCGCCCAAGGGGGCTCATGTTTAATGATGAACAAATGTTTGAACTGCTGATGGTGATTTCATATTTTCAAAATCATGCCAAACGTTCAATTGAATCTGCCACAAGCAAGTGTAAAACGACACGGAACATGGCTAAAATAGAAATGGAAAAATCGAACTATCCTGGGAGAGGAATAGTTGGATAACTAGCAATCATTAGAGATTATGGAGGTGAAATGATAACACCACTGGAAGATTAATAAAATGCTAGTATAACAAAGCCAACTATTGAAGCGAAACGTGCGAATAAGGCACAAAGCAGAGCTAAAAGGAAAACTTGCAGCTGCTTTGCGGATTAGAACTGTTTACTTAACGCAAATGCGCGCCGCTGTCTTCAGTTAACTTACCCTTAATCACTTGGCTGCTAATACTATTAGCATATTAATGTCTAGCAGCTCTAGTTCTAAACTGGACGACAGCTCCTTCATCTTTAAGAGCTGGCTTGACGAGTGTTGTGCCACTTTTGTTGGCAATTTCTGCTGGGCAGCCGCAAATGGCAATGTTTATTAGCCATAATGATGCTGCGGCCCCGTCAACAAAAGGCAACAACAAGGAAAATATGTTGCTGGCTGCCAGCTCCATTCCAGCTCCTTCTTCTTGCCTCTCGCTTCGCTCAGACTTGTTCGTCTGGCTGCCAACAACTTTGAATAAACTACAAGTTTTGTGTGCCACACGGGGCAAATAGCAAAAAATGGAGAAAAAGGAAACAAGGAGCAGACAGACGGCAAAGGTATCGCATCCTGGTTTCAGTTTTCGTCCTCTCCTCCTGTCATTCTGCTCCTCTCGTTCTCGCTCTCGTGCTCGTTCTCTTTCTCGTTCGTTGATGTCGCGTCGACAATTTTACTTGGCTATTTATAACTGTCGCGATGATGTTGTTGTTGTTGTTGTTGTTTCCCCTCCGTTAACATCTCCATTCTGTTGTGCGGCAGCTGCAGCACGTTAACAGCTGCCCAGACCAGGCCACGGCAGGCAACCTGTTCGTCCTGTTCGTCCTTGTCTGGCCACCAATCACTCGAGTCGCTCACAAATTGCGGTAATTTCTTGTTGTCGCCATCAGGCAGAAGTCGGACAAGCTGCAAGTTGGGCAGCCGCTGAATTATAACCAAAGTGGCTAATTTGTCACACTGAGGGCCAACCGAAAGAGACAGCAAGAGGAACAGCGACAGCGAAGGCGAGAGGAAAAAGTCAGCACAATGGCTTAACAATCGCTCTTCAGTTCTAGCTGCAGCCTCACTTCCAACTCCATCTCCACATCCGTGTGCATCGTAATTCGATCATCCGTTCAATTGCTTATGATGATATTCCTTATTCCTTTCAGTCTGCACTCTCCACTCTTTCCCTTGCCAAGATTATTTCCTTGATATATTCTTCTTGATATCCTTGGCAAATATTTTTGCCTTGCAGCGCAGCACAACAAGAGAACAACACAAAGGACACACACACACACACACACATACACACTGCGACACGCTCAACATTCAACGTTCAACGTCCATTTGGCTCTTTATTGCTGTTTTATGAACCAAATACACAACTTTCCAGCAAAATGCAAAATTTGTGTCTCTTCATGCTCTGCCCTCTACTTGCCCCCTCCTGCACAATGGTCAATTGTGAGCCAGCCCTGCTCCTATCTGGACTGCTCTTAGCCTCCAGATGCTGAAGATATTCAGCTTCAAGCAAAATTATTCGCATAGCACGCAAAGAAAATCTATTGAATAGTCTCGTCTTTCCTCCGCCTTTCACCACCACTTCAGCGAGTCGAGTGTTGGGGGTCAAAGTTGTTGCTCATCTCTGTCTAGGCAGCTCCTCCTCTGCTGCCTGCTGCCCGCTGCGCTGCGTCTCTTTGCAAATGCCTCCTTGGCAATTGGATTTGCGTATTCGGATAAACATTTCAATTGGCCGCACGCTTCATTACCCTCAACCCGGTATGGTAATGTTTCCGCCGCTCTTTCGTCCTCTTCCGCACTTTGCTCTCCCCTCTTACAGAGTTGGCCAACTTTTTCAATCTGGCAACTGGCAATGGAAAATCGGCAGAAATGGCAAATGGATAACAGAAAACGAAAACTGTTGAAAATTAATTTCGAAACAAATTTACAAAAATGCAACCTGCAATTGTTATGCTACTTTTGCAGTTCTCTCTCCCCCTCTCTTCGCCCTCTCTCTTGCCCCCTCTCATGCTCGCACGCATTTTTTCTGCTGCTGCTTTTTGGGTATGCAATGCAACTCCATGTGGCGAATCAACATCAGTTACTAAATTATGCAAATTAAAATATGTACACATAATTACAAATGTAAATCGCATTAATTTTACAACTCGACTAGCGACTGGCTCCCAAAGTCGATATCAATTTGTGGTTACCATATCACAGAATAACTTTTTTTGCTTTTTTTGTGTATTCAACTGTTTAAATTATTGTTTAATTCCCTCTAACTATGCTCAACATTTCGACTATGTAAACACTCTAAAAATATTGGTTTTTTCCTCAAGACTGTAAGTGATTGAACTAGAGATTTTCGCTGCTTTATTATTCAGCAAAAATTATAATTTCATGCGTAAGCAAACTCCTCGAAAGTGCATCTGGAAGTCTACTTGATGGACTTGATCATCATTTTCGCTGCTGGACAAACATGAAATGACCACAAAATGATTTTTATAGCCGAGTTAATTGAGGACCGCAGCGCGGTTTTCATTTGATTAAGTTTAATAATTACAAGCGGCGTGAACAATGCACAAATATTTACAAGTTTACATAAGAACGACGACACTATTAAATTATTTAGTTTTAAACTTGTATTTAAGAGACAGAAAATAAATAACATAATGAGAATTCAAACGTACAGTTTAGCGACTACAAAAAGGTTGCCAGGGTAGTTATTTAAAGAGCACGAAACTCTTCTGTCTGGCGGTGAGCTTGAATAATAATAAATCGTAATGATTTAATTCTGAAACACAATTCCTTGCATCAACAATTCCCATATTTCGGGGTAGTTAACTTTTTCATTTGTTCTGAAAAAAACACAGCAATTTGGCAATCCGTCTGCACTGTAACCTTTAGTTCTTTATGCCCGTGTCCGACCATTTGGTATCGCTTTATAAAATTTACTTTCCATTGCGATATTCTGCCATCTAATAAACTTGCTTAAAACGCGCAACGAGTTCGCATTCCGGTTCGACATGATTAATTGTTCGCTGTGTTTTGCGTTTTTTATAGTTTTACATATTTCACTCTTGCTTTCTGCGATGTGCCCTTTGCCTCTCCTCGCTGCGTTGTCCATCTTAGCGCTGAAATATTAGTTTCAGCTGCGCTGCCTCCTCTCAACTATTTTCTTTCGCAGTTTTGCCCCTTACATTTTTCAACATTTTTTGCACATGTAAAACAAAACGCAATGCAACTGAAATCATGCAAAAGAGCAACAGCTACAACAACGACAACAGCAGCCAGTTTTGGCTGCATGCTGTGGTCAGCCGCACACATCAACAGCCAGCCAGGCAGCAGCCTGCAGTGAGGCAGGCAGCCAGTGAGGCAGTCAGCTCATGGCCCAAACAACCAACAACGAAACAACAATAAAAATGGTTGACCAGGCGAAAGTTATTTACTGCAAATCAGCGAAGTGAAGCGCAGATCGCAGCTGACGACGCAACGCAACGCAACGGTCAACGAAAAGGGGCAAGTAGAGTGGCAGCGGCAGCAGCAGCAACAACTGGCAACATTTGCCCCAATTGCCTGGTTGGCTTTAAATATGCTCCAACGTGCAAAATGTTCAATTAAAATTGCGAAATTCATTTAAAACTAACTACACAAGGCAGGTTAACTTTTCCACCAGACTCTCTCCCCTTCTCTCTACCCGTTTCATCCACTTGAATCGAATTGGGGCCACGGTGCAAATTACAAGGTACCTCTCACTCTCATCCTTGCAGCTACATTCGGGGAATTTCGATTCAAATTTCCGTTTTTGATATCAGAAACTTAATTTCCCCACCCCGTTTGCCGTCCGCTTGACTGCCAGTCACAGCAATTGTCCGAACTTTTTTCCACCAGCAGCTTTAAATTATAATTGAAACAATAGTTGAAAAAAATGTAAGCCAAATAAAATGCAGGGCTGAGAAGTTTTGGCTTGCAATTGGCAACGAAGTGGGGCAAATAGCCGAAAGCATCAATGGTTGAGCTTTTGCTGTTAATGGAGATTCAGTCTGCGCAAAACTCGTAGAGCAAAAGCCAAAATCATAACGACCAACTAGGAAAATAATGAGCGTAGGGCAATAGGCTAAACAGGTAAACAGGAGTTTGATATTATTATCAATTGGAGAATATTAAGAGATGACAACAGAAAAAAGTTTACATTAGCTTCTAACGAATAAAAACTTGTGTTTGGAGTAATACTTCAAAGCGAGTGACAGCATAACGTGAACGATGGCCATCGGCGAGAGCAAAAAAACTGACTGACCAAAGGCCGCAAACAGTGCTGTTAACAATGCTTGCAACAAACGAGTTCCACCTCAAATCCCTATCGATGTAAAACCCCACGCACGTAGCAATAGACATGCAATAGATTCTCAATAACAACAACAAATCCAAATAGGAATACGAATAGGAATAGAAATAGAAATAGAAATAGAAATGGGAATAGGAATGCGAATGCGAATCGAAATGGGAATCCGAATTGATTTGTATGTGAGTTTGTATTGTGATCAGTTGATACCCTCAAATTGGCCAGACAATTGAGTTCGCTTTTGACCACACTCACATTCGAGCTCGCACTGAGTGAGTGAGTGGAGGTAGCTCGTGTGCTTATCTGACCCCACATTAACTGCTTCAAATGCCGCAATGATTCAATGGGGAGTAAACTCTTAACCTCTTTACGAGTCCATTAGCTGCCGTTTATGTCGACGACAGTTCAGTCCAGTTCAGTCCAGTCCAGTTCAGTTCAGTTCAGATGCGTTGTTCACTTGCAGTTGGTTTAAGCAGCGAGTGAATCGACTAAATCGAATGTGCTTCTCTTTGCTCCTCTGTCCAGGCTCAAAGGCAATCCTTTCTGGCTGCAACCATTGCATTGTATTAAGCGTTCTCTTCTGCGTTATTTCTCATGCGATTCGCATGCAATTATAAAGCATACTCGGACTCGGAATCAGACTCTTTATCGTAATCGCACTCGTACCTTACTTGCCAGCATATCTTTCGCTTATCTTTGCCACTCAACTCGCAACTCGTGCTACGTGCTGTGGCAGCAACAGCAGCGACGACGACAACGACGACGCTGCAAAGTAGGCAACAATAAATTATTTCATTGCTGACCACAAACAGTTGAATGTTGTTCTCGTTCTTGTTGTTGTTGTTGTTGTTGCTGCTGCCGCTGCTCACGTCTGCCATTAAACTCGGCGTAAAAATAGCTTGAAATATGTAATTTTCCGGTTCAATTACAACGCCACATCAGCAGCAGCAGCAGCTACAGCTACAGCAGTCGCAGTGGCAACGTCAGGCATCCACATCCATTCCACATCCGCATCCACATCCGCAACATCGCGACCAGCAGCAGCGGCAACAACAGACCAAGATCCATGTACGCTGATAGCAACTGGACACCGCGCGCGCTTTTGCGATATGCGACTCGGATAGCACTCAGTAATTTGTAGTAAATCTCTGGAGCACGTGAAAGCCACTGACTGCCGCCCTCCGCCTCTGCTTTAGAGAACAGACTAGAGGGAGGACTTTGAATGCCCCGCTGCGGCCTCAAACATGCGCTGACTGCGTGCCGCATTTTAATAAGTCGCCAGCTAAAACGGCTCAATCGAAATACGTTTCAGGTTTGAATATTTAAATTTGATTAAGTAAACAGGACAGCGGAACGGACTTAAATTGAGTAAATAATCGAATTGAGAACAGATACAAAAAAAATTCAGCAAAAACTTGAGATATTTAACAGACATTATTAGTGAAGTGATACTTGTAATAAGAAAACAAGCATTTTAATAATGCTGACAATTAAATGTGAGAACTGCAAACCACTCAAGAGACTGCTATACAGCGATGATAACTATACGAAGACTCAAAAGTACTGTAAGAGTAATCTAATGTTAATGTTGACACAGGAAATGTATAAGAAAAAGCAGGCTGCAGGCTCTACGAGTACTTCTGCAACTGTTTGTATTGCGATAGGTAAGCAAAGACATTTCATTTGGTTGGAGGAACCAACAGTTGATTTGCATACGGCTTAAGATCAACAAGAGCCTAAGGCGGCGAAGAGTGGAGGAAAGAGGCAAATGTGAAAAAGATTACAAATGCTGTAAGGCAGCGTAGAGTAGAGAAAGAAACCAAATCGATGCAGTTGTACGGTGTAAAAAGAGATAGAAAAAAGGTGCAGAAGGAAAAGGAGTTGAGTGCTAAGCAACTTGACTGCAAAACTGCCAGCAAGTAAATTTTAAACATCGCACGTGGCCATAAAAACCATGCCAAGCCAAAGAGTCTAACGAATGTGCCAGGAGCAGCCAGGACTATGAAGCGACGCAGAACCAGGACCAGAAGTCAGGGAGGAGGGACGACACCACCATGTGGGGGTCAGGAAGGAAGCTACGTGTGGGGGGAACTGCATTTTAGCGCCATATTTTATACACACTTAAAGTCACACACAGAGAAAGCGGCGGAAAATAAACGGGATGCAAGCACGACGACGATGGCAACGGCAATGGGAAAAAAGGGGAGAAGGGGGAAGGGGGCCTGGAAAATGGTGAAAACGCTGCAGTCGCCGCAGTGTCAAAGCAAGAACGGCAACAGCAATGCGGGCAAAGATAAACGCGCTGAAGAAGCAGCCAGAGAGAGACAGAACGACAAGGAACAAGAGACAGAGAAAGAGAGAGAGGGAGAGGGAGAAGGGAGATCAAAAACAAAAGGTCAAAAAGTTGGCAGCAAAAAGAAGAAAAGTGTGAAAAAGTGAGTGAAAATGGGTTAAGCAAATGCCAAGAGCACAACAAAAGAGGCCGCAAATAAAATGCAGGCCAGCTTCAGCCTCAGCTTCAGATTCAGCGTCAAATGCCACGCCCACTTTACACCAATTGCGCAAATCGAGCGGCGTACAACGGTGCGTATAATGAATATTAATAAATGCGCCACTGAATTAATTAATGACACGCAGCATTTTCAATTAGCAACAAGACGCAACAAGCAGCAAACAGACAACGAACAAGACACTTAACAAGGCCGCACAACCAAAGTTGCCCGAGGGGGCAACAGCAGTCACTTGGAGGGAGGCAAGAGAACGTCGAAGAGATGGAGCCACGGCTTGCCTAATTAAAATTTAATTAATTAACAATACGATGGGCGCAAATTGCCAATGGAAAAGTGTCGAAATTCGGCAAATAGCCGCCATCTGTTTGTCGACAAAAGATTTTCCATTTTTCAGCATCAACATCAAGATGGATTTTCGTTTCAATGGAGCATGTGGCAACTGTGGCTCAACTGGGCGAGTGGCACGTGCTACACGCCGTATGCCGCATGCCGCATGCCGCATGCCACAACACATGGCTAAAAATTCTATTGATTTCATTTTCACCAACAGCTTATTATTGCTGTTGCTCTTGCTGTTGTAATTGTTGCTTCAATATGCCACATCATTTTCGGCTCATTAATCACTGGACCATTTTCATTAGCCACGGCCAAGTTTCTGGGCTCTAATTACATTTGATGCTGCCTGCATCTCCTGTACCCAAAAAGATGAAAGCTAAATGAAAATATTTTATAGATTTCGGGCCCACAACAAAAAGGTCATAAATACTCGCATTGACCACATTTTGTGTTCTATTACGAAATTAACGAAATACTCATTTCAATTCATTTGATTCACTGAATCGCAAGTAATCGAAAATCAATAGCTAGAATGAATGAGTGGACATAGCATCTACAATTCTTTTGCTACTCCTAATGAATCCTTTTTTTAGGACTCAACTCCACTGTTCAGAATATAGCAATGTTCAACTAAACTTATTGCTACGGAACTTTCTGGTTACTTTTGGCTAACAGCTATACTTTTTAAAAACTTGCAATTGAATCGCAGATTGATATTTGGTGAACAAGTTTAACTCTTATCAAGGTTGTCTGTTAAAGAAAGCCATCAAAGTAACTGACAACAAACTTAGTTCATTTGTGCCTATTACCTTCAACTTCTGCCGTTCTAATATTTACTTCTTTTGCTGTTTAAAAAATAATTTACACGCTGTTAAAGTGTTCAATCCGAAAACTCCAATTTCAAAACTGATTTAGGAACACAGTCAACTGCGTTGCCAATTAAATTTTCTTTGGGAAACTTGTGTTCTGAGTTGAGTTTTGCATTTGCATCTGTTTGAAATCCTCTTTTCGTCTGTCAGAATAACTTGACCGAAATTGAGAATAAAAGTTGCCGCATGTTTGGAGCATAAACCAATTGGCTGTGCAAACAGATTGATTGTCTATGAATGATCTGTGACCGTTAAAAGCAAAAGGCATTTCGATTGCGCAACTAAATTCCAATCAAACTCAAACTCAAACTTAAACTCAACTCAATATTTGGCAACAATTTGTGAAGCGAAGCGCACAATGTTGCCGCAAATGTTGCAGCTTGCCTGTCAAGCTGTCCAGCAGACGGCAAAAGCAAATCGAGTGAGTAGAGCTAAAGACGGGGCAGCAACGAGGGGGAAAGCGAGTGTATCCATGGGCGGGCAGGCAGGCAGGCAGCACGTTCGGCACGTTGCTGGCCATTTGGCACATTTGACGACAGTGACAATTATCGATCAGAGGCACGCACAATGCCCGCTTAAATGGGGCAGAGGCGCAGCGCCGAATGCAACGCATCCTTGGCCTCATTTGCATAAATGACGGGCATGCAATGCAGCCTCCCATTTTCCACTCCACACGCCGCGCCACGCTTTCGAATGGGCACAAAAAGTGCCGCACACACACAAAGAGAGACAGAGAGAGGCATGCTCGTCATTTGACGTTGTTGCAACTATTGTTGCAATAATAGCCCTTAAACATTTACGGCCTGCGCCATGCAATCAAAGGGATTTTGTTGCATGTCCTTGTTGTTGCAAGTGTTTACTTTGCGGCTTTAGTTAAGCGACTTTAAGCTGCTTAAACGAGAGCAGAGTGGACGGGCGGACAGAAAGATAGACCGACAAATCGGATGGCGAGGGCTGTGGTGGGGGCGTGGCCAAATCAAAGCTGCTAAATGAAATGTCTTCATTAAATTAAACTGGCGACGAAAATGAAAATGAAAATGACGAAAAACGAACGAAATGCTTTGAGCCATGTTTTATGGGCCAAGGCAAAAGAAATATGCGACGATAAAGTGTACGAGATCAGTGGGGAAGGGGGGTGCGGAGGAAAGGCAGCGCGGAGACAGCAGCTGCAGTGCCGCAGTCAAGAGTCCTGCCCCTCCCACTTCCCCGCGCAGCCAACTTGCCACGGAGACTCGAGGCCAGTAATTGCCGAGTGTTTTATTGCCAAATTTTAGAGCTCCTAAGTCTACGTCTAACGTCGAACATTTGTCAGGCCAGAGGCGCCAACAGAGCTGTCTTTCTCCCTCTCGGTCTCTCCCTTCCCTTCCCTTCTCTCATCTCCTGCCCTCCCACTCTGCAATCTCTTCGCAGTTCGCCCATAAATTTTGGCACTTGACTTTTCGCGTGGAATTCATTAGTTTTTCTGGCTCGAGTCGAAGTCGTTGCTGAGGGCAAATTAAATTACATTTAATTGCTTGGCTCATAACTTGGCCAGCCCCTTAAGATTGCAGTCGGCCACTGATAATGCTGCCATATGTTGTTGGCCTCCTGCACAGTTCACTTATTTGTCATCATTAGACAAATGTCCAGAACTTTCTGTGCTTTCCTTTTTCGAGTGGTTTGCTTGCAACTGGGCAACTAAATTTAGTTGCAGCAGCTAGGAACCAACGAAGGACAACGCTTGTTTCTGACAGCTTCAGCTTATATTTTTGTTGATTTTCAAGTGAACTCGAAGACGACTGCTGACATCAGGCGAGAGTTGAAAGAGAGCGACAAAGCGAGGGAACTGCAAGCGATAGCTAATATAAATGCATGTAATACATTTCGGCCAGGACCAACACTCAAGTCAGAGTTTCTGCCACAGGCTGAGGCACAGTTGAAGTGGACAACCAGACCAAAGTGGCAGCTGCAGGCGTCAGTTGCTTCAAGTGCTTCAAGCCTTCCTCTATTGCAGTAAGTGTTAGCACGCCTGCAGAAGCTGAGCCAGCTTCCACCTCTGCTGTCTGTTGTAGTTGTTGGAGTCTTCATTTAATATGCCAAGGCGGCCTTATTAACTGAAGTAACGCTTGAGGCACATTTGGGCATTAGTTTATTCCCAGTGGAGAGATATTTAAATGCATTTCGAAGACAAGCCACTTAATCATCGTCTTGGCAATGGCTACTCCAGTCAAGAGCTGCTGCCATTGTTCTTGAACTTGCTTGCTTGCTCTTCTTCTGACAAACACTTGCCCAAAACACTGAATGAACTTGCTGTGAAAATTTCATGCAATTCATAAAAATTAATTAAGAACTAGCTGAAGCTGAAGCTGAAGCTGGAGCAGAAGCTGAAGCCAGAGCTGCTGTCAGACACTTGACCACGCGCCAAGTGAGCCAACACAGCTTGAGACGCCTCTGTCTCCTCTTGACTGCTGCTACAAGTTATTGCCAGTGTTATTGTCTTCTTGTTATTTCAGACTATTGACCAGTTCGCACTCAAGTTGTTTGCCCTCTTTCTCACTCTCTATTGTCGTCAACAACTTGTACATTATTTCATCTAGATTTTCGTCCTCTGTGTCTTTAGTTTGTTCAAGTTGTTATTTCATTTTTCACTCGCACTCGCACTCGCTACACTCTACACGCTACTTGAGTTCCAGCTGATGTTTGACCGCAGTCCGCTTACTTCTAGCACGAAGATAGCATCGTCCGTCTCGCTCTCTATGTGTCTCTATGTCTGTCTCTTTCTCTGGGTACGTTGCGGTTGCCTAAGGTTCCGGACTCGCATCGTTGCGGTGATAAATTTGCAGCTTTTACTCTTGCAGCTTGCCACACAGTAGCAGCAACGGCAAGCAACTGCTTCGGCTGTGGCAAGTTTGCAGCATAAATCGCCGTCAAGTGTATTTAAATTCGCATTTGGACAGTTTTCAATTGAGTTTCGCGGTTGCTGCGGTTCTCTCTCGGCCCCCAAAAAGTATGCAACACTAATTATAAGTTGGCAACCAAACCAAACTCGCACTCCAACTAGAACTTGAGTCCGGAGCCCATTACCATGGCCCCAAGCACACCAGATTAGACAATTTCGGCATGTTTGATTAAACAGCACTTATCAAGGAGCCTCTCGTAGGCGACTAATCTCTACTCTGAAAAACTCTCTGCCACTCGGAAATGCAGTCTTCGACGCAGACTCCAAGTTGCCGCGAACCATTGCTATATCTATGTCAATATATAGATGGAACTGAAACCGTATCCCAGAGGGTTTTGGGTGCCAAAAGTCGCGAGTGAAGTCAAGTTGAGTTGCGAGTTTTTGCTGCTAATGAAATAAAGATGCCCGCTGTATATATCATCGACTCGAAATTAGGGGGCAGACAGACGCAACGACGCAACGAGAGGCAGGCGAATGTTACAAACGCTAGCGCTGGATTCATTTCAAAAGTTTGCTAATGGTTTTAAGCGTAATGAAGCCGGAAATTAGTAAACATTTTGCACAGTGTCGCCAGATGTTGTATCTGGCTTGAAGTTCGCTCAAACTTGTTTTCAAGAAGTGCGAATAAATGCGATTGATTTGGCAAATTTTTCATTGAGGCTTAACTATTTAATAATGTATTCAAAATTGGCAAACTTACCCCAATAGCCATTTGTGCGTACACCTCCATTAACACTGAAAAAGAGGAAGACATTTAATTAAATAAACATACTTTACTAATTTAATTACATTACAATATAATGTTTAAATTGAAACTCCAAGTTTATGTAAATGTGGGAGGCGACAGACATTTGATTTTCTTCAAGTCAAAGCAATAACAATTAAAAATATCTATTCTAGTCGTCCGAATTAGTTTAATCTTCGACAATTTTCCCCCACTGTGCGAACTCGTTGCCAGCTCGTCAGCCTCTGTCCTGCCTTGCCCTAGTCCTTGCATCGTAGAAAGCTGTTGCTGTTCTTGTTGTTGTTGTTGTTGTTGTGCTATTTAAAGGGTAAGCCATCATCAAGCAAAGTGTGGAAGAGCTCTTTCCCCCCTCCCCTCTTTGTGCCCCAGTCTCGCAGTCTCTCATTCTGGCTGCTTGCTGACTGAGGTCTCATTGTCTAAGCGAAGCTTTTGTTAGTTAATTCATTTGAAGTTTGCAACTAAAAGTTTTAATGTTGCCGCTTTGAATTTGGCTAAAATGGATAATTATTTTAACAAATTGTGCAAAATGCTTAACAAAAACTTGGCAACATCCTTTGCTGCCGCTGCTGCTGCTTTAGCTACGGCTGTGGTTGTCTACGCAGAACGCTTCACCTTGCCACGGCAAATCAGGTGGTTGGTTGGGGTGTAGGCTCTGTTGAGGCAGCTACAAGTTCAACTGTTGAACAACAGCCCAGCCCAGCCATGCCACGACTCATAACTCATAACTCAAAACTCAACGCAACACGCCGCAAAAACTTTAAAGATGCTGCAGCAGCAAATCGCAGTCACCCACTGCTCTGTGCACCACCGCAATAACAACAACAACAACAACAGCAACAGCCACCGCAGATGCTTAACTGCTTTGCCGCGCCTTCAGCCCACATTTTAATTAGTCGCATTTGTTGCAAAGCATCCAATTTAATGCACTTGAAATCATTTTGCAAAGTTTCCGACAACAATCGTGACTGCCGATGACTGAGCGAAGAGGAGGGAGGGGCAAGCAGAGCTGGGGGAGGCAAATTTAAAATCCGAACTGCAAATGAAATAATTGCCAAACGTTTTAAGCATGCAAAGCGACAATATTCGACAAGGCTACAAGGCAGTTCCGGCAAACAGAAACGCCGCAAAGGCAACAACTATGAAAAAAAATTAATCAACCAAAATACACATAAATTTGTAATGAAATAGTATCTCAAATTTAATAGAATTAACAAGTAGGGTTGGCGAATTAGCGGAGAAAGCGATTTGCGGCTTGCGCCCAGTCAAAATACTCGAGCGGAAATCATTAAAAAGTATCTCAGATCAGATTGAGCCATAAATATTCAAGTTAAACAGCATTTAGCATTGGCGAAATGCTCGAGAAAGTATTTTGCGAGTACACAAGTTCTAAATACTTAGCAAAAGGGGGAAGCAAAGCGGGAGGTTGGAAAATCAACGACAACGAGTGCGTCATTTGTTGCTGTGTGTTGCCTACGTGCATCGCATGGCGATTGTCGAAAATTTCCGGCAATGGGCGCAACTTTTAACACAATTTATAAACGCAACACAATTTATAGAATTTTTGAATTAAATGCAAAGTATACGACTATGGCGAATTGTGTTGTTCCTCTTTGCTCTCACTCCATCTGCCGTTTGCTGCATAAAAGTTGAGGTAACCTCCCCCTCCTATTGCTACTTGCCACATAGACACACACAAACACACAGACTCACACAGCTCGAGGCTGACGCCGGAAAGCAAACAGCAGCCGCTTCTGGCTTGTGGCAATTACCGAGGACCACAGCAAAAGGCCACTGCAGAAAGTTGCCCCGAAAAACTCGGCAACTCTGATGCGAATTTAGTAGTCGAACCTAAGCTCGAAACATTTTAAATGCGAGCGCGAGAGGAAAGGGGCAAATGAAGTGAGGAGGCAAGTGGAGCCTGTCGAGCGGCATTACGTGTATTTTATATTTTCAGCTATTTTAAAGCTTTTGGGATCTACATATTTAATTGATAACAATTTACAATCGCATTTACATAATTGAATAATTTGTGAGTCGAGCATAAAGCGATTTTCATTTCACATTCCCTTTTCCATACCCTAACGAAGAAAGGGTATTATAAATGGTGTGGAAAATGCCAAGTCAGCTCAAACCTTCAACTGACTTAATTAATTGCTTAACCTTGATTATAATGTTGTACAAATACAATAAGTATCTTTAATGTATTAATTTTTAAATTAACCAAACATTTCACATACTTTTACATCAATTACACGGTATTCAACACTCTATATACCTCAGACTCATACAATTTTCTTCTATTAATTGCAATTTTATCGCCCTTGCAGCTTAATTAGTGCATTTTTTCGCAAATACGCGGAAAATATCAATTACAATCAAATTAGAATTATAGTTTCATATTACGCTTTATTTGCACACGAATCAAATCATTTACTCATGCACAACACATTAAATGCGTGTTAAAAACGAATTTCAATTCGCCTTTCAATTAAATTGTGTCAATAATATGCTCCAAAGGGAGTCATGATTAACAAACACAATTAAGTGTCTGTATTTCCCACATTTCTATTCGACATTTGCCTTAAAGAACCTTTCGTGATACTGAATTAATTTCACCTGCTCGGGATTAATTTTGTGTGCCGTGCTTTTAGCAACATTTACTTTTGGAATTCCCTTTTTGAAGGAAAGTCCTTCAGGTTCTTTGTAGTTTTTTTTAGCTTTTGCATATTTATGCAATTAAAATTGCAAATATGCTGTAACAATGCAACAGCTTCCTCTACTCTCCTCTTTGCATGCTAGTCTGGCAGCTTTTCCAAGGGAAGCCAAAAAGAGGCCTCAAATCATGCAGCAAACGAGGCGTATGCGCAATTTGCACATTTTTTTCATTTATTCTTTTTTCTGTAAATATTGCAAAAACTGTGAAAATGTATTTAAAAATCATTTTATAATTCCCATTCTCTCGCTACCTATTTCTATAAATAATGTCGCGCGTTGTCGCTGTTCCCGACAACTGATTTATCCGAAAGCTGATTAATCCCGTAAGCACTTTGCTAGCCCATGTCAAGTTTTTGTTTCAAGCTATCAACACATAATAATTAAAAGATTTTCTCTTTGCTGCACATAAAATGGCATGCAACTCAATAGTTTAAGACTTAATTGTTTGGAAAGCGAATTATGTGCATGTGTGTGTAAGTGATGGCAAAAAATTGCCTGCATGTGTGTGAAGTGCATTTGGCTGGGTTTGTCTAGGCGGCGGACCAAGAAATTACAGTAGGCGGATCTGGTAAGTGGGTGTGGTTAGACAGCAGAGCTTCACGATGATTGGCAGACTTGGTTAGTTTTACATACACACATACATGCGTGTGTATTTGTGACAACTGCTGCTGGAGTAACAAAGAGACTGTGATCAATGATTGCTTGCAAGTTTGCCTCGCAGCTTTGTCCACTAATTCACTCGAGCTTTGTCTCTGAATGACAATGTACTTTTTTTCTTAGTCTTTTAATTATTAATTTATATATCACTTTCATTATATCCATAGTTTCTCAATTTGCTACTGTTCAATTTAACGATTGCTAAATCACCAGCAAATCCTCCTCCGACTCAAACCTCCCTACAAATCTAATTCATCTCGTTCATTGCTCTGTTTCCCACTTGTGCCGCCCAAAAGTTCAGATAGATTAGCAAATTATGCAGTTTAGGATGCAATTGGATAAAGATAAGAGGATGTCATCTCTCAAGAGCTCGACAGATTTTGAATTGAATGCGAGTTGCGACAATTGCTGCTTGGTTTTGTTGCCACAACACGTTGCGTTGTGTGGCAGGCAAGCTGCTTGACTAAGATTGAATGCCCATCGAAGTGACAGACGAAGAGCGCGTTGCATGCCATGCGATGTCGTGGCAATGTCAATTGGATTTGCATTGACACACAATGCGACGCGTGTGACAAGCGACAACTGACTGAGACTGACTGGGTGTGTTGCAAGGGTGCGAGATAAGAGTTTCTGGTGTGGAGCAGCTTCTGGTTTGTTTTGATTGGTTGCGGCATAAATTTGCAATAAATTGCAGCGTTGTATACCCAATGAAGACATTACGTATACGCCACTTGGTGCCTGCTCGCCCGCCTCGACTGAATGCCACACGGAACGTGCCACAAGCACACGCAAAATGTATTAGAAACGGAAACAGCTCAAGGGAAACACTTGAGCAGCAGCAAAATACGATTACGCTACGATAAAGGGCAGCACCCAAAATCGGGCCAAGGGAGTTGAGGTTGGAGCCAAGGGAGCGAAGCAATTTGTTGAGTGCGCCGCGTGCAACAAGTGCCACGACAGCAGCAACGGGTACGAAAAAATAAAGAATGGGTGGCAACTATCGAAACTAGGCAACAGAGCGAACAAGTAGGCGAAAGCCAGAGGGAGTTACAAGCATTTGCTTGCAGACGGCGGGCCGCATAAAAATTTATGATTATGTTAAAATGTAAAAGTGCCAAAGGCAGAATAGATCGAAAGAGAGAGAGAGAAAGAGAAAGAGCGTAGCAGCAGGTGAGCGAAATTGTGTTAATGTTGCAAAGGATTCACCTGGCAAGACAGCAGGCGGCCAAAGGCGTTGCAGATGTTCGACTCGAGCACACTTCCCTCCTCGGCTCCTGCTATGTAAAATATGATTCAGCTGCTCAACGAAAATGCGACAAAACTGAACGCGAACGAGGGTATTATGCCAAGGAATGACACTAAAGCAACAACAACAACCAGCAGAGACGGCAGAGCTGACAAACAGTTGGTTGCAACTTGCCATACCCTAAAGTCTAAAGCGGAAAATGGAGAAAAATCAAACTACAAGGAGCACTCAAGCTTCAGCTAATTGCAGACAGGGTATCTGTAAGTCGAGCACAACTAGCTCTAGGTGCTTACAGTGTATTTTCTTACTTTGTCTCGTGACAGTCATCTCCGAGGCAGAGACGTCAACAGAGAGAGCGAGAGAGAGACAAAGTGAGCGACACTGCTGCACAGGCCGAAGACAGAAGGCAGTTTTGTTTAACTTTTAACTTGGCTGGATTTGTGTCAGTTGCTGTCATCGGTTGTGCTGCTTTGGGGAGCAAGTAACAGCAATAGCAACAGGGCAGGGGTCAGAGGTTAAACAAACTTTGGCAAATGGCGCTGCTGCCAACGCAGCTGTGGCCCCCGAAAACGTCTGGAGTCTAGACAACTTTACGAGTCTGATTTTGTCTAGGTTGTAAATTACATATTTGCCAGCATTATCTATGACAAATTGTGGCTTTTGCGACTGTGCAGTGCACAGCAAAATGCAAAAGCCAGCGAATCACAAATAATATTATAGCATTGATGAAAGTCAAGCAAACGGCAAATTGTCAGGTGAGAAAAGCTTGCTTAACTCGAGTAACGAATGACAACGAATAAAGCATGGAAATTCAAACTGAAACGTGAATTTATATACATATAGTGAGTATACATTAAATGAGTCGCTAGTTGAGAGTGATTCATATTAGCTATAACAGCTTTAATTGTTATTGATAGAATGAATCATTAAAGTGAAACTTGAACTTTTAAATAACTATATTCATTGTAGGGAATCTTGAAACTTTAAATAACTATATTTAATTTATAGAGAGACGCGCATTAAGTTTATTTGTTGCATTTGCTTCTCTTCTGCTTAGTAAACACTAAAATCTTCTTCTCAATTTTCCCAACTGCGGAAACATTTCTTGATATCAAATCCCTCCTCTCCCACTCTCGTTCGCTATTTCAATCGCTTTGGTCCTGTGGCAAACGCTGAAATTCCGTTTGTGCTTAGATTTCAGCTTGAATACGCGCCGCAATATCTGCTCTCAGCTGAACTCAAGCCTGAGCATATTTCCTCGGCAGACTGTTGAAAATGACTTCCTGCTGAGGCTGCAATCACATCCGCCCACCGTCCACAGTCTGCCTCACCTCCATCTGCCTCATGCCCCCTGCCCATGCCCCCTACTGCTGTCTGCTCGCCCTTGAAGATGTCATCCGGCTGTAAACTGCAGCAGTGGCAAGCAAGCATCAAGCATCAAGCATCAAATCGATTATGTTGCTATTACTTCCGGCAGTTGTCGCTGCCAGATGCACATCTTCAGTGTTGTCGTTGCACCCTCCATCCATCCAACTGTCACATCATGTAGCAAGTTGCAAGCGAAGAAAAGAGAATTTCCATGCTTATTTTATGATTTGAATTCTTGCTGCACTTGCTGTGACATTTTGAAGCGTCTCCTCCAAACAGCTGCTGCCAGTGTCGCTGCCCTTGGGGCATTCTCTCTCTGTCTCTCCCCCTTTCTCTCTCTGCCCCACCAAGTGGCATTAACAAGCATCAACATAATCATCATTGCCTGTTAGCCAGCAACGCCTCCTGTTGTTGACCATTTGCAATACCGGTTTACCCCGGGGGGGGGATAGAGAGGGAAACAGCCTATTGGCAGGTGGCAGCCGCATCATGGCGCATCTGCAACGCATGTAGTTGCCACTGGCAGCTGGCAGCTGCATGAAAATGCATTTTCAGCACTGTCCAAAAAGAGGTCAAGCGATGTGAGAGCCGAGAGGAGAACGACGGTTCTCCCGCTGGGCATTCAATTGCCAACTCAATTGACGCTGGCCACAAAATGCACTTGCTGTCGTTGCGTCGCTGTTGTCGCTGTTGCATGCCGCGTTAGCCACGTTAGCCTGCGGCTAATTAGCAGCCAATGCGCTAAGCACTTGCACATAATTGGCCCAATAATCTCGCCTCTGTCGCTGTCGTTGTCGCTATTGCCGTCGCCGTCGCTGCCGCTGTCGCCGTCACCGTCTCCGGCCAGGCAGAGCCTTTGATTGATAACAAAGTGCGCCAAAGGAGGCGGCTATAAAGGGGAGCCAGGGAGTGGCGCCTAATGAGGCAAGTTAATTAGGTAACATTTTCCATGTTGCACCACACAGTAAAGCTGAGAGCGGCACAAGTAAAATGCGACTGCTCAAGTCTCCTGCGTGCCATCTTACACTCAATTGATTTAATAGGCTTGGGTCACGGCTCATTGTCCTGTTGTCCTGTGTCCTGTTGTCCCATCGCCCGTTGTCCCGTTGTCCAGCGGCCATTCCATTTCCCATTGGACGATTGTCCTTATTTTATGCGTGTCACATAATAAATCTTATTTGATTTGTTTACTTCCGTTCGCTTGGGTCGTCGAGCTCCTTCACATTGTCCTTGTCATTAGGCATGCCCCATTGTTTCGTCCCTCCCCACCACTCTGCAGCCCCTCATCTCGATGTGCGTCACAGCATCCTGGATCCACTTGCTGCTCTGCCTGCCTCGTGCCCGAGCAGCTAATTCGATTAGCAATTGGCCCATTTAAGTGCCGAGGCCGACAACGGTGGCTCATTTAATTAATAATCGAATTACGCATACGCCACGTGACACACGCTGCCTGCCATGCCGTGCAATGGGCAGGCAGGCAGCCTATTAAATTAAATATACTTTAGTTTATACTCGGCAATCGCATGTATTATATTATCATTATTGAATGCAACGCATAAACTTATTTAATTCAATTACGGCCACAAAACCGCATTCAGCAGTTGGACGATGCATTTAGAAATCCAATTAGCTTCGTTTATTCCTAAGTTAATTTCGCACATTTTGCAATGGGACGAAAAAAGAAAACAAACACTGTGCAAAATCTAATGCGATATGCTTATAATAAGATTATAAATTCGCTACCCTGCAACTGCAACACTTACTAACTTAATTGCAAATTTAAATCTTTAGTTATTCGTGAAAGTGCCAAATAGAAAGATGGACTACTCAAGTTTAATTATCTGCATTCTTTTCATTATAAATCCCTTCCGTTTGTTACCTGACGAACAAGATACGGATTCAATCGGAGAATTATTCCATAGAGGCATCGACAAGCTTCAACGATCAATCGTAAACAATTTATTCTGTCTAGTATTCCGTGATCTTATTGTAAATGATTTTCTTTTTTCTTTTTTAGATTTTCACATAAATTAAGTTAATTTCAAATAAGCTAAATAAAATGTGAAGATTTCAAGCTAATCGAAGCGTTTGCAAGTTGTAGCTATAATGCCACGCAACGACGATTCAATCAACTCTTGCTTTTGTCAACTCTCGATGGGATGTCAAAAATCAATTCGATGATTTCTAGCCAACTATTTCCTGAGTTATTTTCCTATTTCCGGCTGGCGAGTTGAGAGTGGATCGTGTCTGTGAGTGTGTGTGTGTGTGTGTGTGTGTGTGTGCAGTGAGTGTGGCACATCAAATTAATCTTTACCCTTTCGTGGCACATTGGCAATCTGTTACATGACACAAGCTAGAGGGGATGGCGGTATGCGGGGGGGTTGCAAGGCGACGTCAAGTCAAACACTTCACTTGGATGCTATTACTTAAGCACATGTTTTATAATAAGATTCGAGGGCAACGCAAACGATTTTTCATGTGCCTGCTCGAACGTGTCGCCAGGGAAACTCCAACGCCAACTCCACTTACCCCCTCATCCCCTCCACTCTCGTGTTGCATTTATGGATGATTGTGGGAGCTAACGGTCTACCCGGCTAACAGGACAATCAGTCATTCGTCGTCGTTGTGGCACGCGCCTTGTTCTCAAGGAGACGCTCGTTTGCCTGGCAAATGTGTCCAAAGGTTGTCCATGTGTTTGACTTTTGTTGTGCATGGCGTGCGTGGTGTGTGTGTGTGTGTGTGTGTGTGGTACACACACTTTTGCACCTCAGTGTTACACTTTCCATTCGACACACACGTTAATCCATCAAAGTCTCTCGCATCGTCTCGCTGCCAGTCTGGGATAAGGCGAATTTAATCAAGGCATGTCGAGATTTGATTTTCAGCAGCAAATTCAAAGAAAGACAGAGAGAGTAGCAGTGGAGGAGGAGGAGGAGGGGAGAAGAGAGAGCGTTGTCCTTGCAGATTGGCTCTGACAAAATAACCGCAAATTAAATTTGCTGCCAAATGTTTCATTGAGAAAAGGCAAACCACAGTTTTCTAATTAATGCCAGCCATCCAGCAACAGAGACAACGAACAGACAAGGAGAGAGTGAGATGGACGACAGACGACACCTTAACACCTGTCACACTCACACACAGTCACACACACATAGAGACAGACTAATGTGCTGTCTGTCTAGGCTGATGTGCCTTTTGTTTGGCATCATTAAGTTTTGTGGGCGTCTTGTTAACATTTATGGTTATTGTTTTGCTGTGCGTGTGTAAGTGGGCGTGGCTTGCCCCAAATAATGCTGTATACATCTCAGCCTCTAAAATATGCATGCAATTATTTGAGCCCTCAACTCTGATGTCTTTAATTAGTTATCGTTGTTGTTGTTGTTGTTGTTGCTGTTGTTGCAGCATTATCTACGTAACTGGCTCATGTTTCTGCAGCTGCTTTTGCTGCTGCTGCTGCTGGCCACAGTGGCTGCCAAAAGTATGCACATAATCCACAAGCTGACGCGCTTTAGCATGCTTCAAATATTTACAAATCGGATTTGCACAGTTTCCCTGCCCTCCCCTCTCCTTCCTTTCCCTTCCCCACTCGCCACCTATCTCAGTTATGTAATATTGTTAAGGTCTGCAGTTACAACAACAACAACAGTCAGGAAAGAAAGAAGCTGCAGCAATGTTGCAACATTTTATCAGATTATACCAAATGCAACTTCCTCTGTTTCGCATTTTCTTCTCTGTCTTTCATTCGCTTTTTTCGCCTTCGTCATAAACGAAATCCGTGTAACCGATACTTATGTGTGTGTGTGTGTGTGTGTGTGTGTGTGTGTATGTGTGTTGCAAGGATGCGGTCGCGGGGTTTTTGTGGCAAGACGGCGAAAAGTTGCAAGAAAAACACGCGGCAAACTTATGCATACATATTTTCCCCCTCGCTCTCTCTCTCTCGTTTTCCCTTTTCTTTCCAGTAAGCGGAAACATTAAAATTGTATTTGCTCAGCTTTTGCCGCGCAGTGGTGCAACAACAACAACAACAGCAACAATCGCAACAACACTAGGAAGAAGCGCAGCAACAACTTTCAGCTGAAGTCAAAAGCTGCCACAGCAATCGAAAATCAAAGTCAACTTCAAAGAGCTGGAAAGAGAGCGCGCAACCTGCAAATTGTGGCACAGCTGCAGCCACTATCTTGCCTCCTTTTCACACTTCTCCCTATTCCTCTCGCCTTTGCTCTGTCAACGTTTACAAGCATTTTCTCAGCATTTGCCTTGCACATTTTTCGCAAAGATTTCTCACAGCTTGATGTCCAAAGTGTGCAGATACTTTTAATGCCAACTATAAATATTTATAGATGTTTCACAGGCTGCAAATACTCTAAATACTTGTTTATTATTTGTTTGTCATTGCCATTGTCATTCTTCGGCTGCTTCTGCTTTTTCTTCTCCTGTCTCCTGTCCGAGTGTTCATTCAAAATACATATTTGCTTATAAATAAATGCGCAGGTAAAGCTGAATAAAGGGCTACCCTGTAGGCAATGTAGGAAATTCTATGGAATTAATATATAAAATACGATTAAATAAAGTTTTGTGTTTGTAATTCAGTTGTAACTTTTTAACAGATAACCATAAAAATGTCTATATCAATCCTTTCTTTAGCACATTAAGCTTTATTGTCAACAAATTTGCGGCATTCCAGGGAATTGAAAGCTGTCCACTTATTATGGAATGTCTGCTGCTTGAGTGATACCTTTATGCTTTATCCTTATATCTGATTTCAGCTGCCTTCTAAGCTGTTTGTTGTTGTTGTTGTTGTTGTTGCTGCTGCTGCTTATCCTTATCAATCTCTATTAAACTGCGCTCCTGATCACGTTTTGAGCCTTGAGCAGCATTTTTGTTGCAGCTTTGCAGCAACAACGCCGCACAGCAGCAACTACTTTTCTGGCTGGGCAAAAAGCCATGACAAATGGCCAGCATAGTGCATATTTATGATACACTCACACAAACATATACGCACACACACTCAGATACACAGTTACTCACACTCAAGGCCAGTTGAGGTTGTAGTTAGTGCTGTTGTTGCTGCTGTTGCACTTGCTGTGGAGCTCGGGTAAAATGCCAGCAGAAAGTTTATACGCACGTAGTCAATTACTCACACCACGCCCCACAGCAGTCCATAGAACACACACATACACACATATACACTCACACGCACTCGAATGTAAACATGTTGTATGCATTGTCATTTTCCATTTTGACTATGGAATCTGCAAAGAAAATGCTTGAAAATCGATTTTCGAATGTAATTTTTAACAAATATTTCACTTCCCCTTCGAATTTCGGCAAGTATCTTGCCCTCAACTGCACTGAACATTTATGTGCAATAAACTGTAGAGTAATTTTCAGGCTGCACAGCAAGAACAACGTTTAGAATGTAAATCTTTGAATCTTTGACAATCGCAATTGGTATTTATCTGACAGCATGGCCAAGTGCCAGACTGAGTTACTGTTAATTAGAAAATTGTTTAACCCTAAAAAAAGGAGACTATATAGGCAATAGGAGGCCGAGAAAATTGCATTTAAGAGAGCTTTAGATGGAACTATTTCAAAAATGACGCTCAATTGAGGTGCACTGCTTCATAGCTGAAACACTGCTTGGTCGAACAGCTTGCAGCGCCTGTCAACTGTAATACAGTTTATTACAGTTCAAACTGCTTGAATTGACGTTAAATTTGAAGTAGAATTGGAAATAGTTCCAATTTTTTTATATATACAAAAATTGGGTAATGATATATACATGTACAAAGGATAAAGGATAAAACTTTGTCTCAGGAGGAATCGTCACTGTCGGAGGAAACGAGCATGTGCATAAAGGACAACACCACCAACAGAGCGTAGCACTTTACAACTGTAGAAGTGAAAAGAAAACTAATTCGAAATGTGAATCACGGCTCAAGCAACACCAATGCCACTCACCCGTTGTGCCCACCAACAGCGCCACAAACAGTGGTATCGATTCAAGGGTGCCCCGCGTGTAGTTCAGAATGTAAAAGATGGCAAGGAAAATGGTCGTGAAAACGCCCCACATGAGATAGGTGAATATAACGCCGGTCGATTCCTAGAGTGGAATAACATTTCAATTTCAGACTGATTGGTTACTCAACTCGAGATACTCGGCGAGGACTCACATGTTCCTGCAGCGTGGAAACTAACATCAATATGGCCAGAAAGCAGGAAGTGGCCAATGAGATTATAATCATCGATTCCATGAGCTCAACGAAACCTAAAGGGCGAGAGTGGAGTGAAGACAACGAGAAGGCGAGCGAAAAGCTAACGAGACGTCATACCAAATTCGTTGCTCATGTAATAGACTCCATAACCATAGGCACAAATTTCGGTATATGCAATCAGTCGGCAGCCGAATCGTAGTGAGAAGATGAATAGAAAATTTTGCAGATAGAACATCTTTTTTTCTATTTTTTTTTTTATTTTTCAGGATGAGGCAAAGGCAACTTGATTGGAATTCTTACAGTTGTAAAGCCCAAAAAGTTTACGTTTTATTCTCGATAGAAAAATAAAGTAGTATATATGTTTAATACACAGTAAAGTATCGTCTACACTCTACTACAGAGTTGTAGATAGACGTTAACAGGTTTCATTATAATTATCATATTACTTCTTGCAGTAGTTGGACTTTTGGTAGCACTTAATGGCTTAGAAAGCGAGGTTGCGATGTGAATGAATTATGTGGACAGAAAAGCGAAACTGAATGCTGATGATCATAATACATTGCTCTCCGCCATCTCTCTATTTCTCTCTCTATGTTTTGCGTGAACTTAAAATTCTTGAAGAAGACATTTGACAATAACAACTACGCAAAAGTGTTAAATGCTAAATACACAAATTATTATTATTATTACTAGTATTTTTCATAGAGCTTTGCATGTTGTTGTGCGGTTTCGGTTTCAGGCAGCGTCCCTTGGGGATTAGTCAACAATTTGCAGCCAACAAATAGCTCCAGTTGCTATATAAATAGGTTTTTTATACATATATATATATATATATATATATATATATCTGTAATCCAGTTATAACATTAACGTTTACATTTCTGCTTCATTTTCAATGTGCTGTGCTCTATCGATTTCAAGTTCTCCTTGTGTTCTGTTTAGTACTCAATGGGATTTGGATCGCGTGGCTTGCGGGAATACTTGAGGCCGAGGTTCTCGCTGACATCATCGATGACGTCCAGCGCATAGTCCAGCTGCTCCTTGGTGTGTGCTGCGGACAAACAGAAGCGAATACGACCCTCCATGATGGGCGTGGCAGGGAATCCAGCGCCCACAACGGCAATGTGACGCGTCGTCAGCGTGCGAATGACGGCACTAAGAGAGCAGACAGCAACAGATTAGTCAATCTAGGATCATACTAGGAATATCTTCTCCCAGTCAGCAGCTCACCCTATTTTAGAGAACAGATAGACCAGCATGGGCACCACAGGCGAATCCTCGTGGCCGTACGTGATGACGCCAATCTGGGCGAGGCGTCGTCGGAAATAGCGCGTGTTGCGGGCCAGCTGCTGGATCTTGTTGCGTCCGATGTTGGTGCCGTCCTCGCCCATGATGATGCTCATCGAGGTGTAGATCTGCTGCACAATGGGCGGCGAAATGGAGCCAGCGTAGCATTGGGCGTGGCTGTTGGCGCGCAGAAAGTCAATGAGTTTCTAAAGCGAATCGAAAAGAACGTGGAACTTGAACAACTCTGTCATGTGTATGCGTTTGTGTGCTGCGAATCGAACGCCTCTCACCTTGGAGCCCGCAATGTAGCCGCCAGCGCTGCCAAAGCTCTTGGTGAACGTGCCCATCAGAATGTCCACATCCTTGGGATCCGCCCCGAAGTAATCGACGACGCCACGTCCATTGGGTCCCATGGAGCCGATGCTGTGCGCCTCATCCAGATACAGATACGCCTTGTACTTCTTCTTCAGCGCAATTATTTCGGGCAGCCGCACAATCGAACCCTCCATGCTGAAAATGCCCTCGACCAGGATCAGAATCTTCTTGTAGGGCTTGCCGCCGTCCCTGGGATTGCCGTAGCAGACGCCGTTGCGCAGCACGCGCTCCAGATCCTTCATGTTGTTGTGCTTGAACACCTTCGTGGTGGCGCCCGACAGTCGCAGTCCCAGAATGATCGAAGCGTGGTTCTTCTCATCGCTCACCACCAGACACTTGGGGCCCAACAGAGCTGGCAAATTCAGAGCATTCGTTGCGAATCCCATGCCAAACACGATGGCATCTTCCACTCCACAAAAACGCGCCGTCAGACGCTCGAGATCGATGTGCAGCTGCGTGTTGCCGAGCTCACAGCGAGAGCTGCAATAGGCCAAGCCCTTCTCGCGAGCACGCTGCTCCGATTCGTCAGCACAGCGGCCCGTGGCCGAGGCAAAGCCCAGGTAGTTGTAGGAGCCCAAGTTGAGGCAGCGCGTCTCGGTGCCCGTGAAACGGAAACTCCAGCCATAGTCGTCAGTGACGCGATCCTTGAGCACCAACTCTTCGCCGGGCACGCTGCAGATGGGACGATTCCAGCAGTCGCGCACTCTGCGGTACACGTAGCGCGAGTAGAAGCTCTCGAAGGCATCGTAGAGCGTCACGTAGCCGTCACGCGCCTTTTCAGTGGCCACCTTGGGCACGAAGAGCAGCTGGTTGATGTAGCCCAGGATCATGAGCAGATAGAAGCCCAGATAGGTCAGGCAGGCTGTGTGTAGCGGCACATCCTCGAAGGAGGTCTTCTGGTAGTGCTCCTGCTCCGCAGAGAGCTCGCCATCCGCCTGGCTCGGCTTGAACTTGTCGCTGCGCTTGCCACTCATTGTGGCATGTCCCATCGCCGGATGGTAGCTGCCCTCCTCTGCTTTCTGTGGGTTAAGTTAGAGATTAGACTCGAGAACCTGAATATTTGGCTAGCAAAGTTAACAGCAAATTTGCTTATCACAGCGCACTTGAAATTATGCCTCGTTATCGGCGTTATCTATGCTGCGATCTCGTTCATAGGGGCCATAGAGTTTGTGTGCGATAAGCTGGGAGACGAATTCAAGGCTTTACGAATTTCCTAGCCACATGTTTGAGATTGGATCCCGTTCAATTATGATGGAGATTAGATGGATGATAGAGCGCTATCGGGCTTTAGGCAGGGCTTGTGTCTGGATGAGTTCCAAATGAGGTCAGGTGATGTGTGAAGATGTTTTGATAGCAAATTTGAATTTGATGATGAGAGAAGAATGCGAGCGAACACTGCAAACTTTTGTTTTGATTTTGAAGTAGGTTCCGGATGATTTCAGTTGATTTGTGATGAGGTTTGATTTAGAAAATGATATTCGATGGTTCTGGACGAAGTGTTGAAAAGCTGATTTTAGAGAACTAGGATTGTGTGGATTTTACCAGAGGTTTTAGATGATTTCCGATGAGTTCCAATGATGAAAGTTAATATGAATGATTTGGTTTGGTGACGTTTTATATGTTGTTTTAATGATAATTATGCGAAAATTCCACATTATTCTTGGTGATTATTCCTAACTGCAGCCAATTTGAATTTAAAGATGATTGCAGAGAAATTGTTTAGCTGATAAATTCCATTTAATTGTATCTAATGGCATTTCTTTAAACAGTTTACGTCGATGACAATTTACGTGATGGTTCAAGTGATGAAATTGATTAAAATTCCTCTTAAATCCAAATGCAATATTTAGTGACATTTTTTCTTTCGAATTTGAATTGATAATGAAGCAGTTGTGTAGATGTTATTGTTGATTCTGGGGGAAGTATGTTGTTGACGCCTTTTAACTTATAGTGGGCGAAGTGTCAGCTTAGCAAAATCTATTGATAAACAAACCCAAAGTGGTCTCAGCAGCTGGGAATTTGCAACATTCGATCAGGCAAAGTGCAATTATATTTGTGAAGACGCACAGCGCATCAAATGGGAATGAGAATGCTGTGATTGTTGTGATCTCCATGGGGTGCTTTGTCAGAGACCTTTGGGTAATCAACACATGACCTGCAACCCAGATGCTATATTTCACAGTATCAGTCAGCCGTCGGGCATTTAATACACCTCAGCTCTGTTCTGTAGTTGTTGTTATTGTTGTTGGATCGTCAATCAGCCAATTAACATTCAACTACCAGAACACAAATACAAATAAAGAAAAAACTGGAGAGCGAGCAGTGAAGTCATGCATAGAGCAAGCGCTCTTGTTAATGTGTTTCCCACTCTCTCGCTCTCTCTCTCTCAACGTGTTTTTTTGTGGAAGCCATATAAGTAACTGCCTCAAACTGTGGCTACAACTAAGTGGAGCATGCCACACTTGCTGGTCGGTGCGTTCACTTATTATTTAATCAAACGATAGACTAATATCGGGGCGGTTATCGAGTCTATAAAGAGCAAACGGCCATAGAAACAGTTCAGCATTCACTACCTCGCTCAGTTCAACTCATTAACTGCCTCTCTGGGCAGTTTTTTATGATGTTTATTATTATTATTATTGTTTGGGGGCTCTCGGGGGTACACTATATATATATATACATATATAAAACTGAATTATATAACAATGGCGGCCCTCGCACAGCGACGACGACAACATGTCGTGTTTATTATCGTCGCGACTCCCATCGTGTTTATAATATCACAAGAGCAATAACGACGGCGACTCCGAATTTTGCACGCAATTGCAAAAAATGTTAATGTACTGGAGAGTGAAGTGAACTCTATCCGATTATAAAGATACACTCCCTCATTTTAGTTCATTTTCAGTTCACATTTTCATAGTTGGGCAACAGTTGACAAATAAATAAATCAAGAACAATCATGTACACGCAACACACAACAGCAAAACAAATGCTTGTAAAGCCCTCGAGTACAACGAGCATAGATAATGATTTATAATTCCAACTAGTAGTAAATGGTTGAGAAGTCGAGTTATCAGCTAATAAACAAACATGACTCTCTCTGACTCTATCGGGGGCATTTTTTGTTACTCAATTAGCTGTGTTTTATCCGAAATGCGCCAACTTATATAGAAAATTAACCTGATTCTTCTGTAAACTGATTGGAAAATGGGTCTCTGGTAGCAAAGCTTTGGTAAACTTTAAGCTGTTGTGCTGAATTTCTTTTCAGAGATATTTCTTTGATCATTCTTATGAAATGTGGATATCATTATTCACAATAGGCATGAATGCTATTATAAATCATTGGAATATTATCAGACTGACTATAATTTAACTTCTACTAGTGAAATGTTTATTGAAAGTGACTAATGATAAATGCTCATTGATAAATGCCACTAAAACAACAAATCGGTTCAATGCAATTATCAAAGAAACTTTGGTCTACCAGTGAAATAAAACAAAACTAATATGCTTCTAGTTCTTGTAGCCTTAGAAATGTAGTCAAAAACTCTGTTACACTGACAACATTTGTTGTAAACTGTGCTGTAATTGAAATGCACTCGGAAGTAGTATTAAAATTGAGCCATTAAGCTGTAATTTGCTATGCAAGCTGATTTGTTTGTAATTCCTTTGCATTTTTTCAAATGAAAAATCAATTAAATATGATTGGAAGACAAGTTTGTCTGTCGATAACAAAATCAACGCGTTCGCAAAGTCCGAAAATTATCTCTTCGAAGGAAAAAAAAAAAGAATAGAACGCACCCAAAAAATAATATGTGCTTTCCAAAAGGCATTTGTGAGGGGCAAAATGATTCACCCCGCGGCAGCGACGCCGGCAGAAGCAGAGTTAAACCATGCGAACCGCATTCTCCAAAAGCTTTACGTAAAATTCTTGTGTATTGTGCTGAGTATTAGCTGATAAGAAGTTTGTGTGGGTGAGTGAGTGTGTGTGTGTGTGTCTGAGTGGTGTGACGACGATAGCCCAAATGTAGATATGAGTTGGGTTAGAGGCTATGAGGTGGGCAACAGGGCGTGTGAGGTGCAGGTGAGTTTAACAGGGCGCAGTAACGCAGCATAAACAAACAAAGAGGCCAGGACACATGTCCCAAATCAGTTGTAGTTGTTGCCGGGGAAACCAAAACAAACAAAGAGTGAAAAACAGCAGCAAGAAGGCGACACGGAGAGCGTGAAGTGGAGTGGGGGACAAACACACTGCAGACTGCAGAGCGAACAGCTGAAAAGTGACCTAGAAACTAGGCGAATGAGTGCAAGAGGGCGCCACTTGCATTGGCCATCTCTGTCGCACTCCCTCTTTTTCTCTGCTCCCCTTGAAAACGCATTAAACACAGCAGCTGACTGCACAGACACAAACGCACACAGAAACAATCGTACTCTTTTTTGGCGCGTCGCGCTCTTCATACACGCGCCTGCTTGCCTGCTTACTCATACGCTAACTCTTTACACACAAACACACGCACACACTGACAAAATCAATGAAGCGCCGGCACGAGGCGAAAAAGAAGCAGCAGCAAAAGCATAAAAGAGCAAGAGCAAAATCTTCTGCCGCCGCCGTTGCTTCTTCTTCTTCCTCTTCTTACTGTTCGTGTTAAGCACTTTTTGCTGCCTCGCCTTGTGTTTTTTTGTTCGCTTTTTTCGGGCTCACCTTGAAATTCAGGCCTCCAGAACGTGTGCGAATTTCGGTGTACGCCGGTGCCGAGAACTTGAGTTCCTTTAGCCGCAGCAGCTGCTCCTCTGTCTCTTTTCCATTCTGCCCCTCCCAACTCTTTCCATCCACATCCTCCACTGACGGCTCGAATGTCGTACGATTATTCGGAATGTGTCCATTGCTTATTGGAGGGCTTGACTTTGCGCTGCCATTGCTATTGCTGTGCGCATAGCTCTGCTCAAAGCTGGCGCCGTCGTCGTCCAAGTTGCCCATTGCTAACGAATTTTCACTAATTTATTTATTAACGACAACGCACTCACACACCGCGAATTATGCCGAATAAACCAAACCGTTCACGAGCGCGTCGAAGCAAAGAGTAATTTGCAGTGGTGGAATACGCACTATAAGCGGCCAGTGTGGTGAACTGCTTAGACAGCTGATATCACCGCTTAACATCGGCAACCGATAGATCGATATAATCGCATGTTAATTGCGCTTGACATCGAAATGTAATGTTACTGCGCTGGAATGTCACTGGAACTGTTAGTTTAACAGAAATGGTGCAGTTGGCAACGTTAGCTACTGTCAGCTGGCAATAGTGCCTTTGATCATGGAGTGGCGAGTTGGAGAATATTAAGATTTTGTGGCAAGAAGCATATTAATTCAAAGTTTAATTAATTAAATTAAGTAATACAAACCTGACAATTCATAAATAAATTGGATAAATTGCTGGTCACACAAACTTTAGACATGCAAACAAAGCAGTGTGGTTAGTTGTTGAAAGAAGCAGTGCAACCACAGTGCATAAAGTAGTCCAGATCAAAGCAGTTCAAGCAGTGGACATATTCGAGAAGCAGTTGAATTTAAATTTGAAATTCAATGTGTAAAATCCTTTTCGCGCAACTAAATTAAGCAACCACCTTTTAGCTACTTTACATTCGAATCGTTTTTTTATTTTTTGTGTGCATGAATAAATCTACATGATCAAATCTTCATATCAATCAATATAGATTCAACACGGAGCAACAGCAACGAAGAAGAGAAAAATGTGCGTAAAGCGGCGGCAAGCGGCAATTGTAGTAAAATTCATGAGGCCCCGCAAAGTGCGTTGACTTGACATAGGCCTATAGCCGCAGAATCGGAATAATCAGACGCGTCTGACTGAAAGATCAACAAAAATTCACGAAAAGAAAACGAAATTTCATTAGATTCTTTTGTGGTTTTTGTTTTGTTTTCCTTTTGCGGAAGAATTTGAGCAATTTGTAAATGAGCCTGAAGCTTGGAGTTGAGGCTGAGTTGAGCTTCTGTGGAGTGGGTGTGAAAGATTATTGACTCACTTCAAGGATTTTGTAGACAAAATACATTTTGAAAACAAAACATTGAACTCAACATTCGATTGCGGCGAATTATGCGTCGAATTTGTTAACGTAAACAACAACAACTACAACAACAGCAACGGCGACGACGTAAATGCGAAGCTAGAAGAAGACAAGCAATTGAATATCGAAAACAAAAAACCAATAAAAAGACGCGACATATCCAAATGCTGCAAATCAATTGTAATTAAGTTGAAATTATCGCCAAAGACGCGATAAATCTCTAACGATCAATTGTCGCATATTATGTAGGCAGCGGTCGCGACGCCGACGGCGACAGAGGCAGCAGCATATGCAAAATGCCAACACGTTCCCTCCTCGGTCTCAGTCGGGAAACGATCATTGCATCGATATGCAAATTGCCAAATTGTCGTCATCGGCATCGCTGTGGTTGCTGTTGCTGTTGCCGTTGTTGTGGCTGCTTTGTTGTTGTTGTTGTTGTTGCTACTGTCAGCCCTAACCCTTTGCTCTGAATGGGGGAGTGAGAGGGAAAGAGGCAACCCAGCAAGCGGGTCACGCTGAGCTGAGCTGCGATCTTGGCAAGCTCTTTGACGGCGGCACCCTAAAACCAAACAGCAGCATCAACTGATTTCCTTCAACACCGTCCAACTAATACCCTAAGAGATCAAAATAGCGAGCTTTCGATTAGAGAGTAAAATCGATTCAAAGCTGAATAAAAACCTTTTAAATTTAGGTTAAAGCTGTTGTTGATTTAGAACGATAAAATAAAGAGTTCAGAGCTGTTATCTTTGAATAATTAATCACGATGCACGCTAAGCCGCTTTTTGTTTTTATTTTTGACATAGAAATAACTACGATAGATTTACAAAAATGTAGCAAATGCGTAGCCAAATCCTTCATACCCTTTGCTGCTGTCTCTTTAAGCAGGCAAGGGCATCAGGTAAATTACGAGCTGCGAGTTGGCCAATACCCGAAAAAAGATTCTGAATCTGAATCTGAAACCGAAAACTGAAGCTTTGAAGCTTATCGCAGACACCAAACGACAGAATCAGCGACTTATTCAATTCGAATTCGAATTGAATGCCAAAATTTGTGTTGCTGGCAGTTGGAAGTTGGCAGTTGCAATTGTTGCCGCTGTTTTTGTTTTTCTTTTTGATTGTTTTACCTATTTGCACTTTAGTTTATCGATTATTTGTGATGCGGGGGTTCAAGTACATTCGATTTGTCTTTTGTGACAAAAGATTGTCGCTTATTGCCAGGTAATTAAATGGAAAATTGTGTAAGCAGCCAACAGGCATTCAAAGTGTCGCAGCAGCAAGAGCAGCAGCGACAACAACGCGAAGAACAACAACAAGAGAATCAACTGCATTTGTTGTTGGCCCATAAACTCTTGTCGCTTTGCATAATTACGACTTTGTGCGCTTAATAAATAAGAAAAGTGCAGACCAGCCTCCACTTCGCCCTCCCCCTCCCACCTCCCTCTCCTCTCTGCCTCACTGCTCTTCCAGTTCCCCGCACGCTCCCTGCTCCAGCAACTGATGTCAAACCAACGCGGGCGTTGCTCTAACAAGCATAAAAACGCGCTGAAATCAGTTTCGTCTAACGGCAGCAACATTTGCATACACATGTGTGTGTGTCTCAGTGTGTGTGTGTGTCTGTGTGTGTGTGTGCGAGTGTGCGTGTGTGGGAGTCTGCTGCTGCAATTGATGTTGTTGCTGTTGTTGTCGCCGATGAATCACGCGTGATATTTGCGTTGCAGTTGCTGAACTTTTGTCTCGTTTATCTCCCTCTCCTTCAATACACTTGCTCTGGGCATTTCTCTTTTCACATGTCTCTATTTTAATATCTATTTTCAAGATTTCTTTGGAAAAGGCTATATCTCCCATATTTCTAGATTATTTCTCTAAACCATTTGCACGACTAAATTGGAATGCAACTGAAACGTCATTAGAAAATATGTGGTTCCTTGCATCAAAGATTAGAAAGTATTTAAGAAATGTGCCAAATGTGCAGCTATATTCGAGATTTGCAGCCACTTTCCATATTTATGATTATTCCCCAGGTAAACAGACCTGAAAATCAAATTTTAACGCCCTTCTGGCCCCATTGGAAGCGATATAAATCTATTTAACGAGCGCTAACAACGAAATACTCTAGCAAAGTGTATGCTTAGTTCGTAGCTAGGCTTTTTAACTGGCTTTATTTATTTGCCTGGCTGACGCGCCTGGCTCTCAAGTGGACTTTGTGCCAGGCAGCAAGGCAACAACAAAAAACAAGCAGAGACTCAGTGAGGCAGTGTGGCAGCGTGGCAGGCAACGCGAAGTTGACATTTTCATTATGCGACTTGTGACTGGGGGCCAAGTGTCGTTCGCCATTGCCACCGGCGGCGACAACAACAACAAGAACAACAACAACAACAATAGTATGTAATAGCAACTGCAATTACAACAACTAACTGCGGGGCGTGGCCGGGGCACTCAGTCAACGCGATTTTCAAATGCGTTGACAGTTTCGCTTGTCAATCGTTTTGTGTATCTCTTTTTCGACTAACAGAGACAAAGAGAGAGCGAGAAAGAGAGAGAGAGAGAGAGCGAGAGAGGCTTGAAGTCGAAACTCCTCCGTAGGTGTTTTGCAACTGCGACATGTGATTAAGCTGTAAAACGCGCCAGTTTCGAGCTGCGAAATGCAACTGCAACTGCAACTGCGACTACAACAAATCGCATTGAGTGCATAAACAATTGTCAGTCATTCAAGCGCAGCCTTTAAGTACTACTTCGAAGGCGTACACCAATAAAAATTAATTAATAACAACGATAGGAGAGTCCATAGTGAGTACAGCAATTTGTTACTAGTCAATTTAATATGAGAGCAGAACGTTGACAAAATCAGTCATTAATAATTGCCTTTGACTTGGAATACGAGATTTTTACTTGTGAAACTACTCTCGAAAATGTCTTCGAAGTGAACAGCATTTAATTTTTTATTGCTTACATAATCACGTCCTCCTTGGTCACTTTGTGTGCGCTTTCAAATGTTTGCTATTGACAGCATTTTTGTAGATATTCATTGCGATATTCGGTTAACACTCGTTAAGCGTCACAAATTACAAACAAACAAACAAACAAAAAAAAGGCTAACAACAACTAAGCGAGCACAACATCAAATTGCAATTATCGCAGTGGCAAAAGGAAGCAACAAACTGAGCAATAGGCGACGACCCCAAAGAGAGCTACAGCAACATCAATTGCAAAAACAACAGCAGCAACAACAACGACAACAACAAGGAGAGCGACCATCGAGGCAAGCCAAAGTTAAGCAAGTGTCTCGCTGAATGCAAATGTCCAAGGCAGGCAGAGCAACAAAAAGTAAAGCAACTGAAGCCACTGCTACAATTGTGGCAACAACAACAACAACAAAAACTAAAGCAACTTGCTGCTTGAAAAGCTGTTGAACTATTCGAAAGTGATTTTCACATGGGCAATTAATGTTTCAATAAACGATATTCTAGCCACAGCAACAGCAACTGCTGCTGCTGCTGCTGGTGAGGCATCAACAAATTTGTTGGCAACTTGCAACTGTTGCCGTGTTGCCAGCAACATATTGCTGCGGCGGCTGCTGTTGCTATTGCCGCCTCATGTTGCAGCTGGAAAATGTTATTGAAATTGGCTTTTTATGTTTATGAAAACGGCCGCTGAACTGCCGACTTGCCACAGCAACCACCAAAAGGGGAGCGGCAACGGAAGGGGCATAGATGAGCGGGAGCAGGGAGGGGAAGGGGAGGGTAGGGCATCTTAAGCGGAGTATTTCTGTCTATAGATCGGTTTCGGATTCGAGCTCTCGCACTCGGCTTTAATTGCTGCCATTTGCAATCGTATTTATGGCTCACGCCTCGCTCACGTTTTGGCCATCAACTGCCATCAGCAACAGCAACGGCAACAGCAGCAGCAACAACTGCAACTACAAAAACAACGACAACAACAACAACAATTGCAACAACTTGGCAGTGCGTACAAAATGTTTTGCTAATTGCCAATTTTATTGGCCAGCTAATTTGTGGGCGGCAAGCATCGAAAAGTCAAGAGTCGGAATCAAGTTGCCACTAGACGCGTCCTCTCCACTCTCCCCTGCCCCTCTGCTCCCCCAGCAGCACTTTGGGGGCAACAGTTGTTCTTCGGCTTCGCAGAATTCTATAACGAGCCTTTTCCATGAATGGAATCGCATTTCACTGCAAACACGACCGAAGAAGAAAACCCCAATAACAAATTGCATCTAAATGCATTTTACCAATTGATGTGAAAAGTGCGTTGTTTTTTGTTTTACGTAAACATATCCACAATAGCTGACAAATCTTGCAACTGCTGAACTACAAATACTTAAGTAGTTGGTCCATAATTCTGAATATAATAGTAAGTAAATAATATTTAAGATTTAATCACAATCTCTCCCACTAAGTAGAAAAAAATTCTACTTGGTTGACCCAACATTACATTATAAAAATATTTACACTTACCTTATTGCAGATTTGTCAATTTCATTTCAATTTTCTTTGACTGAAAGGATTAAAAAATGGATTTAAAAGATATTAATTTATTATTTAAATGCAGAATTAAGGCTTCAAATCATAGATATATTATACTTCTATTTCAATTAAAGTTAATTTCAAGTTGAATGTCATCTAGCTAATAATTATAGATTTATAGCCGTTTTAATTGTGTTAAACTCTTAAACCTATCGAAGCTTTATTTCAATTTCGCTATAAGGAATATATAAAATCAACCAAAGATTGCGAATGAGTGTCAACTCCTTGTATGATTTCACATAGACTGTGCGGCTTCAGCATAAATTGCCTCTACAGCAGTTGAATTAAATTGAGTATAAAGCAGAGTTTCACCGAGGAGCAGTTGCACTTTGTTTGTTGTGACCAAATGAATCAATGATGCCCATTCCACATGTTCTACTGCACTGCATAAGAGCCATACTGCAGCCTAAGGTCAATTATGCTGTCTGCTGCAACTGAGTTTGACCTATGTGGAAGCTGCTGCTGCTGCTGCTGCTGCAGTTGCAGTTGCAGTTGCTGCCAAGGCTGTGTGGCTAAAACTGAGTATTTAGATGGCTCTTCAGAGTTAGTTCGGTGGTTCTCTCTATAATTTCGGTTGCATACCACCACAACAAGCAGGCGAACTTGCCACATGCAAATCCCTTTTAGACAGCCAAACACTTTGAGTTGCGCTGCCTGCAACTAGCACTTAACTTGGCTTTGATTGAAGTTCGTGTCCCTATGCGAACTCCAACACCTTGCCAAGATACCACAACCGAGAGGGAGATAGCTAGCTGGTGTGAGTAGGTGAGATAGAGAGAGAGAGAGAGAGAGAGAGAGAGCGAAGCAACTGTAGTTGCTGTTTGAGTGAGTGATTACCGTTGTTGCTGCGGCTTTGCAACAGGTTACCCATGGGAAAACCTGCCCCAGTCAAGCAATTACCCAGACTTCAGCTGCCTGCTGTCCCCCTTTTAACCCCACCACCCCCTCTCCTACCACCCACTGCTGCTCCCATCGTCTGATGCTGCTGCTGTTGCTGTTGCTGATTTTGATTTTGAAATTTGAACTTGAGGCTAAAGGTAAAAATTGTTTGCCAAGTAATTGGCGCATAACGAGGTTGCGAATTGTGAGCGTTGCCATCGCACAGGGGGCGGCAGACGTTGCCAGCGGCCAAAAGAGTTGGCGTTGTCTGGGCCATAACATTTTGGCCAACTTGGTGCGTTAGAACGTCGATCGAACGACGAACGACGAACGACGAAACCAACGCCCCAACTGCAGTCGTTAAAGTCGTGCAAATGCCAGCCAACAACTCGCAACTCGCCATATTCGCAACTAGTAACTGCAACTGCAACAGCATTTGCAGCAACGGCAACAAATCAAGCGTCAGGTGCATTTCCATCAGCGATAATTCGCTGCTCGATTGCGGAAAACTTGCAACAGCCGCAGCAACAGTATCACAGCCCAACGATCTGAACTCGCAGTCGCCGCCGAAGCTGCAACACAATTGTCTTTGCAACTGCAAACTGAGGCATATTATTTGCACTTTATTATCACGTTAGCCAAATGAGCAAAACGTGCAGCAATCGTCTGACAACAAGCGAGGCGGAGCGAAAGAGCGACAGAGAGAGAAAGAGAGAGAGAGAGATGGAGAGAGGGGAAGAGCTGCTTGAACGGGCAAATGAACAAGGCGTATTGCGCCCACCCGCCCAAAAAAGCACAAGAAGCGAGTGCGCTCGACTAAAAGATACCTGGCAACTACTATAGACTGTTGTCACACTTTTGTTCTTTCTTCTAGTTTCTGAGATCAAAAAGCTTCCTTAGGGAAGGAAAATAAAGTGATAACCTGCCCGTTTCACATTGTTTTCGTTGCCAGAAAATCTAAATACCCTTTTAACTTTTGTACGCCGCGATCCGAGAGAATAAAAACAAAGTTGCTGCAGCCTGTTTGTGTGGCTGCCACATGTTGCAGGCCGCCTGTTGCCCGTTGCTCGTTGCTTGGCCGGCTGCTTGGCCAGTGGCTGTCCGCCTGCACCTTTGACCTTTGCCAGGGCTATCACCACAACAACAACGAGAACAGCAACAAATGCAAAGTCTAATTTCATATTTCTAATGGAATGCAATCAATGAGCGGGGAGGGGCTAAAAGGCTGACTGCGCTGCTCACATTTGTCTAAATAGCCAATAGAAAAAATACATTTTTATTCATACTTAATGCTTTCCGTATATTTCTATGCATTTTGCAATCTGCGGCAATAGGCGAAATACATTTGGTTGCCGCGTCCAGGGGCATGTGCTGCAGCAAAATGTCAAAACTGTGGCTGATATTTTAGCACTACAATCGAATGATATTGGCGGTAAGGAATCAACTAAAATGATGTCAATCTTTTGCTTGCAATTTATAAGTAATATTTCTATAAAATGCCTTGATTTTGGAGACGACTTCTAATCAATATATCGAGCATAATAAATGTCGTTTTCAGGGAATTAAATCGTGCAATTTATTAGCTGAACATGAGATTTAACAGTAAGGTAAACAATCCTGCTTCCATCGCAGCCTCTCACATTCATTGTTCATCACTCAGTCTCATTCTCTTCTCTCTGCTCCATTTCACTCTCACAGTCTCACAGTCTCAGTCTCGTCCTGTCAGCTGACTCACTCGTGATTCCACTCACAAAGCTGACGTCATCAGGGTTATTTCTCCTTCTCTCTGTTTATCTCTGCTCAGCTGTTGCATGCAACGTGCTCACACTCTCCGCGTAGCTGTCGAGATTTTTGCCATAGCAACCGCTTCCATCAATCATTATATTTGTCCCTGAAATCAAACGCAAAAAGCATCCTGTGTGCCAGGCGAACAGCGGCGTGTTGCAAGCGACACTTCCGGTGCCACATTCCAAAGCGTGCCAGCGAAAAATAATTTGCAACACGCAGGATACACACACGAAGCGACAGAGACGGCGATAGAGAAAGGGCGAGCAGAGCGAGTGAGTGAGAAACTGGGAAACAGGGTCATGGAATTAGCACGCGTCGAGTCCTTGAGCCACAAACAGCGGGCAAGGACACGAGACACGAGCGAGACAACGAGAGTGCGAGAGAATGAGAGCGAAAACTGCTGCTGCTGCGGCTGTCATGGCAACCACGCGGCTTCGTCCTGTTTTTAGTTCGTGGCGACGCCTGCTAATTTTGCTGTTCGCCTGCTGCACGAAGGCGCCAAAATTCAACATTTTTCGCTGTGTGCGTGCAACGCGCTGTCGCTGCCACAGCCAGCCAAGTACAACAGGACGGACGCACAGTTGGAAAGGCAGACAGTCAGACATCCGGACAGTTGGAACTGTGGCATTTTGAGTGGTGGATTTGGGAGTTGGGCTCACTTGAGCTGCCTCCGCCTCGGAGTCACTTTTCGAGCCGTTCCGCGGTGCTGTTGTTGCTGTTGCTTTTGCTGTTGCTGGGGGATAATCCCATTTTGGCAGCTTGTGTTGTTTAGGGATTTAACATCTCTCCATTGCCATCTCTATCAGATGCCAGAGAGAGCGAGAAAGAGAGCGAGATTGGCTCAAGTGCGCGACATGGCGTAGATTTTACTTCTCAAATGTAATCGGCGCGCAGCGTTCGCAGCAGAGAGCCAGAGAGCAGCAGCACAAACGCTCTCTGCTCGTTGTTGATGCTGATGCTGGGGGATGTTAGTCACACTCACACTCATACACACACAGTGCAGAACACACACTAGCACACTCTGCACTCTCTGGCACACACGCGTAACTAACATTGGCACACATTATCACAGCGACACGCATTTTAGGCGAACAGGCAAGCAAAGCGTTCGACAGCGTCACGCATACTAAGAGCAGGCAGCATAATGTAGGAGAGTGTGCTGGGAGTGGGTTGAGAAGTGCACAAGTGGGGAGCTCTCTCTCCCACTCTCTATCTCTCTCTCTCACTCTCTGAGGTAGTCGAAACAAAATCACCCACACAGCGCCACGACAAACTTGCGGTTCGCGTGGAGCGCCCAACAGAGGCGCAGCAGCCACAGGAGGCAGCATCCCTGCGTATCCCGAAAATGCCTCTCCCCCTTCCCCCTTCACCTAGCACTCTTCCACTTTCTCCCTCTCTCTCTACCTCTAACTGCCTGTCCCGCTCTGCGTCACCAACTATCAAAAGTGCGCCACATTTTTTTTCAGCAAACGCTTGTGCTCTGCTTTTGCTGTTGGAATTTCTAATGCAGCTGACGCAGCTGTTGCTCTCCCCCTGCCCCCGCAGCTCTATCTGCTGCCTCTACTCCACAGCCCTCTTGGTGCTGACGTCAGGCGCTTTTGTTGTTTTTTCCACTGGCATCGATTTTCACACGCCTCTCTTGGGAAATGATAAGAATGCCAAAAGTTTCAGGCAAACATAAAGCGCGCGTAGCTCGCTGCCTGCTGCGTATCCCAACGCCCACGCATACACACACAAACACAAGTATACAAGACTTACGCATACACACAATATTCGCAACATCCCGCATCCCAGTTTCAAGTCGGTGCAGAGGCGCCACCCGTCAGCCTATGCGGCACAGCGCCCGCCAAGTCGATCGATGGAAATTTCTTTATACATTTTTGATAACAGCAACTCACGCTTCTGGTGCGTGTGTGTGTGTGTGTGCGTATTATCGACTATTGAATCAACTGCTGGGCTAACAGTAGTCTGCGACAGTTGCGGTGGCAGTGCCACTAAGTCTACCTCGAGTGCCCACTTCACGCTATCAAGTGCTTGCTTTTGTAAACCTTGAAACCCTTCAACAATTGGCAGATTGATAAAGTCACATACACATATATTTGTTTGCAGTTCTAAAATGATTTACAAGTCAAACCTTTATGGATTAACCTTGTTGCTTTGTATATATATATTATACAAATAATATTCGCTTGTGATTCATAAGCCAAGAATTTTTAAGGCACTTTGGTGGGTTTGCTAGTTTATTTACATTAATGAATCATTTGAACAAACTGACACCGAACTAATGGCAAATCAAACGATTTAAGCACATGTTTTATAGCCATTTAAATGGCTTTCTTCTTAGCCTACCACGGATAAATCTGACAGCAACTATTAACCTAATATACATATTATAAGCGACTATCACAATTGATGCATCACTTTGGCATCCTTTGGCTGTTTGTGCCCATTAACTTGGCTTGAGCACTTGAAAAATGTGGCTGAAATTGCAGCTGCGTTAGGAAAGGGCTTGCAGCGTTTTTGATTTGCGCTTTTCAAAGTCATTAAAGCCAAATTAAACGGCCACAAAACGAACTCAACTCAAATGGCAAATTATTCACTGTCAGGCGCCGCAAATCGACAAAAAAAAACACGAATGCAAATGCAAACTGCACAGGCAAACTGAATGCAAGTCCAACAATTGCGGCACAAAATATTATTGCCAAATGATAGGCCTGCCTTCCCCTTTCCCCCCTCCTGCTGGTGCCTCTCCTCAAAGTTTCTGCCTCCCCCAAAATAGAAGCGAATCGATGAGGTCGCTGATAAGAGACAGGCACAGCAGACAAACAGAGAGAGACGATCAACTTGGTTTGGTTTCGCATTCAAGGCGAGTAGCTTCAGGTCCTAACTGCCGTCAATTGTTGACTTTAATTTGTTTTATTGGCGCAGACTTGCAACTTCAACTACAATTGCGACTTGCGAGTCGAAGTCGAAGTCGCAGTCGCAGCCGCAGTTGAAATGATGCAGATAACGCTAACTAAGCGGGTCATGGCCTGGCTGCCACTGGCCACAGCTCTGAGCAGCAACCTCCATTGTCTGGTGGCGAGCTCAGTGAGGTGGTGTATGTAGGCAAGAGGTAAGCAGTATGTGCACACACGTCGTATACGCAACCTGAGCACAACCCATTTCCATGACAATTGAGGCAAGGCAACAAGTAGCTCAAATATTCTATAGTTTTTTTCATTTTAATACCTTTAGGAAGTCAAAGTCCACAGCAAACTAGCAGCACCAACAAAAGCCAAAAGTCATACAAAATGTGGACTCCTATTTACAATAACAAAAGGCGCATTTCGTGGCGAGTTTTCCAAGCCGACAATGGACAGGTCGCTGTCTCCCTCTCTAGGGAAGTCTCAGAGACTAATCAGAATTGTAAGTAGTGCTGCATCCACTTATCTTTTATGTAAATTACCTGCCATAACAATTTCTGGCAGTCTTCGGTTACAATCGCCAAGAGACGGCCAGAAAATGCGAATAAAAAAATCAAATACATTTAAGTGTGCATATAAAAAAACAAGCAGAGCACAAAAGCAGCAAATTATTGTCGAAATGTTTAATGACAAACTGTTGATGCCATGTCACGAACTTTCCTCCAGCTTCCCAAAAAAAAAAAAACGAAACAAAAACAAACTGCAGGAGCTGCTGCTCTACTCTGCTGTGCTCTGTCGTCTTCTGGCAGTCGATTCACGAGTTTGTAACGGATTTGCGTTCACTTGGCAGCTGGGCGGGAGGGCAGGAGGGGAAAAGAAGACGGCGCATATCCAATATCCAGATATCCAGGTATACTTCCATCAGTATCAGGTTCATGCCCATGACTTCAGTGTCTATTGTGGCCGCCACAGAGACAAAGTGTGCATGATGAGCAATGGCTAGACATCAACAAATTGTCTTCAAGAAATACATTTAGGAAAGCGCGCTTAAGCTGGCAACGCGGCAACTCGGCAACTTGGCAACCTGGCAAGATGAATTGCGACTTTCAACTTGATTGAAATCGGTTATTCAACTCTGTCATTCCAATAAGAAATGAACTGAAAGTGCTCAATAGAGTGCACAACTATCTAACAAGGCGTACAAATAAAAATGATGACACCGAAAACTCTCTCTATTAATAAGAAATATTACTAGTAGAGAATGCATTTTATAGGAAATCGATTTTGTTTCATATTATTTACAAGTTTGACTTGTCTGCATATTTTTATTAATTTTCTTTGACTTATCTCAGTCTTCTGCTTGAATGTACTGCCTACTGATTTACAATATTTTCATTTTAATTTATTATGTTTACAAATCTTCTTGAACTTGTAATTAAATATGTTTCCTTCTAGAACTCAGTTTTCTGGAACTCAGTTAAATCTGATCTGAAACAACTTTCGCGAGTTACTTTGCTTTATTCTTACTTTAACTTCACTTTCATTTAAGTGCGCGCTGATGAGGGAATCTCCCACAGACTGTCTGCGGCATTGAGACAGTCGAGAGAGTTCTGGTAAATTTCCACGAAATCATTTGGTTACGCATTTTATCAACACACCTGAACCTGAAAACAACTACAGTACTTCGGCACATATTTACATCTTCATCTTCAGTCTGTGAATTACTTTTATATTAATGACTTCAATGGAAGCGACCCACAATTTTCTGCAGACCATTTTGGGGCTAAGGTCAAGCGTAGATGCCGGCAAAACAATGTGTTGTTGGGGGGCCTGAGCGATGATTTCATCGATTTGGTTTCATCAGCCAACGAGAAAGAAAAATGTTAAAAAAAAAACGGAAAATTACATATGGATTCGCACATTGCATGCATAGCGTATATCGTATGGCGAATATCGGCGTCGTCGGCGGCAGTCGAAAATTGAGAAACGATTATCAATGCGATGCAAATCGCAAATCGGGCGATCAGTGTGTTTTTGTCACAAAAAGTCATTGCGCCGCAAACTATTGCAGCATCCATCTTTATCTTTCAAATCCATACGATAAATATCAGATGATCATATAGAGTGCATTGCTCCAAGCGCTATTTCAGGGACAACTCGTGTCAATGTTGTCAACATATCCAAAGTACGACGAGTACAGTAGTCGACAAATGGATGGACTCGATTTGGATTTCGATATCGATTCGGATTTGGATTTGGATCTCGATTCAGAGGCGGTACAGGAACACCTTGAACTCCCACTGACCGCCCCGATCGCTGACTTCGCCAGGGAAGAGAAGTCCGCTCTTAATTTATGCGCTAAGCAAGCTAAGATATTCTAAAATACGCCCAAAAACTCGTACAAAATACAAAAGAACACGGCAACATATTACGATGCATTGCGCCTGCAAATCTCTCAATATTGTTATACGAAATTCTGTGATATGCATGAGATATTTGGCGCCGATTCTCGAGCATACGAAATGCCCCCAACCAGCTCAGATAAATGCAAACAATATTCTAATGCAATAGTACTTTGCATGCTGTATCGAAAGGTGCCACCAAGTCGGCGAAATTCCTTTAATGCGCATCTTTCGCACTCTCGCTGCTCGCCTCGAATCTAAGGTTCAATGCTTGACATTGACATGTGCCAAGGCTTGCTGCGGGTTCTTTCCCTTGCCTCGCGCTTAGCTCTCCCTCTCTCTGTGTCTTTTTGCAATCTGTACACAAACTATAAACAAGCGAACCCATTTACCATATTGCTTTTGCTTTATCGCCTTCGTCTTGGCCGCCTCGCCAAATGGCTGAGTTCCCAGTTTGCAGTTCTCAGTTGTAGCGCCATGCGGGCGCAGCATGCAAAAATCAAAAAAGGAAAAAAAACAAGACCCAGAACTCAACCAACCAAGCCGCCTTCTTCTTCAATGCTGGCCGCTTAAACACAACAAACGGGCCAATGCAAACACATATGCCTGGCATGTGTCATATTTTGGATTTGTTTAGTCCTGTCCGTGCCTGGCCCACCACCAGGCGTTGGCGAAGGTGTGAGACTACGTCTCAGCGTTTGCTTGGTTCCCGCTTTCCCAACTGATAAACCCAATCGAGTAATTAATCATTAGCTCACACAACGTGTCAAAATCACGCTGTTCTTCAAGATAACAACTTATATATAGTATTCTGCCGATTATATATGTTTAGAGTAACCTAGTAATTATATAATTCTTACTATTAGATTAATAAAAGCTTCGCTATGTTCTAAGCTGAAGCGACTAGATATTTCGAGAATTGACATTTTGGTGTTTACATTCCTATTGAAAACGAAGCTTAGAAATAATTAAGAGACAGGCCGAGTATTCTGCGCAATGAAGGAGCCGTATTTATTAAAACTTTGAAGCTTCCTCTGCTATATAGACTGCGATATAACAACAGATAAAGCTTGTTGTAAACCAAGCAAAAATGCAAAGCTTTCTAGATTATTCCAAATGTGTATTTTTCATTATCTTACCTTTATAATTATATGATAAAATATATTGAGAACATTTCTTGTTATGTTCGAGCATTTTCCAAATAATGCTGAATATGTTTGCCATATAATCAAAATTTCAATTTTCTCAATGTTTCCTCTATATCCAACATGTGGACTTCTCTATAATTCACACCGTCTAACTCATATGTGTTTATAGCCAGTTCTGGCCTTTGGCTCAACTCTGCGCTACCTTCGACTTTCTCAGGCTGGTTCCCATGGCATAAACAGCAATTATATTAACACCAAATGCAAAACTCCAGCTGCGCCTTGCTGAACAAATTTTAGCGCCTCTACCTTTTTGGCAACTTATGGCATGGCCGGAGATGATTGGAAAAACAAGCGGAACTGCTAACTGGGACATGTGTGAAGGGAATGAGCACGTACTAAGACGTAGGTGCGATCCTCAGAGTTGTTGTTGTGCCACATGATAATGTGCAGTTCCATAGTAAATTTGGCCATAGTGTTTGCGCTTTTCCCATAGCGCCAGGCGTGCCAAGGGATTTCTCAAGGAAAATCTCACAAGCACACATTACGCGACGGCGCTTGGTGAAAACAAAAAAAAAGTAAAGAAAAACACACGAGTCAGAGTTGCATATGTTGCTGCGTTTGGTTCGTGCTAAAGGATCTTCCCACCAAGCACCAAGCTGTCTCTCAGTTGGTTATTCAAGAAATTTCCATGTGGTAATTCCTTTCGCTCTCTCGCTCTCACTCGCTTGCTCTCTGTGTCGATATATTAACAGCATTATCATAAAGAGCGATTTTATAACTAGGGTTGCCAAAAGGCGGCATCGACTTTTTCCCACCGTCGGCGCGCATGTGTGAGGGAAATCCTTGCAATTGGTTTTTTGCTGCTGTTGGGAAAACGCCCGACTGCCAAAACCAAATCCAAGTCTCACCGTACCTGAGGACAACACGTGGCCAGTAGCTGGCAAGACGGAAAAGCAATCATTATTAGCCCGCTTGCACTCTCAACTGTGGTCATCTCGAGTGCACAGGTTGTAAAGATGGCTGTTGTTGTGTTTGGTGTTGTTGCCTTGCCACACCCATCCGTTACATGCCGCACTTGACTTTATGCGCCGGCGCAGGCCGGGACAACAGGTAAGAGCAGGAGCGCAGCTCAACAGGTAACCATTTGCAAATAAAAGCAGCCTGTTGCTTCCGTCGCGTGTCAAGTGTGTGTGCGAGAGTGTGCGACTTTGTTATCCTGTCACTGTTCAACTACCTGTTGCTTCGGCTTCCACTTTGCATATACGTCGAGGATTTAATTTGAATGCCGAATTTGTGTTTATACTTGGACATTGAGAATCTTAGTTATTTCAGAACCACAACAAATCAATCTTCTAATTATGGAAACTGCAGATTGTTGCTTGGACCGATAGTATGAAATAAAACTGCAGAGTTGTGTAATATTCACCTATCGCATGCACTTGGTTGTATTTGATGACCTGCCCAAGTCAAACAAATGACCAGAGACCTATATTGATTACATTGATATTGATCGACAACTTAAGCAACATTGTCGATTGGGTTTAGCGAGAGAGAAAAAAAACTATGAACAAATTTAGCAAATTTAGGTATTAACATTCGGAGTTCGTGTCGTGAAACCAAATCCACTACTCGACGACGCTTCCGAATCCATCATATTAATATTGCCATCGTGTGGATCCGTCGGTGGGCCTGGATTCCGAAATTGTTCGGCCGAGATGCGTGTAAGCAGAATGCCAACACCTTCGATGAGAGAGAGCAATATGCCCCCAATGATGGCACTGCCAGCCATCGAGGCGAGACCGTTGCGTGCTGCCAGAATACCACCGGTGGCTGCACCACTGATAATGGAGTTCCATGGATCCTCCTTCTTGCGAAAGTGCACCAGTGTGCAATCAATAGTGCTAAACATGCCGCCCCAGGCAGCAAAATTGCCAGCAATCACCGGCGATCGCGATTTGACCGCCGCCAGGCTGCCAACGAAGCGTCGACTCAGCCCTTGGGGTGCGTTCCGAAAGCCCTTGAGGGCCTGAAAGATGCCACCGCCAATGCAGCCCATGGCGAATGCTCCGCCAGAGTCATCGACAATGCGATAGGGGCAAGGTTCACGTGAATACTCCTCCATACTGTGTGCCGAATTGGCTCTGGTTGCAATGGAGATGGAGATGGAGACGGAGACGGAGACTGGTTGCCTAAACTCGATCAATGTGGTCAAAAGCGAAATTTAACAATTTTAACAAATTTTTCAATTGTTTGTGTTTGTTGATTTTGAGAGATTTGAGAAAGAAGAACGTGCTTGTAACATGACATTTAAATCGATTATTGATACGATAGACACAACCTCAAAATGAGTGAAAGCTCAGTGATAGCTCACAGAAATGAGAGATGACGTCTTCACTGCAATAGAATCCCTTACAAAAGACAATTAGACGCCTTTGCAGCGACAGAACTAATATCAAACAAATAATTAATTAGAAAATGACTAACTCAAGTCAACTAATTAAGCAACTGACAAGACATAACTACAGCAAAGACTGCGAATATCACTGACAAGTTCTCTCCTTTATTTAAACTGAATTCAATATTATTAGGAAGTAAAAATATTAATCGCAAGTTGAGAAAAAATTGTAATGGCAAAGACATGCCAGATATTCTCAGCAAGTGTGGGTATAATAATTCCCGACTGATTTCAAATTGCGTTGTTAATTATATTTGTAAATGCGCTTCGCTCTAAAAAGGTATTTAAAAGCATATTCACAAATACGCGCTGCCTCGATAAGTCTTCGCTGTGTATTTCATTATCATATTATGATCGTCATCATCAGCTGCAGGCCCCCTTTACAGCGAACAGAGTCGAGTCCACTCCGATTTGAGTTGACAAACACACGGCACGGCAAATTACTCGAATATTATCAGAACACTTGGCACGAATTAACATACACAGAATCACTTAAAACAGGCCCAGTCAGTCAGTCGCGAGGTAAACAAAACGAAACGCACATGGGGGCAATAAAAGGGGCTGAGAATGCTTGGACGACGGGCGGGGGGAACTAGACTACGGTGCGGTCGGGATCGGGCGAGAGCCAAGAGCTTCGATAAGCGTTGCACAAAAGGTTGAGCGAGCGTAGTTAACCATAAAATTTACTGGCACAGCCTTAAGGTCTGCCACGCAGCTGGATGGTTGTCTGGAACGTATTTCTTTTTTTTCATTTTTTGATTGAGGTGGCTCGACGAAAGTCGCGATATACAAAGGAAAATGGTGGGAAACGGAAACAATGAGACCGATTGTCATCGAGTCCAGACAGAAGCTCGCGATTGCCCCATTCGACATGCATACATATAGCATATACGTAGTTTCTATGCATAATTATCACGCGACCATAATCAAAGATTTTGGGATGAAGCAATGTTTTGAAAGCCGACACAACTGTGTCCACAGCACACACATTGAGGGGCGATTCTCAGTAAGCTATAGATATGCTATATGCATGTACATACATAGATGGATATCGCAACTTGCAATGGTCTTTACAACAAGGTGTCAAACGCTGACAAATGAAAGTGAAACCCGCCCAAAAACTAAACTACAAAATAATGGGACACCTGGACACACACATACACACACACACCACACATAGCGATTGCCAAGCGCCAGTCTCCCGAGGAGGTCTGATTTCTCTCTTCGTTCCTCTGACTGTATGTCTGCCTGTCTGTCAAGTTGACATGTAAATCGTTAGAACGTGCTGGATTGATTGTTCTCACTTTAACGCGTTTATTGATTGTCTCCGATCCGAGTGGAATGGGGGCGGCAAAGGGGGAACGACAACCGATCACTGATCATTTGTCAGACGAGTCGCCGCTTGATAAACTTGTGTAATTTGTAATTGTAAATACGCGAGCTTGTCAACTGGGCACATTGTTGTTCGCTTCTCTTGATTCTTCAGCTTGTTAATGTGGGCACATTATGTGGAAACTATTCAAAGGATTGGCAATTTCTACGAAGGATGCGATGGTCAGTTTCCCACGAAATCATTTGGTTATTTTCACGGGAAAACATTAGATAAATATCTAATAAAACTGTCTTTCGTCGAATAGTAAACACGCTCTGACTTAATAAGGCAAATACTACAATAAAGTTTTAAGACTCAAATCTTAATCGAAATTAAGAATTACTTTCTAATTAAGTAAAAACCTGCGAATACCTTTAAATTTATAAGGTTATCACTACAGTTCCTGACTTTAATTGAAATAAAGTTTGAGTCCTGCAATCACCTGCCCAAAAACGGGACAGCTGCTGTTATGCAACTTCTGTTGCAGCTAAAGAAATACATCTGCATATGGAGCAGAGAAACTCATTTACCTAACCATTCAAATTGCTGCACATGCCAAAATGCGAGCACAAACAATGCAAAACAATTGCGGTTGCATTACCCAAGACAGAGAGAGCGTGGTGGGGAAATATGAAAATACAAATCAAAAGGCAGCAGCAACAAAAGGACTCAGGTAGGAGCAAGGACGAGATGCTGCCAACGAGATGTTGGCATGCCGCCAAATTGAAAAAGAAGAGCAAAAGGAAACGAAACGAAGCGCAGGCGCTGTCGAATGGTGCACTATTGTTTATCACACTCTCTGCCCCTCCAGTCTCTGCGCTGCTGCTCCCTACATCCTCGACTACTGTGATTATTTTGATGACGACGCTCAACGTTTTGTTCCTGTGGCCCATTGTGTGATTGCAGATGCAAGTCAACGTCCGAGTCGAAGTTCTCTTTCCTTCTGCAAACAGATGCACGTCTTGCCAAAAATCCCTGTCCTTTGCCTGTCGTGGTTGGTCCTGTGCCTGGCTAAGACGCGCCAAAGAAGCAGCTGTCAATGCCCAGCCACCAACGCGCCAGCCAAGCCAACACCCTCAAGAGCAGCGTTCGTATACGAAACATCATCATGGTTGACAGTTTTTTTTTCTTTCAAGCAAACTGATTTGTGCTGCCCGCGTCACGACGACGCAGATGCATTCCGTGTGCCACTCTCTGGACAAATCCTTGGGTTTTCGCCGGCATTGTTGAGCCTGGATCGACCGTTACACCGGTGTAATGAGTTTCCTCTTCGTGTAGCGTCTTTTTATTTTTTGCTTGGTATTTCTCTGCGTATTTTTTGCGGGCTGCCTTACGCTGTCCTGCTTCCGTCGAAAGGTGTTAAAAATGCTGTCAATATGGGCGTAATTCTCGACCTAAACTGTAGCTTTGTGATTGCATCAGTTCAGGGTTTAGCCTGCTCCAGTTTTATAGACTCTGTGCGACAGATGATTCTGGTGGTTAACAATTAATGGCATGTCTGCATTTGCTGTCATTGTATATTATAAAAAAAATCTAGTTTTATATGTCCCCTCCCCTACAATGCTCTTATTTATAAATTTGTGCAGTTTAACGAAACTTCGCAACTCAATTTCTAGTTGCAAAATTATATTATAATTTAAAGAACATATTTATTATACATGGCATCAGTCGAATGATCAATTTTGAGGAAACTTAGTCATGATAGATATGTAGAATTGCAAGGCATTGGCAGCGTAATTGTTTGAAGGGCGATTTCTATGTATGTGTGTGTGAGCAGTGCCAAAAATTTGCATGTATGGGTGTGAAATCCATGTGTAAGTGTTTGGCTAGGCGGCGGACCAAGAAATCAAAGACGAAGGATCGGCTAAGTGGGCGTGGTCAAACGGGAGAGCTTCGTAAAGACTGACCAGACTTTTGATATGTGAATGTGTGTGTATGAATGTAATTTTGATCAAATGCTGCCGGAATAAGCAGATGTAATTGTAGCTGGTGTTAGAAAAGTATAAATAGCTGAATAGCTCCTACAGAATTGCAAAGCAAGCTGTATGCGTATGTGTGTGTGAGCAGTGGCAAAAATTTGCATGTATGTGTGCCATTTGCATGTGTGTGTGTTAGTCTACACGTGGGACCGAGATGATGACTTGGATGCGCCCAGTGGGCGTAGTCAATCAACAAAGCTTCACAAAGGTATCGCGAGCTGTTGAGATTTACATGTGTGTGTGTACGTGTGTCAAATACTTATTAAATATGTTATATGATATTCATTTTGGGATTAAAACTGGAGCTATTAGATTGATTTGTTTCTCTGGGCTTGGTTCACATAGGAGGAGGCATTCTGTGGCTGCTAAAAGTACATCGTAGTTCCTTGCTGCCGCTCTATAGTATAAAGAAGTCGCCTCGATATTTTTTTTATAAAATTGGGGCTTTCATGCATTTTGTCTCACTATTCTCTGCGTTCTTCCGCTTCCGGGCGGTCTCCTGCAACTTAATCATCGCTTCAGTATTGTGCAATTAATAAATATTTATTCACCTTTTCCAAGGGTCTCTTTAAGGAGACACGTTTAATAGGCTAAACAGCACGCTTAGTAGACCGGCCAAAGTACTATCGCCAGATTACTAAAACATGGAAAAGGGACAACAATGTTTAGTCTAAAGAAGACAACGCGCTGACACAGACAATGTACATAATGCCCAGGCATTGACAGGATAACGAAGCATGAATAGGCACGAAACCTGCGCGAATCTCCCCTCATAAAAGTCGGATTCGGAATCAAAGTCAGCATAGAAGAGCACAGAGCACAGAGCACGAGCAGATGGCAAGTGGCGTACAAGCGGCAGGTCATAAGGATGCGGAGCGGAGCTTCTTATATTTTCCAACAAGCTGGGGGGTTGCTGGGGATCATTCACAATTGGGCGAGAACAAAGGATCACAGGTAGCTGGTTGCTAGATGGTAGCTAGCGAGGATTAAGCGAAGCGGCACCCGCACATAATCGTCGTCACCGACGTCGTCATCGCCGCATCGCCTCATCTCGATACGGCCAGGTGATCCAACTTTTTGATTTCTTCTGGCTAAGGACATTGATACGCCGACAGCGTTTTTTGTGTGTTCTATACATTATTTGGGATTCTTGGAAGCAATTCCTTTCGTTGGCTTTTCAAAACATTTACTCCAATGTGTCTGCTCAGTCGATCAGTCTGTCCTCCAGTCTCTCTTTTTCTCTCTTTATTGTGTCATGAGGTCCTGCGTCTATTGATTGTGCAATGCACCCGGTCCAAGGCCCGTGGCAGTGATTTTATTTTCGGTTGTTGTGTGTGTCCGTGTGCTTGTGGTTCATTCTTCTTCTGGCTTCGATTTCGATTTATGGATTGGTACTTCTTTTGTCCGTGCCAAAAACTCGGCTCTGCAGTTGTTCCTGGATCTGCTTTGGGGGTTGCAATCAACCATTCATTGTCAACGACATCACACATCGTATATCTTGGGCCACGGTTTTGTTTGCTTTTCTACTATTTTTTCAGTACATCTTTAACGTTTTCTTTGCGTTTTCTTTTTGGCAATGCACCGGGCCAGGCTGCAATAACTGTAAAACAGCCAGAAGACAAGTATAACGATAGTTTGATAAACTTAGGAGAAAAGCTAATGAAACTGCTGACTTGCTGACTGTAACTTCAGCATATGTTGGACAACTTAGCGGGAGTTGTTAGTTGGTTGGATGCTTGTAAGACATTTTGGCGCATTCTGCTTGTTTTTTGCGCCCCATTTGCTGCCACCATCTGCTGACCTATAACTGCACTGGCAACAATAGAGTTCACTACCTTTTCAGGCCATTGTGCGGCGGACAAGGTGCAAAAATAGGATGGCAACAAAAATCCCTTAAGGCGCACCTGCAGAGATTCTTCCAACGACAACAGAGGATTCAGGCAAAGCAGAAGGGGTTTTCCGATCAGGCAACTGCCTGATGAATGAAGTGCATGGTGCTCTCGCAAATCACAATCTCTTGCAAAACCATAATCTCGACCTAAGCTAATGCTAATGAGCGGGCCAAACCCGAGGTGAAAAGCCAGGAAAGCAGGTACTTGCAACACGACAAGTGCGAGGCGATTTCCTTGGCCTGGGTTTAACCGCTTGATGAATGAAAGATCGCGGGTTATTTCGCGATATGCTCGCGGGCAATTCCGCGAGCATATTAGCGTTTTGGGTGATCATTAGGTAGTTGGCAGTTGGCTTGCTTGTTAATTGCGCGGAATAACACACGTAATAACCGAAATTGTTGGGATCGCCCGTTAGGTGTAGGTAGAAGTTAGGGAGGAGGGAGAAATTCCCGAGGAGAGCTCTCGCAGGACGCTGACCAATGGCCGCTTGTTTTGCTTGAGTTTCGCTGACTGCGTAATTGGATAAGCTGGGAAATTACTTTAAATCCAATGCGCTGATCCACATCCGGAGTGAGAGCAGGAAAATCCACCATAGGAAACTACAAAATGGAAATACATCAAACTCGCTGATATGTACTTGCAGAGTTCCCATCACACCCAGCATTTGCAGCACTGCCATTGGTCATTGGATTGAGAGCGAGAGAGTCGCGATCGCCTTTTGGGAAATTGGAATTTTGCATTTGGCACTTGGAATTTTCTCAATTTTTGTGCGTTTTTGTCATCGCGCTTGGGTTTATCAAAACTTTTGGGTTTGCTACATTTGCTTAGGTTTTTTTTTGTGCGTTTCGCACATTTCCCTGGGAAAGTGTGTTATGCTGCAGCAAACTGTGGGAATATGCGTGTGATTTGGTTTTTTTGATGACTGGGAAATCAAATTTGTTAGTATGCGGGCTATGCTGTTTTTCCCTAGGATGTGGACCTGGACATGGGTAAAAACAAATCTAGTGCCTCCTTGCATCCTGCAACGATGTGGGATAGTTGTTTGATGTGCATGTGAAATAGGGCAAGTTCAAGTCAAGAAAATGCTGGGCAGCGAACAGAGGATCCCACGACTAAGGTTGTTGGAGATTATAAGATGTGGCAACAGATAAAAAAATGCAGAAAGTCTCCCACAGTGCTCATCTAAGGGGATTACCAGATTCTGTTGAGGTTACACCTAGGAAACTTGAGAAACAATCTTGTGAGCCCCAAATTGCTGCAACCTGCTTTTAAATGAAAGACTAATGGCCAGAACTTGATCGAGCAGCACACGGCATAATAAGTTAGTGAAAAGTGTCCCCCTAAGAGCTAATAGTGTGTACCGACTATTTATAGTTTTACTTATGGCTTCAGATGCAATGCCAATTGTAGATGCAGCAGCGCACAACACAGCACACAACTCAGGTTCAAATTGCCTCCCCCTCCGCCTGTGGCAGATGCGAGTGTGCGTCTCGAAAATCATCCCCAAAATCATTCAATTTAACTCGTGAAAAATGCCACAACTTAAAAATAGAAATTGTTTCAACTGAAAGCGAAACTCCAAATTCCACGGATGCTGACAATACCTGAGAGTGAGTGTGAGATTGACAAGAGTCAAGACTGCAAACTGTAGACGAAGACGAACATGCTTTGACGAGTTATTACAGCGTGCTTGAACACGGGGGAGAGTAATACGAGTAGGAGAGAAGCTGGCTGTCTGTCACAAGTTATGAGCGTCGATCAGCGGAAGGGAGCTTGGCTCAATACCTGGCAAGCTGAGGGAGGGTGCGCCTGCGTTCCAAGGGATTCTCAAAGCGTTCCCCGAGAGCGTTGTCAGGTAGCCCCTGGTTGGCAGGTAATGCGAGCGAGAGAGGCAGCGAGAGCAAAACGGAACGAGAGAGAGAGCGCGATAAATGGGAAACACGCAATAAGGGTATGGGAAAAGTGTTCGAGTGTGTGTGTGTGGTGTGAGTTGTTGTTGTTGTTGCTACCTAGCACAGCATACACGTGCGTCTGCCTGCCTCTGTGTGTGCGTGTGTGAACTGAAGAAGAACCACCACCAAATAGGCAGCCGTCTGGCGGGCAGGCAGGCAGGCATTCAGTCAGCAGCCCCGCTGCCGGGCATATAAAAAGAGCTCGCTCTGCCCTCGACCTGTCACAGCAACCTCAGCGCTCGTTGAGTAAGCAACTCTCTCGTCTCGCCTCGATCTCTCGAACTCACGAAAAAGTACTCGGAACTACACGCAAACGCATTTAGCGCAAACGCATCATCAACAAATCATATCAACACCACATACTCGCTAACATGGCCGTCAACTACAAGAGCTGCCCGCTTAAGAAGCGTCCCATCGTCTTCGTGGACGAACTGCCGCAAACGGAGGCCTTGGCTTTGACCAAGAGCTCACAGTTTGCGCCAGTGTCGGCACCACTGGAGGAACAACCACAGGATCTCTCGCTCAAACGCAAGGCTAGCGCTCTGGATGACTCTGAGGATTATGAGCTGCCGGCAAAGCGGGAATACGTCTTGAATCTCTCAAAGGCAACACCACCACGCCGTGCCAGCTCGCCTCTCAGCTCCGCTCTGCTTTCGCCGCCTGCCGAGCAGGAGGATTACCAACCCACCGATATCCACATGCGTGGATTGACTGCCGCCACAGCGGGCTACACAACGAATCCGTATCAATCGGCGTTTGTGATGGCCGCTGGTTGCAATCCCATCTCCGCCTTGTGGAGTAGCTATCAGCCGCACTTGAATGCTGCCGCATTTCCATCGCCAGCCAGCTCGCTGGCATCACCACACTCAGTCTACAGCTACCAACAGATGACGCCACCATCGAGTCCCGGCTCGGATGCCAGCTCCGAGCCCGAGGATCTCTCCGTGCGCAACGACATTCCGCTGCCGGCGCTGTTCCACCTCTTCGATGAGGCACGCAGCAACAGCCTGGCTTCGTCTTCATCCTCTGCCTACTCGTATGCCAGCTCCAGCAGCTCGAGCAGCTGCGCAACCAGCTCGGCAGCCTCAACATCGAGTGCAACTGCAGCCAAGAACTATCGCTACAAGTGCGACAACTGCCAGAAGATGTACTCCACCTCAATGGGTCTGTCCAAGCATCGTCAGTTCCACTGCCCGGCTGCCGAGTGCAACCAGGAGAAGAAGCAGCATTCGTGCGAGGAATGTGGCAAGCTCTACACTACGATCGGAGCACTCAAGATGCACATTCGCACCCACACACTGCCCTGCAAGTGCCCCATCTGCGGCAAGGCGTTCTCTCGCCCCTGGCTGCTGCAAGGACACATTCGCACACACACCGGTGAGAAGCCCTTCCAGTGCCCTGACTGCCCGCGTTCGTTTGCCGATCGCTCGAATCTGCGCGCCCATCAGCAGACGCATGTGGATGTGAAGAAGTACGCCTGCCAGGTGTGCCACAAATCGTTCTCGCGCATGTCGCTGCTCAACAAACACACCAGCTCCAATTGCACTATCACAATTGTCTAGACTGGATGCTCTAAGATGACTCACCAACATTCCGCTGGCAAGGATCCAACACAGAACAAAGCAAAGCCAAACACATATTGACGACAATACGATGACCTCAAAAGCCCAACTCATAGTTAAAACTCTGTAATTTATCTAAGTTCTCTCTACTCGGTTTTGGTGCTATAGCATAATACTCTCTATTTATTTCGTTTTATAGCTCTTAAGTATTCTGTACATTTACACCCAAACATTTATCAGACAGCATTTGACCAAATTGTACGCGATTAGCTCTTAGTGTTTATTTAACTAATATTTAATTTATACAAGTTTAATTATAGTTATGTTTAGCCAATGTTAATGTTAAGATCTTTATAGCTTTTAAGTGAATATTACATATTTTTGATAAGAATAAAATTTAAACAAAATGACAAAAGAAATTTCAAACTGTGTTCTTGATTTCAATGGCAGCTAAACAGCTATAAATGGTGTTTAAATTTCAGCAAACTGTTGTTTTCATAACAAATGATGCAGCGAAGCACAAATATTACAAATGATTAGCTTAACATTTCAGCTAAATACAAATAGCAAATCTTCTTTTCATCGTTATTTTGGAGACGGAAATGCAGGTCGTACTTCCGCTCTGTTCAGATTTCAACAGCTGACAACTGGCAACAATTTCTCCAGCTATTCTATAACAATATCGTGTTCTCGTGTTCTGAGAGGCAAAAACACCTTTCCAACAGGCAAACAATAAATGCTGCACTTTCAATTTCAGTTTGCTTTGAAAGGACAACTTCCTCTTAACCCGCCCCTAATATTTCATCAAATCATATCAAAGAGTAGATTTTTGCACCTTTGGCAAACGCAAATATTTAATTAGCTGTTCTGTTGACAACAATATCAAAAGGTTTCCTGCTTCTTGTCAATCTTCAGCAATCCTTTTGCTCCTCACATTTGTTTACCCAAAGGATACGCGACGCATGCGCTTCGACGCAGGTGATAGACGTACCAATAGGACAACACCGTAGACAGCGACAAGGACGACGACGACAACGGCTGCTTATCGAAGCAAACTCGGTATTTGAACTCACTGATTGACAGACGGCAGACTGGAGTCCTTAGATTGCCGACTACAGACGGTAATTTGTAGCAGGCTCTGCGTTATCTAGGCACACTTAGAAAACATTTGAAAAGTATCTTGGACTTGATAATGGAAACGCGTTGATTATGCTTAATTACCTGTGTTTCGCTTCTCCTGCTCTCTCTCTCTCTCTCTCTCTCCGATAAGCTCATTCACAGGTTGCCTTGACAGTCACGTACGCTCAGAGATTAAGAAACCAATTCAAGCGGCAGTTTTAAAAGATGCGTACATTAGTGACATTTTGCAGCAGTGGCAACACCTTTCTACCATAAATAAAACACATTCAAAGCGCAAACACACATGTTCCTAGAACTACACCTTGGCCAGGCACAACAAAAATCCCAACAAAAACCTATCATTTCATTCTATTTTTATTGTTTTCTTTCTTTCAGTCGTAATCAGAGCGCGTCGCATGTGCAATTGCAAAAAAACAGAAAGACGTTGAGGTAAGCGAAAGGACAATGCGAGTACCGCTATGAGAAAAAACACCTTGCGCACCTTTAGCGAAACGAAAAATCCAAAGAATTCAGCTTTAGCATGAAGCAGTGGGCTATTTACACTAAAACAAATATTCAAAATATTTTTCAAATTTAAAACTTAACGACTTTATGTCTTCTACCAAAAAATAAGTTCAAAATAAGATAATATTCCATAATTACCTTCAGTCATATTATTAAAATCTACAAATTATATTTAGCAAATCTCGTATTCAATACTATATTCAATAATTTTTGTATTCAATCTTATTTTCTTAAATTTCTAATTTTTGCGCAGTGTATCTCTCTGTACCTGTCGCCCTGTTGTCTGCGTTGTGTGAGCGTTGACTCGGTTGCCTCGTCACCTACTGACCCAGTACTGCGAATGCAGAAGAAGTTCTTTGGCTTCTCATCTGCGCTCTGGACTCTGTGTGATGTACGCCGCCTTTGTTGGGCTTACTATTGTTGCGGCATCCTTTTGGCCCGTCTTTCAGCCATTCCCATTGTCCTGTGTTTATCCGCAAAACTCGTAGCTAATCATTGCCCAGACAGCACAAAGCGCGCGCACACTCGACTCAACTGATCTGGCACCAAAGTCAGAGCAAATCCTTTGATTGAATGACCAACAACAGCGACAACAACACGAATACGAGACGAGGATGTGGTAAGCACCTGAAGATCCACGCGGATTGGATCTGCTTTGGAGAGCAGCTAACAAATTGCAATTGACAGAGGAATCCAAGTCGAGTCAATCGGGAACAAGATGCGATCGGATTCGCAACAAAACATACGAGTACCAGACTTTTTTATGCCGTACAAATCGATGGCTGGCCATGATACAAGTCACAGCATTTGTAATTGCCGGCATTGGAAGAGCAGCAACAGCTGACGAGGGAGGGGAAATTGCGATTGGAGGGGCGATCAGGAGGTGGCTTCGCGGAGGAACACGAGACAAAGTCGGGGCAATCAGTGAGCGGCGGCGCATGTCACACAGCCACAGAAAACAAGTGAGTGTGGAGATGTAAACGACTGTAATATACCCATTGAATCAGAAGAGATTTCTTATTATGCTAGAGCATACAAAGATTATATATTTAGAATACATTCTTCTTTGAGTCAATTCTATCTGAGTTAATCACTTCTTAACTATTGCACATTTTTCCAATATTAAATCCGAAAAACTGCCTGAACTTAGACGACCCGGTTTGCTTTGCTTTTATGGTTACAGCGTATGCTAAACTCATGCAAAACAAACATTAGGAAATGCAATACGAATACGAGTCACAACAATCGCAGCAGCAGCAGCGGCAGCAGCCACTTTGGCAGTCACTCAGGCCAAGCCGGGCTTAGGCTGAGTTGCAGGCTGCATCTGTAGCTGTAGCTGGGGAGTCGTGGTCGTGGTCTTTGTCGTCGTTTAGGACGTCTGAGATTACGACGATTACGTTTTACTCCAAATTTGTATGCTGCCAGAGTTGTAATTGAAAAAGCATCAACATTAATCTTGGTAACTCTGGCGCACTCGTCGCATTCGCATTCGCCTTCGATTTCGATGTGGATTTGGATTTGGATTTGGATTCGAATTTCGTAACCCCCGCCAGAGCAGATCGAAGATAAGCAAACAGAAGAAAACAAAACTAGTGAAGCGGGTGTCTCATGTGGGGGCTCTGTTGCTGCTGTTGCTGCTTAGTTGCTGCGGTTGCTGCCAAACTCTGAACATGGCCAAAAAAAAAGCATATTGCTTAATCGCTTCCCAGAGATGTGGAGCACTGAGATATGATCTATCTACCGACAAGTGGAGCTATATGTGATGTGATGATCGTCAAACGATCGCAGCGCATAAATCAAATGCCTGCGGAGAAATTGCAGCTGACAGCAGAGCCACGAGTTGTTTTGTCTCTGACGTCGTGGACAACTGTCTCGTACTTGTTGAGTACTCTTGAAGTCCAAAACAGAAAAAACAAAAAATAAAAACATGAATACTTTATGGCTGTGGCCATATGCAAAGCGATCGTGGCCAGCATTCGACACCCATTTCCCCTTTATGCTGTCAGCGATCTTTAGCCAGTGTCAGTCAGTCAAATACCAGATGGAGGGACAGTGTGAGCGACCTTAACTGTAAAGCACAGCCGCAGACCGCATTAAGTTCTAGGCTGAGCGATCAAGTTCTGCGCCTCGAGTTACCTCGCCGAGGAGTCGTGGCGTTAGTTGTCGCTAAGTGCAACTCGTTGCAGTCTTGTCTTGTCTCGTCTCTGCTAGCGATGACAGCGTGTCATGTCGTGTCGTGAGCATATCTCTTCATAATCCACAACGCCATATTCTATGATCTTTGGGGCCATCTCTAGATTGCACTACTCTTTGCTTTCGCTCGCTTCGTGCCCGGTTTGCCAAAGCTTTGCTGTAGATCGTCAAGCGTTGATAAATGTTGTTACTTGTCGTTGTTGCAAGTTGCTGATGTTGTTGCCGCAGAGTCGTTGGCAACATCGCCGATCGATGGGTGGTTATAGTTGACATGTCGTTTTGTGTTTCCTTTGGCTGGCTCATCATCATCATCATCGTCAGGCGACATGATCAATGCGCTCCAGAGGCAATCGTGGTCTGTTGCTGCCACACACTGATTGCCCTTGACAAGTAGGTATTTCTGCGCAAGCAAACGGTTATTTGTGGCAATGATCTCTCTTTTCTTTAATTAGTCCCTCTCTCTCCCTCTTTCTCACTCTCTTTTGAAACGCCTAAAAAGCACCAATTACTTCCTGCTTTTGGTTGGGCGGCGGACGCATCTTCGCCGCGTCAATTTGAATTTTACAGAAGCCAGCGATCAAAAAAGATCCAAAAATAAATATTGCATAAAGAGTATAGTCACAAAAGAAGCAAAAAAAGGGTAGAAAGTAGCGCCTCTTACAGCAACAGCAGCACGTATACACGGAGCATATCCGATTCCGTTAATTTGCAGGCAAATCGATTCCATTGCTCAGCGCTGAGATTGCATCTACTTGACACACATCGCACGCAAATCGATGCGGTAGCTTTTACAAAATGCTCGCATATGGAGAATGTTACAACAAGACGGCCCCCTCCTCCAATAAAGATGCGATGCGACAACGATGAGCAATGCGACAATCCGATCCAAAAATAACTAGCAATAGCAATTCGATCGATCCAGAAATGCGACAGTCAGAAAGCAGAAAGCCTACGACACAAAAAAAATGAACGAAATGATTTATGTATGTGACTTTCTTCCCGCTATTGAAAGCAGGCCTACATCGGTGTCCCCTTCCCTGGCTTTGTGCCGCAGCTGTGGCAGCACAAATCGATGAACGAAGGCGAGAGAATATGACTTCAATTCGCCGACTGAACTGATCGATTCTGCAGCTACGAATTTGTGGTTTTAAATGTATAATAACTGCTTAATTTTCCTTCGCTCTTTACCAATCCTTACAGTCTCTTTGTCTCAGTGTCGCTGCTTCTATCTGTGCTCAAGAAGTGCATAGAACGGTAATTCATGATGCCATGCTATCCAATGAAATTCGATGAAAATATATGCTAAAAATCTGTTGCAAGAGCAGCATTCACGTGTGCTTTTTTCAACAAGCAGACAGTTGGTTGCTATGCAAATCGTTGGCTCGCACTCATCATCTATTGGATTCAGTTCACCTGGATGACGATGACGACGTGCATAGAGACGAGTTAGTCTGTTAGTCGCGACTTTTGAAATATACATGAGAAAGACTTTCTTCCGTTTCCGCTACACGACGATGACGTCTGCAATTCCCCCTCCTTCACCCGCTCTAAAGATGCATTTTATGAGCCACACAAACACACACACACGCAGCCACTCACAATAGAGAAGTGTGTGTCGGCCACACATCGTAAACTAACAGTTTGTGAAATGGTAAAACGTGTCCATTGGGCAATTAACTTTATCTTAGTATAGACGCACAACTGTCGGCCCGTCTGTCGATCTATCGATTCTCTTTCGTTACCTGTTCTGATTTGAGCACTGAAAGTGAAACCGTAAATTTTGCCCCCGGGACAAGGGCCGTCTTCGGCTCTCTTGGCTATCGAATCAAACATCAGGTGTCGACTGTCGGCTTCTTCAGTTCAACGTACCTAAATTACCAGCTAGCAATGATCATTTCATTGAGGGCAGCGATCGAACCGATCCTGTCTGTCGGCGGCTTCATCAAATTTTTGGTCAGTTTGTAATTAATTTCATTCTAGCCAAAATAGATACATCTTCTTGCCAACAAACACACTGTGCGCCATATGGCGCAAGTCCTGCTGCCCCACGCCTACCAAACAACACAAGGTTCACTTGCTCACTCCCTCGCACGTTCATGCTACACTATTTGTGTCTCGCTTGCAACCCGCTTAGTTAGTGGCAATTAACACGACACGCTTTGGCCCTGTGCCGTTCGTGCGCCGAGTTATTTATAGTGCGGGGGATGGCGCATTTGGCCATAGCTCACTTTTCATCAATTTTTGGTAACAACAACAGTTGGTCAAATGCCCAGCCAGGCCACATAGTCCTTTTTTGTGGCCCGTAGTTTTCCCTAATGAATTCATTCGCTTCACTTTTTGGTTGTAAACTCGGGGTTCATTATCCTCGCGTTATACATTTCGATGTGGGCAGTTGTTAGCCCCTGGTCCCTCTTCTCTGGAATTGTTAAAAGGATTGTGCATTCTACAGAATTTATTGGGTGTGTCCGACATTTATTAGTGGCCACTCGCACTGCTCTCTTTCTCTCTCTCTCTCTCTTTTTGTGTTCCACCAGCCTGTCTTTAGCTGCATTTTTCAGTATATTTTGATCGTGTTTTGATAAGCGGTTGTACGTTGTTTGTCTGGGGTTATGCATAACGATTAATTAAAAGGTTCATTCCAAAGAGAGCGAAAGGGGAAAGAAGTCAGTGAAGCATTGTTTGATGATTACCTTTAGCTGCATTTATGAAATGACTTCGAAAATTATTAAGCTAATGAGTTAAAGAACTCGTTTAGCAGGATTAAATTATTTTGAACAGTATGGATAATGCTAAATATTAATAACAACTTGCTGGACTTACCAATGTCATTAAAGCTTCCTGCTGTAGCTGTAATAAGACGGAGATTGATATTAAAAATATGAACTTTATATGCAATTTTCATAATGTACTTGGCATTTAAGTTTATTAGTTTAAAATTAAGACCTATAGCAAGTAGTTAAAGTGCCTGTTAATGGAGCAACGTGTAAGTTCAATTGGGTCTAGCAGCTTTGTCTAAATATGATTTGTGCTCTCGTGTCTTGCAAATTAGCATATCAAAGGTGAATGCAATTAATTTGCGAATTTACATTTCTGCAAATGGTAAGAAACGCAAATTAACACCTAAAAAATAAAAAAAAAAACAAATCTCCAGTGTAACCTGTGTATAGCGGAACTGGAACTAGCACCAAAGCTAGAACTGAAACTGGCAATCCGAATAGCATAGACATTTATCAAAGTACAATATATCGTGTGGCCATATATCCAATTGCACCCACATGCCACCGCCGCACGCCACAGAACTGGCGCCAGAATCAAGCTCAGTCTTTCGCTCTGCTCAGATTCCGGGGCGAGTTCTCTTTGCTTGGCATTCGCACACAAAGTTTTCAATTAAAATTCAAATTGATGCAAACAAGTGGCCAAGCCCCATTCCAGTCCCCAGTCCTCAGTCCACAGACCTCAGTTCGCAATCTCCAGCAGTTCTCCCCTCAAGTTACAGTTGCAGTTGCAGTGCCCAATCGAAGTCCAGGTTCAAGCCTCACATTAACAAATTGAAATTTGCTCGCGTCGCTTTGACAATGCTAACGCCCCCAGACATTGTACTTAACTATAGCCTGATTTCTTTATTTCAATAATTTTGCATAGATTGCCTGCCCATAGAGCTATAAGCATAACTGCCAGTGAGCATAAACAGAATGTGAGTCGAAACCCAAGCAACAAGCCATTGACATCGGCTTCGACAGCGAGTTAGGAACCGTCAAACTGTCATTTGATGGCGTCGCCAGCGACGCCTGATAATATCGCCAATTATTGGAGTTGCCTTTTGGCAACTTTTGCCAGCTTTTGCCAACTTAATATATATAGTTCAAAGTCAAAGTTTTGTTATCTCCCAAGTTGATCTGGAGTTTGATTAATTGCCAAGTGAGTGTGACTTAGCCTCAAGCTAAAATGGGAGTGCAAAACTCGAGAATAAATTATTTGCCGGCTGATAACTGACAGAGCTGCAGTTCCTGAAAGTTAACTCCAATTGCAGCCTATCGCAAAACACTTTTCATTTAGTTTCAATTCTATTCAAAACAACAGCTTATCCTTGAAGTATAAAGCAATTTAAGTTAAATTGTATTCACAAGATTAAAGTTCAAACTACTGCTGCGGGCAAAAACTATGGACAATTTGAAATTTATTTAAAATTACTAACACTGTCTGAAAGTCAAAATATTGATTTAGATTTAAAAGCATTTCAAATATATTTATAGACTAAGACTTCAAAAATATCTTTTATATATTTTAGCGTATCTTTAATTTAAATTTGTCTTTCTAAGTGTACCGTTAGATTGTGCCCTCTTTCTGTCAGCTTCTGTGACCGTTAACAAAATATTTCTTGCGAACCAACGTTACGCATTGTCAACTGATGCAGTCATAGTTAGCTCCATTGGCCGCCTTCCGTGTCAGACGGCTCCCCGCCCGTACTTAACCCCATCTCAAAGTTCCCTGTGGCAGTAACCGCGATACAATGACATTTCCTAGTTTTGTGGTCGGTCAAAAGTCTTCCTGGAATAGAGTTACGGCAAGTGCAGGGGCCCAACTCTCACTTGGCGTGCAACAAGCGGCTCTCAACTGGCAGGCACATAATGCAACATGACATGCGCCGCATGTGCAACACACAACAGCCGAGCAAATGTTGCAAATATGAGTTCATTATTTAAACGTTGACCAAAAACAAATTGACAAGTAAATGCAGCACATGGCTGAGTTTTCGCTTCGTTTTCCACCTGGAGGCCAACTAGAGCTCTTAGCTGCAACGCCAACTCGGAGTCTCGCTTGGCGTTGGAGTCGATGCTGTTGCTGTAGCTGTAGCTGGAGGCCTGTTGGTTCCTCTAGTTGGGTTCGCATTTCTGCTCCAATAGCTGCTTCGCCGATGCTGCGTCCATATGACGCACACACAAACACACTCATCAACACACACATTGTGTGTGTGCTCTCTTAAATGGACGACGCGTTCGTCGCACCGCGTGCCACTTCAAAGGCACCAAAAACCGCCGCAAAGCGCCAGGCGAGCCACGCACCACAGTGCAACACAGTGCAGCAGGCGCCTTCTTTGGTGGCTTGATCTTTGGCCAAGCGCCAAGCTCGAGCCTCGATCGTTGGGCTGCACTTCCCACTTGTTTGCCGCGCTCATTCGTTTTGCAGTTATGAGTTGGCAACAACAACAACAACAATATTGTTGTCGACGTGCAACGTCATAGGCTCAACTTGTTAACGCTTTGGCCTACAGTGTAAACTTGCGCCTCATCCTCGCGACTCGAACCTGTGGCATGCTCCAGCTCGTCGTAGTTGTTGTCGTTGTTGCCGTTGTCGTTGTTAATGATGCCTTATAATGCCAGCGCGCCTGATTTGCCACAATTTATTATGAAAATCGTAATAATCTCGGCGATTCCTGAACCCACAAGACGCATTTGTCTTTGACGTCGGCGTCGTCGTCGGCGCTTATCTTTCAGCCTGAGTTGCGACTCCAGCTCCAACTCCAACTCTAACTTCGAGTACGGATCCGTGTCTAGTCTGCAAAGGTTTTGGACTGTGGCCTCAGCCCATCCGTCAGCGTCGCCGCGTCGATAGCTGGTTAATGCTTTTGGCCGCGGCCTTTTTGCCGCTTTGGTAACACGATACGCAGTTCAAGTGTCTCCCTCCCCCTGCCATCATCCAGCTACCCATCTAGCCAAGCAACCCACTCCCAAAGTGAAGCTGCCCAACTGTTGCGGAGCTCTCTCACTGCGCGTGTCATATTGGCATTTCCTCTTCTGGCTGTGGGGCAACGCCTACGTGACCAGCGTCCAACACTGCCAACGAACGAGGCTCGTCTTAAATCGTTTTCAAATTGATTTTTGCCGTCAAATTTGCACAGTCGGAACAAAGCAGCAACAAGCAGCAAGGGAAGACTGAATGGATGTGGATGTGGATCATTTCATGTTGTGCTTGTTGTCGTCGCAAAATGTTACTAATAGTTCGAAATTACAAGCCAATAATCGTTTGTTTGTGCAGCCCTCTCTTTATTTTTCAAATGCACCGAATGCATTCACAGCGAGTACTCATTGAATATGAACTACGAGTAGGTGGACTCCTTTTGATAAATGAACAGGCAGTGCAAAGCTTTCTTCTGCTCAAGCTAATGCATCATATATAATGCGTTATTTGACATATAACTAATCAAACTGAAGCGCCGTCTCTTTGAAATCAGCATTAGCTTGGCGAGACAGTTGCTAAAAGCACAGACTGCTTTCACTTTATTACCCAAATATGTTACAGGAAATACATCATTATCTAAACTACATTCTGCTGTTAAATCCGCTTCTCTACTAAAAAATTTAAAAGCGCTATCAAATTAATTATTTCTACAATATATCATCAAATCTTTCTTGCTATTCAGTCTACATTTCCTTATTGATTTGAGCTGAATTTCCGGTTAAGCTATCTAATCGATCTTTATTGCAAATTAAAATTAATCTTTCAACCGCTCCTATTCTAAGCAAATTTACTATTCTACACACGATGCAAAGGCGGTAGTCATTTCTAATAACACTGCATTATATCCTTTTATAGCACTTATTTGCATTCGCCAGTGATTCAACATTTCCGGTATTAAGTTTCACATAAACTATATTTGAAATTGTACAAGTTAATCGATAACAGACAAATTGAAATGCCAAAATGTGAAAATAAAAATGTTGGCAATCGCAAGATAAGTGGAAACGCATTTAAACAGCCTGTTGGAAAATAGTTGCTTGAATAATTGTTATCTGTTAAATGCAACAAAGGTGTTTGCACATGTCCAAGCAAATAAAACCAAAAAAAAAAAAAAAAAAAAAAAACACGAAAACAACTTGACGCCACGCCACATTCGAGAGACCAGATGCAGCGCGGTTTCCATACCCAGGATAATGCAAATAAATTCAACAAAACCAAAAACGTTGGGCAAACAAATTGCCAGCCAGACAACTCGCCACACACTCTCGCAAACACAGCTCAGAGCTCTGAGTCTACGGCAGTGGAAAAATCAAGATAAACGCTCTAATTGAGATTAAATTCATAATTACGATCGCACGGGCGACACTTTTATGGTGTTCTTTAATTAAAGTTTTTTTTTCTTTTTGCGCCAAGTCGCACAGTCGGTGGAACCCGGTCTAGGAAATTTGAAACGCGACCGCCCTGAGGCTTGACTGTGGTCCGGTCTCTGGTCTCTGATCTGTCTCTGTGGAGTTCTCTCCTCTGAGAAGGTGTTGAGTAATTTTCTGAAAATGTTTTTTTGCCGCTCCACTCGGGTAGCTAATCTCGACTTTGGCGCTGATTGAAATCACAGACGCTGATCACATAAATTGCCAGATTTTCGGTATACATGACAGAGAGACCCAAGTTTCCAGTTTCCTTAGTCCCCCTTGCTCTCGTGGCAGTCGCAACGCATAATTGCATTGTATGCTGTGTGTAATTGAAATTAATACGAGTGTATTACACCGAGCGAAATGACTTATTTCATATGGGTTAATTTGACGCCCGTGCATGTCTGATAATTAAGCAATTTAAAGCGGCTTTTATGTTGATTTATGATATAGTTGCGATAACTTTTGATAACTGGTAGCTGACTTGCGGGGTTAAGAGCTGTTGACACTTAGCCAAAAATACGTTTTTTGTCATTGATTACAGTCGAGGAAGTTTTAAGGGAACTGCGTGCATTAGCATAACGATCTTGCTATCAATACAGCTGTGCTTAGCATCAAACAACTGCGCAGCATCTTTGTCAAAATGGTTTCCCACAACACATACAACACACACTCGAAGGATTGCCGCCCCACGTGCTGGAACGATCTGCCCTCCATCATCGATGTGATGTCGCCTCTAATCGAATGCGTAAATTCGTATAGATTATTGATAAGGAAAGCGAGCTGCGGCTACTTTTAGCTTGGAACTCTTAGGTAGCGCCGTCAATGGCAACCCGAGATGCTATCGAAAGCTCATTGAAACAATTAAACGGCGGCTGTGCGGTCCCAGAGTTTGTGTCGCGCCTAATGATCGTGATGATCATGTTGTTTGGCTGGCCCCACAACTCGCTTCCATAGATAAGGCATTAAAAAGCAATTATGACGACAAATCTGTAAACATACGGCAATCGTTTTAATGGCGGACTTAACGCAACATTTAGAAGGTAATAAAAACAAGGCGGGCGAGCCGTCGATCGGCGGCGCCATAGCGTCCGTGTCGACTCAAAGTTGCATTAACATAAAAATGTCATAAGGTTTATGTGTATGGATGCGCCAGCTTACCCAGATCGATCGGATCTGATATACTGACTGAAGTATCTCCATTTCCAACCAGCTGCCAGCTGGCCTCCCAAAGTCGCCCTCTACCTTTCTTTCTTTGACATTTTGCAATTGAAAGCGAGAGGCATTGCGTAGGAAATGTTTTGGGCAGGCAAATGCAGCATAAATTATGAAAAACGATCGTAAATCTGTTACATGAATGGGGGATCAAGAAGCCAGACACTTAAAATAGCAGTTCAGACTTGGTGTGGAGTCTTCCAAATGATTCTAGGTAAATTCAGTTGAGAGTTGTAGAATATTGAAGTACTATGGTATATCGGTATCTTTGGTTTGGCTCCCCTTTTGCTACTTAACCTCCTCTCCCTGACTTAACCCATTAGTGGCCACCGGAAACCGCTCGCAACATTAATTATGTGCCCGATTCGCGGAAATTAAAGCTTTGTTCCCTCCTCGCCAACCTGCCACGACACATGCTACACAACGAACACACCAAAAAGTGACCCAGAGACAAACCCAAGCGATGATTCAAGACACTGGACGACGACGTCGTCGAAGTAGGTACTGGTTATACCTATAAAAGTAGCCGGGCGAAGACAAACAGATCGCTCATTGAGCGTAACAAAGGTGCACCTTCAATGAAGCCTAACCAAATAAGGCAGGCCACGCAGCGCTCTCTCGGCGTTCACGTAAGGAATGCTCTGGCAGTTTTGGGGTGTGCTCCACACACGAACACACACACACTCACACACACTCATGAAAAGTTGTCGTCGTAGCACCCATTTTACCTGCACAACGCGTTCTTTGGGTGACTAAACACTTGTTTCGCTTCAATAACGCACCGGCGATCGTCCAACTTTCAAGTTCCAAGTCGCTGCTGTCATCTTCGAGGGGGAACGGAGAACAGACGATCAGCGAAAACATATATTTTAAACAACAAGTACGCAATATCGCTGACAGTTCAGCCCCAAATCCAAATACGACAAGCTTATTTCGTTCGCTTTAAGGCGCTGTCCGTTCGCTCGTTCATTCGTTCGATTCGTTGACTTAAGGTGAGGATCGCACCAGATCTCTGGCTATGGGCTTGAGGTTGTCTTGGGGTTAAGCGTGGCGTGCCATGCTGAAGCGCGTAGACGGGGAGGGGGAGGAGTGGCAATGAGCCATAACGGTGCTGGCTGCTCGTGCCCGCTCCGACCCCCGACGACCGTCGTCCCGGAAGCGCCGAACGTCTCTCGTCCGGTTCTTATGGGCTGGGCTGGGTCGCTTTCGAAGACAAGTCGCAGGTTAGTCTCGATTGCGTATGCCTTTCATCATCATATGCTACACACAGTCTGCCTGTTTGTCCCCTGTTTGTGTGTGGTTGTTCAACTATATCATTTGCTCGTACGTAATTTCTTGATTTGTTTTGTGATCGCTATTATCCAATACACTAAAAGAAGAATACTCTATTTAAATTTTAACTTATGATATTTTACGTATGAGCTGAGAAAAATTATTTGCTTTTATAATTATATCGCAAGACCATTCCAATAAGAAATGCTTCAATTAAACAACTAATTTAATTTCTCCTTATGATAATAAAAATAATCATTCGAAGACTTAAGGAAGATATTTTATATTCATTATTTACCTATTATAGCAAGAGTATTTAATCGTCGTTTATTCTAAGCATGCAAATCTTATTTGCTTTTTTAAATATATTTTAGGCGTCTCGCTCTCGAAATTATGGGAAATTAAAAAATGTTTTATTTATGAGTAGCTTTCAGGCAGCAAGTCAAGTAAATGGCGTTTCGTTGATTCTGAGGTGTGGTTTTTGGGTGCACATATGGAACAGAAATATACATATTTATATATCGATGTATATATGGAAATTATTATAGTGCTTTATGAGCTTTAAATGCATCCATAGACATAAGGCAGGGGGAGGTGAGAAGTAGAAAGGGGAACTTTATGACCCGCAACGTCTGAAAGTCAATCAAATGTAACACAGGTTGCGATTATTCGCAATTCTATGACTATATTCATATAACCACTCCATCAAAATCAAAAACAAAACCAATTTACCTTCCCCTGTTCCCTCGTGTTGTGTAGTGCATGTGCAAAAACAACTTTCCAACATTAATGACAATTTGTATCGTAATTGAAATCGAAATGCCGTGAATAAATGCCGCTTTGCACTAAGCCTCGAGACACTAGGAGAGTGCGAAGAGCACCACGAGGGCAGAGGGGCGAGGGCGGGGGGCTGTAGGGGTGTTACACAGACGCACCAACAAGGAACACCTTTAAAATAAAAAAAACCAGAACCAGTTGAGGCAGTTCAAGCGGTACAGGTGCCAAAGCCAAGCATAGCCCGGCCAGGCCAAGTCAGGCGAGGCGCGGCGAGGCCAACTCTTGGCCAGTTCGAGCCTGGCCGAGATGTGGAGTGGGCCTGGGCGAAAGCGCAGGCAGCCGCTTTTCAGCTTTTCAGTGTGTAATCCATTTTAATGCCAACACCATTACGAACAGTAGCCTCAGTGTCACATTTAGCAAAAGCAACGCGACCAAAAAATGCAAACTGTCATCCGCCTCAATGGACACTCTCGGTTGCAACATGTTGCACCCTACTAAATGTGATTGAGTGCCATTCACACATCGATTTGCCAATTATAAGCGAGTTGCAAGTGCAATAAGAAAAACATCCATGGTATTCAACTTGAAGACAGACAAGATATATTATATGCTGAGGATTTGTCAAGATAGTCAACAGGCTCAATTTACTTTCAAACTTTAACTTCAAAATTGAAAATTGATAAACTAGTGCCAGCTAATATAAAAAAAGGTTATTATTAATTCCTTAATGTTTTACCAAAATTTTTGAATCTGTTTACTAAAATTGTCGATTACCATTCAAGAGACAAAATGACGAACATATTTCCACGAGCATATTTCCTATTTTTGAAACTATTTAGTAATAAGAATTTTGTTTGCTAGAAACTAGTACCCTAGTTTATAAGAATTTTAGCAAATGTATTAGAATTCTTTGAGCATTGTAGTGCATTATAGAGTCGTCTTACTGCGACTGCAGCATTTCTCACTTGTTTTATGATTTAAATGAAGCGCCAAAGTGTCACAGCACCGCTGATAGCCGGGACTGCAGACTCCGCAGACAGCGGACCCGAGGAGGCCTCTACTCTTGGTTCGTCTGAATGCCAGGAGCCAGCGACCTTAATACGGCGACAATTGATTAGCAAGACGGACAGAGTCAGAGCCAAAAGGCGCGCACGCGGCTAATGAGCCAAGAGTGAAGCACACATGTGTGTGTGCGAGTGTGTGTGTGTGCTACAGAGAGGAGAATGTGAGAAACGTGCAGAGATTGTGGAGTGTGTGCGCTGCAAAGGCGCCAAGTGCACGGGAAACAGGTTTGCAAAGTTGTGGCAAAGGGTTGGCAGCTTCTGATGAGCCAACGCATCTCCTTCGAGAGTTGGGGGTATTAATCACGCCGATTGTCCGATATGGCAGCGATATGTAAAGGATGCGATGCGAGTCTCTGCACTTTGCTGTGTTTCTGTGTCGATAGCAGGGCGCATAATTTATCAAATACCTCAGCCAGACTAAGAGACAGAGGCACAGTCTCAACTCAACTCAACTCAGCTCGACTGAACTGAACTGAACTGAGTCAGTGGCTCGGCATGCCATAATGAACCTTAGCCTACTTCCAAAGGCCGCTGGTTGTTTCCCACAATTATGCAAAGAAGGAGAAAAATTGTTGGAAAATGCACAGAGCCACAGCCACAGTGAACAAACATGCCTGCAACATTCAACATTGGATAAGGTGCATCTCGACGGGGCCCAATTGCCAGGCCAAATTATAATGCATTACTTCATAATTCCCCGCCAGCAACTTGTTTGAACTGAGTCAGAAAAAGATTCCCTGGCCAGTGGCTAGTGGGCAGCAGGCAATAGGCAGGCATAGGATAGATAGTTGATAGTGAATAGAGTGGATAGCGTTTGGTGGGTAGTCAGCAATCAAATCACTTGTTGCCCCAAAGCTAGCCACGAGATTGTTAGACAACAATCAAAGCTAAGGGAAATACTCGGCTAAAAGCTACGCTGTGTGATTTCATCACTCCTTGATAATCATTTTAGAATATTTGAAGCATAATATATGAAAAAGTTACTTTAATTTGTGAGCTTTCTTTATTAACTGTACATAAAATCTATTAAAAATTAACATTAATCGCCTCAGCAAAATTGAACATTCATATAAAAAGATTCAATATGTATTAAAGGTCTTTAAAATATGTCGGATTTTGTAATCTACAGGGTATTGCAATCGTTATTCGCTCTTGTGGCCTACATAGCCCAAAGTCTAACTCCCTTTACCTCGATTTGTTCTTCTCTGTGGCAGTTAATTTGATTATGTTTGGCTGCATTGATTAACTGCCGCCTGACATGACAGCTCAATTCCACAGTCTGCCGCCCTCCCCCTCATCATTTCATGATTATCGATTGCGCAATGTCCCCATCGACATCGACATCGTCATCGTCGTCAACGCCGTCATCTCTGTTTCTAAGTGAGTCTTGTGTTTGGTAAACAACCAATCGAATTGGCCCTTTAGCTACCTTTTGTCTGGGCACCGAGCACCGACCACTGACAACGATCGCGTAATCGCCCTTAATCCATCAATAAAACGGGGCCATCACGATATCGTTGCTCCCCCAGTTGTTGGCAGCAGTTGCCACTGTTGCCCAAAAAACAGCAACAGCAACAGCAATAGCAACAAGCTCAAAACTCGCGGCAACTATTGTCGACAACATCAACAACAACATTCAAATTTGCCAATTGCAACCTAGAAGCAAAGCAAACTGCAGTCGAAGCCACCACTCGCAAAAAACACCATCAGTCAACACAATCAATTTCCCAGTCCAGTCCAGTCGAGTCTACTATGACTTCGTTCAGATTCAAACGCAATCTCACATCACAGATTGGCGACTCAGGATCTCTCTGGCACGTCGAGTAGTTTACAGTTTTGTTGTGAAAATATTTGAGCTGTTTTTTATTCATTAAGTGCTTTTATTGGAGCCTAACGAGCAGACCAATCGATCAAGTACCCTAAAACCTTTCACTAATGATTTGATTATGCAGTCAACTGAACTTTTTTCGTTGTCCCTTCTTTGTTTTTGCTTTTTCCACGGCTTTTTTTGAGCATATACTGGCCAACTAGTCAAAAGTTGTGAAAATTAATTCGCAAATTGTTGTTGACAGTCGCAAAGTTGATTTCAATTTGTATCAATAACAAACAGGTCTTTGTTTGTTTTGCAACACCGCCACAATTACTTTATATTAACTTGCCAGCGTTTAACTCAAATTAAATATCATAGACTCTGATTCGTTATTGCTTTATTTTGTTGAATACATGTTCCGAAATACCGAGAACTAAGTTAGATAAAGGATTTATAATGACTTTTGTTAATATTAATGATAAAATTGTGCAGTTTTGTGACATTTCTAAAGCGAACTATAGGGACAACCAATGTTTACAGCAGCAACAGGTTTAGATTATCAAAAGCACACACGAACACACACATATACACACACATGCACGCTGGAAATCTTTGTGAAGCTCTCCTGCCTGACCACGCCCACTTAGAAGATTCGCCCATACTTTTTTGGGGGCCCCACGTGTAGATTTACCAACACATATGCATTTGGCACACATATATACAAATTTTTGCCACTACTTACGCACACACACACAATTTAGTCTACTTATGGGTGCAACTCCATCTCATTAAAATATCAGCATTTTATGAAAATCACACACATACACACACACACATGTACATCTCAGCAGGCTGGCCAATCTTTGTGAAGTACTGCTGCCTGACCACGCCCACTTAGCCAATTCGCCCTCTTTGATTTCTTGGTCCGCCGCCTGGTCAAACACATACACATGCACTTCGCACACATAAAGGCAAATTTTTGGCACTGGTCACACACACATACACAAAAATTGCCGTCGAAATTTTTACTCTGCCAATGCCTTGCAAGTCTGATCTGTAAGCATTGTCATAGTAAGAACTTACATCATGAAGCTGAATTTTCTATACAATTTTTTCGTGCTTTTATGCAAAAATTTTAAAAATTTCAACAATTAGTTCAGTTTAAATTCATATATAGTTTGTTTACAAACGCAAGGATTTATTGCTTTATGAAATTAACTATTGTTTTTAATATATCAACGGATCCAGTTCCTTAGAATGATGGTATTAAAGTATTGTGAGATAATTAACTTGGTTGAATTAGTCCGAGTTCAATTTCGCAATTCTTATTATACGAAGATAATGAAAGTAGTTATGCAGTATTTAAATAAAAAAACTAATTTCCTGATCAAGTCTAACAATACAGCTCATCAAGTTCGTTTTGTTTGCTTCGGTCCGCATGATTCCATGACACTTTCGAGCAGCAAACTCCTTGGCCTGGAAGTCAGGGCACGATCTCACAGGCGGATAACAAATGTCCCAAAGACCCAAAACAAACGATGCGCCTTCACTTTTATTTCCTTTGGCAACGCTCAGCCCATATGCAATAAAGCAACAAATTAACTGATGATCAGTGTCAATGGAATGCAAGCATGTAAATTACACACAGCCCAGATCAGTTCAGAGAGTGGGGTATTATTATTGGTAACGGAGACTGACTGTGAATCGTGTCGTGATTACAGGTTGTTTGCAACAGACAAAGATGGGAGGATGATGATGAGAAGGTGTATGAGGAGGAGGAGGAGAATGAAGATTGCCCACAGAACTAACTATGCGAGTCGCCAGTTGTTGTCGCGTTTTTAAGCGATGAATTAAGCGATATTTGCAATTAATAACTGTCATGCTGAAATCTGTTGGAATAATGAAAATTTGTTTAACTCAAATCAAAGCGGTCGCAGTGCAGCTGCCTCGTGCAACACACAAGCAAAGGAGTCTGCTGACTGTCTTGTCTTGGGGCCACACTTCCTTGACGTTGCGCCCAGAGATTTCACAACGCCGACGACGACTTTCGTGTTAATGGTATGCAGGCAATGCCATTGATTTCACTTCGATTATGGGGCACATAAAGAAACGCTTATGGCCTGCTCTCCTCCGCCAGACACTTGTGGCTCCCTCAATCTCCCCCCACCGAATAGTCGAGGTCGCCACGTGCGAGAAAAGGCGGCAAAAGTTATTGACTGATTATGAGATTTGGCACGCCATGGCACGGCCAGAAGGTGAATGCAACGCCTCTCCTGCTCCTTCTGCCGCTCCGGCTCCGACTGTTGCTGCAGTTGCCTCAATCTCAACCTCTGGCCCTGCCTTCGTCTCTTGGCTTCTTGGTCGGCAGATTATGTTTTGAAAGTGCAGCCAGCGAGTGATTTCTTTATGAATTCATTAAACTTTAAATTGGTTTTAAATTGGCCACAGTTGTAAGCTCTGCGAGTGTGGAATTTGGCACGAACTTGCTGCTTGCTGCTTGCTGCTCGCTGCCCACAATTATCAGACAGTACACATCTACATATGAAGCCTTACCTTGCCACGCCGTTGCAGTTGCCTTGCCCACTCGTGTGTGGCCAGCCTGGCAGGCAGCCAGCGAGCCCGGCTTTGGGCCAGGCCAATAATATTAATAACACGCACTTTGTGCCTCCTGTTGCCTGTTGGACAGCTGCCGGCGTGTAACTGCATCGCCAACGGCAAAGGCAACTCCATCGCATCTTTTGTTTGTTTTCATTAAGAAAATATTGCAGCGTCAACATGAAATCAATACCGAGGCCAAGGTCCACACACTCACACACACACGCAGAGAAACAACACCCGCACCCGCAGCATCAGTTGCACCAACTGCAACAGCAACAACACCACGCCTTTTGTTTCACGGCTGCCTTTCTGATGGGGGTGACTGATTGCGATTGTACAGCAGGCAGCCCAAGTCAGTCAGCTATGTTCAGCTCTCCCAGTTGCAGTTGCAGTTGCATGTGTTGTTGTTGTTGTTGTTGTAGTTGCTGCTGTGACAGGACATGTGCAATGTGCCGTTTGTCAGTGGCGCATAAAAGAAAGGAGTTTTGCTTGGATATATCAGGGCTGGTGCGGCTGCTGGTGGTTCGTTCGACTGCCTTCTACAGAAATCTGATACTTTCGTCTCTGCTCGTAATTGTGCAGATGCATTGGCTAAAGGTGTCACTTGAGTTGTTATTGCTCTTGTTGTTGTCGTTTCGTTGTTGCTGTCGTGTCGCCCAGCTATTTTTGACTAACGACAAACGGCACAAGTTGGACACGCGTTTGTGATTTGAGCTGGCGTTTCTGGGATTTGAGAAGCAGCGAATAAGATAGAAAGAGCCGGAGAGAGCAGCTACTTTTGTCTCACACCTGTTTTTGGGCCGGTGGAGAGGAAGTGTTTAGAAACTGGAAGGAAGGAAATCAACTGAGAGTTGAGAGAAGGGGTTGCAGCAGCTGCAAAGTGGAAAAGGTATTTTTGAATGACTCGGGACACTGATTTGTTGTTGAATTATTCTATATCGAAATGTTGGATACTAAGATACTAAGAGTTTCCTTCATTTATTTATATACTGTTGGGATACTTGTTTTCTTTGCAATTAAAAAGTGAGATATCTGGGCTGTATCTCAATCTATCATCGACGGCTTAGATAATTAAGTACAACAATCCACGTGCTTAACTAACCTCTTCGTATCCAGCCTTTGATCTGATCCGTTTTGCCTTTCAGTTAATGCGCACAGACGAAAACAAAATCGATTCTCACGTTGGCCAAGGCAAAGAAGGCAATTAAAATGAACGAATCGAGTAATCAATAATCGATTGCATTTAGTAGCAGCCACAAAACGTGCATTTAATTGAGGCTAGCAGCAATAACAACAGCAGCCGCTATGGTGCAGCAAGCCCCACTTCATGATTACATAAAATTATAATTTAAATCAAATAGCGCAAATAGCAAAAAGCAAATAATAAATAAGAAAACCAGCCGAAAATCCAAGAAAAACAAGCAGCCACCCACTCGATGCGAAGGACGTGGCGGCTGCAACTGTGGCGCGGCGCCTCAAGCCAAAATATAACGATCTCTTTGGAGTCTCAATGTTCCCCCAGTTCCATTCAGACAGTTGGCACACTGAAGACAACAACAACAACATACAACAGACAAAAAAACAATGCCCAAATGATCGCGAGCCGATCAAAAGCCAGGCAAAAACCCCCAACCAACTGCCTCGCTGCGACAATCGACAATCGATAGTCGACAGTCGGCAGTCGACATAACCCGCGGGCGTCTCAAACTTAAATGAAATTGAAATGGCCTCACAATTATAAACACAAACAAGTAAGAACAGATCACGAAGGGTATGCTGTAGACTAAATACCCTGGCAAACATTCGAGAACAGCACGTAAACACACCATTTAAATATTTGCACATTCCTCAAATAAATTGTTACAGCCCTTTTAACAAATTCAAAGGAATGTTTAAGCATAACACGAATGTTTAAATTCATTAATAATTATTGAGGTTACTTGTTAATGCTTGCACATTAGAACTTCCTTAAACTGCTTGATTTTAATTTGATTTGTCGCCCCATTGAGACAAACGGCTGATTATGCAACTGCAACATCAACGGCAGCGACTGCACAATCGAACCGCATAAAGAGGCTCAAAGCACGTGCAGACCTTGCCAAAGACTCAAACTGTATCTGAAACTATCGAGATATCGTAGATGCAACCGAACAAACGATGAACGTTTGGCAACAATTTTAGTTTGCAACGCTTTTTATCTATCTTGTTTGCAGCATCTGCGTTAAGCTGAAGCTTTTTATTTGCGATTATTATTATTATTATTTTTATGCAGTTTACAGCTTGCAGTTTTCGCGACGTGGTCAGACATTAGCGGGCTGTCAGCCTGTCGGCCTGTCGTTCGCGGTCAAAGTTCAATCAAATGAATGGCACCCACAACGTTTAATGTCTTTGATGGTTTTATTAGTCGAATGCCGACAGATAGATTCGTATCCGACTATTTGAATACTTATTCGAATATGGTACGAGTGAGTGAACGAGCGAGTGAATGAATGAATAGTACTCGTATCTCTTCTCCACTGACTCATTAGCCATTGTTGTGTTGATGAAGTTGTTTTGGCTTTTTCTTCGGCCAAAAGCAGCTGGTGATTTCGGCCACTGATTACAGATATTTGCAGTGAGACTTTATTTTTTATTACGAGTATTTTCGATTATGTTTATTGGTATGCAATTTTGCAATGCCCAAGAAAAAAAGTTCAAGGTTTTGAAATTAAAAAGTAGCGCAGCCCACAGACAGCGAAACAACTCAATATCGATGCTGTTGCCGCTGCTGATGCTGATGATGATAATGATAATGATACCGGCAGCCAGCTCTTTGGCCAAGGCTAGAAAACATCCTGAGGCCTACACAGAAATTGGTGGGTGGAAATTGAATGGAAAAACAGTATATTTTTTCCTGTGGAATGCAACGGTTTTCAACACTCTTTTCACAAGGTTGCAGCTGATTACTGCATGGCTTTTATTACGTTAAATTACTTTTTATTTATCAATGACTAATTTAGTTTGCTTTCCATAGTCTCTCCTTTCTCACAAGATCGCATCTGTTTTAGCTGCACTCCAAAAATGAAACACTGACAGGCTCATTTGTTGCTAGTGAGCCTTGTCTTCAGCGAAGACCCCAATCGCATAACTAGCTCCATCAGTGTTGTTTATACTCCAACGCTCCCCTCTCTCACACCCATATATCATTGGCTTGGCCCTGGCAATGATCGCTGGCAACAAGTGTTACGCCCAGCAAGCCAGCCAGATGACAATAGCTTTCAAATGTTTCTAATTAAAAAACGAAAAAGAAAAAGACCGATACCTAGGCACAAACAAAACAACAGGCTGAGGTCTTTTGGCTATATTTAGGTGACATTGTCCCTCCTGTGGTTGTTCTCCAAATAGACCCAGCCTACAGCTGCCTCTTAACTCTCTGCCGTGCAGTGTAATGTGACCGACAACAACATCAATAGACAGCACTGTGAACTGGGAACTGTGTGCCCGCATAAAGTGAGCGTGTCGCGGCAATGGAACGCTAATCATAAGCATTTGGCGATGATTTAGTGTCGCCAGCCTGAGACACGTGTGTGTCGCTGTCGCTGTCGCTGTCCCTATCCCTACTTCACTCTCTTTTATAAACTGCAATCAGGCTGCCACATCATGAGGCGTCGGCTTCCTTTCAAGCTGTTTTTTCACACGCCGCACATTGTTTATGCCACGTGAGAGAGCTTCTGCCCCTTATTTTGCTCCAACGAGCCGCACACAACTCACAAAGTGATTACCGATTCCGATTTCGATTCCGAATCCAGTTGCTCCCCAACCCTCTGTGGGGTTGTCTGTTTTTTATTAACACCCAACTTTCTAGCCAACGGGCGCGTCATTAATTAACGTCCTGTTGTCTGAGCTAAGTTGATTATTTAATGCTATTTGCTTTTGACGGCGCCACACCACAATCAGCCACACCACCCCCTTACTTAGTCGATTCATCTTTCTCACTCTCTCTCTCTATCTATCTCTATAGTATTGTATCTTTTGGTTTTCAATTTTCCAATTTCGATTACCAAACTGGCATAGTTTGGCTCGTGGACTCTTTTAATTACCGTTGCACTTCCACTTTACACAGCTTAATTGCACCAGCAACTTGAGTCGCCAACCCTTGCTCTATTTGCGACAGCTCTGTCCCTTTCCCTGCTCCCACTACAACCTCTTCCGTCAAACTATGTCGCTTCTCTCCTCTCGGCTATTTATTGTTTCCATTTGGCTGCAAGCGGGTTCATTACAATGTTGCCCTCAACTCCACGACTCCTCTTTCCCTGTCTCCCTTTACTGACTCTGCTGTTGTTGATTTTGGCAACTTTATTGACGTTTAACACGTTCGCTGAAGGGGTTGACACAGACCTTCAGTCACTGAACAGTCGCTGCTCTCATAAATGAGTTAACAACAGATGTTTACATCATTATTTTATGATGATGTTTATCAACGTGCTCAACCCGTAGAAACTAACTGATCATAAAACAAGTATTATTCCTGTTACAACTTCAATTTTAATTTAACATGCAAATTTCAAGCAAACATAGCTGTTTATTTTATAATTAGTTCAAATTCTATTGAAAGCATATAAGAAGTAGAACATGAAGAATAATAGTTATCCTTCTCTTTGCTTTCTTAAGAAATCTAGATTTCGTTTTCCGAAAACAGAAGGGAACATTACCAATCAAATAATTCATTATAATACAAGATTTGCATACATTTTCTAAATACCTTGTTACAGCCAATTTAGCAAACGGATAATAATCAGTACACATATACACAAAGCATTTGCTTACACTATAATTTATTCAAATCCCTTCAATAATAAAACATCATGAAATACATATATAGCGCGAAACTTTGCTTTTATAGTGACAGATGCTTCCATGCTTTCTATGCATGCTATGCAGTATTCACTATTCACAAAGTCATTTTAAACAAGAAGTTAATGTCATATTTTTCGGCTGTTACCGAAGCTTATGTCTATAGCCCAAAGTATTATTCAGAAAGCAAACGCTTACGTGTTGCGACTTGTGTTTGATAGTGTTTTGTTATGTTTTGTTGGCTGCAAACACACCGATGATGGCTCGTAATCGCTGAAATTGGCTTAGTTTCACATAAAATTTGCCCTGCATCACCTCATCTCACCTCACCAAACGTTGCCCCTCAACAATGCAACGGGTCCCCGGCCGGTGCACATACATAATAAAACAATAAAAACAACTTTTACGATAGCCGCCGGATTCTTTTCTCGTATTCAAGTGCAATAAATGTTGGGCGAGACAATCCGTCACTGCAAGCTCCCTCGCACCTCCTCCTCCCTCTTCTTTCCACCTCCTACTGTTTGGTCTATTGCGTTGTAGAAAAGGTGACAATGCCCCCAAAATGCTTGCGACGCATATACGCATATAAAATTCAACGTCAGCGATTTGATGGCATTTTGAAGGAATCAATTTAATCGCATTTAATGCCAAGCGATAATACCCAATGCCTTCTGCATCAGATCAGTGTGTTCAGATCTTCTTTCAGCGTTCATATAAAAATTTCAATAATTTTCTATAGAGCAGCCCAAAAATACTTTCGTTGTGTGCTTGTAATGTGTGTCAAAGTGGGGAGCGATGAGAGCGAGTTAAGTGCGCCCAAAGGGAATTGATTTAACATTGTTCCTGTTTGCCTCTTGTTGTCGTCAATGGGGCGACACCTTGCCCACAAGCAGAAGCACAAGCTGAAGCAGAGATACATACATACATATATAAATTCGAATCTTTACCCCATTGAAATATTCACTAATTAGTTGTTGCCTGCCAGATATTTATGCGTCGTTGGTGTCACTTGGCACATAAAACTGAGGTAGAGGGGAGTTGTTGCTCTAGCTGTTGCTGCTGCAGCTGCGTGTGATAAAAAGGCCCAAAATTAGGCAAAAGGCGTGTAAAGTGCACACTGGAACGATTAACTGCCTGCATTAGCTGGGCGGCCTGATTAATACCGAGAATTAAGCTCCACTCTGCAGGCTAGCTGGGGGGGAAGAGCACGTGTCGTGATTTGTGACTCTGTTAGTTCCCAAAATACAGTTCGATTCTCTTATATTTCGATCGACTTTTACCTGATTCTAATTGCCCAGTTGATAGACTTTCTGTATGCACTGCTAATATGAAAATGAGACTCCGTTGGCGACGGAACTCAGGAAAAACTGTTGCAAATGCAAAAGAGGAAAAAACAAAAAGAAACCACTAAAAACTGAAGACGTGAACGCGATGTTTGCGACGTAGCCTCGCCTGATCGCCCCAATGTATCACGATGGATTTATAGTTTAGTATGCACGATCAATCAAAAATCGTGAAGAGAAAGAATCAACTGAGAGTGAAGGAGCGACAGAGAGAAGAACTCTTTTGGCCATCTAACAGTAAACGATGCGCGCGGGGCATATTAAAAGAAAGTCGACGTCAATGACGACGTCGACGTCTTGACTTCCACTTGGAGTTTTTGCACTGAGTATTTTTTTGAAGCGTTGCCAATAAGAATTATTACACCTGATTGGAATCAGCAGCCGCAGTTGCAGTTGCCATCACAGCGCTGTTGCAGCACCACCGAAATGAACTTGACCACAACAAAAATAAAACGCCCACGTACTTGTGGGTGGGTCGCCTTTTTAGAGGAACCCCAGAATCCAGAAAATCTGCGCCAAGAAGCGTTAGACCCGCAACTGCATTTATTAACATTTTGACTTTGTGACCAATATCCCGAGAGGAGACTAAAGACAGCAGACTGTAGACCGTAGACTCGATGCTGTTGCAGCGGCAGCAGCATTTTTTTTTTTTTGGCCTGGTAGGCGTACTTAATCGATCGCTTGTTGATAGGCAAATTGGCAAAATGCAAAAAGGCAACAACAACAACAACCGACCAAGAAAACCTGTTTCAGCTCTTAGATTTTCGAGGGGAGCTTTTCCTTTGAACTGACTTCCTCAGCTTGCGACTGGAGACTGCCTGGAAAATTCGTGATGCGCAGCATTCATTTAGCTCACAACTTTGGTTTAGTTCTTGCGGTCCTCGGTCTTCAGTTCTCGTCCACTGTGTGATCTTTATCTGGTCCCAGAAATTTTTAGGGCTCCATCGACGACGTCGTCCGCTAGTCATTTACATTTGGCTCAAATGGGAATTTCAAGTTTCGAACTTTGTGCAGATTTTTGTTTTACTTTTTTTTCGGCGGATTTGGCGACCGCCGCCGTCGTCGTCGTCGTCGTCGACGTCTGACAGTTGGAGCATTGCAAAGTGATCGTTAAATCACGAATATTTAATTGTCTTCATCACCTGAGGGTGGTTGAAATTAGTTTGGACTTGGCTTTAAACATTTATTCTTCGCCGTTGCTCCATTTGCAGTTGTTTCTGTTGTTGAGAGTCCAACTCAGCTCGTAATGGGCTTGTAATGGTTTCAACTTTCAGATGGACCCATTTACTTAAAGCCAGTGCCCTCGGTCTACGACGCTTAACTCGGACTAGCAGGCTGGCTTTAAGGTTTTAACTATTTCAAATTGCATGCATAGATTTGGCCTCTAATGAGTCCTCAACCCCGCGACATTAAGTGCTAATTTTATGGCGATTGATTGAAAATCCCCCAACTAAGGTCAAGGAATGTCTCACAACAAAGCGTGAAAAGTCTAATGGCAACACTTTCAGAGGCAGCTCAATGCACTGATTGCGTTTATTTAATGGGAGAAATAACTTGTATGCTATTTATTTCCTTACAAATAAAAAGATTTGTGGGTAAGCATTTACTACCTGGAATAATAAACTTGAGCTGCGTTTGAGAATTTTCTTTTATAAATTGAAATTGTTCTTGATATTACATAGCAAAGGACAATGAAACCTGATTTGTAGCATGTAGCATTTTAAGCTTGATTTGCTGCTGAAATCTATGATTTTTTACTTTACTTCATGAAATATTTTCTAAATTTCCCATGTTGTGATCGCACCTTTGCGACTCTTCAAGCAGAACTTATAATTGGTAAACTGTTATGGAAGAACAATTCAATTCACTTCCCACGCTTGGCGACTAAATGATTTGTTCTAGTCGCTGTGCATTAACCATAAAAACACTTCACTTACAAAACAGATCAAATAGACACACTAAGAGGGCTGTAAAACAATTAACGATTGACCCCTCTTTCTCTCCATTTGCTGGGCGGGTCGAAAATCAGACAGTGACTAAACAGTTATCAATTATTACAACGAATGTCAACAACATTGCGGGTTGGCTGCCAAAGGCAAACAACACAGCAATAATAGATAGACAGTTAGAAAGAGAGTTGTGCTAAACGTTTCCCACAGAGGCAACGCATCATTGCACATGTTTCACATGAGGGGATGAGGGGATGACATCGAGCATATTGCTGCAACAAAGATTCCCACAATTGTCAAATCACAATTCCAGGGGGAGGCAGAAAGAGGCAGCAAATTCGCGAAAGAAGCGAGAGCACACACCAGTCGAGAAATTAAATTAGTCCAAATTAAATGGCAACATTGAGTCATTGTCAAAGTCACAAGTTTCGAGGGTGGTTCGTTGCATTAATGAGCGACAAACGCTGATGATATTATTTACTTGTCGTACTTGTCACAGTCCCGTTGCCGTCTGGCCACACTGATCGAAAGTCAACGAGTAGCGAGCAAGGAGTTGGGGCGGTTTTTCAACTACCCAGAGAGGGTTGCATTTTTACTCCGTTACGGCTGCCTGCACACCCTCACCCTCGCCCTCACCCTACGACCTGACTGACTGACCCCCTCTTTAGTCAGTCGCACGCATTTGACATACGTTTTGAGCAGCATTCAACTCTTAATACGTGACACGTGACCCACACTTTGCACGCTGCGCACTCCTGCTAGAGCGCACACAGTGCATCCCAGTTAGATGCAGGTCCTTCCTGCCTTCCTTCCTCTCTACCCTGTCTGCGTTTTCCACATTTGACTTGTTGTTCTCTGACACGCGCAATGAGCGGCGAACGACGTCGTTTCGTATCGCCGCGCTGCCATCTCATGGCTTCCATTCCTCATTACTCTTTTGTGGGCTGACCAGCGCCACGCGACATGCGATTGGCATTGGGATTGGAATCGCGATTACGACTCCGACTGCGACTCTGATGTGATGTGGGCGTGGGGTATGAGGAGTGTGTTTGTGTGTGCCTGTTAGGGTTGTCACTCAGTGTGCGTGACGACATGTGGTCAACTGGTGGTGCGCCGGCGATCCTAGATCTAAGCTTTGTTCAATTGATCAAGTGCTCTTCGCCAAGTTCTAGTTTCAATGTGAGCGTATTTCAGAATACTCAAGGAGTGTACCGAATAAAAATGCAATGTAAACAATTCCAAGACGACGTTTTTGGAAAGCAATTAAGCTACTTCAACTATAATCTTAATTTGGCATATTAAAAAAAAGCGAACTTTCAAAGTTGTAGTTATTCGATAAATCTTAGAAGCTACTGAAATATTTACAAAAGCAGTAATTTTATTTTATTTTTTTAAATGCAGCCTATCTGCTTCACATTAGAATATTAATTAATATAATTAGTTCCCCAAGCACAAGTCATCTTTGCCGACAGTCGTATATGCGGCTCCTTATGCGCTGCTCATAAATCTGCCTGCATGGAGAGCTTGCAGCAATTGCAGCACTTTATTGACCCGATTGACCCAAAGCACGAAGCATTCGAACATTGGAGCATTCGTCCCCGCGGGCAGTCAACGAAATAATCACAAGCAAAGTACAAGTACAGACGGGCTAAGGATAATGTTTGTACATTATTTGACCAAATTTGCCCAAGTGAAGTCCAAGCAGACAGCAGATAGTTCCCCTCGACAAGTCCAAGTTGAAGTTGAAGGCATCGTGAGCGCATTTCTTGAGTTGATCGCTAGCTTTTCTTCTGTACCAACAGCAACAGCAACAGCAAACAACAACAATTTTCTACACGTTTCTTCGATTGCGGTTTATGTTTTTTGTTTCTCTAGAGATCTGTGTTTGGGGCGAAAATTGCCACACAAATTAAGTGATTTGCTATTGACATTTCCGCGAGCCTTGAACGGCGCACGCGCGTGAATAATGAAGTGCCAAGATCGCTTACACTCCAGGGACCACAGAGCAATCGCAGAGACCATAGGAGACAACAACGACGACGTCGTCGTCAAGTCGTGGTCAATTGATCTTCTACTGGCCGCGGTCATTTTCACACAATTCACATTGACCCCGCGCACTGAGCCTGACCCTGGTTAAGGCTAGCTCTGATCGGCGCTCTGAACTCTGAGCTGCACTCAGGTTGTTGTTCACAGTTATGGTCGAGAGTGTAGTTTGAGCCGACAATCGATTTTAATTTGTTTAACTTGTGCATCAATTTCTGTGCTTGTTTGTGCAGCATCCAGCCTCCTCTCTTCTCTCTTGTTGATAGCAGCTGGCTTTGTGCATAAATTACTGACACTTGTCTCCATTAAAAATGAAGGTGATTCAACTGTCATTCGCAGCAGCATCAGCCAGAGCTGACTTTGACTTCGACTCGAACAGTTGGACAGTTGTTGTTGCTGTTGCTGTTGTTCTCGCTTCTCGCTTCTCGCAACAGTCACGGCTTGCATTTCACTTGGAATTGCAATTGGACATGAGGCTGCGAACTGGAATGATGACGGCCTATTGCGAATGCCAATGAGCATCAATCGCTGGCAATTTTCATGTAATTGTTTGTTGTTGTTGTCTCTCGCATTGTTGTTGCTATTGAAGTGCAATTGACAAGCGATCTTCTGCCAAGCTTGTGAGTACATTTTAATGGCCATCTGCCCGGCCAGGTCTCATCTGATCTGATCTGGCCTCTTGCTGAATCATGTACAAAATTAATGTAAACACATTCAAGTGACAGAGCAAGCAAATCAACTACAACCACAACAGCTTATGTAGCTTCAAGAGCCATGAGAATATTACTGTACTTTTCGTCATTCGATTTCGTGCATTTGTATATATTAACCCAGTTAATCTACTAATTACCTACTTATGTTTATCTTGTGCTGGCACCTTCAGTCGTTAATCGACAGATCAACTTTCGTTTTATTCAATCGCTTGATCAAGTCCAGTTCACAAACACACTCTACTGCAACAGCTCGCGGTGGTCCAATTCGCTTTAAAATGTGTCCTATAAATTAACTTTGACGCGTTTTAAAATATTTTAGCACTTTTTTGTTATCGCAGCGACAAAATCTATTACTTAATTTTTTATTTGCGCCCCACTCGCACATGTTTTGCAAATAACACTTGAAATGAAATATGAAATGCAACTAGCTCGAGAGGTCTCCAACATTTAACTGGCCATTTATGTGCGTGATTATTACGTGATATCGCGCACATTGGGCTCATAAATAATATTAAGCCAGTTTCATAAAACAGGCAGCAAGCAAAGGGGGAATCCAGCCACACACTCGCAGTCACAGTTCCATTTTGAATATGAATTTCGGTGCCCAATTGCCTACACCCTCTCTTTATGCCAGAAAGACAGCCTTATGAATGGCTGACTGCGGATTTGGATTTGGTATTGGCTTCGGATTTGGTTTAGCGCTGACTGTCTGGCTGGCTGGCTTTTGCAGATTTTCAATTGATTTCTGTTTGTGTTGGCGCATTGGCAAGCTTTTAAATCATTTAATATACCAATTATAACAAGTCAAGTAGTTAACATAAATCTGCAATGGACTCAAAGCAAACTTAAGTGATTTCTTGCACTTCACTTTGGCTCGCATACCGTGTGCATGAACAGGAGCAGGTAATATATGCAGCACATTTATTACTGATCATCAATATAAATAGTATTTATCGACAAGCTGCAATATTCCAAGTTTTCGGATTCACGAAGCGAACAATACAACAAATCTTCATGTAAATATTTTATGAATATTTTTCGAGAATATTCATCCTAGTCTCGTGTGAAGCTGTGTACAGGGTATCTTCTTGTCTAGCGAAAAATCTCAACTTTGTATTTTCTTTTTCTGTTGACTTTTTGACGTCGCTAAGAAATCAAAACTCATGCATTATGAATGCCAAAATTTCCTGTCGTAGTCAATTTCAATTTTTATTTATTTTATTACCTTTAATGCATTGCGCGCGGCACTCGCAAATAAATAAATATTGAAGCCGGCTACAGCAACAAATCCATGACATTTTGCCATTCCCCCCGCATAAGGAACCCACATACGAACGAGAAGTGTACGAATGTATTATAATAGTATCTGCATATGAGCAGAGAGTTGTTTGCCGGCAAAAATCGAAGGCTTTTCATATCTTGGGCTGACAGGTAGGTTAGTTGCCTCATTCGTGCCGTGCCGTGCCACAGCTAGGTGGCGTCTCGGCGCGGCAGTGGCTGCCTGTCATTGGTAATGCAGTAATAACCAACAACAACTCCTCCTCCTCTTCCTGCACGTCACAGTCTCACTGGCCAGTTTTATATATATACGACTCTTTGTATTTCCTTTTTGCTATTTCTGCTTCTTTTTTTTTGGCTATTTTTCCACTGAATCATGCCATAGTATTTCCCCCCTTGTCACTGCGTTGCCGATGGAGCTGCCCATTTGACTGTCTGCCCCAGTGTCTCATATTTTATCACAGCAGTCGGCGTCTCGAGTGGCCAAGTGTCTCTTTTCGGCCAAGAGGTTTCGCGGCTTGGTCTATGGCACATGCTGCTGCAAACACAGCCGCTTTTGTTGTTAAGGAGCTGAGCCGGTCGAATGGTCTTTTTGGTCGGCGTAAGTTTTTTGGCACAGATTTACGACTTTTAATGCTGTTTTGATTTGTTTTGCATAAGGGTGTTCACGTGGCCAAAATGAAAAGGAAAAACAACAACGACAACGACAACAATGAGAGAAGTAAGCGTCTGAGACTTGGCTGCAACTGTTTGGCCGTTTGTCTTGTTGGCCGTTGTAATTGGGCTTTCAGAATATGACGGAAAGAGTGTTGCTAATCAGCAAATCGCACTTTGGCGTTGAGTAGACGAATTACATCGCACTTTTGGCTGTGGCACGAGTCTGAGTGTGCTCGTGTGAGGGAGGTTGGAGATTGTAAAAAGGAGCTACAACTGAATATTAAATAGAATACAACTGCTAGTGAAGCCAACGAATAAAAAGGTAACTCTTAAGCGTTTAACGCTCTTGTATCAAAAGACAAAAAACCTGCCTAGCCATAAATTATGAAATAAAAAAAGGTGCAGATAGCATAGCATATTTACTCACATTCATTTGTCAATTTGTCTATTGCCTGTAATCAAATATCTATAAATACACTTGGCTGTATGTATGCGGCATATGACCAATAAACCTCAATCTGATGTTTTTAATGCACTTGGCAACTACTTTAGTCCATGTGACAAAATAATGCATAAGCCTATAAACCTATATGTTCATATCTTCATGGCGCTTTTTAATTACCCACCGAAATTAAAGCCACTCAAGTGAAATTTCATGGTCTAATGCAAAAGCACTTGGCTGACACAACAGCGTTAGCAACCAATAATTAATGGCAAAAATAAATTTAAACTCAGCAAATTCAAAAAATATAAAGAATTCTTGTAGCTAAAGCGCAAATAAACGAAAAAGTTGTATGGCATTCACAGTTCGTAATAAAAGTTATGTAATGGCATTTAAATATGTTTTCACCTGTCTCCAAATAAGGTGTGGAGCATAGCAACTTACCTAGTCTTTAATGACTGCAATAAAGCTGGAAATAAAAATAAAAATTAAATTAATAATGTAGATAAACAAAAAATTTAATATTGAAATAATTTTTTAAGAATTTTTGAGAAACATATTATTTTGGCGATCTCCTAAAAGTAAAATAAATATATTGTCAGATTAATAGAAACGATTGAACTAAAAGCTGTTAAAGAGATGCACAGCGAACTCATTTCCATTTACCAAATATATGGGGAACTGCATTTTGAACTGCAACAAAAACTGAGACTGTACAGGGCAGGGACAGGACAGGACAGGCAGCAGCTGGTTGGGCAGGGGCAGCAGTTGCTGTTGTTGTTGGTGAGTCGCAAGTCGTAAGTTGGGCAGTTGGCCAGGTGCGGGTGCCACAAACTGGTTGGTCAGCGATGGCCAAACGACCGTCTAACAGTCTGTCTTTCCGTTTGTCCGTCTGTCTGTCTGCCTAGCCTGTGCCCAACGCAAGCTGCCCGGCCAGACTGTGCCCAGCTTGGTGTGGCATGGTCTGGGTCTGGCTTCGCCGCTTGGGCAGCAGGCTGCGTGGTGGAAACACACCCGCATCGTGGCAGCGATCGGCCGCCTGGTCGCAGTTTAAAACCAGATTAGCGCCCAAGTCGATGGCTAATTTTTGTGGTCGTTCAATGGGTTCGGTTCGGCTCGGTGCGGGGTTTTAAGCAAATTTGAATTTGAATTTTAGCGGGTGATAGTCGTTTGAATATACATATCTAATACTACTACTATAACTACCACTTCACAACGTCGTTGCTACTGCTGGCCACTTGGTCAGTTTGGCGAATGTGCTGCGTTGCTGTTGTCGCTGCTGTTGTTGTTGGCTTTGCTTGGCGGGTTGACAGTGCCATTCGCCTGCCTAACCCAGCCTCAGTCTCTTGGTGTCTTGCTGAAATATAGGATGACATGCTGCATGCTTATGGTTACGTGTGCACACATACACACACTCGGACATACATAAACTGATTACGAAATGTTGACCTTTTTGCCGTTGCCTCTTGGCCACTTGTCAGCGCCTTTGGCGGCATTTTCGGCGAAAGGTTTATGTCAACTGCCAATTGCCAATGTTCGCAGCGCTCCCAAAGGAGTCGCGATACTCGTAATTGCTCTCCAACTCCAGCTCCAACAACAACTCGATCCCAACTCGCCAGCTCATTTAATTTGCCCATAATTTAGACAACATTTGCCTAATGCCGGAACGACGCTTGAGTGCCTGATTGTTGCCAAGTGCTCTCTCGCTGTTGACATTTTTAGACTATCACACACACAGTACAGTCATCCAAACACTGAATCATTCAATCAAGTAGTTTCTGTTAGATAGGAAAACTTGTCGTGCTTTCTATAACGATTTTAAAGTATTTTGAATATAATAATTTCATTCATAATATATTTAATAGAAAATAATCAATTTCATCATCTTAATTGTTGCAGTAATTTAAGAATCATTTAATTTTTCATTAATTTAAATATTTGTCTCTTTAAATAAAAATTCATTTTTTATATATTTATTATAACTATTTTTTATGTCGTGTTTCAAACTGAATTTCGATGCCACCTCTAGTTTGTAGTATGTAAGAACTGTGCGCATGAGTCACTTGCAAGTTGGGACGGCTCAGCACTTCAATAAAATTATTCAATATTTGAGATCAAACATTGAAAATCACTTGTAACTTGGCATCCGGTCAATCAATGTTTGGGGTGTAACAAGACGATAAGCGATGTGCAATTGATAATAAATATGTAGTCATTCACCATGCATAATATTCACACCTTCCCTCCCAGGCAATGAGAGAGGAGAGCGAGAGCTGCTGAACAACTCGAGCAATTTGTTCGGTTATTCCTGTTTGCCAGCTGGTTCGATGTTGCATACCTGCGCACAGCTTAAAGCTATTCAAATGGGTGGTGATGGTGATGATGGTGGTGGAAATCACAGCAACAATCATCACCTGGCCTGTTGATAATGTTTTCAACCCTCCTCGTGTGGCTTGTAAATCAGACAAAAGCACCAGCAACAACACCAGCAACCTGGTAAGCTGTCGACTGGTGAAATACCAGTGCCAGTTGCCGGTAGCCTGGAGTTGGGGTGGCATTGTATTTTTCAAGGGCGCATCTGCAGCAGGAAGTAGCAGGCAAAACCCCACCCCAAAAACACAAGAGAACCAAGTGGACAGCAGCCAGTTGCTGTTGCTGCTGCTGCTGCTGCTGTTGCCACTGATTTATTCTGGCTGTTGCTTTTGTTCGCTCATTCCGCAGCTGCGCAGTAGATGGCTTTGGCTTTAGGGTGGCTTTTTCGGTGGGAAAATAGAAATTCGCTTGGTCTGTGTTCCATTGCCATTTCGTATCCCGACAACATCATTGCAATGTTTGCTGATTAATTGCTCAACTTAGGAATGAGAAGACTGTACCTGAAAACTCGACTTTAGGTTTGTGTGCAACGGAATTTTTGGCAGTGAGTCCTTCTAGTTTTTGCTCTTTTGAATAGTCTTAATATTTGTGGGAATGCGCATTTAAATCATTTGAAGTGCAATCAACTAAAAGAATTTGATTCAGTCATTTTTCAATAGTTTCTTGATACAAATTAAATAACACCTATGGACAAATTGCCCATGGATGTGTAGTCAATTGTAAGTCTGAGAAATGAGTTGCCCTGAGAATTAATTATTACAAAGGAAAACGATTGTTGATATTACTTTCTTTGCACACATATTTCGCGATATCATCTGCTGCTGTTGATTTTCACAACTTTCCATTTTGTTTGTCAATTGATCGCCCAGCCGCAGGGCTGAGCTCCTCTCTGACTCGGGCTGCTGACAAATGGCCGCGCATGTGCGCCACATCAATAAAACCAACAGCATTAGTCACTCGACAATTGGCCAGGCTGCAGGCTAGACCAGGCTGCAGTTGGCAAAAGAAATGCAGGTGGCACGCACACACATACACAACACACACAGTGTACAACCCAAATAAACTTCTGTCTTGCTTGCCCCATGCAATAGCCACAGCAGTGGCAGTCAACAGTGGGCGTAACGATGCGGTTTGATTTGGGCAAAATGCGCTGACAAATTTGGAATCATTTATTTCGAGCATGGCGAGATTTCTACGCTGGCAGCGTAATGCAAATTAAGACATAGACTGGTTCCCCCCTCTACACTCTTCACTGCACTCCCTCTCTCTCTCTCTCTCCATCTCTATAGTAGCAAATTTGTGAAATTAGCACAACATAAATACAAAGCATAGTGAAATATACAAAAATTATTTCAACTGATGGCAAATTGGCGAACACCTCACTTTGAGCGTAGCATAAGATCCGACTTTTCCAATTGCCAGCATTCGCATTTGCACTTGAGGCTATCCGTATACTGTATAACGCCATACGTGCCAGAGATCATCCATGTGGGATCGGTGTGTAGCAAACGGTCGGATGTACCCTCGGGTAAGCCGCAGATCACCTCGCATTTCACCGTACGCATTGCACAGATATTTGTGGGCCGAAAGCCGCGCAAACAGGTGATAAATTCTTCCGTGGAGTCCCAAATGTAATCGCCCAGCAACTTCCGATAGTTTAGATCTCCTTTGAAAATGGCTACCTCCGCATGAGAGAGCAACCTGAACAAATTCACACTGGAGTCAACCATTACAAAGTAAGCCTGTGGTCCCGTCCAGAAATACGATGGCGGTGATACGACAATGCGATTCTCCGCAAACAAACGTTGCAGTTTCCAGCCCAAGCCCGAGACACATTCATCGGTATGATCCATCAAATATTTGAGGGTCCACTCCACATCAGTTGGCATCGCATCAGAAATATACCAGGGTATCGCCTTCACATGCATGCGCACCTGAGTGGCCAGCCGATGATCGAGCATATACTCTATGAGCAGAAAATCGGTGAATAGTTCAAAGCCGGCATTATCGCAAATGTAGTCCACAATGATTTCCTCCTGGCCCTTGACCTTCATTAGGCAATTCCATACCAGTTGCGACTCGTCGACCAACAGGCGTTTGTCCAGATCCGCCACCGTAGTGAGCACATTAATGTCGGAGCGATCTTCGACTGTGTGGAAGTAATAAGAATTCAGCTGTATCTCAAAGTGATTGCTCCACAAGTTGATGCGCATTAGTTTGCTGAAAATGTCATAGGACTTTTCAAGATTTCGCGTAGCCATCGTCACGTATTTTATAGCCAGCTCGCTGATCTTCAAATCCTCCTGCTTCAGGTCTCGGAAGTAGTCAAAGTGTTGCAAGTGCTTGCTGCTCTCAAAGAATGAGAAGAGTCGCCTATAAAGATAACACTCTGCGTGCAGCCATGAAGCTCGAAAGTACGAACGCTTTGGATGCGGCAGCTCGCTCAGAAACGCATTCCATTCGGCCTTGTCCGATTCATTGCCATGGAATAGAGTGAATTTTCTATCGTTGCTCAGTTCCTTCTTCAAGCGATCGATGCCGTGCGTAATCATCTGTATATCCTTAACCACATCCTGGCCGTACAACTTAATAAGATCGTACTCATTGCTATGCAGGGTGTTGATCACCTGCTGCATGATACCGGGCATGCGAGCCTGCAGCGCCACATACGCAAAGCTCTGCTTAAAGCGCCCGGAGAGCAGTGAATGTCGCGGAGTAGCCACATCCAAAAGTTCGGAGATATCCGATGCTCCGCTCGCCCTCATCTTGCGGCTGGTTTTGGATTGAGATGAATGTTCTTGTGGTACATCTATGCATCTGAGATTATTTTGGTTTCAACTTGAATTTTGTGAATGAAGCCGAGGAATTCTAATGTTTCAGTTTTTGTTAACTTCTCACTTTGAATTTTGATAAGTTAAGTTGGGAAAGTATGTTTTAAAATAAACAATTTTCTTTTTTATTTATTTCTTGTCACAAGTCAGGTGGGATTCTTTCTCATTTTACTTGCATATAATTTCTTTTTCATTTCACTTCTTCCAATATAGATAAAGATGCTTCCTTCTTTCTGTTCTGCAAATCTCCAGACGATATCATCACACTTCTCATTTCACTAAGTCCAATTGACATTAATACTTTATTGCAATACACGACTCTGCTCTTAGCAACTGTGGGAAAGATCTGTTCCGCAGGAATACCTGGTTGCTTCCTTCCGCTGCCCAGGTGTTCGGTCATGTCCGAGGTTAGTTTACACCATTCACGATTGTCAATGCCGAATGCAATTTGCATAATTCTCGCATAGATGGGATAACACTTGCGTGTTGTCATCCGGTTGGGAAAATCATAACAAGAGAACACCGTTACTGGTAAAGAGTAAAGGGTTAATTTCGGGCCAAGGAAGTGGATCACATTGCCATCGTATTTGATTATTTGATGTGAATGTAATTTGCATGCGCTTACCATAATCGTCACATGTTAATAAACAAGTTCAAGAGAGAAGTCGATGGGAAAATGGTTTCAAGGTGTCCCTAGGTTAATGCTATGCTAATGGGACAAGGTGTGCACTTCCTCTAGCAAAACAACCCCTACAACAGAAACTGAATTCAAACCCATCGAACTATCTGCTGCACTCGGCACATTTCAATTTGAGTTTTATTTGTATTATCATGAACTGCGGATGACGCAAGTGTTCTTTGCCAAAAGCAAAAGGAAACCAAACTGATATGATTTTATGTTGTTTACTCATGCCACACATGGATTTACCCCCCATTGAAGCTCCGTCAGACATAACTGCGTCAAAATATTAAATTCTCTGTTGCGAGTGGCGAGTCGCGGGCTCATTAAGAGCTTGCACCATAGGTGCCTGCGACGACTTTGTCCAGGTGTTCCATAGAAATCGAAAACTTCCCCCGTGAGATACCAGTTCTATATCTGCGGCTCCTCAGCGTTTTTTTTTTTGCTGCTGGTGCGGTGTCTCACTATCTTCTAGCTGCCTCTCAAGGTGCCGTTGCATATGCGCCTCTGCTTTCGAGTCGTTACTTATACGAGGCAACCTTCTCGACTGGCAGGCAAAGGGGAGCGGGTGAGTCATGTCTTCAATTGCGTTGCTTTGTGAAATTCAGCAGCAGCTGCGCAATATTTGTGGCTACTTTTGGCATGTGCTCAACAATGCGCAATAAGACTGCTTTCGTAGGGGGTTGGGGTAGTTTCACATAAGAAACAAATACCAGAAACAGGTTAAGAGGAAATGTGTTATAAACTAAATATTAAACCTAAATAAAAGCAAATAGATTTGAACAAGATTTATCGCATATTTCTTTGGAAATACAATTATAATTCTCTACTTTTGTATATACATATATACATTTATAGACAAATCTGGCAAGAAATAATTTCATACGATCTTCAACAAACAGAAGCACATACATACACACATGTATATCTTAACAGCTTGGGCAATCTTTGCGAAGTTCACTCAGCCGATCTATCGTCTTTGATTTTTTGGTCCGCCGTCTAGACAAATACATTCACATCCACTTGTCACACAGCAGGATGGTAAATCAAATTTTTTACCAATAGGAAAGCTGGAAAGTGGCAATTTTCGCACAGAACAAACAAACACAATTTCATAGTACTAGAATAAAATATATTGCAAGTCAATGTTCGTAAAAAACTAAATAAAATCCGGTAAGATTTTCCTATTAAATAGTATTAAACATCATTGTCTAATTGCTATACGCCTTATTTAAATACTGCACCTCTAAATTGTGGACTCTGTTCGGAGGTATCGCTCAGCATTCAGCCTGCGGTCTCCAGAGTTATGGGCAGCCATAAAAACGCCTCAACTTTCACCCGAAAAGCGAAGCGAAATGTGACAAAATATGGCTCACCCGGTAATTGCTCCCGCCAGATCAGCGGATATATTTATGTTATTGCAGACGTTCCTCTCTCTCTCTCCCTAAAAAATTGCATTATCAGAGCCATAAACAAATTAGAGGGGAGACCTTAAAAAATACCAAATCCGAACACGGGCAGCTGCAGCTGATGATTGTAGATTGTATTGTGTGGTGTTGCACTAAAAATCTTGGCTCAAGTGGCGGTGTCCCATTAGGTGACACCGAGCATGTGGAGCATACAATATTTTAGAAACAATGTCGGCCCCAAACTAAGCTCGATAAGATTAATAACTCTCTGGCGCACGTTCAATTAATCTTTCGTTAGATGAGACAAGAGAGCGCGGGTCCAAAATGTTCCCTCCTCGTATCTAACGCACTGACAACTTAACGGCAGGCAGGCAGCACGTCTCCTCTTCTCGTGTACCTGCCGCATCGTCAGTGTCAATTGTGACAGCACCCTGCCAGACGATAGATTCTCGCATACTACTCCTTCCCCATCAGCTCCTCAGTTGCCTCCGCCACTGACAAAACAAAAACAAACAAACGGACACGTTCAACACTGAAAACAGCTACCAGAAAAGCTAGACAGAGATGCAGTCAAATAGCGACAGAGAGAGAGAGTGGGAACAAGCCACTAGTGGAAGATCATGCCCATGAACGTGACAAAAGTGAAGAACATGCAACTTTGCAGCTCCCATCTCTCACTAAATTAGTTGTTTTAGTTGTTCGCTTGCGTCTAAATTTAGTCAACCCAACAATCCATTGGTCATAAATCAATTATATGGTTTCTCGATGTCAGTCTCGACGCTATAGACACAATTTCCAGTAGCTAAAGCAAAATTAGGGGCCACCTCAGGTGCATTTGAACAGAGACAAAAATGCTTACCACTACCCTGTATAACTAAGTGGGAAAATCGGGTATATATAAGCAGATGGATATTCCAAGAGCTTCACAAACATGTCATGGGCTTTCGAAGCATCACTCCCAAAAATTCCATCAGAATTGGCTCAAAAATACAGAGTATAAGACTCGTTTATTATTACCCTACTTATTTGTCGAAATAAGGTATTTCTGGCATTTGCATAGCTCACAATTTTAGAAAAAAAAACAATGCTGACAACAGCAGAAATTAACATAAGACAACAAAAAATATGAAATATGAAATCATTTGTAATAATTAGCGCGACATTTGCTGCTATTTTTACGGCAAAAGTGTCTAATCCTAAATTGAAAACGGGGGTTTGAACTCCACAGAGAAGAGAGTGGGATTGTTGCTTAATTTGTTTAATTACAAATCCCCAGAGTGCTGGTCATGAGAAATACAAATAGGTTTGCGCTGACTTTATTAATGCCAACAGGCGCAAGCTGTCACTGAAATTGATGCACCCTCAATGCAATGAAAAGGCGTAAGTTAAGTTCAGCAAAACAAAAGCAAATGTTTTGTAATGATGTTGAAATTGCAGCACCACCACCACCACCTTACACTAAAGTCCTCTCTCTCTCTTTCTATCTCTCGCTCACTCTTTGTTTCTTTGTCTGTCAGCTCAGCTTACCGCAGGATAAACAACAACAACAATGAACAGCACAAGAAAAAGCGAACCTGAGTCACAGTTGAATTTTATTTGAATTAGCAACGCGCAATCAAAAACATTCAAACACGCATAAATTGAATCCCGTGGGATGATTTCTCTGCCGAGTTCCCAGCAACCCCCTCGGGCGGCAATCGACAGCAGTCGCCAGTCGCCCGTCGACAGCCAGCAGGCAGCCAGCAACTTGTCACGTGATTCAAATAACAAATAATGCATCAAGGATCATCCCTTAACTCCTGCTCCTGCTCTTACTCTTGGTGCTGCACTGAACTGGTCTTCCTGCTCTGGTCTCAGTTCGATGTAATTCGAATCCAAATCCTCATCCGCGCCCGCATTCGACTTGCTTGTAGCGTGGGTACCTTTTATTTATTGGTCAACGGTTCATCCTCACCACCCTCCTCCACCCTCTTTCTCACGCACTTGGCTGATGTTTGCTCCTGCTACTGGTCTCTTCTGCAAGTGTAAATTCGCCTGGTCATGGGAACATTTGCAGACAATTGAATCGTTATATTAGGTGCTCAATTGATGGCCTTTAATTGATTATTGTAAGAGTGCAAGGAGTGTTTCTCTTCTCTTCTCCCCGATCAATTTCAGTTCTATAATGACCTAAATTTATGTTAAGCAACCCCTGCGGTTTGCGTGTTCTTTTTACATATACTAAATTGAATTGCTAGTACGTGGGAGTAAGACACATACTTCAAATAATAAATTAATATTACAAAATGCCAATTGGAACTGTTGAATCAATCAATCATTAATTCTCCACATCACCATATTTACTTGGTTTCTTCCTTATTTTGGCAATTACTTTAAATATCTTTGAAATACATTGCTGCTTGAAAGCATATTAAATCGACATTTCATTCTATATTGCAATTGTGCTTAAGCCTTTTTCCTTACATCTCTAAAATGAAAGAATTTTGATTTGATTACATAAAGTATCTTCAAAATATTATTGTATCTTTTAAGGATCTGAGTTGTTGCTGAAGACTTTTCAGTGAAGTGTGCGTCATGAAATTAACTTTCCTTTACTCTCTCTTCTTTCACCCAGTTCATTCACAATCCCTAAGTCTTTGCAACCGAACTTGAACTTCAGCGCGCCCTTCAACTTGACGCAAGCAAACAACCACAAAATTAAGCTCTTCAGGATGTTTGTCATTGATAAGCCAAAATGAAAGACACGCCAAGACTGTGTGTAAAAATTTGGCAGAAATTCGTTATTCGTTTTGCGGCATTCACAAGTTCGCATATTAATATTTGCAAGTGAATCAGCAGCGAAAATAAAGCTGAAAATATATATCATTTTTATGATATTTCAACATGCATTAACATAAACGCTGATGCTAATCTCTTTTTCCCATGAAGACTACTGATACATGAGACTCGCCGCAGCATAAACAATTCATTATCGTGATTCATTTACCAAAAAAAAAAAAAAAAAACAAAATAAATATTAAAATTAAATCAAATCACCAGCTGATAATTATAATTCGTATTAGTCAAGATGAGAGCTACCGATGGAAGTTGAGCTGGCTGAGCGGGTGGTCTTCCCCCCTCAGACCGGTGGAGTAGACCATGACAGTAAGCTTCCCAAGCAGATTAATATCTCAAGACTCCTAGAAGCGCATTTTAATTAGTTAGTTGACCAACAAATCTAATTTATTGTCACTTTGGGGCCCCCCTAATGAAACACGTTCAAGTCGAGTTTCTGAGTCTCTGACTCTGCGTCTTCGTCTGCGTCTGAATCTCAATCTTGGCTTCGGCTTCATAATTGACCAATTTGTGTGTGTGTTTGTGTCTGTGTTAGCCTTATCGAGAAAAGCGCACACGCTGTCAATAAAACAAATTAGTTTGAATTATAGTCGTAGCTTCTAACTTGGCTAATTTATGCGGCGTCGGAAGCGACCCCCCAAACTCAACTCTGTCTGTGTGTTCTTTACGTTTCCAGTCTTGTTGTTGTGCTTTTATTTGTTTATAATTACCGTTAACTTTGATAACAATATCAGATTTCAATAGTCGGCGGCATTTATGTTCACTGACCTGGACATTCTGTCCATTGGTCTCCAGCTCTGTCTGCGTCTCCTTCATCTTCGTTGTCTTTCTGTCTTTGTCTGCGCAGAATAGGCGCCAATAGTTCTAAGATCTTGTTTTGATTGCCGCGCTCCATGGTCCATGGTCGGCGCATTCTTTTGCTGTCTGTCTGTCTGTCTGTTCAGTGGCTTGAGAAATCTGTAACTCGTGACAACAACGCTGAAGACGACGACGACGGCGTGTGGCATGCAGCGTGCAGCAACTTGGCTGCCAAGGGGGATATTGGGTTTTGCATTTCTGCATAGTTTTCTTACACTTTTTCCTAGCAGCGTCGATGCAGGCGAGAGACTTTCTTTTGTTGTCAGCTCGCTGTGTTGCAGCTGCAGCTTGCTACGGCAAATTAATGACATTTTGCACTTCATTATGCGACTTTGGCGGCTCTTTGACACTTTGAAGTGAGGCACTCAGCTGTATCACAGTCTCTCTTGGCTCTGGCTCTGGCTCTGGGGCATGCCACATGCAGTTGCCAGTTTGCAGTTTGCTGTTTGCTGTTTGCGGTTTTGCTGCCAGGTGATGTGCAGTTAGCTGGCCATTGAATGCTTCACTCCGGTATCCGTTGTCAGTTGCCAGCAGCAACTGGAGCTTCACTTGGTCAAAGATGACAGAGAAATGTTATCACAGACCCAATAACAGTCTATTTAGAGCGTAAGCAAAAGAGAGAACTATGCTGCAAGTGATCATGAAGCGATGATTATCACTTTGTGATTACAATTTGTGGCTTCGGGATTAGATTACGATGCGACCCCTAAAGATTGCCAGACTAACATACTTTTCAATGAATAGTCAATATACAATAATAGCTGCCATTAGAGCTGTTGAGTCGAGACATGGCAAACCATTAATTTTCGACTGTCTTGAACTTTGTTATTGCAGGACACACCGGTTCATTACAGAAAGTTTGGCGCCATTTCTAAATAGGTTGTTTTTGGAAATCAGTTGCATGGTACGTGTCAAGGAGGCAGCTGTGCAGTCTTGAGTGTCACGGGACAACCCTCGATGTGTTCTGTTGTTGAGATTTCTGCCAAGATCAAGAACAAGACGCTGCCCAAGGGTTGGCACAACACACACACAAAAAGTAACGTACAAATGCAGTTTCAGTTCGACAACCAGCCAGCAGCAACCACCAGGCTGGCAAGCAGGCTGCTCTTCGCTGGTGATGCTTGTTCTGACATTGGGGTGGGCCAACTGCAGCAGCATACCGCACGGGGCACGTTGCTGCTGCCGCCAGGTAGTTTTGCACATACCTTTTGGCGCATTCCAAGGCATTCAGACTTCAGGTAAAATGCGGCGGCGCAACCACCCCATAAAATCCCAATAAAGAGGGAAGCAAACAGCCGACTGCCAGCTGCCAACATTTTCAATATCAAATTGAAATTTGAAATTTTCACGGCCGTTAGGGATTGCACCTAGATCGAGGGAGCGAGCCACAGACACAATGGCTGTTGATGCACACAGCAGATCGTCTGCTTGTTTGTCTCGCTGATTATTGTTAGCCAGCAAACATTTTTGCTGCATTTTTATTTTTGATTGTCAGCCATGTCACGTGCTACCAACTCTACAGCTGCACAGCTATTAGCACAAAGCACTTTTAGAAGCGATAATAAATTGAGCTAATCGAAGAGGCTGTGAAGTCCATCATTATGAAGCCAATTTAATCAGTAAACTAAATTAATAAGACAGTTTTTCCTTAATTTTGATATTGAAAATAGTCTTGATAGAATAAAAATATTACATACTGCCTAATCGCAGTATAACTCCCAAGTCTATATATAAGTACTTGACTTAAAGCTGGTCGTTAATGAGGATCATTGGGAGTGCAATCGGCTCAATACTCAAATAGCCTAACAATTGCTTAGCTAAGCTGCTTAAATCCAACAAGAGACTGTTCTCTTAAATTGGCCCCAAAAGCGTCGGCGCAACGAATGAAATGTGAAACAAGAAGAGAGTCAAGTGGAGAGCAGAGCGCCAATTGGCTGCATGCTCCACGCTCTCCCAACAGCTTTAAGCTACTCTTCGCCGCAATCAAAGAGCAACTGGTCACAAGCTCACCTGCTCACGATCAGAGAGAGAATGAACTTCGTGTGCTGTATATAAGAAAAGCCGATCGCTGTATGCTGAAAGGGACAGCAAGCAACGATACGCACACTCAGAGAGATAGAGAAAAAGAGAGCTAGCTGTAGGTTAAAAATAAACTTGCGTTGCAAGTTGTATATAAGCTCGGCAGCTGCCACACAAAACACACACACACACACGCATGCAGAGCGAGTAAGGGGAAATTTGAGCGTGTAAAATCAAATCTCAGTGGCAGCTGGTGGTGATCGTTGGTCGCTTGGCTGGTGTGTGTCTCACTGTGTGTGCAAGAGGGAGAGATCGACGCGCCGGCAATCAATGTGTGTGTGTGTCTGTATGTGTACATTGTGTGCGGCACGTGCTCGCTTTTGAGACAGAGATTTGTTGGCGGCGGTGCCACTGAGCCTCTTGTGAGTCGAGGCTGCAGCTGGAGCAAGCCACGTTCAATGAACGTCGAGCACACAGCTGTTGAGGCAGGCGACAATCCCAATCACAGAGAGAGGGCTGCAGAGTGGAAGATCATTGAATGTGGCTCGTGGTGGTTGATTTCCGCACAGAATCCCCCGAGCGATAGCAATAGGGATAGCAATAGTGATAGGGAATCGGAAGTAGGTAGTAGATCCTTTTATTTGTGCCACATACATTAAAAGGGGGTTGCTTGGCTCTGCTTTTCTCTGCTCTGCTGGGGGTTGATCTTGATCCTTACAACGGCCCATATAAAATTAAAGTGATCCTCGGCGGTTGCATCATTCGTAGACGAAACTGCAAGCGATCGAGACGCGTGCAGAGAATAGAGAATAATTTAGTGTGCTCAGCTCCAAAAGTGATTATGGATAAACTCAACTACAGCAAATGTCCGCTCAAGAAGCGACCCATACAGCTCGAGGAGCCACCACAGGAAGATCAGTTGTGCCATGGTATGTTTCCCGCACTGGATACGGAAATATCTAATGGAAACGTGGCTAAATTTTATACTTCTTCTGCACTTACAGATGAAGGACCCGTTGATCTTAGTGTGGCTGCCGCTGCTGTGCCGCTCGAGCCGGAGCAGTGGCGCATCAAGGAAGAGCCGGAGTCACAGCCAGTTACCACAGAGATGCGGCGTCGCTTCAACGCTGCCATGACACAGACCAAGGAACAGCTAGCTCGTCGCATTTGGGAGGAAACCCGCGAAATTGCGCGTGCCTTTCCCGATGTCTTCACGCGCGAGGAAATCGCGAAAAGTCTGGCGCGCTTGGGCTACGGCGACTTTGAGCTGCCGCCCGAGGATGAAGTGATGGAGCCCGAAAGAGACACCGAAATGGCGTCTAGTTATGCCAGCATCTCGCCACCCTTAATCAAAGTGGAGTCACACGTCGAAGAGTCGTTTGGACTGCGCAACTACAACAACAACTTGATGAAGAGCATTGCAGACTACGAGGATTGCATTAAGCAGCCGCAGGCGCAGGTCGAAGTCAACTACTCAATGAGTGCCGAGCCTGAGGATCTGAGTTTGGCGCCACAGCGTCGCGGTCTCAGCGAGAATGCCAATCTGCATAATGTGGCACGCGCGCTGCTCAGCATGCAACACGTGGCGCCACCACAACAACAGCCACAGCAACAGCCCAAAGATGTCATGCAGCAGCAGCAACTCGAACAGGACTTTGAAGATCATGAGAATCAGGAGAATCAAGAGCATCAGCTGAGCTTGAAGATCAAGAGCAGCAACGATCTGTACTATCAGTGCCAGCAGTGCAACAAATGCTATGCCACCTACGCGGGTCTCGTCAAGCATCAGCAGAGCCACGCCTACGAGAGCACCGAGTACAAGATCATACGCAGCAACCCTGGCAACCCAGCTGCGCCCATTGTCGACCAAACCGAGTTCTGCACCGATCAAGCTTCGGCTCTCATTCAAGCCGCAAATGTTGCCTCTGCGCAGTCCATGCAGAAGCCGGTGGGCGTGCCACGCTATCACTGCAAGGACTGCGGCAAGTCCTATTCCACCTACTCGGGTCTCAGCAAGCATCAGCAGTTCCACTGTCCCTCCGCCGAGGGCAACCAGGTGAAGAAGGTCTTTAGCTGCAAGAACTGCGACAAGACTTATGTTTCGCTTGGCGCACTCAAGATGCACATACGCACACACACACTGCCATGCAAGTGCCCCATCTGCGGCAAGGCCTTCTCCCGCCCCTGGCTGCTGCAGGGACACATACGCACACACACTGGCGAGAAACCGTTCAGTTGCCAGCACTGCAATCGCGCCTTTGCAGATCGCAGCAATTTGAGAGCACACATGCAAACGCATTCGGATGTCAAGAAGTATTCGTGCCCGAGCTGCACCAAGTCCTTCTCGCGCATGTCGTTGCTGGCCAAACACTTGCAGTCTGGCTGCCAGTCCGAGCAAGGCGGCCAAGCGGCAACAGCAGGCTTCAATCAGCAGCAGTTGCAGCAGCATCTGCAGGGCTACGAGGAGGCGCCACATCCGCACTACTATGCGGGCAGCGTTGGTAGCAGTGGAGCAGAGGAGGACGAAGCTCATGAATTCCAAATGCCCGCTCAGCGCATTTACTAATGGATCAATCAATTATATTTAACCCTAGCTGCATAAGTTCTCAGTCAGTGGAGATATTCAAATCAGGAAATCAGTGCCAAAAATTAGTCAAGGCAATTTTATTGCTCTTTAGGTTCAATTATCGTTAGGTTCGTTAGGCTATTATCATTATTATTAATGTCTGTATATTGAAATCTGAATGAATTATAGGGCCAAGTCAAGGGTTAGCATTAGCTGAGCAGCCGCCATTCGTTGTTATCTATCGTTTTGTTTAAATTTTTACCTGTATATTTCTTGTTGAAACTCATCGTGTACAAATCGAAATGGTGCGAGATTTAGAATAGTTTGTCACTAAGTTATATATTTAATTTTAGATTATTTATTTAACTTATTTTGTAAATACCTTTAATTTAAACCATTTATTTATATTTATTTTGTAAACTGACGAATATAATAAAGAAACAGCACAACAAAAGCTAAACTACTTTTTAAACTTTTAAACTAGAAATTATCAAAGAGGTTTCAGCGAGATTTGACATGACTGTTCAATTTGCTTTCGATTGTATTATCACTTTCAAATTTCAAGCTTTTACTGTCGCTGCTCTCAACCTGAAACGTGTCTTTTTGTTTGTGTTCCGACTATTGCGGATGCTCATTTGCTGCGCAGCCGCTAGATGCTCGTAGGTGTCTCTTTATTTATATATCGTATAAAAACGATGCAGCTGATTCGCAAATTTAGCGAATCACAAAGCGCCGGCAACAACGACAACAACAACAGCGCCAAATAAAAAAAGATTGCCGCATTTTGTTGGTGCTAACAGCGGGTGGTGGGTGGTTGGTTGGTTGCCTGCTTAGCTCGTTGTCTAGCTTAGCTGCTTGACTGCTTGGTGGCTATTACGACGACGAGTGGAGCGAAATATCAATCGCTGCTTAAATCAAAATTAATTGCCAGAATAATAATTGTTTTGAACGTAAAGCGCCAAACGGCAAACGATCGAAGGAGAATTGGCGCAGCTGCAACTGCAACTGCAGCTACAATTGCAACTGCGTCACCAGCCACTGCAACAGCAGGCGGCAAGCGCCAACAACAACAACATTAACAACAACGTCGACTACAACACCAACAAAGTACGACAAACGTCTAGCAATTTTTGGAGCATTTGAGCAAAGGGGCAAAGAGGCAGCGAAAACCACTCAAAACAGCAAACAACCCGATGAATCATCGATTTCGGGTCTACCACCGCTACCACAACACAGCACAGAGCAGCAATACCACCAACTATAGCTACAACAACAACAACAAGTTTTGCCCGTGTGCCGACAGTGCAGCCACACGCAGCTAGATGGCGCTAGTGGGCAGTCATCAGGCTTTGGTTCAATTAAACGCGTTTTCCAGTTCATTTTCATTATGCTTGTTGTCGCCGTTGTTTTTTGTTATTGTTGCTGTTTCTGTTGCCGTCGTTGCTGCAGCGATTTTTCAGTTTTCCGCACTACAGCGCAGCCGCACCTTACTTTGTTGGCCCAAAGTCAACGCGGTGCTGCCTCAAGCCGCATTATTATAAATGCCGTCCACGCAGTTTCTTACGCTCCACAACTTCCAGTTTTGTTTTCGTTTTCGGCGAAGCCTTTGCTTTTGAACCTAAACCGAATTTAATACTCTAATCGTTGTGGGGATTGCATAATCTGCCAACAAATAAGAACTTCAGTGAAACAAAATCGTTTTAATCTATTCAACTCAATTAACTAAAACAAACATATTTTTAAGTCAGTTACATTTTTCGTAAATTATAAAAAAAATAATATTTTAGTCTATATATACCGCTTTATTCCAACTTTGAGAAGAGTATTTCTCATTTGTTTCGGTAATCTGAAAAGCCTTCTTTCCGTTACGAATTGTAACTTGTCAGGCGGTAGCTTTGGTCTATTAGGAAACACACCACAGGCCCCGAAGCTGCAACTAGGAAAGTCATATTGCATTTGCCAAGAACCTAGGACACCAGTTGCCCCAACCCCTCCTCGCTCTATAACTGTCACCACCATAGAAGTTTGTGTTGTCTCTGTAGGCGCATTAGAGGTTGACTTGCTGCGCGTGCTGCGGTTGCTGTTGCCACGCCTTGGATCAAACGGGTAACGCACATGTGGCACAAGCAATATTGTGGTAGCGGCTTTTGGTCAAAGGTTAACTGAAACGACCGCCCCCTACCCCCTCGCACATATACAAGAGTAATACGCGATGACTGGTGACAAGTGTCACGCCGCAATTGCCTACAAAATCATTTAGAGCCTTAATTTATGGCATCAAAAAAAAAAAACAAAAAATAGAAACCACCGCAAAAAAAACAGGAAAATATAGAAAAATTTGAACGTTGGCGCTGCTCGAATTTCATTTCATTTATTGCAGCTACGTGCAATGTGCGCTTAATTGGCATTTTGTTGGTGCCGCCAACAAAATACAAAAATAAAAAAGCAAAAACAAAAAAGAATAACACGCCTTGATTCTTATGGTCTACTTAGTCGTAGTGCTGCTTTGGGGGCCAAACCCCCCACCAGATTAGGAGGGAGCTTAGGTTCAAGCTCGAACTTCCTCGCGTTGGCAATTAAAATTAATCTCTAATCGCCAAAATGTATTTTTAAATGCATTTTTTCATTTTACGAAATTAATTTTTTCGTGTTTAATTTAAATATTTTCAATTTGTAATTCATACCACGTTTTTCCCGCTCGCTGTTATTAATATTTAATAATTTCAAATGCGCATAAAACCAGGGAGAGTGCTGAATTAACGAATGACCGACTTGGAGATGCTAAGTAAGCTGAGATTTTAGTTTGTGTCATATTCACAAATTTATTTAATTTATAAAAAAGTTTGGTAACTTATCTTATATATTCAGGGGAAAAAACTTGTTATAGTTTTGCGTTGTAAGATACCAACATATTTTTGAAAAGCCAAACTATCAATTCAGTCCACGACGTAGCAACTCATCTACCTTTTTGTTACAGTCTGACAGTCCACAGGGTATACAAATTATGGAAGTATAATATATGCCAGGCGCCGTCGTCGCTGTTGTCGCAGCTGTTGATTGACTCGAGACCTGATGCAGATACCAATTGTTGTAGTCACTGTTGTTCTTAAAGCTGTTGCTGTTGTTGCCATTGCCGTTGCCGTTGCCGTTGTTGTTATTATTATAGGCAGTACGTGTTGTTTGTTTAACGCGATGGGTGTAAATTAATATTTAATTACGGCTTTTTCGCTGCGCTTGTTTTCGGCATTTTCTGATCTAATCGAACTTTAATATGGGCTACAAAATGTGAAGTCAGTGCAAAAGTTGAGCAACAGATTGCCAGTCTCATGGCTAATCTCGCGTTAAGCAATCTAATGCGAGCTTTTGCGAAAGTATCTTACAAGTGTTGCTCAAGCGCCTAATAGATATTTAGATATTCATACGTCGCCGAAGGATAAGCGCTTTTTAAAAGCACATGAAAGTGTTTTGTGAATGCAAAATCGTGGTAATAAAGTAAACTTTAAGCTTTAAACTCGACTAATTGCTCGCAATTTGCAGCTTAATGCTGGTTGTTGTAGTTTCAGCTTGTGTCATTGAGCAGTACTCCACTCATAATTCATGGCACATTTTCAACAGCACAGCACAACATTTGGATGCCATAAATCCATTGCCATGCACTCGTTGACGTCAAATTAATCAAAAGCCAACAACCAAAGCCAGCCAAATGCAACGCAGGCAAATTAGCCAAAATGAGAAAAAATAAAAACAACTTAGAACTAAATAAAATAAAACACAAACACACAGCAAGATTAGTGAGAATTCTAAGCTCAAGTGGCAAATGAGAAGTTGGTGGGTTATTTTCCCACACTGGCGATCAAAGCGAACCGAAAAGAACACGAAGAGAACCTTTGTACAAATCACAGGCAACGCCCCTGAATGAAATCGATATAATTATTTGCATTATTAATAATTACCATTGTGTCGAGCGACGGTTTTGGATTTGAATTCAGACTCAGATTCAGATTCGGATTCGGATTTGAAGTCAGAGATTTGAGATTCAGTTTGAGGCACTGCGTTGGCGTATTATATTCTGAGTGTTGGGACCAGGCCACACAAGAGACAACAGCGCATAATGTTTTGAGTGTCTTTTGTATCTTATTAATATGCACAAGAACAAAATGTAGTTCGTCGTTCGGTCGCTCGCTCGATCGTTCGTCGGCTCGGTGCAAGCTAATTAATTCAAACCGCAAAAGCAAAAACAAAGTGCTGACTGAATTCAATACGGAAATAAGCTTAACGACCGCAACAAAAACCAATTTCAAAATTTAATACGCAGAGTCCGAGAGTTGGAGACCCGGGGAATCAGACTCTCAACCAACTGAGGCGCCGGCGGCACAACAATTGCACCAGGTACATGTCCAACTCTCTGAATAATCGCTGTGTACGTAAGTATGTGTGTATATGTGTGGGCCACCCACACCAAAGGCCTGGCCATGGCTAAAACCAAAGCGGCCCGTCAACAAGCGAGAGACGCAAGCTTCAAATGGGCGACAGCACATATCAAAAATGAAATGTGCCTGCAAAAATAACAACAACAACAATAATAAGGTACGTACCGAGAGACTGTTTTGCAAGAGGTCCAAGTCCGTTTATATTTCTTATGAGCCACCTGACTGACGGGCCACGCAAAAGCTTCAACTTGTCAGCACGCTAAGTGCTGAAAAAAAACAAAAACAAAAAGATGAAAAGAAAAAAATATTTTTAAATATTATACAGAGATATTTGTATGTATTATATTATGGCAAACGGCGAGCATTGTTCTCTAGCGCCTGTCGGTTGGGCGTTCAACCCGCACAAGAGTTGAGAGCCACAAAGCAGCACACTAGAGTGAACAAAGGCGTTAGAGACTCGTCATGAGCAACCTGTTCACCAGCTAAAACGGATTTATCTTATTATTACAACATATACAACAAATGGCACAGACACAAACACACATACATATAAACGCAAAAGATTTAATTATTCCCGTGCCGCGTATTTAGTTTCAAAGAGCCACAAATCACTTTTTACTCTTTGCCACAATTTGAAAATTTGAACACGCTTTCAATAATTAAGCTGCGGCTTAAAATACACCGATAACAATATAAAGAATTATTTATTCGTTCCATTGAAGAAAATAAAGGATCTCCTTTTGCATATCATGCAGTTTGACTTTAAGCAATTTCATCATAAGCATTAATACTTGACTTTTTGCTGGGTTAGTGTAGATTAAGGAGGCGTGTCGCGTGGGGGCGCGTTGATGCTGCAAATTGAGGGCGTTAAAAGACAAAAGCAATCCCGTCACAAAAATTGACATTTCGCTTTCAACAGCAGCAGCAGCAGCCACAGTTACAAACCACAGAGGCAGTAAGAAACGAAACGAAACGAAACAGCAACACACGAAAAAATCATAATTTGCACGTTTTTTGTGTTGTAGAAAACAAAAGACTTAAGCAACGAACTTGCTTGCTGTTAAGGGCCTACATGCAAAGTGTCAAGTTGCGCAACTTGTCAGCGGTTTAAAGGCTCAGCTCAGCTCTCTACTCACAACTCACAGCTCACTGCTCAACTGGGCTTAAAGGTTCACATCGTACTTTGTGGCCAGGCCAAAAGATTTTTAATTAAACAGCCAACGACGGGGACAGCCACTAAACATGCCCCATTATCATGTCCCCGCATGTCATATCTATGCTGGACTATCTGCATAAGGCCCGTGTGCCTATCTGCTCTGCTCTCGTGGTGGTGCTTTGGGTGCTGCCGCTGACATAAACGCTGACATTAATTGAGTAATTTATAACGATGGCGGCGTCGGTGCTGCCAGGCAACCAACGAGACGGACATGAAACGACAGATACGACGAACGAACAGACGGACGGACAACATCAAAAGCTCGCAGCGCACGTCGACGTCGTCATCGTCGTCGTTGTCTTGAGGCACTTCAGCGCTCTGGCACAACATGATATTGTTATTATTATTATGATTACCAGAGACATGAATTCAATTAACACTTGTCAGCGTTGTCAGCTGCGACGGTGGCGTCAAGAGACGACGGCAGCGGCAACGCTTCAATCTATGCCAAAAATAAGCGAAAAAAGAAAACAATTTCAGCAAAAAAAAAGCAACAAGAGTGCTCTAGTCTGCAGACAACTCGACTAAACGATACCATAAGTAGTTCGCTTCGGCAAGCAGCCGCAAGCTTAGCAATCAAGGTTATATCCAACTTAACTGATTGGGTGAGTTAAAAACTTAACTGTTTTCAAGCAAGCTACCCTTTGCAAGGCACAAGTCAGTCTGCAGGGTATTTGCAACAAGCGCACGATTCGCATACTGAGATAACTTTGTAAATTTATGTCTGCGTACAAGATTTGGCATGTTTAAATCACTTCAAGTTAAAATTTGAATCTTGCCACAGTTTTCTGTTTGCTGTACTTAGTTTAGTTGCTGTTTTTGTTTTTGTGTTTCGTGGTCCCTTTTTGGAGTGAGTGCTAACGATAATTGCAAGACGTGGCAAATTAGCCAGCTGGAGAGGGATCGACAGAGAGAGAGAGAGAGTAGTCGACACAAAAGGCCGCTAATGAGCCAAACAACAAACTGGCAAATGGAAACCTTTTGCATTTAGGCCTAATAACTGCCAATACAAGGCAGCGAAAGAGCCAAAGCCAAAACGAAGCGACGGCAGCCCAAAAAGGCGCACAAGTCAAAGCAAATTAAAACAAGAATCACGACAGGTTACCATGCGAGCCCAATGCCAGGAGAAATACACGATTCGCCGCCAGCCGCAGCAGCAACAGCAGCAACCATAACAACAGCAACAACAATCACAAAACAGAGGTTCCAATCGGCGGCCTTTCCATAAATGCGACGACGTTGCTGGCCAAGAAATTTACAAGTGTTAAATGTCGAATTGGGGGAAATGCGTGCAGCGGCTTTGACACAAACGAACACGGAAATGGCCAACACACAGAAAGTGGACAAATGAACCCTCCACAAACCAAGCGAGAGAGTGTAACCCGCTCCCCTGTCTCTCTGCCCGACAAATGGCGTACGTGTTAATGGCATTTGAATTTGGCCAAATATGGCAGAGTCTTCGTTGTCACTTTGCATGTTTCGGCTGCCCCCAAAATGGAGTCGAAGCTTCTTTCGCCTGCCTGGGCAAGTGAAGGCATGCGCTAAGCTCCGCTGCTGGACAACAAGTTAGTCGTGTCGATGCGACTGCAGCTCGAATCAGAGGCAGAAGCTCAACGAAGCGACACGCATCCAGCAAATAACACAACCAATAACAGCACAGCCGACAACAACAAACGCAACTTTGGGCCACACAACAAACAATCGTTGGGCGCCCGCATCAGCTATTACTTTTCGGGTAGAGGAGTAAGGCTGTTGTTTTTGAGCGCACAGCTTTCTATTGGAGCGTGACTTAGAGTCAGACATATGGATGAACATGACGATAGCGCAGTTCGACACAGAGTTGACACATTTTCATTGGCAGCAAATTAGTTAAATGCCGAACATAGCCTGACAGGTTTCGTTCAACTGCAGATCCAATTAAGCCAACATTCAGTTACGCTCTAAACTCATTAAAGAGATTATATATATGTACATTCAAGTTAAAACTCTATATCGATTTCTGGCGACCTGCGCTGATCTTTGCTGATTATTCGCACTAAACACATGGGCTGAGATGGGCTAATCAACTCATAGCATCTGACAGGCCCTAAAGCAATTTCCTGATTAACTTTATATGCTTTGGTAACATCACTTGCCAACGGGTCGCAGCCCACACTCTCTATGATGCTTGCTTGGTTCAATTGAAGTCAGTTCAATAAACCAGAATGAAATGGAGATGAAGATGGAGAGATGGCAGACAGAGAGCAGTGACGTGTACAGTGAACACGTCAAATGACAGGCAACAACAAACAAGTTTAATTATAGCTCATGTAAATAATTTCTCAATTGTAAGCTGTTATCAACGAAAACTTCAATCAATCATTGGCAAACGCATGAACCTGAGCCAATGAGCCAAAAACCCGACCAGACAATAGCAGCCCAACTCGATCTTGGCTTCAGGCGTGGGCCGTACAGTTTGAACTAGCCAAATCTAAGCTAATTAATCAAAATAATAATCAAGCAATCAGTGGATCATACGAGAGAGACAGACAGTCAGACGTGTCGAACGAAGGGGGGAAGAACGGAAAGGGCACCAGGCTGGGTGAGCCACGACGCACGCCAAACCAAATGGAATGGAAGCAAAGTGTAACCCAAGATCTCTCAAGCACTCGAATCTACAGAAATAAATACAACAAAAAAATACATGACTTCAACTGCTGTCATTGCGCACGAGATTGGTTGTTGTTTTGTCGTCGTGTTGGCTTTTGTTGTGTTTTGTTTTGAATTTCAGGTGCTTGTATCATTCAGTCATTTGGCCAACTATTCAACTATTCAGCTATTCATTCATTGAGCCGCACATGCAACTTGTTTTGTTCTCCCTCACCTCGACACTTGCGACTACAAAATACTATATATACATATAACCATATATGGGGACACTCACACACTCGCACAGATCTTGACACGACGAGTCGAGAAACAAAGTCAGAGTCAGAGATTGAGCGTTAAGTAACGTCTACGCGCTTGGAACAATTAATCACCTGTCGTCGTCATCGTCAATTGGGTTTTTGTTTCAGATACTGAACAACATGGACAGTTATGCGGTTTAGTGGCCTTTTCTGGTATGTGACCGAAGTGATTCGAGTAAGAGAGCGAGTGAGTGGGGAGTGCCGTCAATGTTTCAAAAGGGGTTGCACTTGTACACTTGAACACACTGCATGATCTGTTATGCTTTTTTAGGTTGATTACTTTATGCTCAGAGGTGATAAATCATTTGGCTGCTGCTGATTCGTGTTGAACTTCATGTTGCTTCAGCAACAATTATGTCCAATGTCTTGTACCAGAAACTTATTCGGGAACTGTGTTACTTCTGTCGACGAGAAATCATTTGGCAGAAATTGGCTCATTTTTGTTGATGATTTAGCATTAGCTTCAATAGCATTTCTTTAACTTAACGCTCGAGTTTCGCACAAGAATTTTCCCACATTAGGACGCCCCTTAGTTCAAGCGCTGCCATTTGCATGCGATCTTTTACCACTCGCCACGATTTCTCTTCTGTAAGCTGTGCTCCTCCCCAAAGGCAAGACAAGTGAAAAGCGCATAAATCGACGCCCAACACCTCACATTAAGACTTTGCCTTGACATGCAAGTGAAATTTAACAAGCCACTCCTAAGATCAAGCACAAATAAAATGATCATCACACACACACAAACAATGTAAAAATAATATAAAAGTTGAAAGCAGTGATTTTTCAAGCGCACACCGTACCCAAAATACGTCACATTTGGGAGGTGGAAATATTGTGGCAGCGGAAAGTGGGCACAGTCTCAATGGACACGCCTCCTGCAGACGGAGCGCTTTTGCTCGTCTGACTAGCGGGGAAGTTTGCACTGCCCGCGCATATAATTAAATCAAATTAAAGCAACTAACAAAATACACTTTATTGTACACGCAAAGAGCGAGCATCCTGCCAACCAAAGGTGAAAGATGGCTAACACATTCAGGCACAACAATGAGAAGAAATCGAGGAAAAAAGAGTTCCACTTGTCTCAATCGACGCCTCCTCAAAAGTTATCTGCGTGAAGTCGTTTGGGGCCGCACCCGCTGCTTGGACTCGCCCTCAGCGCCAACGCAAATTCAACGAACGCTTTTCGCTCTTCAGTGTCTGTCTTTGGTCCCCCCCTTGTGATCCCTATGTCTTGCTTGGATTAGCGCGCAAAAACCAAGTCACTGTCTCTAATTGAATTCGTCGGTTTAAATAATTCAGCTGCAGGGCATCGAAATAAATTTCGATCGGCGACTTCGGCTCGAACCTAGTTGTTGTATGCCACATCGGCTGTCTGTCTAGGCGGCCACTTGTAACGCGTTGTGAGTTCGTCTCATCGCCATTGCCAGCACACTCAGCAAAACAATTGGGTTGCTATCGACGAAATTAAGTAGCGAATGCGCCTAATATTATTTCTCTAGTTAACTACTTAATTCATACAAATAAATAAAATCAAAAGCCAATTTCAATAATTTCTTGGACTTACAATCATAGTACTCGACTAATTTTAACTTCTGCGAGTGTAGCTTTCGAGCCAGTGTGATGGCTGATGGCTCACACTAAATGCATTTTGTGCTCACAATTGATTTCTGCGTTTCGCTTGCTGTCTGCGGCAAGTGTTTGGCTTCGGGTATCTTCGGGGTATCTGCAGGCGCAGCAAATCAATCTGCAAACATACCGCCGCCAAGTGCCGACTGACTCGCGACTCTCGAACCGGGCAGACGCTGAATGAGTTTGAGACTCCGAGACTTCGGTGGCTGCATTTCACAGTCTCCTGGCCGAACAGATTTTGTATGTGGGCTGCGGTCGACGCATCAGTTGCCGACGCTGTTGCTTTCTGGTGCCGTAATAAATACATTTGGTGAATTTTAATGTCCTCCTCCCATTTTACAGGCAATTTGAGCGCAGACTCGCCTGCAACACTGCCCCTTGTGTCTGTAGAGAAGTCACCACTTTGCGGCACACAGGCAACACTTGGAGTGCTGCCCTTTTTTGGGGCCACTTCGCAACTTGCAGCAGTTGCGCTTGCGCTTTTGGATTTTGGTTTTGGTTTGGCAATAAATATTTTGAATCAGAAAACATATAAATTTAGTGATTTGCCAAGGCAGTCCCTGGCATCGTATCGGTATCGGGATAAAGATGAGGATGCACATGAGCTGCTGCTGCTTTTGCTGCAGTTCCAAGTCGAGGATCAACAACAACAGTAACAACAATAACAGCGTTGAACCGCAACGCAGCGCAGCGCAGTTCAACATAAATTGGTAAATTGTTTTTGGCGGCTGTGGCGGCACATATCTTGTATATTGCATTTTTAGTTCATCTTCGACTGTCTGTCTGCAGCAGTGGTTTGGACTCCGTGCCACGAATGTAGGTCAAACTGAGTTGCAGCAGGCAGCGACTCATGCGGTAGCCAACATTCAAAGTAGGTGATGAAGTTCCAATGCTGCCTGATTTGTGATAAGCTTCATATTTTTAGGGTTTAATTCAATGAAAGTTGCGTGCGAGCCTCCGACGATGGCGACGACAATGCCCCAAAGTTTCGTTTGTTCGGTGAAATTATGCAGTGCCTCAATTGGCTTTGCCACTCGCAATCGTCGTTGCGGCAGCGGCGTGAAAATTTTTGCCAGGCCAGAGTTCAGCAGGCCTCGCACAGAACTTCTTCCACATCTCCATACCCATACCTCCAGCTCCTTATACTTTTATTTTCTTGGCTCCTTTCTTGGCCAAGTCAAAAAATTGATTTTAAGCGATGGGTAGCAGTGAAAGCTACCACGGGTCTGCTGCACAGCATTTTGCCGCGCACACAAACTGTGCAAACGGCAGAATTTGCAAACAAGATTAGAAGCCAGTGAGTGGCTTATGAAACATATGTCTACTTTTATATGTATACAGTTTTCTATCCAAGCAAATTTAATTGACTTTGCAAGAATTTTTTGAAAGCAATATAGATGATAATAAAGAAAAATCAAAACGGCAATTGTACTGCGATTATCCATAGTTGATTCAAATAAATTGCGCATCTGCAATTTGGCCAGTCGCTGACCATTCCTCACAATGATTTCACCATTTTGTTGGATAAGCAAGCGGGAGTAGGCGTCGCAATTGCTCGCACGTTGTGGCTCACAATTACGCCATTTGCCAAAATCAAACTATCAACTTTGACACTCATTAGCGTCAAATTACAGCGTGTGCAAAAGGGACGGACATCTCGAGGGTTGAGTGGGAGGCATGTTGGCGAATGGGGGAGGCAGAGATGAGACGACGCCAAACGCCGTCGTCCGTACAGAAGCCTCGTAAATCCATAAAAGCAATCGTAAATTTTTATTGTCATGCCACTTGCCAAACGAACGGCAGCAGCCGCAATGAAGGAAAATGCCGACCAAACGCTGAGAACTTTTCTCGAGGGAAAACTGCGCACTGAGCACTGAGACGACAACGACGCCAGAGGTTGCACAGTTGCCTGGTTGCCAGGTTGCCAGCCAAGCTTGGCTGCCTGGGAGCTGAACGGATGGCATATTAAACGAGCGCGCACATATTTCATAACAAAATTTATGAAGGGCCGTTAACTTTAAGAATCTTTTGCGCAATTTACTCGCAAAGCGGCACTAGGAGGGACGTTGACCAAAAAAAAAAAACAAAAAATCGTTGCCAAAAGCGAAAAGCCGCTAACCGGCAACTGGCAACCGAGGGGCAAACGTCGCGCCAAACTAGCGCCAATTTTTCGTCTAACAATTGGCGACGACCTAATGCCCCGTTTGGCAGTCGAAGCCTCTCAGCTCGCCACCAGCTTGCATTTAACTCAATGGCTAGACCGAGAGAATCTTTCCCTTACACCCTGCCCCATCATAATGCTGCACAGCACAAGTTGTATAGCAAAGCACAAGCGAGCAGGCTCATGAAGTTCACATGAATGCCATGAAACAATAAATTATGTTATTAATAAATAATAAATGTAATGGGAGACTGCAATTGCTGGAGAGATGCAGCTACCTGTTTTTGCTTTTTGCCAATGGACAGACCGACCAGGCACGAAGTGCTCCATTATTATTATGTGCCTGGTTAACTACTGTGTCAAAAGCCGCTTGGCAAATAAACTAAGCCAGCAGCAAGCTGCAGTTAGCTATGCTTGAATATAAGAAGCGAATAACAAATGCTCTAAAACTAAAGCTATGCGATGTTACAAATGAAAGCATGTTTAGTTGAAAAGGAAGTTCTGAATTAGAAGGCAAAATGGGTTGGCTGTAAATGATAAAACAGTATTACTATAATAATAAAATCGAGAAATATAAAATTATTTCTCTTGACCCATTCATTCAGTTCCAATGCGCAAACTGCAGATCAAGCTGGCTAGTCATTAATAAGGTTTACGTTTACAAAACAACTTTATGTTACCAATCAATTGGCATAGTCATTCGACTGTTGGTTGGTTGCCTTTGTTTGACTCAAAATGAAAACAATTGCAATTTGGTTTGGTGCTTGGCTTTTAAGGGTAGCCCAAGTGCAGGAGTAACAGCAACATCAGCTGCAGCCTCATCATCACGCGATGCACCAGGAAGAAGAGCATGAGATGCCTGAGCTGGTTATTAATCATCCATAGATCCATAGTGCTATAGAGCAGCCAGGCGACGATCTTGGGCGAGCTGTTGATTGCGCGTGATGTTCGAGTAATTGAAATTTCAGTTTCGCCGTACACGAAATTGGCCAAAAGACACAAAATGAATCGCAATTAAAAAGAGCCTGAGTCATAATTTTAAGCTCACACTTGTCGCCGCCAGGGCCAAAGCAGATGACAGGTAATCGAATTGAATTGCTTACAATATTACCCGTTGCTTGCTTCAACTACATTTGAGCTACTTTTTCATATAACTGCAATGGCGTTTACAGTAGCCAACAATGACATCGACATTTCGAATGAGGAAAACTCATCGGCACCCCCCCAAAGCTACTGCAACTGGGAGCAGCATGCAACGGGGAACAGGGAACTGTGCAACAGCTGCCCGCACGCGCATATATTTAAATAAAACGTGACTGCAGAATGGGCTCATATCTCTGTCGTTTGCCGGACACTTGTGTGTGCTACCAGCTACCTGATGCGCGAAGCCATTGCCATTGCCATGTAGCCCACGGAGAGCAGAGTCTCTGCTGTGCGATATGACTGGCATCCTGCTGCGAGAACTTTCGGCTGGCCCCGGCACAGTGCCAGCGAGATCGCCAGCTCAATTCATATAGACAATATAAATATTTCATCTAATGCTCGCAATCTGCACTTGCCACTTGGCCAGCCAAAGAACAACAAGCACATCCATACAAATGCTGCCTTGGGCCTTAGACTTAACCAGAGCGACGCCTGCTGAATACACTTAAAGAAAAATGCATTCAAAGAAGCAACTTCCATTCGGATGCTTTCTTATCACTTCAACTTCAGTTTTGCTAGCTCTTCCAGATTGTAGTGGACGAGGATTATAATACTATGTATGCAGGGGCATTTTCGATAGCGATTGCCAGGCGACGATAGACTCTTCATCATCATTGAGTGGGCTGCTTGCGGCGGGTCCACATTGCCGTATCGCGCTTTTGATTTAATTTTTGCTGCCTTTTTCCCTCTTTTCTTTTTTTTTTTGGGCGCACACACCTAAATGGAAAAAGAGATGTCGATGTGGATGTGTGTTTGAGGATGTGGTCCGATGCGATCTCATGTAAATTAGCACACGTTTCGTGGCTTAAACATAGAGCATGCGCAGCCGAAGTTTATTTGTGCCAAGTTCTTAAACTTCTGCTAAATGAACTCATATGCAAATGTGGCCCAAGTGGGTTGGTTGCCCGTCGAGACACCAGGAGACTTCTTTTGTAGCTTGCACCGTGGGTAGCCACAACAGCAACCAAAACAAAAAGGAGACAACATTGTGTGCCCCATATTCAAGTTAAATTCCCCCACCCATCTTTCTCTGTCTACCTATAGCTGAGTAATCCCTTCGACGAAACTAATGTTTCAATTTCCTATAAAATCGCGCATACGCAATGTGTGATTTGTTATGACTCACTTGAGCATCTCGGAGCCCATTGTCTGAGCCATCCATCCACACTAATCCATTCAAAGCGGAACCGCATCGAAATGAGTCTCAACACAATGTTACAAATCTCCTCGCATAAAGATTGTATATCTGGCGATGCATTAAAAACTTGGCTACCCAATATAATCAGCTATGGATCTTTTAATAGGTCCCCAACCCAAGAAAAAGCTCAGCGACTCAATGCCAATGGTCATCGTAAAGCATCGTTCAATCAGATCCCAGCTCTCAGCCAGATGACCCGAGCACACATTTTCTATGAATACTGCTGTCGACTCTCTTCTTTCAGCCAGTCAATGGCGGCATTTATCTAAAAGCAGCAGTTGTAATTAAAATAAATTTAATAAATTAATAATGTCACTCCCTCGGAGCCAGTCGAAAATACTCTTCATTTATAGATCTTGTGGATTGATTAGACAGCTTGTTAGCCTTTTAATAAACACTATTCTATGATATTGCATTCTTTCAACTTACCTTTGTTCAACATTTCATAATTTAATTCAATTGCATGATTCATTTTCTTAGAACTACTACAACTACATTTAAGTGTATCTATTAGTCAGATATTTTTTCGAGAATGCTCTCAACAAATTTCACTTGGCTTTATTTTGACGCTTCAGTTCGAGCTTTGTGCTGTGTTTAATATTTTGTTTCGTCGATCTTAATCAATAATTTAAATTTTTTTATTTGAATTTTTATGATGGCATTTTGTATTTCAATTCATGCTGCCGTTACAGTTTTGTTTTTGCGTTTAAAGGTTTATTTAACTTGTTTTTATTATTATTTTGTTTGCCTCACGCGTTTTGTTATTTTAATTTTATGGCTCAGCGCTTTTTGTCTCACCCTCCCATCCGTTCCCATTGGTAGTTGTACTGTCTCAGACATTTAAAAAGATTTTACGGCTATAAAAGTGGTCTTATTAGCCGCCATATTTCAATAGCGATTCGATGCGGACAACAACACAGCGCTCTTCAATGAATTCTCTATGATTTGCCAAGAGCAACGATTAAAATCAACTGCATTTCCCACGCTAACAGTAAAAATGCATTCGTTTGCTATACATTCAATTTTCGAGAGGAAGCAGGAGGTGGGAATCTAACAAACATTCCAGACAAACTTTCTCTGGTTTGTTGTAGGTGTTGCCAAACACTTGTTGTCTTGCGCCAATCCACACACACACACAAGCACACACTTGGTTTAAACTGAGTTGCCTCGTATAATTTGTATGCCAGTCTAACAGCAACATTGGCAACGGAACAACAATAATAACCACCAGACACACACAAGAGACAAGTGGCAAATGCTTATTAACATATCACACGAGACGCACAGACTCCCATACTCTCATGCGTTCCATCTCCAACTGCAACACAAGGCACATTAACTTGTTGGACTAACGAGCCGCTCCATTTAGGTTTGTAACAATTCGTTATGCGCCTCAACTTTTTGGCCCCAGAGGCGAGAGCAAACAAAACAGTCCCGAAACTCATCAGGCGTACCATCATTGGGTAGCTTCCATCGGCATCAGCTACAGCTTCAACATCAGCATCAACTTCATCCTCATCATCATCATCAAAATCGTCGTCTTCTTCGTTGTCGTTGCTGTCTTGACGTGCTCACACAGTTATCGCTTATCACAATCAGTGATAATTTTAACAGTAATCAACCTGTCCAGACCAAATGCGTCGTCGTCTTCGGCGTCGCCGGTTTCTTCAGCCCAGTCGGACAACGGGCAAGGGACTTTGGGACTGACTGACAGGCTGACTTTTGGTATATGTCTGCACAGTTTTGGACAGGTTGTCGGAGCTTCATTCAGTTTCATTGCTGCACATTGCTGTGCGGCCCTCCTCGGCAACAGCTTCTTCATCGTGTATAATTTTCAGTGAAATTGTTTAAATTTCGTTTTAATTTAATGATGCCGACATCGGGGGCCGAGCGCCAGTTGCGCAAAATGAAAAAACTATATATCAACAAAATGAAAGAGAGAAAAATATCTCAACCAAAATAAACAATATGAAAAATGTTGCGTTTCGGCAAAACGCAGAACACAAGCCAGCACAAAAAAATTATCAAAAGCTGCCGCTTAAATGTATGCGTTTGATCTTTGGGCCAAGTGTAGAGATGATACTTTGTTGTTGCCAGTTTTTGCGATGTTCTTGCTGTGTGTGTGCGTGTGTGTGTGTGTGTATTACCTGCTGCTGCTGCTGTTGAAACTTGGGGCTGCTGTAGCTGTTGGTGAACTTGTTAACAAGCAGCCAAAGCCAACGCGGTTTCCATGTTTCGCTACCCTTTGTCGTCGTTTCTTATTTATGGTCTTAGATTTGGGTCTTCAACTGGCAATCGTCTCCCAATATTTGTTGTTGTTTCATACAGGCGGCTTGTATATTAATTTTATTGTCTTTGTCGATAGCATTGACAAAGTTTGCAACTATGTGGGAACTTTTTGTGTTGAGAGCTTCGATTTGCCTTGCGTTACGTTCGGTGCCTAAGTCTTTTGATTTGTGTGCTCGTTGTTGTTGTGTGTGTATGTTGTTTCTAAACTAATCGCTACCGAACTGGACACGCCTTCTATTGGGTACCTGCTTTGCCCTTTTAATTACCACACGCCGCGTCAGCTAAATTATATTTCCTGTTCTCAAAAACTCAGCGCCTTTTCAATTTCACCAGAGCAACCGAATCGGCTCGAATATGAATTCTTTTATTTGATTTAAGCCGCATCGCAACAGCTACAACAAGAACAACTGCCACGCCCGCAATGCCACAACTTTTCGAGTTAGCTGACTTAGTTTCTCAGCAGCAGCGTAAAATGTAGCAACTTTATTGCTTCCACGGGCGGGCGTGCATATTAAATTAATAAAAGTTCAAACTTCGGGAGCGGGCCACAAAAGGCCTTAATCCAAATATAAAATCAATATTATATTGTTCAAGTGAAAAAGCCTTTGGCATCACTTGGACAGTTGACGAAATAAGGTCGGCAAAGAAGAATTCAATTGTTATATGTATTGAACTTGATTAATTATTATTTACTCATTTTCTAGTTTTCAAAACAAAAACAACAAAAAATAGTTAGCAAATTAGCATTATCTGTTGCAGTGCTGGTTTGGTGGCCTATTTCTGTTGGCCAGGAGAATATTGTTTTGTCAGCTTTTTATTGTCCAACATTGCCCATAAAGCTACTCAAGTAGTATTTTTGCGATAAAATACAACAGAACACGGATCGCATAGAGGAGCTGGGGCAGCAGCTAGCAGTCGGAACTGAGAACACCGAATACTGAACAGACACTAGACAAGAGACGATAGCAGACGCATAGGATAAAAAGAAGCCTGGGACAAGCAATGCCAGATAGCAAAGAGCAGGCGACAAAGCAACAACAAGGAATGAACAACCAGTAACAACAACAGCAAACAAGCAGCAACCAAGTGAGGCACTTTAGCTGATGTCGTTGACTGGAGGCAAAGTAACTTGTAAAGCTCGGGATCTCGGTCGGCATTGGTTTGGGTTGCGGGGGCTGCTGTTGCATCTTGTACGGATAATTGGCGGCCATGCAGCTGCCGTTGTGTCTGCTACAGAGCCAGCCAGTGCAATGCCATTTGACCATAAACGAGCTGAAATTTGTTAAACTCCAGCAGTCGCACTCGCAGTCGCAGTCGGGGCAGCCGCATCATAGTCAAGTGCAGGGCAGCATTTGGATAATGTACGTGGCCGCCAATTGGCAGTTTAGCGGTCAAGGGCCAAACTGTGTGAAAAGCTTTTCTAATGCAACATTTGCTATCATTATTTATTGGCCAATCAGCGTTGGCCGCCCCCGAAAACGGCTGCAGCAAGTGCCAGTCCTATGTTGAAAGAGCCCAGCAGCCAGCAGACGAGCAGTGAGCTGCGATAAAGTTGCGATTTATTAGCGAGGCTGTGCTTAAAATCAATTATGCCGGAATGTGGAACGATCGAACACCCAAGCAGGGTCCTAAAAAAGCACACACCACACACCATACAGAACACAGAACCTGTCGGGCGGACAAAGGGAGACTGCTCCAATCGCGTCAAGGAAGCGCGAGATTATGCAATGCGAAACACTTTGCCAGCGAACAGCGAGTCTACAGAGCAGTAAGCAAAAAATATATACAGCATAAAAGCAAAAAATGGTAGCCTAACCCAGGCATAACCTCTACTTAGCCCCCAAGTCCGAGTGGTGTCGTCGCCGTCGACTGTTGCTCCTGCTGCTGCTGTTGTCTATGGATGATAAATTAAAAGCCTAACTTGACAATCACTTAAGCATAGTTTGTAAGGCGTCCTCATAGATTTAAGCCGTTGCCGTTGTTGTTGCGGCTGCTGCCATGCGCTAAAGTTGCTCCCTGTCGTTCCTGTTGTTGGTGTCGTTGTCTTGCCAAGGAGCAACGGCAACGGCAACGACGACGACGACGACGTGAACACGTTCCTATTAGTGGCGAAAGATCAGCGAAAAATAGAACGGCGGTTCATTAAAATGAGAATCGACTCGCCGGCTAAAGTCTAGAGGCGGCTGCCCAAGGAGTTACCCAACAACGACGCCGCCACCGCAAACTTTAAGAATAATGATAGCGGTATTCTTGAGCTATTGTAAGCCAAGCAGCCACAGCAGCCGCAATATCCCCGGCAACATGGCCTGGCTTAGGCCACAACCAGCGACCGGATCAGTGTTCACTTTCGCGCCTGCTCTTTTAAACTGTGAACATACAAATTCACTCAGCGTTGATATCAGAACCAGCCTTAACAACAACTGCAAGACTTACAGCTTGAACAACATTGCCAAAAGTGCGACACTGTAATACACTCACGCTGCCCTTAAATAATAAATAAACACAACATACTATTAATCAGACAACAAACATTATTTCAAAAGCAACCCATAGCATTTTATTTATTATTTATTCTATTTATTTAATTTTTTAATTCAAAGATGCACTTTTAATATTAATAACCACAACCCGGATAATAAATTGAGTCTATAATTTATTCAGTTTTGCACTTGCCAAGCAAATGCTTTAGTAAAGTCTTACTATCCATTTAAAGAGAGTAGAGCAGACGCTGCCGCTGCCAGCGCCGAGTTGGGGGCGTTGCAGCTGCTTTTGGGGCGGGTATCGAAAACAAGTTGGCCGCATATTTTGTTCGAGTTCAAAGTTCAGCCAGCAAAGCAGAGGGAAGGAGGCAGGCAGGCAGGCGGGCATTTGAACAAGTCCAGTTCAGTTTAGTTACGAGTCAGCGCAGAGTTCTGCTTAGTGGCAGCTACTTGGGCCACTTGTCGCTGCAACTGGCACGTCGCAAAGTCGCCAGTTGCCAGTTGCCAGTTGCCAGAGTCTCTCTTTCTTCCCCTTCCTCTCCCTCGCCGGTTCGCTGTCTCTCTCGCTTAACTTGTCATTGTCACCGCCTGCGACGACGTCGTCGTCGTCTGACATTTGCCTATAAACAACAGGCAACAGTGAGTCAAGTCGCGAGTCGACTCGAGCCTCGCATATAGAAAATGCATTTGCAACTGTGGTCGAGCCGCCTCTTACTCGCACATCTATATGTATGCATGGAAAGAAGGGAGGGTGCCACGGTAAGGTAAGTGTACTCCACTCGTACAATGTATTGTTGCCACATATTTCAAGTGTCAAACGAGCAAATTGCATACCATGTTCCTGTTTCGATACCGAAAGTCTATTTACATGTTCTTGTAGGCGTACTTAAGATTGCTGAAATGCCGCACAGACCAAACAATTGCCCCAACAGCCAACTGCCAATTGCAGACTGAGATGCTTCTCTTTTCTGCTGCCAATTTGCTTACCAAACAAACTATTACCTCTTGCGCCAGGAATTTGTGAAAATTGTCGCCATGATTTAAAATTCCTCAACTTTAATGCCAGCTGCCCGTTTTTCCTTTTCGATGAACCTGTTGCCTGTTGCGGCCAAGCTGTTCCCTCGCATTATCCATTAACCATTCACCATTAACCATATCGAAATCAACAACTAAAACTATGCGCCGCTCCAAGAGAAATTTCTTTTTTATGGCTTTACGCGTATTAAAGTGAGCGACAGCTCGTGTTCTAATAAACCAAAGAAATGAAAAGAAATGGTAAACAATTCAGCAGATGAGCTCGATTAATCATAAACTACCAACCAACAAAAACAGAAACCAAGTCCTTCAAAGCGTACCGCCCCGCAATTCTCTTTTTCACTGAGTCTATCTACGCCATATGACACTCACTTGAAATGTTCTTTTCTCTTTTTTTAATTTCCTACTTGTTTTGCCTAATTTTATGCAGCCTCAAGGATTGCAGCCCAGACGACCAGGCAATGGGCCGCCGCCATATGCTGTTTGAATATTCCATGAGCTGCACAAATTAAAAACAGAGTTCGACCCCCTGAACTCAGACAGAAACGGCAGCAGCTACTACACAACATAGTACGAGTCACTTGATTAATTTAGCCCGCACAATGATTAAGTACTTTTGCGCATCTATCAAAGACCAGACTAGGGAAGCACGATGGCAGGAAGGAAGAGAGCGTGCACGGCAGCAGGCATAAATTGAATAGCCAACCAAACTGAACCCTCATTCAGTCAGGCGTCGGCGTTATCAGCTGTGTGGAGTGCATTGAAAACTGCAGCGGTGGCAAACATTTCGAATAAGAATACCCACATCGGGAAAAAACCAAAGTTTTCATTTTGAATTTCCCTTTAAAATTACTAGCACATTTTTGTGAATTTTTGCTGGATCAGCTTTTATGACTGTCGCATTAACATCACTCTAACAACACACTCTTTGAGTACAACTCTTTGCAGGCTATACTGCGATAACACCTTAAACACGTCAGACATAAATGTTATATGTATATAGTAAATATTGTTTCTTACAAAATTTAAATTGAAGATAATAATAAATTTAGCCTTGCTTTTAGCTTTACATTATCTGGCCACACTTAATCGTTGCGCTGGTGTGAACATAGCAGCATAGTTATTGTGCTTCGCTTGTTCTTCTACCTGTTGGCAACCCACTCGACATGAAAATTATAATTAATGAACCCACGAGCTGTGCGCACGTCAGAAGGTGAAAAGTTTGCCTCAGAGTCGTTTCAATTAGGCGTAAAAAGTTGCAGCCCTAGGCCAGTCATTGCAGGAGCAGCAGGAATAGAAGTTCACAATGAGGGTTCAGAATATCATTGGGACGCGTGCCCGTCGTTGTTGGGCTTTTGTTAGGTTGCCTGCCCAACCAAGTTAAACCGATGAGCTGCGCCCATCCGGGCACATCCTTTGCCCAACACAACATAACACAACAACAATAACAACCAAATAGCATTAAAAACAACAGCAGGACGAACTCGAAGTGGTTGTGGGTGTGAGTCACGTGACGCATTCGCGTTCGCTACGGATTTTTGCCTACTTGGAGAATTGGAATTGGTTGCATTAACGGCGCACTGCACGCGTCCATGGGCTGGTCCTCTATCCACGTCACGCACGCAACATGCAAAGAGTATCTCCCCCTCCACCTTCGCCACCTTTCCCTGCCCACAGTTGCAACAACGTCTGGCCGTCTGTTGCCATACATTAAAATTAATAATAAACGATTTCTGTGTAATAACAATAATTTTACCCAAAAATTTAGTGCCCGCTCGAAGTTGGTTCAATGCCTGTTTCTCGCTCTCTTTTCCATGCCTCTCTTTTACTCTTTCTCCGTGCTTCATCGTTTCAGAGATGAAGCTGCCGCTGAAGTTTAGGAGCTGGAGAATGGGCGTGGGTGCAAATGGCAAACATTCGAACACGCAATGGGGCAAAATGGCAGGTAAAACTGCCTCAGAGTTTATGACGTGGGCGTTTCAATTAAATTGGTGACCAGCGGCAGGAAAAACAGACAGTGGGGGTTTCGGGGGACATCCAGCGCAGAGAGTGCAGCAGGGGCACCACAACAAAACAGCAAACAGCAGGAAGCTCTGACAAGCTGTCGAGGTTGTGGGGGACCCCAAATTGATGGAGAAGTTTGTTTTGAATTTCGTTGTCAGTTTTCATTTTCTTGTACGTATTAGGCACGATTGGAAGATAGGAAACGAGTCACAAATTCCTCAACAACTTCTCAACAGAATCATTCACAAATTTCACAATAGAAGTACACTCATTCATTGATTAAAAACAAAATGCTATTGATACAAAATATAACTCAATATTAACAAGCCACTCTTTCCAGCTGGTTCATATATATTCAAATTTTCAATCAGCTCGTCTGATACTAAAATTAATTTTCCACGCCATAGCTGACTAAATTTCCAATCTCTACTCATCTCAGTTAACTCTAATCTTATTCATTTACTTCCCATTATGTTTCCCTTCGTTTCTAAACTGCCTACAAACAAGGTCTTTACATGCCGCACTCTCCTGTCGTCACTGATTGTGGCTGACCGCGTCAGGTTGAATCTATCGGTACACAACTATCAAATAATTACGCCGCCTGTTAGCTGTAACCAATTAAAATCATCAAATTGCGTTACACATTCTCAGCGTAGCTTCATTAAAAAACAATCAAAATGTTAGTTGGGATGTATTTGACTCGTAACTAGATTGAAACTCAAAATTAAAATACAAATGTGAACGAGCAAATCAAAGAGACAAAAGGCCGCACTCGTCTTCAGTTCGAACTAACTAAAAACTCATCACTGTCACTTTATGATACCGTAAAAATTATACAAATTTTATGACAGCCCATCGACAAAACTGATTGGGAAAACAAGTCGATCGGTGGCTGAATGCATAATTTAGTCAAATTAGACGCCATTTGAAATCGTCTTGACCATGAAACAACATGCGACAAAAATCCCAACACAGCAGACTCAAGACTCCATTATGGAATGGAAATAGCCAACACCTGATTCGTTGTCTGCTCGCCAAAGGGCGGGCTGGCCGACTGGTAGACTAACTTGTTGTCTGTCTGACCGTCCAGTGTTGTCGTGGCTCACGTCTATACACCATGGCGACAAGACAAGTGTGCAGAGCTTTCAATTTTCAAGCGTCAGCGAGACAACTAATTAAAAAGCAAGTCGGCAGCAAGAACTAGTTGAGCATGTTTGACCAACACATACCCTATATTAGCGCTATAATAAAGAACATTTTCTCTAAGTCTTTTGAAATTGTACAACACAAATACATATATTGGTAATTTAAACATACACAAATCTACATATATTTTAAATCGGCTTCCTGCTGCTGGTAATATAAATTTTGCAAACTTGTCTCATACCCTTTTTTGAGTCAGCTCCAAATGACTACAGGGTATAATGAGTTCTCAGCGATAGCCGTTGAAGCGGCTTGACATGTTTATAGCTATGTTTTACGAGTCTCAAAATGCGACTTGCCAACGACTTGCCGCGACTTTGTTGCCGAAAAAAATAAGAAAAGTTAAAAAGAACGCATGAAAATGTCACTTTAAATGATATTGTCAAATGCTTAAACAAGCTCGGAGGATGCTCGCATCGTTTCGATTCAAATCGAATCGAATAGCTTGGAATTAAGAGTGTGTATTCATTAAATGGCGACTTTACGCAAATATTGACCCCTCAAACAAAATAAATAAAATTGAAAATAAACTCTTAGAATTTATGGCGCATTGAGCCGCTGCTAAGAGGAGTTCGCTTTATTTATTTTATGAGCCCTCAACACAAACACAGCCACAATTTGCATGCTGGCATTTTGTTGAGCCGCCTTTGAGAAACACGAAATTCTCATTAGCCGTCCGAAAAATTATTTCAATCAGCACCAACAACAAATTTTTGGATATGATTATTTCCAATGATATTTCGTATGCAACCAAAGGCGCCATTGACATTATTATTTCGTATTTTTTGGTTGTTTTCAGTCATTTTGGTTGTCTTTGTGCTCTTTTAAATTAGCTTCCCCGACAGGTTTGTCAACCTCAAATGCGAACTCGTTTAGAATTTATACAATATGCGAAAGCAGCTTCTCGACTAATTTCTGTAAATTTCAAATTTACAAGGCCTGCAAACAAAATGGCCACTTTAGCCGTTTGCTTTTCGGTCCGCTTATGAGGCCGCCACATGCCAATTTTGGATCTCACTGGCTGAGGCAGGAGGAATGTGGCATAAGAAGCGCAGAAGCTGGGTCAATGGACATGCAATGTGAGGAGAGCTCGTGTGGTGGGTGCAGTGGCTTTTAATGAGCTGGTAAATGTGGATGTTGCTCTATAACGCTAACCGTGGTAACACTACACCTGACCAATCTTTAACCCCTTATTATTCCGTCTTTTATTACAATCTACTATTTATAGTTTTGTATTATAAATTCGAATTTTTTAGGATAATAATAATATCAATATAGACTTTTATTATTATTTTCAGCAGTCAATTGTTGTCCTTATTGTTTAATACATGTAAAAGTATCAGATTATTTTGAGGCACTTTACTTGCACATTGTTCACCAATGGGTTAAGCTTGTGCACTTGGCAGCACAACGAGTTCAGAACTGGAGCTCAGTTACAGACATGCAAAGTCGTCGTCTGCCGCTGCATGTTGCACACGTACTTGTTGCGGCTTGTGGCTCGTGTCTGGTGGCCAGTGGTCAGTTTTCTTGTGGCCGGTGGCAGCATCTTCTCGTTTTTGTCCTGATAAAGTTATTGTCGCACCATGGAGACATTTAATAAATGGTGCAGGCATTAGACCGACGACTGCTTGCTTGCATGCACGTTGCATGTTTGGCCAAGCAACACAGCGTTCAGAGAGCGGGCGATATGATACGAGTGCGAGTCCATGTTACAGGCATAATGAGTGAGTAGCAGCCGTTGCAATGAGACGCTACGGACAGTTGTCAACATAATTTAGGCGCATGCAAAATGCTGGCCAGATTGCGTCTGCGCCGCACCACGTGGAAGTGGATTGCTTGAATTGGAATTGCAATTGGGTTTGGGGAGATGTGGGTAACATAAGTGCGAAGCACACTTTATTGTCACACAAATGCCATATTTTCTCATTACGATCGGACATGATGCATGTGGAATGCTGGCAGGCTGCAACACGCAACGTTGCTGCAGTGTGTGGAAAAAAATCGAAATAATTAAATCCGTCAAGTGTTGGCAACCTGTCAGGACGAGGGAAACACAGACACACACATACGAGTTCTAGACTCTCAAGTCGAGTATCGCACTTTGGTTTTGTTTGCTGTTCTTTCGATGTCTCGAGTAACTGGGGCTGGCATCTTGTTTATGTGGCCATACTGCACATAAAGCAGACGAGCTGCAAGTAAAACGTTGTATGCAAAATACCGATACCGAGGACACTCAACACGTTTCGGCCTCCGCCTTGCGAGAGGTTTATTTGGCACCTGAAGATGATAATCGGTTACAAATTAATTGCAACTATGTTGACATTGTCTGGCTCAAGGAGATGGAGACGCACTTCGGATTCGAGTTCGAGTTCGAGTTTGAGTTTGAGTTTGAGTTCGAGTTCGAGTTGCGAATGGAGTTGGAGCTAAAGGAGAGCTGAAGCACCTTCCATCCTACCTGGTACCTCAATTTATATAGACAGTTACCAACTGTAAATAAATAAAATTGTCAACGGCCTGTGCACTTGAGTCGTTCTCTCTGAAAGCTGAGAGCGAGAGTCAAGAGAAGGGACAGGAGATGGCTTAACGCTGATTGCGTTGCTCTTAAATTGTGCTGCCAACTTTTGAAAAATCTGCAAATTTACACAGAAATCTTTTTGGAGACGGTGCAAAGAGTCCAAGTCCAATACACTGTTCACTGACAGCTTTGGCGGGGGCACAAAACACACTCGCTTCGCTTCGGCATTTGCACAAAATTCTGGAGCAAGTGGACGCTGTTGCATTGTAGCATGCGTAAATTGGATTAATGCATTTGATTCGCCCAGAATCAAAGACGCCACAAGTCCGCAGTCGACCGTCTGCAGTCTGCTGTCTACCGTCTGCGGTCTGCTGTCTGAATTGTGACAATAGTCTGTAGGTGCGGTCGGTCGCATTGGTGCACACATTGTTCCAATTGGGCATGCATATAGGGACGCGATTGTCTTCGTGTGTTTATTTGGTCTGTGTGCATTATGCCATGCCATGTTGCCAACTTGTTGTTGCCCAGGCACAGGTGATATATCAGACAAGTGACGACGGGCGGTACACGCAGCCCCTCATCGGCCCCTTGCTCCTCTAGTCGCCTTCCGCTCTGCGATGACGTGCGGCGATAATGCAACTCTCGACTGAGAGAGCGTAAGGAATGTGACGGCTCGACGACTTGCAGCCTAAAGGCTGCGCACACAGTCTGCTGCAGGCTTAAGAAGGCGTGGCTGCCTTGTGGGTGTCGATTCGCCCCGAGCTGTGGCTTGTAGTAGGTGTCTTGTCTGGGCGTTTGTTATTTCTGTCGTCGCGTCGCTGTTGTCTTGAGGTGGCCAGCGGGGTCAAGGATGTCTGTGCAGAAATCTTGTTGCTCGCTCAAGTGATGACCATTGAGAAAGTTGAAGATCAGCATTGGATTGGCATTTATGAAGCCCTAACTGAAAGAATCGCAGGCGAATAACCGCTTGGCTTAGGTAAACAATTGTAAAGAATTCCATCAAGACACTCGATAGCCAAAGCAGCTCTAGTTGCACTGAAAGCTGTAAAGCCATCTCTTTTACAATCTCACCACACCACTTCACCTCTGACCCCCTCTTGATGCCAGTTTAAATTCATTAGTCACCTGCTCATTAAACACAAATTCACAGCATATTTGCCATGATTTCCACACGTTAAATCCCGGCAGAAGCCAGCATGTCTTGGAGTAGGAGGCAGGCCATCATATTTTGCACAGTTATGTGCGCCTTATTAGCACATCATTTAAGCGAGTTACTCGACACTTCTGCCCGTCGAGACACACGTTGCAGACAGGTGGACAGTGAGACAGACTGAGCATTCACTGTCCACTTTGCGGGCACTTGGCCAGGTCGTCGGTTGGTGCTTCCTGCTCATTAAATTTGAAAATATAGCCGCCGTTGTCATATAAATCTTGTTTCCATCAATATTGACCTGTCAATGTCGCCACAGCAACAGCAACAGCAGCAGCATCAGCAGCAGCTACAACGTCGTAACGTTTCACCCGGCTGGTTGGCATCTCAGAGCGAGAGAGAGCGAGAGAGAGAGAGAGAAAGAGAGGAGCCCTTTGGTCAACGTGTATCAAAAATTCAATATAATCACACCATACGCATCTCTCAAGCCGTCGCCCGGTGTTGGCAATTATTTTTGATTTTTTGCGATTTTTGCGCCCGAGACACGACTTGGACTTGGACTCCAGCAGCCAAGTGAGCAGAAGTTGAAGTTAAGAGAGACGCACTTGGCCATTGTACACTTGCCTGGGCACTTGGCCAAGCACCCTCAGCCTGCTTCCATGTGCGTAATAGCTAGAGAGGAGCGCGTGCTTTGAATTATCGTCCAAATTGAACAGCAAACTAAGCAGGTACTACCAACTAGTCTCATAATATATCGCTTATGCAATTCTCAACATTGTAAGCGTAAGCTAGTAACAAATATTGTTACTTCATCGCCTGTTGATTGCTACTAATTAGATTAGCAATATTTGTGAGGAATTTGTATTATCTATTTTAACTATCGTCCAAAGGTGTTTAGCCTTAAAAAATACGACCTTGCCCATCGCTAACCAAAGGCTGTCAAGAAACAAACATAACTGCGAGCTGAGTGCGATCCTTGGTTGGTTCCGCTTGTGCCTATTAGTCCAAAGTGAGAGAGCAACAGAGAACGACCAAAAGAGAGGAGAAGGCAGCAGACAGTCCACTTGGTCGAGTGTCTCCCCATTGATGTGTCAGCGCATATGTTCTTTTATGTCATCATTTCACAGCTAAGTGGCAGCTACCGACGCGCATGTCGATGTTGGTTTGTGGATTCAACTCCGGCAAGTGTAAATTCAAATAGTTGTTGCTTCTGTGTTTAACTTTAGCTTGCTGGCTGACTTCTGTTTTTGGGGCTGTTGTTGTGGCTGTGGGGCTGATACAATTCAATTTCGTTTGCCGAAAACAAATGCCAGCCAATTAGATTTTTCACGCTCTACTCGCACCAACAAATACAACAATAAGAGAGAGAAACAACAACAACGAAATCTGCGCCTAATTGACATTTTGAGCGCAAGAATTTATTGTGCCCAGAGCGTACATAAGTTATTCCCTTTGGAAATGAATACATACGATGCTGACATGGACACGAGAGTCACCGTCGAGTTATGGAAACTGGCCAGGCTTCGACTGAACTGGATGGCTGGCTGCTCTACCCGGTGCGTGGCCATAAAGTACACACACACACACACACAGGCATACACACTAGAGTGAGAGACAGATCCAGGCACAAAGCCATACAATACAGCTCACCCCCACGCAGCGCCACGAGGAATCGGAGTCCAAGTCCAAGACGCAAGTGTTCCATTGTGTGTAGTTTTTGTAGTAGGAGGTTGCACTCTCCAACAGCAACAACAGCAACAGCAACAAATGTCAACAGTAGTTTATTGTTGTTGTTAGTGTCATTTGACTTGGAGCCTGCCTTTTGGGCCAACTCGGACAGTTGCAGTTGGCAGCGCGCTAATTTGTAAGCCTCGGCTGTATTTGGTCAGCCTGATAACACTCTTAGAGAGTGTGAGGGGGAAAGAGTGAGAGCAGGAGGCAAAGCAAGATCTATGCTGTCTCCCATATTGGTGGAGAAACTTTCAACTTGTTGACCATTGGGCGTTTGACGTCCGTTTGATGTTTTGCGCGGCAGGCTGCATCACGAAACCATCAAATGTCAGTCAAGCAAATGTGGGAGAAAATTTCTTGCCACAGGGCCAAAGCCGTTACCACAGCGAGTCTAACTTATGTATACAGCAGTTATCCCCAATTGCAAGTCCAACGCAACGTTTCCCTTTATTTATGTCACTTAAGATATTCCCCGGGGATAATCTTCGTCAAAATTATAGCACAATTGCGTGTCTTTACTTTCAATTTGCAAACTTGTTGCAAAATCAATCGATGCGAGTCATGAAAAGGCATAAATGGCTGTAAATGTGAATTGTATGATATCGTAAACTAACATTTAACAGCTTAATTGGCCAATGATCTCCATAAAAATATATAACAATTTGTGTAAAGTTATAAATACAAGATGATTAACATTCTAATACCCTGGAGCCAAGAAATTTGGTAAACCAGAAGTGAGAGCAATAAACTGTTCGTAGACAATAATCATTAATATTTTAGTAATTTCATGACAATTTAATATGTGCATTACTTGCAGGATATATGCTGGTCTTGCATGTTTGTTGATGATATTCCAAATGCTGTTGTTACAGATTTTTATATGTTTTTTATTTGATTTGCAAACCGAGTTCTGTGGTCTAATGCCTCGAAGTTGCACTCGTTTATTTTTAGTTAACTGACACAGACGTAAGAAGCCCGAACAAGAAATCTGTGGACGAAAGATGGCAATGCATAAATTAACACACACACATACAGAAAGAGAGAGAAAGACGCCAAGCGAGTGAGAGCGAGTCTGATGGCAACGACTTAATTACGCCAAATTCAACGAGCAATTGCCATCAATAACATGGGCTATTAATATTCTTGCGCCAGGCTTGTTTATTACCACTTTAAGCCACAATTAAACAGTGGAGCCCAAAAAGCTGCACACAGACGACGACGTCGACGACAACAACGACAGTTGACGATGGCCAAACACAACAAAAACAACAGCAACAGCAACAACGACAACAACTGTTAAAACAGGCCTTCGACGAATGTGCGCGGCAAATAAAAATTTGTAGTAATAGCAAAACTATGTAAATAATCAAAAAATGCCTCCTCGCTGCGTTGTGCGTGTGTGATTCATGTTGTGTGCAGTTGGCAACAGCCAGCAGTGGGCCAGGCCAAAAGCCAACAACAGCAACGGCAACAGAGCCAGACTAGGCACGAGCCGACTGCCAAGTGGGCAACACTTGCCCATACACTGCGAGAAGTAAAAGAATACAAATGGACTAGAAACTCCAAGCCTCTTGTTTGGATTTGTTGCTGTGTAGCGGCTGTGAGGCTGCGCTTGGAAAATCGCACTAGTTTTTCCAGCTCTTAAGTTCGAGAGTTGTAATCCGAAACCAGCGCCGAGCGGAAATGCAAATGAAATTAATGTGCTGACAACTAGTGCGCGCATGCGCGTTGACACCTTGGCCATCCAGACGACAGTGTGCGAAAGAGATGGACTAACGCGAATAAGCAGGAGAGAGAATCCCCCCAGTGCAGTTGTTGTCCAGAGAAATTACAATTACTGCACATGGCAGCGTGTGCCATATTTCCTACAACTGCTGCAGCAACTGTGGGCCGTTGCTGTTGTAGTCGTCGTTGTTGTTTCTGTCTGGTTAAACAGGTACTCTGACTACCAACTACACTTGTTAACACGGCCAATCCGTATGAAGATAACTGCCCTAGGACGTAGGATAAACAACAAAGAAATTACACACACAATGAAGTAATTAAAGCATTCGAGTCGTCAGTTATTTTGTTCGTTATACATTGTTTAAGAATTCTACTAAAATCCACAAAAACTAATTCAATCAACAGTGACTTCAAAAAACTCAAAATGTTATGTGTTCATATATATAAAACATGATTAAGTATTTGTTGTGTGAAAACTATAGAAGCCAACAGATAATAACAACTTAATTTCTATAAACAATAAAATCGACGAGGCGCTTGGTGAAGCAATAAAGAATCGCGAATAACGCCTAAACGTCTGCAAATTAAACACTTTAAGCGCAATAATCATTAAGTTATTTATCTTTATTAATAAGGAGAAAATTGGCACGCACAAGAAGTCAGTCGGATGACAACAAAGTGCGAAAAGAAGACGGTGACGATGACGATGACGATGACGACGACGACGACGACGACGATGAGACTCAAGACTCAAGATGAGAATGTGGTATGAAGTTGATGCGGATGGGAATGAGAATGGACAGAAGATGTTGTTTGCAGTGCTGTTGTTGCCTTTTGCCTAGAATGCGCACAATTTGAGCTACGTAAATGGACACATAAAATGTGTTCTGGCTGCTGTGAGGAAGAGAAGCGAGGGAGCATCTTCAATTCTTGATGAGCGAGACGTTCAACTTGTGGCTCTTTGCAATATGAAAGGCAGCAGCAGCGGCAACAGCAGCCACAACGATCGTGATAAAAATCAGCTAAAGTGCACAGCAGTCTGTGGCCCAGGCGCTCAGCGGCCCATGGTCAGCTGTGGTGCCTCCGATCGAGGCGACACTTGATACGCCAATAAATCAAGCAATCTGCTTAATTAATGTGCAACTTAGAACATTTAGATGCAATTTATTTTAATGCGATAATTTATTAATTTATTGACTTTTATTAAACGCAACCGAAACTGGCTACCAGCGTTGGGCGTTGTCCACACTCCACACTTCAATCCTCTCCATTAAAATGAGAGAAGGAGAGAGATCTATGGAAGCGCGAGAGATTTACGAGCTGACAGGCGTAGAAACTGTTAAACTCTGTTGACAAAAGTGTCCCAGCCACTGTTGCGAAGACAACAGCAGCCAACAACTAGCAGCAAGTAACTCCATCATCAGCTCCTGTGCCTCCCTTTCTCTCCCACCTGCTGATTCACCTGTCCGGCATACCTTGGCGTATCTTAATTGACGTGCACATTTCGCTATCGCGTAATGTGAAAATGCTGCTGGTTGCCAGTTGCTCGTTGCCCGTTGCCCGTTGCCAGTTGGCTGTTGCTCGTTGCAACTTCTGCCAGGTTGCACCAAGCTGTTCTACAACTTGTAGTTTCACATGATTTACGACTCATAGTTTTGCTGGCGATGCGATGTTGTTCCTTCAAGTGGCTGCTGCTGCGCTTAGCTAATTTCTTAACACAATTTTAATGTTATCATTAGGAGGCATTGCGTCAACAGGCCCGACTCAAGTTTATAGCCATAACTCGCACCATTTATGGGTGAAAGTTTCGCTCTGTTTGGTACTCTTCTCGTTTGGCGCACTGCTTGAAGTTTGATGTATGGCTTTTTTTGCACTAGCGCTGGGAGTTAAGAACAACAGCAGGATATCACATACCAAGCTACCATTCACTGCATGTTCTTTAAATTGGAGACATAACAAATATATGATTTGTGCTAAAGAACTTTCTCTCACTCTTTGTGTTAATAACTCCATCATAACTTCTCAACTTACTTCAGTCTTCCTTTTATCGATTCCTAAGGACACTTGACTCGCTGAAGTAACAGCCCCTTTATTCGCATATATCCTTGAAACGATCGCAGTTCCCTCTTCCTACTCGAATCTGTCAATACCAGCCCTAAAAACGATTATTTACCAACTGTTTAAATCGAAATTTATGTTTATTAATAATATCAACAACGATTTTGAGTGTCTGTCTCGATGTCCGACTATAAAAAACGTTTAATCAACGCGCTCGCCACTTTTTTGTTTTACTTTATGTTTGTGTTTTATGCCTGAGCCTATGAATCAGCCTGGAGCGAATTGAGAGTCAAGTCGAGTGGGGTTCAAGTGTTGGAGGCGAAGGGGCGAGGACGTCTAGAGCGCCAACTATAGACACATATCGTATAGATTTTTGAGTCTCTTTCATATGCATTTTTGTGGTGTAACAAGTTTTATTTTGTGGCAAGCAGCGGAGGAGTCACCCAACAAATTAATGTGCAATGATCAACTGGCAAATACTCTGATTTCCTCTACCATAAATGATAAACCTCCAGCGACGCCTTCGGCAACAATTTGGCAGTTCCAGTCGTTTAAGTATACAAGTACAGGGTATATGCGAGTGAACTGAGCGCTGCAATTCTCGTTTCTACTTGAGATGCTGTATGTATGCTTGCTTGACTGCGCAAAATTCAAGGTTAGCCGCCGCGGCACGCTCGAGATTGTCTGGACAGGTCTCTGCCACGCACCTTCAGGCCGTGCCCAGACTATATTGCAGGCCCTTGAAATGGCGGAGCAACTAAGCAACGGACAGAATGGACAGTGAGAGAGACGGATTGAACAAATGAATTTCATTATATTGAACGCATTCGTGCATTTTACCGCACACGTTGGCTCCGCGAGGTGCGGTGCTGCCCAAAAGGGACTTGTAATCAGTTGGCAACGCGAAAACGCATAAAGTAATTGCTAACCATTTGCGTTGGCACCACTTCCTGCGCCTACCTTCACCGCACACCGTACGATCTTCTCCTGCCCGGCACCTCTTACTCCTACTCCATAGCACAGTCTGCGCGGGCGTTCATTAACAGCAACCTGTTGAGACGTCGTCGGAGCGACAAACGTTGCCTTTTATAGCCAGCAGCAGCAGCAACAACAGGCAACAACAGCAACAACAAGATGGCTATAGAATTAATAGCCCAGCCTGGGGATGGGCTGGGCACGAGCTGAATCTGCAGCTAAAGCCGGAGTCGAAGCTGAAGCTAAAGCAGCGGGAGCGGGCGCATTAATCAAGCCCCAAACAAGTGGCAAGAGGCAAGGCAACAACAACAGCTATAGCTATAGCAACGATGCCATGGCAAAAGGCCCAGAACAAGAAATCGAAAGTCCAATGCACTTGTCTTCTTCTCCGGTTTCGAGTTTTTCCCTTTTTTTTGGTGCGTTCCATAATTGGCCAAATTGACGTTTATGTGCGACTTGAGACGTGGATCTTGCATCTTGGATATTGAATCTTGAGACTGGTTGGCTTATGGTCCGGATTATGCCATTGACATTGTCCGTTCCGAGTTGGTCAGTTGCCAGTTGCCAATTGGCAAAGTTCATGCGCAACAGGAAGCGGCGGCAACGGCCCCAAAAGGCATTAAACTTGGATAATTTACGTGGCTGAAACTCGTATTTTCAACTCCAAAAACAACAACAAAATTATTCTTTTAGGCACTTTTAATTAAAATACCATAAATTCGTGAAGAGGAAATTATCATTAAAATTCCAAGCAAACACAGCAACGAAAAAATTTAATTTCTTCCTTATGACCAGACTGCAGCCGAAGTCCATGCTATAAAGTAGTTGTCTCCACTTTACTCGAAAGGATTCAGATAAGCCCAAGGTTGTCCCATACATTTGCTCGTTTTTAGCGCTTTAAAAATAATGTCAGCAAATTGATAAAAAGGTCTACAATAATTATTGAAAACAGTTATCACAAAACAACAGCTGTGTTTGTTGGTATTGAAGCGAGAATTAAAGCATTTTTCAGTCAATTTGTTCGTTGGGTTTTAGAGATCATTTTCACGTTTCATGCTCCCTTCGACACTCTCTCTCTCTCTCTCGCTCTCTCTGTAGAACATGAACATTATTAAGAATTTTGTGCTGAGGTTGCTGGAAGGCATTCTCACAATGCTGTTGCAGCTTTCTCTGGATAAACCTATCCCAACAGGTTGCGTTTAGCTGGACTTCTTTCCGCTCACCTTTGCGATGATCCCATAAAGATTGCATTGCATTATGAAATACTCGATGCCAAGTCGATGGCCTGGCCCAAGTGGTAAAACTCAGACTCAAGCCACGTATTGCCGCAGGTAGCTGAATGCGGGCGCAACACGAATTACATACATCAAGTACTAACTACCGAACCGGAGCCGAATGCCTCGAAAAAAAAGCCAAGAGTGAGAGAAGCAGATGCCAAGCGCTTCTACGTAATCTGCAGCTAAAACCCCGAACCACGTACGCATATCGACACCAAGCAGTTGACCGATAACAGAGAGGACGGAGGGAAGGAGGCATGAGGTTCAATAATGTTGCCACTTTTGTTTTGTAACCTGTCCAAGGTGTTGAAGATGATCATGTCTTGCCCTATCCATGTCCCTCTCTGTCTTCTCTCTATCCTCCCTCACACCATGCAACAATGAATTGCATAAATGTACGGGCACAGACAACAACAAGTCGGACCACAACAATTGCGCCGCCATACGATCACTAGCCAAATACAATTGCCACCATAAAGCCTCATCCCAACAGTCCATCGATCGCTCCATCGTTGCTTCTCCATTCCGTTTGCCTTGCCAGCCTCTCTTTGGATTCTGGATACGTGGGGTTTTTCCTCAGTTCTATCTATCGAGCAGATAGTTGGGACGACGGGTCTGTCTCTTCTCACTCCGACTTCATTTCTTACGATTGCCACGATCATTGATCGCTCCTCAGTCCCTCACTCCTCGTCCACAGTCGCCGTCTCTGGCCATGCCACTTATACACTTGTTGCTGCGGGTTTGCGGTCGCCACTCGCTCGCAATTCGGTTCATTTTTTCGTTTCTTATTTTTATTATTTCTCTGTTGGGCTCTGGGGGCACGCACTTCAGCAGCAGTCATTCATTTGCGGGCTCTTATTGTGAGCAACTGAGTTGGCTGGCTTGGCTGGCTTGGCGTGGACGACTCTCGTTCTGATCGCCGACGACGTCACCCTCACTCTCCAACTGCTGCTGGCTTGGTTTTGGCATTGGCTTTTGTTCTTCGGCCTCAAGTTTTATTTATTATTTTTTATTTATTTTCAACTTACTTTGCTGTTGAGAAGAGCTCTCCTACGCGCGCGCGCGCACGCTCAGCCCATTCGAAGTTTTCGATTTTGTTCAACTCGTTAAAACGCGCCCGGGTCGAGGCATTCTTTTGTAATTCCATTTCGCGAGAATTGCCCATGCGCCCTTGGAGCAGCTGCACTGTGGCTCACACTGCAGATGCACCAGTAAACTCTGCTCTAGTCAATGCCAAAGTTGCAATATTCCATTGCACACTGTTCGACTTGCCCCACTGTGCACAGACTCAGAGTCAAAGTCGGGCTTGGGCACGATGTGTTGTTTTGCGTTGGTTCCATAGAAAAACTGGACGCGACCGCAGCCGCATTGTGGCTGTGCGTGGATTATTGGTTCGTTCTCGCATCCATGGCCTAGAGGCGATACTGCAAGTACCTGTTGTCGTTGCTTTTGTTGTGGTCGTCGTCAAGAGAGTTGTAGATGTTGTTGTGCTGCAGGTTCACATTGAGGTCTCTGATACACAGCGAACGTGCTGCTGCTGCTGGCTCTGATCTTTTCTTGTTGATTTCATCGACCGCTTTTGCCCTTCTCCGTCTACTTCAGCTTTTGTTTAAAATCCGCCGAGACACGCTCGCCTTAATGTTGGTAATAATATTATTATTATAAGTATATGCAGCAAGCGCTGCCGGCCTAAAGCAACAGCAGCAGGTACTTCTATTTCATGCTGGTACAGGTGAACTTCCACCAACTCACTCCATTTCTAAGCAGGGCGTCGAAATGTGTTTTACTCAAGTGCGTTAGACCGTCCGACTTCTTTATTTAAGTCTTCAGAAAAAGCCCAGCTTTGCTATTCTTAAATTTAATTGACTGCATTGATATTTAAGAATTGTCTATTTTATACATTTAGTAAAAATTGAAATTAAAAAAATGCTCGATCAATAAATTGGAACCCTTTCAAGCATCACTTGACGTTTTGACGTTCCAATTACGAAATGCAAACACTTCAAATAATATAAACAAAATATCTGTGTATGTACTTAGAGAAACGGCCCACACATGAAATCATCAACTGCCGGGCAATTAAAAGAGCTCCGAAAAAAATCAGAGTGCTGGCGACAACAGCAAGCGACGAATATCAAGCAAATAAACAAAAGTCTAGAGAGTCTCTCCGAACAACGACGAAACGGCATTAGAATAAGTTGTCTAGAGTGGGGGCTACAATATGAAATACCTCAAAGAAGTCGAAAATAAACAAATGTCAGTTGAATTTCGAGAATGAGTCTAACAATGCGAGTAAGTAACCATGACATGATTTCGAATTTGATTTGTTTTCTGGGGAACACAGAAAATTCACCATCTAGCATCTTGGTGGTCTTTTCTTATCAGAGCAATAGGCTGATAAGTTGTGGTCAAATGATTTCTCTTTTATGGCCCGAGCAACACTAATTGATGGCTTAATGTAGCGGCAAGGTTTTCAGAACTTTTAAATCACAGTACAACTCATAAATCACAGCAACATCCATAAAGTTTGACTAATTGAGGGTCCATCTGTCAAGTCGAAGAGTTTTTAGGCCGTACTTGTAACTAGAAATATAAAATAGCGTAATGAAGTCGACACCATCTTCAAGCTAATGGGATACCGCCATTCAAATAACTAGTCTAAATACAAATACTCTACATCAGAATTCAATTTTAATTGCATTGAATTTATGCTCAAGCATCAATACTGTTAACTTGGCTAATCTGTTTGATTATCTAAAAGTACTGTCATTCATTCTGCACCCAAAACTACACATTAAGCATGACAATAATTTCACAGCTAGAGGCTCAAATGCTGAGCACCTAAGACTTTGTTTTGCCTTGCAGCAATCACTCAAGCAACACACACAAAGCCATTTGTGAACTTTCATTTGTGAGCTCCGCTCTAAATAGAGAACGAGATAGAGATAGGAATTGCTGCTGCTGGCAAATGTGCAACAGTGTGACAGGTTCATGACTATTATTAGTCAAGCAGCGGCTACCTCATCAACATTTGCCACTCAGCGCGCAAATGCTTTGAGGCGTCCAAGCTAATGAAGCCATTTCACACCTGCCTGCTAAATTATGCGGCAAGTGGGTCTGCAGCCTATTAACTTGTTACAGATTGCTTATAATTAAATTATAATCAACATCAAGACGCATCACGCAGACACAGCCAACCAGCCACATCCCAAACCACTGACATATCGGGGTCCAGCTACAGTAACCGGCTATCTGGCTGCTCGGCAGCTATCTGGCCGCTCCTCTGACATGCATCTAACAAGCCTTCAACTATCTAATCAACGTACAAGTCAAAACATCAACACCTCAAGTAATCAAAATCACTTTAGAATTTCAAATCAGTTTTCCTGCTGGCCTGCAGCGTCTCTATGCGAGGCACGCAAGACCCAAGACCGTGTCCAGCTGCATGCGACAGTTGCAACAGCGGCCAGCAAAAATGAAAAACAGCAGCAACCACAAAAAAAAAAGCAAAAACTAAGATTATTCAAATTTAATGGGCGCAACGCGCGTGCAGACTGCACAAGTGAGACCACAACAACGGTTCCACGACCAGGTTAGAAAAGCTTTTGCTACCTGTAGCTGATGCTAAAACTCTGGACATGCAGCATGTAGCATGGACCAGGACGTTGTTTCAATGGCCGGGTCTGGTCCGATCTGTGCTGTCATCGTGATTGATACGTTTGATGGATTGATTCGAGTGGCTGCTGTGTGGCGTCCAGTTTCAAGTTAGCTGATTGATCTCCGCGCGTTGATTACAATCGACGGCGCTGACGCAGTCGCAGTCGCCACCGCTGCCGCTGTTGCAAACGCAACGCACGCTGCTGGGAATTCAATCAAAAGTGTCAGCGCCAGCACAACATCTCTAACTGCAACAGCACTAACTAGCCACCTACAGTACATATTGCCAACAAGCTATACGATATAGAGGCTGAAAGCTGGAGGCTGGAAAAACGCAGATTGGTTCTGCATGGAAGAGCTTCACTGTACTTACATCAGCACTCAGAGTCTGTGCTCCCAATGCGAAACAGGTACTTTGGTCAGCTCCAACAGCAGCGGCAAGTGTCTGTGTGTCTTTAGTGCCATGTTATATGCCACCTTAATGATCTTGTCTTGCAAAGCGCAGTCCGCAGTCTACAGCCCGCAGTCAACAGCATCAGCGGCAGTCGCAGTGGCAGCAACAAACCGTCCAAGTCTCTGTCGAGAGTTGGCGCAGTCCCGAGTTGCCAACATTTTGAGCTGACCACCAACGGCGCCTTTATTGACTTCACAGTCGAGTCCAAAGCCAAGTCCAACTGGGTGGCCAATATAGCAACAACAACAACAACAGCAACGGCAGTTAGAGCCAGGGCCTATTAAGTCATAGCGTTCACTCATTTCTGATCATTTCACGGCTGTGCCTTCTCCTGCTTATGAATAATGGGCGCCCCGGCTCTATATGCCTCATTTAGATTATGTTGTAAATGGCAGCAGCAATAACAACAACAGCAACTACGGCAACAACAATAAATAATCGACCAGCTTCCACATTTACATGAAAAATTGCCAATCGCAGTACAACACATGAAAATAAATCGAATTTTATGTTAATTCATCGACCTTTTTAGCTAGCTTTTTTTTTGTATTTTGTTGTAACATTTAAACAGATTTTAATTAGTTTCGAACAGCAGTGGGCCGTCTGTCAATAATTTGTCAATATCTCTAACAACTATTTCAATTCCCATTTCAATTTCTCTACTCCACTCGAGTTCAACAACATCACAAGCCCGACACAACCACAACAAGTGTGCGGTGTACTTGTTGTTCCGACGACTTGTTTGAAGTGCCCGCCTTGTATTTGGTCGAAGAATTGAAATTAGTTCAAAATGTGACCAGCGACTTTCTTGTAAAGCCGCTTCTTCTACTACTTCTTATGCATATGCCTTCTATTTGGGCATAGATTAATGATGTTTTAATGGAGCGTGAGAAAATGTTATTAATTTTATGCCTTTTCTCTAGTTTGGCAAGCGCAAAATAATGTTGTAAGCACCTTGCTCAGTTTCCGCGCATGTGGCTTATGAATATGAATTCCGTACAAGCAAAGCCTTACCCATTTATTGCAATGTTGTTATGCAACAGTTTGCCACTAAATTATTTAATCATAGTTAATACTTAATGAACAAATTAAGAGAAATGAGAGAAACGGATCGCAGGATCCCCAGCCACTGAAACTTGTTCAAGAGTCCCAACTGGCTTTGATACCTAATGTAGGGACAAGTCAGGAGACAAATCAACGTAACAAATTCTTTAATTTCGAGATACAACCTGTTGCCAGCAGCAAGAACACAACAGAAAAACGGCAATGCGACAAAAGTTGCAAACAAGGCCCAAAACGAGAGACTTAAGACACGAACTTGTCGTACATACAAAATGTAAACAGTAAATCCAGCGGAACACTCTCAGAGCGTAGAAAAGATACCGATTGTAAGCAAGGGGGGCTAGGCAAAATAAGCCTTTACGTAATTAAGCAAAGAACGTTGCGCTAATGTCGCACATAAGTCACACGGACGACGGAACAGGACAGAATTGCAGACAAGAAACGAGAATAAAAAACGAAAAAGTCCAACAACAAAAATAGCAATACAAAAACGAACAAAACGGTTAATGTTTTCCCGAAATTTGCCTGCCTAGTACGAGGCAAAAATGCCAGTAACCAGCCAATGCAATGGTCGGCGCAGTTGTTGCCACTGCAGTGCTTGGCTCATTCACGCGAATTTGTTTAGCAATTGAACTTGGCTCTTGAAACTTGGCGTTTTTCGCATCGATTTTTTTGGGGCCAGTCGACAGCGACGTCAGCGTCGTTGCCGTCGTCGTCGTCGGCGCCTCAACGCGTTTTTGATTAGCTTTCCGCATTTTAGCGGCATTTGTTTACCCCAATGTTGTAGAGACTTTCGGACCACAACGGACAACAACAACAAAATGATGCTTATCAGGAATCACGAATATTTGCTGTGCTGCTGCTGCTGTTGTTGCCAACAAACTCAAGAAGTTGGCTGGCTGTATAAATGATTTTCTTCCTATATTCCTTCACAAATGCAGATACAGAGTGAAAGACAGACACGATAGAAGGTAAATGGAAGGCAATGGAAACGAGAGTGCAGCAGCAGTAAGCAGAAATCCTAAACTTGACTCACGACGCATTTTGTATATATCAGTAGACATTTAATTTCAACAAACAGCGTCAAGTGTATCGAATGGCAGCAACAACAGCTGCGAATATGAACACTATCATAACAACTTAAGAATACCCTCATTAATATTCCAGTAAACCATTTAACCAAAGGTTTTAACTCTACCGATTTAGTAGCAGTTCGTACATATTTATCAGTAAACAAATCGATCATTTACAGAGTCACTATAGTGAAGTATCATAAATTAGAGACAATTCCTTCGAAAGTGAGAATACACTGCGGCTGAGAAATGGAGTGCATAAACAGTTGCATAAACAGATTATAGATTTGGTCTTTTGGCGCCTGTTGCACCAACCCACGCGACACGGCTGTCACTCAGTAGTGTTGTGGACACGGCGTTGCCACATCGCTGCAATCGCAGCGTGGGCGACAGTTGCAAGTTACAAATGATTTCGCCAAAATATTCAACGTATGCATATTTTTTATAATTTTCACAAATTGATAAACCAAATTGCAAGTGATTTTTCATAGTTGTGTTGCACATTGCACGCCTTTCCTTCGCCAACGTGTGACTCATGTTGTTGTAGTGCCCCGTAGTGCCACAGCACTGTGGATAATTATGATGCCAGATAATGCGATATTAAATAATTTAGCCTGGCCCAAAGTCGCATTTTATTTTTATTTGCCACTTGGCCGACGGTGGCAATCTCTGACAGCTGCATGGACACTTGGCCCATATAACAACAAAAACGACAACAACGACAGTTCGGGCCAACCACTTGGCGCCCCCATTTCTCAGTTGTTGGTCTTTCAACTATTGTCGCGCTGATTTGCAATTGCAATCGGTCTAACCCACACTGCACACTCTACGCCTCAAGTTGCAAGTCCCAAAAACTTTGCACTTCCTTCTCTCCACCATCTGCTCAGTGGGAATGCGCTTATATGGGTACCCTGGCCCAATCACAATCCGTAAGTGCATAATGCAGTATATTGTCTGACCAGAGCTTTACGAGCGCCTTTGTTTGCGCTTTGAGAATTATTATGTCATAAATTAATAGGGGCAATTCTTTTTGTTGAGCTAGACTGTTATTGGGAGCAAGAAAACTCCCCTTATCTTCAACCAGGAACAAGGGAGACACTTGAGTAGTGAAAAATGCGATGCCAGCAATGCATTAGGATAATGATTAGTGATTTTGCTTAATAATGTTATGTATTATCAGATACAGTTAAATAAGCTGTCTGCTTCTTATATAATCTACAACAAAAACAGTACCAAACAATTAATTGGTAACATCAATTTGTTTACAACTCTTGGAAAACTAAACTTTCCGTAATGATTGTAAAGATGTCAACATGAAATTACAACAAATAGTCAATGTAATTTTACATGCAACTAATTTAATTACCCATTCGTCACGTTTTGGACATTTCATTCATTAAAAGCCAATTGTATGCCGAATAAATTAAATGCATGTTATGAAGTTAAAAACTGGTCACCCAATATTTTTAGTCTATTATGTTCCTAATCTGTAACATGCATACAATGAAGTTATAAATTGGTCACCCTTTTTTGGGTATATATAGAAGGGAAAAATAATGAAAAACTTAGTTGAAAGATTTCTTGGGCGATAAGACGGCGCAATGACACACAATCGTTTGGTAGCTATTCTAATGATTGCCCTAAGTTTGTCATTACTGCAATCGTGCGAGGGCCAAGGGACTGACTTCGATGGATCGTGCTGTGACACCCAGAAGTTCATTTTTAAATTGACGAACAAACAGGATAATTGCACGAATTATCTAGATGCGACGAGTGTTAATGACAAGGAACTCGATGTGTGTAATGTGCACATTTGCGGAAGTACACTTGACAAACCAACAGGATTGATAACTTCATGCTGTGGCACAAGCTGCGATGCTGATTGTTGTGAATGCCAAAAATGTCCTTTGACAGGCCTAATTGAAACACAAGATGCGTTTGCCACAAGGTTTGCGAAAAGCATAAAGGAACTTCGTGCATATACGTCAGTTTATAGAATGAATTCGCAATTTTAAATCAATAAATAAAAGTATCGATCTGCATTCAACTAATAAAATTTAATACGCCACACATTTTAGAAGTCTTTTGTGTGCCTAATCTATAATATGCATGCAATGACGTGAAAAATTAGTTACCATTTTTTGCATATATATGGAAGGCTAGTAGGGAAAACCTCAGTGGAAAGATTTCTTGGTCAATAAGACGCAGCAATGACCCCCGCCGGTTTGATAGCTGTTCTAGTGATTGCCCTAAGCTTATCAATACTGCGGTCTTGCGAAGGTGAGGAGGCTAAAGCGAAGGGATCATGCTGTTGGCCACAGAATTTAATTTTTACGCTAAAACAAAGAAATAACCGCTGCGGTGATTATATAGAGGCGAAAAATTTTCATTTCTGGAACAAGATGGTGTGTAAAGTGCAAGTATGCGGAGATAAACTGGATAAACCTACTGGAATAAAGCCATGCTGTGGCACAAAATGCACATCTGATTGTTGTGAGTGCGAGAGTTGCCCATTGTCAACAGTAGATAAAACAAAAGAGGCGTTTCGACAAAAATTTGGCAAAACCATAACAAATATTCTCGTGCATACATCAGCTTGATCGAATAAATGTGCATTTTGCTCGCTAATGTGGAGTTATATCAAATACGATACGATACAATACGGTATACGATACGGTAGGTATCTCGGCCATAACCATCTCTGGCCTTATAAATCCACGACACATATTCAACTTACAGAAAATTTCATTAAGATTGTAAACACCTAACATTAAAATTCACTTCTATATGGCGCTTTGCGTGTTGTGTTTAAAGCCGCAAGTATTTGCCTCAAAGCGCGCAATGAGTGTTTGTTCAAAATTGTTGCACATTTATATGATATTTTTACATAGAGGAATAAAAACACGCCCCGTAGCACCAGACAGATCACTTTGTGTTTTTGTTTTTCACCGTCCCCTTGCAGCTCCCTTTGCAACCAACTAACTGGGGCGCAGAGTCTGCGCAGCTGTCTGGGCCAAGATTCAGGTGACTCATTGGGGTCTCTGCAGTTTGTCTGCCACTATTTGTTGCACGTACATGATTTTATTAGTTTGTATATTTTTCGAGATTTTGTGTGTGTGTGTGTGCGCTTGATTGTGTTTGTATTAATCTATGTGTGTGCATATGTGCTTGTGTTGGAGCAAACGTATGTTTTCCAACTACAACTACACAAAAACGCCGCTGGTTGCTGGTCAGTCAGTCGCCACAGTCGTCATAGTATGTTTTGTCAATTAACCAGCAAATTGCCGAACAAATTCAAGTATCGCGTTTTACAAATTTCTTGCAAATGAAATCAAAATGCATTTTGCATTGCTCATGAACTCTTCCAGCAGTTTAGCTTTAGCTGCTTCAGATTATCAGTGCCACGCCATCATCAACATGTTAAGACAAAAAAATAATACTAGTCTGGGTCGAGAGGAATATCAACTTAAATGACCATTATTAGCGGTAAATAAACTTACCCGGTGGCAACCAAAGTCACAGGCACCAAACGAACGCTGCAAATAGTCGTAATAAAAGATCATGTTAACACAGTGCAGACAACAATAGTAATAATAATAATAAACACAAAAATAAAAGACGAAAGTACTAACCAAGCTATGCCAAAGTTTAAACCCCCTAATAAACTGACAAATCTTGAACAAGTATAACAATGTGTTGAATTTCTCAATGGCACAATATTGCTTTCATAATATTATTTTAAAAGGTACTAACTTTAATTTGCGATTTAAACTAAGCCTCATTGATCTTACCATTTTGGCAGAGCTTGATAATTTGGTCAGTCAGTTTCTTGTAAATATAAGAATTGACAACAGAACTTACTAAATATTAGTATGCGCTTTTCTGTGAGGGTATTAAAGTGCAATAGCAATGCCACTGACCATAGAACTTACATCTGATAAATCATATAGAAGCTTGTTTGGCAACCAAGCTAACGCAGACAAAGCACAGTAAGGAACGGCTTCTGGTTTCTGGGATCGTTCTATTGTTCTGCAAACAAGAAAAGAGCCAGCTTATCACTGGGGCTCTTGGTGCTCACCAGCAGCCAATTAGGCGACATTTCTAGCACCATCTGCTTTAGCAATTATGAAAATGGCAATTTTTATTGCACACAAAGCGCGCAAAGAATCTGGAACCTGTCACCATTTGGTGGGTTTGAGAGTAGGAGGCGTGGATCTCATGGAATCTTTAATATTTACGCTAATTGGCAGCCAGGTGCATAGTTGTGCGATTCAACTAACTTTTCAGCTAAAGGAAATTAATTCCGTATGCCGCTGCACGCTTCAGACCGGGACAAAGACAAAAAATGGTCATATAGGAAAGCGTGATTCACTTTGACCTCTAATCGGTAGCAAAGTTGGGAGAGCATAGCTACTATCCCTTGTCCCGTGCCTATGCCATGTGTGTCATGCTCTAAATTTACATAAATCTGTAACCGAATTGTTGCAAACGGAACGAATATGGATGCAATTCATGTTCAGACGAGGAGGGAGTAAACAGCAAAGTTTTCTAGTCCACCTTTGTGCAAATATATGTCTTGTGCCAATGCGGAAGAATCCCATCACAGCGATTCGAGGCTTTGCTTTTCAATTTATTAAAATGAATTAGTTTGAAAAAATTTCAAGTACTTTCTTGGCTGGCCAATGTGAGGCATTTTAATGATGTAGCCAAAGTCTCTAGACTATGGACATAAAATGCATTTGCATTTGTTTAACCTTTTGGCTGCAAGCAACAAAACCAACTAAGATTCAATCGATTCTCCATTAGATAGAAATATTCGAAATGAATAGAAAAATGCTACATATTTAAGTAGCTATAGCTATTTGAAATTGTTTGAAGATTAATTAATTTATGATGCAAAAATGGATAAGAGACAGAAAATCCGCTCTCTGCATTAATTAGCATCACGAAAGCATTGCAGTATTTGATACAAATTTGAGTAACTAACAACCACATGACTACTGTCTAATCACACTCGCAATATGTTAACGTGGCCAATCATTGAACCACACCCCCAGCTAATCAGCAGACTCACAAATCATAAAGACCCCTGCTTTTTATTTTTTTTTTTCTTATGAACACCTGACGTAATTTGCCAATTGCATATTGGTCCAGAAAAACACCCGAAAAAACACATTCGACAATCGATACTCAAGAGACCAACAATCACAATTGCTTAGCAATTTCACACTTTCAATCGATTCAACATAACTTCAACCGGCGGGCAATCCACAAAACCAAAAAAAAAAAAAAAATTTTAAAAAAACACAAGTGGTGCTACCCACTGTGCAATTAACACCTCAACGTTTGTGGTAGACTGCAACTAAAATTATATACAAGACTCTTAAACGAGCTATTGGAACGCCGCAAGTTTTTCATTTTTTAATTTATAAATATGAACCAAGTTTTTTGCTTTGCATATGCAAAAAGCCAAATATAACATTTTATTGGTCATACACAGCAATGCACTTTGAATTTGTGGGTCCAGTCATAAATACTTATTTACTCGTGCATACAACTCGATATATACGTCAGTATATTATGAACTCATACAAATAGATAAAAGTAAACTCGTATATAAGTATTTACTGGCACACATTTATATTTCACCTGCGGCACAAATAATTTATTTGTCGCCTTTTTATACCCTGTAAGCTATCAAAATTACGTTGTGCATAAAACAAATTGTCGAAGGAGGATTTTAAGCAATTAAAATTAAAAACTCAACAGATACGTTTATTAAATTTTCAAATTACAGATAAATTGTGGGCTTATTCGGTCAAAAAACTCTAAACAAAACAATCTATTCCAGGGCATCATCTGGTCAACTAGTCAACCGCACTCTCGTTTTGTGTACTGTCGGGTTCCCGCTTGGCGCTTTATTAATAATCACATTTTGCCATAAATGTCGTCTTGGATTGGTGGCCAATTGCCAACCATTTGCCAATTGGCAGTTGACAATAATTCAATGGCTCAATGCATGCGTTTAATGGCATTTTATTGAGCCTGCCGACTGCTTGGCCCGCAACTAGTGGCTAATTGATTTTCAATTAATTTATGCCTGCTTGGCATTCGTGACACCTTTGTTTAGCTCTGCATAATTAAAAGTGCAACTCGCTCTCGCATTGCTTGGCCAATTTTTAAATGATTTATATCAGCTGACAATAAATCAACTCAAAATGCAGCGATAACAAGCAGGAACTGTTTAACTTACCAAGTCGAATCTCAAATACACTATTAACTCTTTTTTTTACGAATTTTATTCATATAATTTGATATAAAAAGTTCACTACGCCGCTTATTTTTGGATATTGTCCCTCTTATTAAAATGAATTATACTTTAAAGTCGATTAACTCTACAGTCTTTCATGTTGCCATAGCAGCAACGACAGTCGTTGCTTGTGGCATTAGGTAATCATGCATAGTTTGTGTCTATTATATGTATCCTTTAGCCTGATTCAGTAAGTTTCGTTTTTCTACAATGTTTTCGTTTCGTTGGTCTCTCTATCGCCCCATGGCGCTGTCTTTAGAATCATGAAGCCATTGTCAGAGGTTGTTGCTCCACTCACTTTGGCATATTAGTTTCAATTCATTTTAGTGTCCGCGTGTCCGATTTGTGGCTTTGTTTGCGCTCGTTTTTTGCCTCGAAGTGTTGCGCTCAATTGACAGTCCGACTGACAGAGCCGCCTGCAGCAGGCCAGCAGTCCAGGACTTTTATGGTCGTCTGGCTATCTGGCTGGGTCTCAGACTTATAAATTATAACTGCCTGTAAGTCTGGCCACAAAACTTGCAACGACTCGACCACGGAATCTGCTGCGTTTGTGCAACATAGCACTGCTCGGCACAGCACAGCACTTGCTGATGCCATTTGAAAATGAAAAGTGAGTTGCACTGGACTGGACCGCATATAAATGTGTTTCTATATGGCCTGCTTATTACTTAATTTCATTGGCCGACTCGAATTGAATCTCTGGCATTTCAAGTGGCTACGCTTTTGATATGACACGTGAGGCTTACTATCTCTTGCATGATTTAGAGAAAGTTGCAATCAACTTGATAATTTACAACAGAACAAATCCATACAACATTCATGGGTTTATGAGAACATGCTGAATTATTAGTATTAATAACTTCATTTTAACTTTGTAATCCATTTTCCGATGGTTGTTATTTTCAATGGAAGAGAAAGTTATCTAGAAAACATACACATAGCGCCCATCAATCACCCAATCAGCAAAGGGACACGATAGTCCGCAGAAAGTGTTTGCGTCGCATTTGAGACGAGACGAGGTCCAAAATGCAATGCAATAAATTTACTTTAATTTCTCATAAATTTTAGCTTTGCATATTTTGCAGCCAAGCTAAAAGACAATAGGTTTCCTGCATTGGCTCCATCGCCTTTTTTCTCTTATTTTTGAGCCTAGGTCTGGGCCAACACCCGCGCACATTTCCATGCAAATGAGATGGAGCCTGAGTCTGCTTTGGTCCAGAGAGACCAGAGTGGGTGCCGCTAAGCACCATTTGACGCCAGTCGGGACACAGGGCTTTGCACATGCCGCTAGCAAGCTGCTGACTGACGGACTGACTATATATGACACTTTTTGGCTGGTCAACTGTGGCTGCAACTGGTCGCGAGCTAGCGACAAGATGTCCATCAACGCCTGCGTATCTAACGAAGTACCGAGATCGCCCCGAGACAGACGCCGCTGCGGCACCCATCAGTTCAAAGACTTTGGCGCCAGCCAGCAGGATGCGGATGCAGCAGGAGACGTGGCAACTTTATGGCTGACACCAATCAACTTTACGTCGCTTCAACTGACGTCTAATGCCTTTGTTTATACGACTGCCGCCAGTCTGCATCTATCTATGTGTCTGGGTACATAAAGTTTTCCTGGACTCCATAGTCGAGACATTAGTTGTCACCTTTACTTTCAGGCGTCTCTTTCTGTCGCAGCTGTTGCCCTTTTTCCTACAACCTCCATAGAGTGTATTTAATTTATTTTAATGATTTGTGCTGCCTGCAAAATGTATCAAGTGCTCTCGCCGCCATTCGATATGCCCCAAGGGAAGCCAGACTGCAATACCGCCTGTCGTTGACACCCACAACAATTTGCACTAATGCGGCTCATCAACTCCCCATTGACAGTGGCAACTAGCAACGCAACTGGCAACACAATCTCCTCTGCCTTTTGGACTGTAAATGCTAACATTCAGTGACCCTCTCATCCCCTCGATTTGCCTTATTTTGCTCAAATCTTTGACAAATCTGCACGCTGCAGTTTTATTAGTTGGCAGTTGCCAGTCATCCGGACACGTGTCTTTAAGACGCAGCGGAAATGAGCCGCATTTGTTGAAGTCATCCAAATGGGGGGCGTAAAAGGATTTTGCAAATATTTGCCAAAACTTGTGCACTTAGCAAAATTACTGAGCGGAACAATCGCAGTTGGAGTTACAGCAACCCATCTTCCATATTCCCTTCATGCATGTTGACAACGGGAATGGAACCCGAAAATATATGATTTCTTTTGTGCAACAACAGTTAAGACTTAAGCGTTTTTCATAGCCACAAAACGTACAATATACATAAACTCATGTCACCCTTCCACAGTTTTCAGTGTATTTTGTGCCATCCCTTCTTAGAGCGGTATCAAAAAGCAAACCGAAATCTGGCAACTAGACTAGGCAATCGAATCAACAAAATCCAAATCTCATAAACAGACAAAAATCTCAAATAAAACACATAGCCAGGGATAAAGAAAAGAAGACCGAGACCGAGATTGAGTTTGGGGTGGCGACACTCGTCGACTAAAAATATTAATTTATATTATTTGCAAGGCTGCAGCGTGCCGCCAAGTGTGATTGTGACAGGTACAGAGCTCGACGGCACGTGACTGGACGACTGCAAATATGCATAAAAATTGAAGATGCTATTGGCCATTCGAATTGATAGTGCACACGACGCAACCATTAAGAGCACAGCGGATCAAAGGGGATGCGAAGGACGGCAGGGAAAAACATATGCTCAGCTTCACAGGAAACGTTTCCCACACCCACCCAGCCCAAGAGCAGTTGGGAAAACCAGACGCCAGCCCGCAGGCTCATTGACGAACCACCAAAATTCGATTGTGAAACTCAAGTGGTTCTGGGCACGCCACACACCAGGCCGATGATAATAACCAGAACCAAGGATAATTCACAGAGATATGCATTGAGAAATTAAAGCGCAGCACGGCACAACCTCCCTGCGCTTCCATACTCTCCCCTCAACACGCGTTACCAACCAAATTGATGGCCAACAGACGCTTGCTGTCTGCCACAGGCTACAAATGTATCTTTTCTCGGCATCGTCAAACCGCCAACAGGCACTTCAGGTCTCTCCCCTCTCTCTCATGGAGTTCCCCGATTCCCACGATGCAAAAGTGTTGCTTATGTCCCTTCAATGACTGTAACAACATTGCAAGAAGGAGGAAGGAGGCTGAAGTTGCGCACATTGCGCCCCGTTTTAATTGCCGCCCCTGTTGCAACAACACCGTCGCGCAGCAGTTTAACTGCCACATCGGATCATCCCTTGTCGTCATCGCTCTCAACTACGACCCCTCTCAGCCTCTTTGTACGGCTGTCAGCGTCATTATTTGCTATTTTAGCAATTTGACGGCCAACTTTGACCACGGCTGAATGCCAACTGACAACAACAATGTTTACCAACTGCTGCTGCATGCTACTGGTCTATAACCTGCCCGTGGCAATAACGCAAACAATTGCATTAGACACATTGTTACTTTCTAGCAATATTGTCTGGTTAGCGGTCCTGGGGTGGTAATCTTTGAATTGCCGTGCCCAGACTATTATTAATTTCTTATAGGAGTAGGGTATCAATCATTAGATCTTACATCCAGGGAATGCCAGCCGATACACGCACTATTTTAAATTTATTAATTTGATGCGTGTTCAATGCCTCAAAAATATATAAAATTTCACCTAAATAGTTTGCTCTCCAAACTTCAAATGTCGTGTAATATTTAAAAATAAATTTCTCAAACGCCAAAATGACTATTCACACTTGCCAGGAAACCAAATCATCGTCACAGCTTCCGAGTGGCAAGCAAAACTGTTGGCATTGTTGGTTTTTCCCCCTTTTTTTTATTGTGCTTTGTTGTTATGAGTCTTGGTTGAACGTATGTAACAAGCGTTGTAAAGCAAACATTTGTTAACAAAACATTGATCATTGTTCAACATGTAAATTCACTAATTTGGCAACGAAAAAGCGCACAGCTATAAATGGTAACAGGCATGAAACTATGAGACTCCAACAACATTGGACTCCTTCCTTCCCTCACGACAGCGACGACGAGCCATAACAATTTTTCCTTCTTTTCGTTTTATTTTTTTTGTTTTTTAGCATACAACAACGAAATGAATACATCGTTGCGGTTACGTTTTGTTGCTGCTGCTGGTCGAGCATTTTCCTTTACAAATAAAATAAAAATTTGCATAAAAATCAAGTAAATAAAATACACATGCGTGGCTGAGAAGTCAAGGCGTAGAACTCGTAGAATCAGAACAGAGAACTCACAAAATCTGCGAGCTGCGAACTTATTAAAGTTGTTGGCGGCTGCTGAAGCTGGAGGCTGCTGTAGGCTGCACTTGACAAGGATCAAGGTTGCCTGCATTGGCAATTGCAACCGGCGGTCTCGTAACTTGCTTTCAGGAAGGGCTTTGTTTTTTGCTGTTTTTTCCTCTTTCTTGAATACCCTCGCGGCCTCGCGTCGGGAATGCTTCATGCTTCACTTCGACGTGCGGCATAACGTATTTTATGAAATTTTAACACATTTTATAACATTTTCCACAAATATCATTGAGCAATTTCTGGTATTATTGTAAAGCATTATTGTTGTTTAAGTATTTATTGCAAGGGTATCTGAAGGTTTGTCATTTCAAAGGACTTTAACTAGCTGTTCTTTCATTTGGTGTGGGGTGTACTTCAGAACGTCGTTCGTAGTGCTGTTGCCACAGCAATGGAAATTGCTTTATGGCTTGTATATGCAGATTGGGAACTGGGCAACTGGCAACTGGGAACTTGCAACTCGCGACTGAGAACTGGCAACTGTATGCTGGCTGCTCGCAACCAGCAACCTGTCGCAGTTGCAAATGCGCTTTGTGAAATTTATGCGCAAGCGCGCTGATTCTTATTTTTTCGCCTTTAACAAGACCTACAACAACAACAACAATATATAAGTCCGATTTGCAGGCTGCTTCTCTCCCCCTAGTCGCGTTGCCGTTTTTGGTTTCTTCTGAAAATTCAATTTGCTACAAAATGTGCGCCGCTTTTGCATATCTTGCAGCAAAAATTCGTGATTTACAATTTTCGTTTCGTTTCGATTCGTTTTTGCCGTGCCTCATCCTGGCACAGGCTCCAACTCAGACTCAGACTCAGACTCATTTCGAATACTCTTCGTAGCTGCAACGTTTTCTGGCCTCTGATTTAATTTCGTTACTGCCCGCGTTGTTGTTGTTCTTGTTGCTGGCTACCTTCGTCATTGGGTACGAGGTTCACCTGTTTATGCCAGATTCCTGGCATGCGATTAAAATCACCTGCGCAAGCATGCGCCCACGCAGCCTCGCTCGGTTGCCACAGTTCTCGTCTCAGTTCGCGCTCTGCGGCTTATTTGCGTCGTTGTCGTTATTGCTGTTGTTGTTGCCGTCTCTAGAGCCTGAAGCTTCTCATTCCACATCGCTTCGCTTCGGTTCGGTTCAGTTTGCTTTGCTTTGATTTGGGACTCGACTCGTTTCTTCTTATTATTTTGTGGCTGCTGCTGTTGCATTGCCATTTAAAGGCTGCGCCCGCGTCCTCGTTCATTTATTATGTACCAGTATTTTTTGTTCTTATTCTTTTTTTCAGTGTTTTGTATTTTTTTTGTTTTTTTTTTGGTTACCTCTCGCTGTTTATTCAAACTAATTTAATTTGTGCGCGGCTTTCGTGGTGCGCCCGCAGGTAAGTTGGTCCACTGGCAACATTGGCAACATTGGCAGGTTGCTGTGTTATTTCGGCGTTTCACGCACTTGGCGCATGTTGCAGTCACGCCTTTTGTTGCCCGCTGTCCATTTTTTGTGGAGTAGGAGCCAAAGCCACACGCAAAAAGTTGTTAAAATGCAAATTAAATTAGAGACAAACTGGGCAGGCAGACAACACACAAATACTCACCCAAACACATACACTCTCTGCACATTCACACAACATTCTGTGCTCCTTGAGAGGGGTGTGCGTTGTGTTTAACTGTTTTACTGTATGTGTTGTGTGTTGTTGTGTGGGCTGCAAGTGGGGTTTGTTGACTATTGATTTAGCAGCTTGCAAATGAAATGAACAGTCTGCACAATGATTACCGATATGCAAATATCTCACCAGGTGCAATGCTATAGAGGTCCGTTCCCCAAAATCACCGTACAGATTTTGACAGCAATAACGCATTCATGACAATCCTTTTAATAGCCCAGCGATACTCAATTCAAGGCTTTTCAATATTTCTGCAAGTTGGGACTTAAAGTCTAAGAGTCTCTTCTTAACAGTTATCTCACTTAAAGGAAAATTACGCAAGAGCTTCCTAACTGTTTTGTATGCCTCGGGCTCCATCTCTAGCGTTGCCAAAACGATTCGATACGTAACCAAATAAATAAACAAGCAACGCGTTATAAAACAAAGCAAAAATCGTATTGCACAATGCAATGCGACAAAAAAAAAACAAGCATTTGCAAGAAAAAAGAAGCTACCCAAAAATGGCCATAAAACAAATGCGGCGAATCGAAGAAAGAAGTAAAAAAAACAAAATGAAAAACAACAAAGAAAAAGCAACGTTTGCTTAACTTTGTTTTGTTTCTCACTTAGAGGAGCGGCACAGCAATCAGTGCACCCACCGCCATCGCCATCGTCACCGCCACCATCTCATGCACCACCTCAACCGCCACCGCGAGCTGCCCGCTCTCCATAGCTGCCGTCGTATCTCCAGCAGTGGCTGCCACAACTTTAACACTTGTTTGCCCAACTAATCGCGGCAGCATCGTCGCGTCTCTCGGATTTCAGACCCCAATATGAAAGGCATTTAAAAGCGAACAAAAAGGCCAGACAGAGTTTAAGTAGAATTAAGCATCCAAATTCATGAGTCAAGTTACCGCACGAAGGCTTCTTTATATATATATATATATATATATAAATATATATTTGATTTTTTCCTGTTTTATCGTATTGGTTCTTTTTGGTTTAATTTTGTTTTTTTTTTTTTTTTGTGAATGCCTTTGGTTTTTGATTTGTGTGGCTTAATAAAATACCGAGAAGTTGCCGTTGCCGTTGCCATCGTCGACGTCGTCGCCATTTGGGACCCATTGGGAAACAATGAAATCTTCCGGCGCGCTGTCAATGATTCTACTCCAAAACCCGATATAAATATATATGTGTGTGTGTGTGTGTGTGTGCTTGTGTTGGGTGATTTATTTGCCTCGTTTTTGGCCAATTTTCGTTTTTAGTTCGGCGCTGCGGTTAAATAATGCGCTTCCAAGAATATAAACTCACAGAAACTACACAAAACTCCAAAAATACCAAACAAAACTTCGATCCAAATACTACAACAAAAGAAACTGAACTGTTGCACATGACCACTGAGCGCAAGGGTTTTGGGGGAGGCCTTGAATATGCATAATAATAATACCCATATATATATACCATAATTCGTTTCGATTGTGATTATTATTCGCCTTTTCCCCTCGGTGTTTTTTTTTATTGACGTTCAAATCAACATGTTGATTTTCTAAGCAATTAATTTGATTAACTGCCATGTTGGGGCTGCGGTTTTGAGGTGCCTTTGATCTGGCAACAGTTGAGTTCGATGTCAGTACACACATATATCATGAGCATTAACCATCAGCCATTGAACATTAAGCATTATTAATTAAAAGTTCTTTACAGCTAATTGTGGAGTGTGATATAATGCTGCTGATGAGCTGTTCAATTTTCATTGAATTGCTCAACGGAAATGCCTGCATATCAATAACGAATATCCTTCATGACACTCGCATTATCACAGTACAAATCGACACATGTTGCATAACTACGTACAACGATAAAGAAAAGGCAGTTAGACCTGCTAATTGTTCTATATGTAGCCGACTGGCTTTAAATATTTTCTAGAGACTTTCAAAAGCAAAATCGGCAGCAAGTTCGTTGCCTAAGTCTCTTGTTTTCAATAGGATCGAAAAGGTTGTTCGTGGATTGCAAGTCAATTTTTTGACAATAAACACATTGCAACGATGTTATCAACAGCAGCAGTAACAACAACAACAACAACATTCGCACAGTATGACCACCTGCCAGACACACCTCTTTTTTTGGGGCGTATATGCGCCTGATTAGCTGTTACCAATATTTTTGTTAACGTTTTTCGCTCGCTGCACTAAAAATTAGTCGCAATTCACGAATATTTGCTCGCCGCTTTTGTAATTGTTGTTGTTGCTCGGATTGCTGTTGTTGTTTCATTTGCCACAAATTTGAATTTCCAGACGAAAAAAAATTGAAAAACTCTTTCAGTTAGTTGCGACTGCCAATGCCAGAAAATGACTGTTTCAGAGCTTTGAATTGAACTGAACTGAACTAAACTGAACTGAGCTGAGCTGCAACTGGCAGCAAGGCACAGCGGCGGCAAACGTTAATTAATTACGATTTATTGACTAAATTTGTTGATTAGACAATTGACGTTTGCCGTTGTTACGGTTGTTACAATTATTGTTGTTGCTGTTGTGGTTGATTTTGATGTTGCCTCACAATTTGGCCACTTGCCGCACAACAATTGTCGTCAATTAATTTAGCTTTGATTTTACTGATTCGATATGCCGCCCTGCAGGTGGCATTCGTAGCTCCAATTTGATTTCGCCTTCATCCGCCAACCAGTTCAAGAGTTACATGCAAATCGAGAATTGGCTACCCGAAAGTCTATTACAAATTAAGGATAAACGACAACGCGAGTCGGCATACGAGAAAACTAAAAAGTCCAAAATGAAAAAGTTGTTTCCATTTGCTTCGTGACGCAGTTCAATTATATATTGTTAAACAGTTTAATGCTGATTTAAAGTCAACGACTCTGTAATAAAAAATAGTTCATGTCAAACAAAAAAATTTGGGCAACAAACCCAGATATGGAACTGCTGACTGACAAGTGGCTCACACAAAATTTCCATGGCCAGGCCAGTTGATGGTGTGAAATTCCTAACTGGCACTTTCTTGTGGAACGAACGATGAACCACGAACGCCGCATCAATCAGCGGCGGCAGCTTAAATGCTGCATCATGACAAAACCATTACACTTGACCAGGAGAGAACGCGCTCCGGGTACAACGTTGATGGCGTCGGCAGATGCTCAGATGACTAGGCGACTCAGACGACTCTGACTCGGTTCAGATCTCGGCGTGATTGATTGATTGGCAGCGTGAGCAGCGGGCAGCGACCGGACTGTGATGCTTTTGTCTAAAAGCCGTTTAGAATAACACCAAGCAGCAGCAGCAACCACACAACATATAACGAGCCCAGCAGCGAGAAATTATGCATTGTGTTGGAAAAATGTTTAATCTGTGCAATGCCAATGCCAATGCTACGTATCAAGGCACCCTCACCTGGGCATACATTCAAGCCAGCAACCAGCCAACCAACCAGGCATTCAACCATTCAAGCATTCAGTCAGCCAGTCGGCCAGTCAAGCAGTCGACAGTCGGCAGTTGGAGCCATCCAGCGGCCGGCGGCCGTCAGTTGATTGCGCTTCATTATTAATGCCAAACTGTGCGCCGGCATTCGTTGAATTTGGCTTTTGCAATTTGCTCTCAATGCCGCCACAGACCCGTCAGTGCCTTCCCCCCGCATCTATCTTTTTATTTAAGCGTTGGGGGTGGAGCGGGACCCAAGGAGGTAGGCATTAAAAATGAGCTTGAAGTAACAGGTGGATGCCAATGCCGCAGCAACAACGACGACGACAACGACGGCGATGGCGACGGCAACGTGATTTTCGCCAAATCGTTTAGATTATTTTAAGATTGCTTGCGCCAGTCTCCACAGACAGACAGACAGACAGCCAGCAAGACATTCAGCCTGCCTGCCAGCCAGCTGAGCTGTCCAGCCCGTCCAATCAGTCTGGCACTCCTCTCGGCCAGCTCCGCACCTTGCATTTGAACTTGAAACATTTCATTTTGTTGCTAGCGGCATCCAAGGGAGTGAGAAAGAGTAGAGTAGAGCAGAGCAGAGGCTCAGTCTTGAGCATCGATCGATTAGTGGCATTCTATTGCGTTCAATTTTCATGTGCAACATTGGAGCGATCGCCGTTGGCACAATAAACACGCGATTTATTTCATGCCGAGCATTCAAGTGCCGCAGTCGGTCAGCCAAGGAGGAGCAGCTACAGACACAGCCACAATCGCAGTCGCAGCCGCAGTCACCACCAGGCAGCCTTGCCTTGCCTTGCCATCTCTTTGCTTGGCTCGGCTTGGCTTGTGGTATGTGATAATGGGATGATGGTATGATGATGCATGCGCGGCATACACAACATCCCAACAAAACAGCAACAACTATCTCAAACTATTCACTTATTATTCCGAATTTCAAATACTCTACCAAGACGTTTTCAATTATATTTACTGAAACAAGAACTAACTTCTATTATCGAAAGTTTGAAATCTTTTCCACAAACATAAAGAAATTTGAAACATTAAACCAAACTTAAGCTTTCCGTGCCTCTAAAATTACACTTCATATTAAAAAATCATCGATATTCCCTAGCAATGCTCAAAGTGTATTAACAGCAATAATAATAGCAACATCCCACTCTTATATACTTTTATTTTTTTCATGTTTGTTTTTGTTGTTGTTGTTGCCTTTTTCTCTTTTCCTCACTGGCGGCCAAGGTTAGTCGTTGCCTTAGTCGTTGTTGTCGAAGCTCACTCTGCCGCATTTTAGCCGGTAATTGCTTGTGATGTATGATTTTGAGTTCTAGTTTTCTTGCCTGGCCTGGGAATATCTCAGAGATGGACAAACGCATGGCACAGGGGATGAGGGGGGAAGTGGGCCATTGTTGTGTAGTCGTTTTGCTAGCTGATTGCTGAGGATGCCTATATATGCGGGTGATGTATGTTATATAGCTACAGGTATAGGTAAAGGCCATCGATATTGATTTGACAGGGGTATCGTAATGATGAGAGAGCTCTTCGACCACACTACACACTACAATATACTGTCACACTTTCTAAGCACTTTCACCCAATTAGGGCGATCAGTCATAGTAGTAGCGTATATAAATATACTTGCAGTTATACATATATCCCATTTATTATGTAGCTTGTAGTTTGTTTATGCGAATGTTTGCACACTATCGAGGAGCTGGTGATCTTATGCAAAAACAGAAACACAAACAAAAGTCTGAAGTCTCTCCTCGATGACAATCTTTTGTTTTCACTTCTGCAGAAACAAAAGCCATAAAGGATAAATTGCGGATATTTGGCAACGGTTTGGGGATTCGAATTCGGCATGTGCCTTGCTTTACTTTGGTTAGGTAGCCGCATTTAAAACAGTCGGAGGCAATCGTTGAACTTTTGGCTTCGACAAGTGCACAGCGGGGGTCGTTTTGGCCCAGGAAACAAAAAGGAGGCGGCGCTGTTGGCAATTTTGTTTTCATTTTGGTTAAATGGACTCGACTCCACTCGGCCCGACTGCAGTGGAGTGTGCAGTGGTGTGGAGTGGAGGCTGTTTCGATTATATCAAAGACAATCGCTTGGCTCCATTGTTCGGCCAAAGCCCAATTGGGCCAAGTTTTCAAGCTTCTATCGCATGATTGATTGACTGAACACACACGGACAGACACAACAGAACAAATATATTCTTCTTACAAGCAATTTCTCTCTCGCTTTTCTAAGTCTCTTTGCAGACTGACGTGTGTTGTTTGAGTTGTTGTTGTACTTTTCATGCCATTTCGATACGGGCCTCATTTTTCTCGCCACGATTAAGAAGAAAGTTGGCGGCGCAGCAATTAGAAAACTCACATCGATCAATTGACCACAGGCTGAAACGTCATGTGGACTGTATATCCATATGACACATGTATATTCATATATACATAAATACTGAGATTGTCTTCAGTCTCCAGATGCCCTTCTGACGTATCGAGACGTTTCAAAATTTTAACAAAAACAAACAAAGGCCATGGCAGACCGTACCATCGAAGTCGACAAATTGCCCCGCGATGCGCATGTGGTGCACGCACTGCGACGTGAACTCAATCGCAACACCCGACGCATAAGCCAAAGCTTCTGGCAGGAGTTCGAGCAGATTCGCAATCAACAGAGAGATCAACTTGCCCAGGAGCAAAGTGACCGCGAAAGGATTACCACATTAATGCGTGAGACCAATTTAGAGGCACAACAGCAGCTAGAAGCCCTGAGTCGCAGCATCAGTTCGCATGGCATAAATCCCGCTGCGCCATCGCCTTGCATGCGTCGGGAGCTGCCGGCTATTATGCCAGAAACTGAAGAGCAGAGAACACAGGAGCAAAAACCCTTTCCACTGCAGAGAGTCGCTCTCAAGCGTCGGCAACTGGGTGCCAGGCCAGTTTCACCTGCCACACCAAATCTGCCACGAGCACCTCCCTCATCCCAAGCCACAATAGTGCCGCAAAGCGCAACATCAACAAGCCGGCGAGTAGCACAAAGCAAGCCTCGTCACCATATCCCAAAACTATCTGAGAAGCCAAAAAAATGAGCTGACCAATTATTTGACGATTCAATTCATAAACGCGACAGTTTTGCTTTTGTTCAAAATCTGATTTTCGCTTGATTTACGCAGCACATCCAAATTGAGAATGTATTGTTATCTGGCAAATTTTAACATAGACTAGGTATGCATAAACCCATGCAAATTATGCTAAACAACAATTTTTAATCACAGATAATTTTAATATGTGTATTCTAAAATTCTTCTTACGGTGCAATAGTAAACAAATACAAACTATAACACAAAAAAGTTGCAAATTAATTAACGGTACATGGCCCTCATGCACAATCACAAAAAGCATGAGCATGGAAGCGGAGAGAGGAGAAGGAAATACGTACTCAGACACCTGAGTAATCAACTTTATGTGGGCATGGCAAAGGCAAAGTCGTAATGTAGCCAAATGATTCTGATGCCAGCCAGATTCCGCTGGTACTTTATAAATACAATAAATCACGATAACCAAAAACAACAAGCAACATGAAAAAACAACAAATCAACAAAATGTAACGTTATTCATCACAGGTGGTAAATTTAACTGACAACAAACGCGCGCCGATCCCCTGAGCACTGAACAGATCCGCACTTGGATCGTCAGAGATTCCGTTCCGTTTGCCTCTCCACTCAATTCCGATACATATATAATACTTAACACACAAATCGAACAACAATTTCTGGGTCAAAATAATTAATAAAAGCGAGCGACTTTTGTGCGCATGACTTGGCCAAAAAACGCAAGTTGTTTAAGTCGTCGACGTCGGCGACGCCTGCTTTGGTGGCCAAAATACGCTTTTGACAGGCCACAACTTGAGGAAGCATGGCGATTTAAAGGAGAACATGAAGGCAGCAGCATTAGGGGAAGGGGCGGGCAAAGGTGCTTTTCGCAGTTTTGTCGTCGCTTTGGTGCATACACACCAGCAAAAAATAATCAATCAAAATGTCTTAAGCAAATCACTCGCATTTCAACTACCAAAAACGTAAGAAAAATTACAAAGCCAGCCACTAACCGAGTACTCTGAGTAACTGAAAGAGTCTGAACTGTGTTTACACGACAAGCACATTTCGCAATCATCGCAGATATCGCAATAAAGCAAATGAAACATTAACAAGCACACAAAACTAGGCAAATATGTTGATTATTTTGACCAGGATAGCAGTTGTTATTAATTACGTATTTCACGATATCGATCGCCAAACAGAACATCGTATATACGTGGCATGAGCCCAACAGAGCTGCCGCGACTGACTTGACTGACTGAGTGGCAAGTTTGTTTGGAAACTTGTGATGGACGTCGGTTGGCCAACAGTCACGATTTGCATGTGCGACAACTGTTGCCAGCCAACAACAAATCGCGGGCACATTGAACTGTCATTGACACGGCAGCCAGCAACTTGGGTAGCAATGTTGATGCCGATGTTGGCCCAGACGACCGACCGACCAAGAGAGAGAGACACCTGTAACAGAAGTTGAAAGGCAAAAGGCGAACGATGAATGCTTGGGTGGTGTAGCACCAACAGCAGCAGCAGCAGCAACTGTTGTTGATGGGTGCGGTAACTCCAACTACAACTGCAGCGGGCAACAGTCGTCAGAGTTCCCTGGTTTAGCCGGCCAATTACTGCAAACAAATTCGAATGCGAATGCGCATTGAAAATTGTGGCAAGGTTGGTAATTTAAGACTCACGCCGCGAGAGACCCAAACACACCAAAACAAAAGGCAACAAGAAAAAAACCGAGCTCAACCAAACTGAGAATCGAGAACCGTTTCTTTTGTCGCCAGAGCGAATTGTTGTTGTTGCGGTTGGAGGTGATTGAATTGCTGATTTAACGGTTGCTGTTGTCAAATTAATGACATTCATTCAATTCATAGCATTGGCAAGCAAACGTGGCCAAAACGTGGCTCAAACGGTAGTTTTTATTGCTTGGCAAATTGCAATCGCATAACACATAGCGCGTGTTATTATGATTGTTGCTTGTTGCTAGTGTTGTTGTCGTTGTTGTCATTGCTGCTGTTATTAATGTAGTTATTAAATATTTACAACTGCTGCTGCATAAAGCGTGCCAATTGTGGGTGCAGTGTTGCAGTGTTGCAGTGTTGCACCTGGTGGGGCCAACAGGGATGTCAAAGTGCAAAAGTTTAGCGCAAAGTTCTTGTCATTACTATGCAGTTTATTCCGTTTCAGTTCAGTTCGTTTCGTTAGCCAAACCAAAGTGAAAGGCAATTCTACTACAGACTACAAGACTCCATAGAATCAAAGTTTGTTGGCGCTTAATTAATGACTGCTTTATATAATTTAATTAGTTGTTAATGATTTGCTGATTGGCCAGCACTGTTCAGTAGTTCCATGAATCAAATGCTAAGTGAGTGTCGCCTTAGATTCCGTGTTTTTGGGTGGGCTTGGCAGATGTCAGGGTTGCCGCTCGAGCCTAGATTAAGATTATAGCCAATCGTTAACACGGCGCTAATGGATTAATTCGTGACTTTAGCGATATCCCCTAATTTAAACCATCAATTTATTTAATTAGATAATTTACACTCTATTCGCTGTCAACCACTGAGATTTACAATATTCAGTTCAGCATTTGCATTGCTTTCGACTATTGCTTTGAGCTCGTTTCTTTATGAAGACCCCAAATCAGTCTACAGTTTAAGGCCAAATCGAACATGGCATGTCTAGACAAAATGCTTGTTGTTCTTTCGTTTTGCAATCGCCAAAAAAAACAACATAAAACCGCTAAACAAGCGACTCAACGTTGCAACACCGTGTGGCATGAGTTGCACATTCAGAATGCGTAAAGTGGTCGATTAATAACATTTAGAGAATAGTTACATTTTGTAAAAGCTATGGCAACATTTGGTCGCTCGATTGCATGACCAAAATATGCGAATCAGTTTCACAATTTCTGTTTCTGAGGCGCCATGAAATTAAAGTCGAGAGGCTTTTTATCGACCATCGACGATTTCCTCGCCAATTAGTCAAAGCTTATGGAGGCGTAAGCGGGAGCTTAACTAACGGAATTTCAACGCCAGATGTGCCGTCCAACTATAGCGCCCCATGCGTGTTGCAATGATAAGGTGGATCCACCACAATGTCGCCAGCCGGTGGCTTAACTGGCAAACACACAAACACAACGACCTGCCAATGTTTGATTGATATTACAGACAGAAAGTGTGCCTACACATGCAGAGACTCTTCTTCACATTCTACATATATCATTCTAAGCGGTAGTTCAATTTATATTCTACTTTCCTATTATACAACTACAGTAACAGACACATAAGTCAATGGCATTGACACACGCAAAAAAAAACAGAGAAAGGGGAAGTTGAGAGTCCGTGGTAACTCAATATTTAAGCACTTACACGTTAATTTAGGCACAAATTGAATTAATAAACCATGCCATGTTGGACACTGTGTGCGGTCTGTCTCCTGTTTCCCTTGGCCACGCCTCGCATCCCCTCTGAGAACAAGCTCCTTTTCATATTTCATTAATTTATGCACGGAACGCGGCTGAATGAACCACGAAAACAAGCAAAACTGACCAAAAGACCGTCGAAAACCCAAAAGCAACAACAACACCAAAATTTGAATTTACAAGCACGTAACGCGCCCTCAACCCCACCGTCGTCGCCCCTTCCCCCCTTAACGTGATTGGCTTACATTTGGCGCTGTTGCTTTCGGTTCCTTTCGGTTTTTCAATATTCGTCGCTCTCGCTTGTAAATTAGAACATGCCAAATGTGGTCCCAAAAAAAAGTTAAAATACAGCGGGATCCGTGACGAGGTTCAACAAAATAATTGTTGTTGTTGCTGCGCATGTTTCCCTCTCCGATAACCTGCGGCAAGCGAGTGAGTTTGTTGCTCGCTTCGTTGCCAAAGTGCGTAAATATGATTTTCATTTACACCTTTTGCTGCAGCGACGACATTGTGCTGGAAACGCTGCAAGCGCTGCGTTTGAAGTAGCCGAAGAAGTGCAGTTGCAGCTTCGCATGGAACTCAAAAGTATCGAGCCAAAAAATCAAGGCTCGTCATAGTTACATATCACACAAAAAAGGAAAATACAAGAAGATTCACTATACAAGAAAAACATTCACTATTTATTATTTTGAGTGGTTAGCTTTAATGGTTTGCAGACAAGTTATTAAACATAGCATACGATGCCGCATCTCTTACATAAAATAAATTAATTTTTTTTGCGTTATTCCAGAACATTTTCCCCCTGACTTACCACCTGCAACAATAATAATGTTACATTTTATAAACTAACTAATGATTTAAAATTAGCAAAAAGTTTGCAAAATTGAAAGCCAGGTTGGCGACTAAACGTTACCATTTCTCCCGCAGGCCGTTCGTTCATTTTACTTTCAACAGCCACTTGCCTGTCGCTGTTGCAGGCAACATTTTGGATGTCTTTCGATATCCTTTAAGCCATAACAATGCAGTGACTTGACTTACATAAGGAACCAAAATCAAAATGCGCACATGATTTATTGTCATTTTGAGTTCGAGAATTTGCAAAAAGGCAAAGGTAATAAATTGTATGATTATTGTGGATTTTCACCCCTCTCGCCGCTTTTCAACTGTATTTCCGCTGCAACAAAGAAAGCAGGTCCAACAAACGATACAGGCAACGACTGGAATTTGGAGGTATACTGCTGCGGAGGTGGGGAACAGAGCTGGCATCCAGTTAACTTCATTCGCTCGTGGTGAGGTCAAGGGTTAAAATGTGGGAGTCACGATTCTGTGGCTCACTACGCGCTCCGCTCTGTGGACGCTCGCATGAAATGAAGTTACCAAAAAAATCAAAATACTCGCTAAGTACCGTTTGAACCACACACACACACATACACACTCGAACACACACACACACACACATTAGACGACCTCTGCCTACAACTTTAACTGCAACTTCGAGGCTTTATCAATAAATTATTGAGCCATTATTGTTATTACAATTTCTTTATAATGTTGGCAGCGTGCGCTGCAAGTATTCCATTATTGCTGTTGTTGTTGCCGCTGTTGTAGCTGTGGTAGTTGTTGACCATTAGCGTGTAGTTGCTGGCCGCCAATGGGGCCGAGGTTTCAACCTCAGCTCCAGCCTCAGCCTCATCATGTGCACAATGGAGAGCAGGTCGCGGTCATTGCAAAGCCTTTGGAGTTGACTTGCAGTTGGCCGCAACAACAACAACAACAACAGCAGCGTGGCAGGTTCATGACAAATGCATTAGAGTTTGAAGCAAGTTCTATGGCGGCTTTCGACTCGTTTCTCTTTTCTTTTCCTTTATCGATTTTTATTGTTATTTTATGAATATTGTAAATGATTTAATGAGTTTTAATTGAGCTCGACCAACGGACGATAGAGTAAGAAAAAAAATCACATTTAATGAGTTTAATTGATAGGAATAGACGTAACTGAAGAAAATCCCAAAAATACAAAATGAGAGGAGAAAGCTACAAACACTTTGTTTATGACTTGGCCTCGAATCGGGAATCGGCAATTGGAATTCCTTTCAAGGGGGGCCCTTTGTCTGTTTTCGTCTTTCGTCTGTCAGTAACCGTTGCAAACCGTTGGTTGCACTGTTGCCACTGATAAGAGGCACGCGCCCCGCAAATCAAAGAACTGGCACAACACTCGTAACTCAGGCCAATGAATCATGCAGCAGGGAGAACAAGGAAAACGCAATCACAAGTTGACCATTGATCTTTCGGCCAAAAAGCACCAGCCAAACAACAGCAAGAGTAGAGCAGATGCAGGCAACGAACTGAACTGATTCTCTCTCGCTCTCTCTCCCTCTCTCTCTCTCTATAGCTCTGTCTCTCGTTCTCTTTGGCTGCAGCGAAGGAACAACGTGTGGGCCATAATCAAAAACGTGTTGTTGGCTTTTGACATTTTTTTTTTGTTGGATTGTCTGCGCGAATGTTTTGCATGTTAACATTTTATTAGTCATAACAACGAACGACAACAAGAACAACAGCTAAAGACAAACACAGCGCAGCGCAGCACAACACAGCTGAAATATCTGCCGCAGGCTCCGCAATGGGTTAAAGCTCAGTTAAAGGCTTTTAAATCGCGCACTTGGGCAGGATCATAATAACCAAGTCGTGGGCTACAAAATGGCTAGTAAACGTTGACTTGATTTAACAAACTGTACTAAACTCTACTAATGATTATGCAACACTTAATAATAAGGAAACAATTTCTCGAGCTATTCAAGTGGCGCACAGACTCCAAAACTATATTCTAAGAGTCAATCATGATTCCGCAAAAGCTCTTTTTTAATGGACTTGTCAATGGGCCAATGCCAGCCATTAATTATATTTAAGCTGATTTCCAGTCAAGTAAAATAAAACAAAAAACGGTACCGTTGACAAATACTTTCAAGCCACAACAACAAACACGAACCAGGGAACGAGACACGTCACTCATTTTAACCTGTTGCACATGCGGCAGGCAAAGCACAGAAAACACACCTTATAAACAAATGATCCAATTGTCTTCTGCATGACTTAATAATTTCAGATCTTTTGATTGTTGTTTTTCAAATGAAACCCTCGGATATCAAAAATACTCACACACAGACACACACTCCACAAAAATATTGTGCGTGACGAAATCTTTTTGATGTGGGAAATGTCGCTTTGAGCCCAACCGACAAGTGTGTTGTGTCCAGCAGCAGCAGCAACAACAACAACATTAACAAATGTTGGAGGAGAACATGAGACACGTTGCGCATGTCGCTGGGATTAGCCTGAAAGCATTTTCTCAATTTTGATTTTAATCCTTTTTTTTTCGTTTTCGGGTTGGTTTTATTCTGTGTCTCGTTCAGCTGGCAGCGAATTTCGTGTTTGGTAAATATTTTTTTAAATGTTGTTTTGGGTTTTTGTTAATTGGCGGCGACATGTGTTGCAGATAGGAGAGTTTCTTTCGACTTGTTTCAGTATTATTGTCCGCTGGTCACTGGAGTGTGTTGAAGAGGAAGTTTCTAGCTTTTGGGGGATTTATTTATTATGCGGTACATCAAAAAGCAGACTTTTGAAAAATGGGAGTCGGGAATCGCTTTGAATTACGACTACAAGCGGTGTTGGCCCTGTTTGTTGATGCCAAGCCGACAAGTGATGGGAAACTGTCCATGGCTTTTGGATTTTGGTCATTTTGGGGATTATGATCGATGCATAATTGTGTCACACACAGCTCCAAATACAACTCGAGTCGGACAATCCCTCTTTGGCTTTCTCGATGGCCAAAGTTCAACGCCAAGCGATAGTACAATACAAATTGAACCTGTTTACCCATTTGCCAAGCGCAGTGTAATAATAATCAAGTAATCAAATAATCGAATACTCGTTAAAGCCACAGCCAAAGGAGAAGCGAAATTTACTGCAACGTGCAACAAATTAAAACATCATAAAAATCAAAGGCAGATCCAGCAAAAAAGAAAGAAATGGCAAAACGCCGCCACATCTGCCGCACAGAAGTTGAGTCAGCCACAAGCACAAAAAATTAGCCACCGCCTCCACAAAGCCAACTAACTAACTAACTAACCGAGTCAAGACACAGCCTAATGATGACCTTTTCACTGCGGCACGACAACTTAAGGTCATAAACAATCAAAAGCCGCGCTCCAAGTGCTTCCAAGTCACAAGTCCCAAATGGTGGCAATTGCCGCATTGGCATCGCCATCATCCGCAGTCTTTAGTCTGGCTGCAGCTTCATCTGCTACCAACCAACGCTAATAGTTAATAATAATTATTATTTCATTTCTGGCAAGCGCAACTCCCACCAGCTGACACCAACTGAAAGCCAGGCCAAAAACAATAAGCCAACAGAGTCCATATTCAGTTCACCGTGGTAACAATAGCCCAGGGAAAGCACTTAAAACTGAGCTGTGAACTTGACAAGTAATTGCTCAAATTAAAGGCCAGTTTGGAAAACTGGACGAAAACAATGTGAATAGTAGGAAAATGGAAACTTTCAGACGGCTTTTGCTCCACTGAGATTTCGGTATGGAACCAAATTAAAATTATGTTCATACCAACTGAATATCCTTTTGTTGAATAATATTCAATTAACCCAACTATTTGTTTTGATTGTGAATTGAATCTGCTATCAGAAACACATCTATATCATATATCTACATCTCTAAGCTGAACTGGGTTCACATCAACTTCGTATTCAGCCCTAACATTATTTTTGGCAACTTTTAAGGGCTTTAATTCCACAGTGCTCTCGAATCGGTTGCCAGACACAACGGTAACATGGCGTGTTTGTTTATTGCGCATGCGCGCCATTCAGCAATCGCAGCAGTTGAGATCTGGCGGAGTAGCGGCAGCTGAAGTTGCAGTTGCAGAGCTCAAGCTGAAGCTGAAACCGAAGCTAGAGCTGGACGAGCGTCGGCGTTGGCTCATTACTTTAGCCCACTTAGTTGAGCGGGGAGGGCAGCGGCGACTCAGGATGGCTGAAGATGAAGTAGAGGAAAAGGAAGGCACACACACACACCTTCGACTTGCCGCCGCTCTCACGCGATAGTTATCCTAATGGGTCCGACTTTCGTTTGAGTTCGTTTTGTGTTTTTTTGGCGGACACATCTATCAGAGGCCTGAGTTTGGCCTGAGTTTTAAGTGAGATGTTGGTAATAAAGCCGCAATTTGTTAACTTTGCCAAGCAGCGACGCTCGACTCATTTAGCTACCTCATTGGCGGCGCTGTTCGGTCGTTTGCCGCAACATTCGTGATTGCTGTTGCTGTTGCTGTTGGATGTTGCAGTTGTTTCCATAGCTGTTTGAGAAGACAGTTTGTAGTTTTTGCTGCATGTCCTGCGCACATCGCAGCCAGAAATCTCATATAGGCTGCGATTACATGCAAACTATCCATTGTTCTAGAGACAGACAAAGAGGGGGAGCAAAGGCTAGAGGGAGGAGAAGGTGAAGCTACTGCAGCAAGTGCACAGTAGCCAAACTCGATAAACAAATGGCCATAAACATGGCGAGAAAAGGCGCAATGTGAGAAAAACGACGGTGAGGACGCAATATTAACACCCAACAGAGCGCGGCAAGGATTCTCAGCGATTATGACATAAGCTGCACGTTCTGCATTCCAACACAGAATACTTTATATGTGTGTGTGGATTGCATCTGAGAAATTGACACTTTACAACGTACAATCCATAAACGTGACCCGATGCCGGCAATATTTGCATAAGCAGCGAGAACAAGCTACGGCCAAAAAGTAACTTTTGTGTCCAACAACGAAATTTCAATTCCCTATAAAAACGGGCGGGAGTAGCAAATGCAATTGAAGAAAAATAGGTTATAAAAATAAAGTAAATGAACATGTATCTAACAAAGTTCCAATTGCCTCTAAGAAAAACGTCTCAACAAATCTTATTGAAACGATAAAAAAATTTGTTGATTATGCGAATTATTGATATAGAATAAACGACAAACGATGAAAGGCCTGAACTCTTAAAAAAAATAATTGAAAACTATTTGTATTTATAAAAAGTAATGTGTTCTATATAAAAAGAAAAACTTTACAAACCTCCCATTAAATGCAAGTTACCCTTTTAGCCAACGTCTGAGCTTATAAAAAAAGATGCGTTATGCCACGGCTACCAAAGAAGAGTTTAAGGACGCAGGCACGATCCGATCAGCGGCAACAAAAATAAAGTGGAGACAAAAAAAAAAACAAACATTCTTTATGCAATGCGAAACAACAATAAAAATATGAAGCTAGCAGCAACGCGACGATCGCTCCAAAGTCGTGTAAAGTCAATGTTAATGTCGATGCGATGCCTGCCCGAATGTTGCCAGCCAATGTTGCCTCCTATTGTTCCACGCCAAGGAGTCTCTTGTTGCAAGTTCGGAGCGAGGCACAGAGAGCGACCAATAGACTGAAATTATTGGCTCTGCGTGCGGAGAAAGTGCACGTTTTGCTTGTTAAAAAGCACGAATTGTAATGAAAACAACCTGTTAATCTAAATATCTCACTCGATTGTTGTTGTTGCCGCTTGTTGTATCTGTGGCAAACAACTATTATTATATATAGTGTAGTCGTGTATGGTAAACTAACTGTAACTGTGCCCCTTGCATATTTGCGCAGTTAAACTGCCAATAACCCAACGAATGGTGGCAACCTCTCTTTATGCGCTGCCAGATCTTATTAAAATATCATAACAGTGCACGAATCAAGCGTGACGCTCGCTTCCACATTAAGTTAGAGGGGGGTGAAAGAAAGTATTTGTACCTGTCAGCTTGACCCCAGTTCAAATAGTTTCACTTTGTCAATAAATAACTGAATTTTAATGCATAGCAATAGATGTTCACTCACCTTACCAAATTATTTGGGATGTGGCTGGACATAATCGGCAACCTGCATTCATGTTGGCGTTCTTCTCCTCTTACACTTATGTATATTTCTTCACACTTCACTCACGCACTTGTTGGCCACACAAAAAAAAAGAGATTTGAGCTTTTGATTTTGCATTGCTTTTCTCTCGCTCTTTGCAGCGACTTTATTCACACTTACACTTTAGAACACACACTTATTCAATGGACATGATCTTACACTTTTTCACTTTTCACGAACACACACACTTGTAAAACACTTTAACAAAAAAATATGAATTGCGCAGCAAATTTTTTCACATGTTCTTTTTCACTCACACATTACACTGGTAGACTTCTATGCAATTTTGCCTAAACTTGCATAATCTCTTTCACTCTCACTAACACTAACACTTCACATTCCATTACTCTTTTTCACACACACCCACTTAAACATTTGAAAAAAATCTATTAATTGCGCAGTAGAATTTCTAGCTGCGATCGGACATAACCTTAAAAGAGCTTGATTTGATATCTGCTCTGATGACCTCTCGTACTCACAATTTGACAGGCCTCTCACTTGCATCTTCACTCACACTTTTTCGCTTTTTTGCATTTTTATTTAAGCTTTGCACAAATGACATGCTCGCACTTCACTGACATATTTAATTTAATTTGCAAACACTCACACTTTTCACAAACACTTGTTGAGCACAGAAAAAAAAATTAATTGCGCAGTAATTTTCTAGCTGCGTAGTTGGTCGAACTTACACTTCACACTTGTTGATTGCCGTTCATCTTCACCATTACTTCACTTCACTTATCATAATTTTCCTTTACTTCACTTCACTTTTGGTAATTTTAATACACTTTGCACAAAACTACTAATTCACTTACACTTTTTACACATTCCATTACTTATCATAGGCAAATTCACTAATTGCGCAGTTCAATTTGCAGCTGCAGCCAAGTTGGACTAATTATGTATGTATGTGTGTAATTCTTCTTGATTTCTGCACTCATATTTTGACACTTGAATGCACATGATGCGTGCTCTTTTCCTCTAACACTTGCAATAAGCACGTAGTCCAATTGTAAAATTTCCAGCCAGTGAAGCTTGATGTGGTCTCTTTTCCACTCGCACTTGTTCGACGCAGGCGTCACCGTTGAGCCTGCCGCGGTCAGACTGCTTTAAATTTACTTGCAAGAACTTTTTACTTGCCGATCATCTTCACAGAGTTTCCAAATGTGTACGTGACTGCATAACTTAATTTACTGAATTTGTATCGAAGCAAATCACTTACAATGAAACTGCATTCCAATTAGCCACTGCTCTTAAATGCGAGCTACAATTTTATAAAGTGGGAACTGTGAAAAAATTGTTCAACACACGCACAAAATAGTAGCAATAGAATTGTTTAACACTATCTGTTTTATGGAGTATCGATAGCCGATAGCTATTTCCAATTGCAATTCAATTCTAAGCGTGTTCTACAAGCTTTAATACTTTCAGGCATTTTTAGCACATTTCTGCACAAGATGATGAATTCGCAACACTGGTTTGGCAATTAGGGCGCTGCACATACGAAGAAGAAGAAAAGAGGATTTAAAACATTTTGAAGTGATTCAAGTTGTTAATGAGGCGACAAAGCTACTGCTAATTATTAAGACAACTGGATGAACCACAAAATGACTCACAGCACGCTCCACATTCTCACAATAAAACAACTTCGTTTTCGTTGTTGTTGTAACTGTGTTTTTGGTGCTACTGCGAAACGCGGTCGCAGCGCAGCAGCGGCGCAGCCTGTGAGCGCCTGTTTTGCGTCCACCTCCTCCCCACCAATCCGTGCATAGCCCGTGGCCAACGCAATTATTATTGCCATGTCATAGTTGGAAAGTGAAGTGCCAGCCTGCCTTACTTGTAGTTGTGTGTATGTGTATGTGTGTGTATGTGTCTTACTCTTTTTCTTCGAACAGTGGCATTCAAACAATATCAAAATCTCTCTAATGAAGTTGAAGATCGGCCGGCTACTGTCAGCGATTGTAATTGTGCTGGAGAGAAATCAAAGCAATTGCAGGGCAGACACCGTAACACCGCACTTGAGACCCCTCTAAGCAATCTACATACAGTGGAACACATCTAAGTTCGTGTAAAAGTAAATTTTAGCGAGCAAAGTGCTTGGTACAAATTTTACCCTCTACTGTTATAAATTAGAATTGAATACCTGAAATATTTAATGGTTAATAAAACTATATTCAACAGATGTATAAATAATATCTGCAAGCCGTAATATATCGGAGACAACCACAACAAATTGTTCTTTAGCAGTGTCGAATTCGCGAGACACTCAAACTCAGCTTGTATGCTCAAAGTAAGATGTGATCCACTGTGCTTACAGACTACATACGATTGTCTGTTGAAAGACGGCAGTTTGGAAGCTGGAGTGCACTTAACGGTGCGAGAATCTCTCGATCTCGATGCGCAGCAGGTTGACGTTTTCTTTGGGATTTGAATATCAGCCGAAATCGCTAGGGGAGGCCGTGGGGATAAGGAGGGCACAGTGTGTGTGAGTGTGTGTGACTGTGAGGCAATTAATCATAGAAATTTCTGGGGCACAAATTGCCAAATAATTGCAGAATATTTATATTTGATGTTTTATAGGTTTTACTTTCAAAAAAATGTCGAAAATCTGGCTGAAAACGTAAATCGCTCATTGCCAAGTGAGATTTATGGCTTGATTATTTGCTTATGATGGCCCGGCCCCAGACTGGCCAATTGGCCAGCGTTTAGGCCAAACAAGAGACAGGGAGAGAGAGAGAGAGATGGAAACAAAGGCGATCATTTTATTTGTAGTGCAGCTGACAGATTCTAAGAGCGCGCTTCGACTGCATTGAATATTCGTTGTGCTAATTTTGAATGCCCCTCTTCTTCATGTGGCAGTCGCGCAATGGCAAGTTTAATTGGACTTATCATGAAGTCTGGACGCTTACTTCGAGTCTGTCTCTAGCTTTAACTCTGAGGCACTTCAGCAGCTTTCTTTTATGGCCGCTTGGTATAATGACTATGTGTGGCTTGGATCGCGGATAGCTTCGCTTCGCTTTAAATTTATCACCCACTCAAAAGCATTTTTCCATACTCTGCAAATGTGATGCGAGGCCCACATCAGACTGCGACGAAGACTTCGACTTCGACTTAGACTTGGACTTGGACTTGAAGTCGAGTGGAGCCATGTACCTGCCACGGCCACAGCAATAATTCAATAAATCTATTGCACAAATCCATGCGTTATTGGCAATATGATGATGAGGCTCTGAGACTGCCACAACGATCAACGAGCGATCGTCGAATGTCGAACGAAACGTCGAAACGTCGTTGAACATCGTCGTTGACGTTGCATTATGCAGAAACTGCCGGGGCCAGAACTTGAACTCCAACTTGACTTTGACTAAAGTCCATCAAGTGGAAGTGGAGTTGCAGTCGGAGCTGGAGCTGGAGCTGTAGCTGGAGTCGAAGTTGTAGTTTTAGTTGGCCTGTGGCCAACCGCAAAACTTGCAGCTTCTCAAACGCAAACTATGCCCGGTTTGTTTTTATTATATTTAGCAGAGAGCATAATAATTCTTTGCAGCCTCAAGTTGATAACGTTTGCATGGCCAATGATACACACAGTCCATGTTGAAAGTGGAGGTGGATGTAGAGCTGTGGATGGAGCTGCAGTTTGGAAGTGGAAGTGGAGGTTGTGTTTGCCTGGAGTGGAGTGGAAGTTCAAGTCGGAGTCGAATGCAAATTTGTTGCAACATATTGGCGTCGCTGAGTTGCTTCAGAAGTGCGCATCAAATAGAAGCAGCCCACTCGACTACCCTTTGCATACCCTTTAATCATCACCACTATCAAAAGCGGCATGTGCAACAGCTGCTCAGATGCAATAACAAGGTAAAAGAATTTTGATTAAATTCATAATAGTTAAACAAATTAAGAGGCAGCAGAATCAAAGACAAACTTTAAACACTATTTAATCAAGCTATATAATAAGCAATAGCTTGTTTTAGGTGCTTTAAATATTTAATTCACTTGGTATACATGGAATTTCTATTGATCATCAATTTCTAAGTGATTTTGAGTCTTATTTGTATTTTACATTTTGTAGCTTGCCGACCTTGCCAACTCACAGCTTGCCTGTCTACAGGGTATCTCGTAATTCATCACGTTAAGTGCCGCGGCTCAGGCGTAGGCTAGACTGAATTCCCGAATGCTCAGCGAAATGAAATATTATTCATGGCTTTGGCAACTTGTTGCAGCAGAGTGAGTTTCTGTAGCAAAATCTGCATATGAAAAATTATTATTGTAATCCATTTGGCTCTTATTTTTTTCTTTTCTTTTAGCTAGAGCTCTGCCCGCTCGCTCGCTCGTCTTTCGGGGTCCGGAAATTATGCAGCATTTTGTTTTGTGCGCTAAACTTAAAGCAAAACTTAAGCCGAAGCCGTTTCGCCCCCGAAAGAAAGGCGTCAGGAGATTTATGCCAAAAGTCTAGAGTTTTGAAGATTTGCGCGTTTGGTGTTTTGTTTTTGTTCTGATTCTGCGTCGTCCGTTGGCGTTTAACTGTGTGATCCGTCCGTCTGTCCAACTGTCTATCTGGGCCGCTGTTATTGTTGCTTGTGGGGGCTTAGAAAATTTGTACAACATGCGCTCGGTGTTTCCCATAACTCAGCATTGTCTTAGTTGCCGTTCTGCTCCTGCTGTTGCTGCTGCCTCTTGGCGGCCTTTTGGTGTTGAAATCATTTGTAGTGCAAATTTTGCCCCATTGCCCGCTTGATATATGAGGCAAGTGTGAAAATATATTTCTGATCAAATAGCTAACTTTTTTCTTACCACAAATTGCCCAGCCAATAAGGTGAGAGGTGATTTATGGGTATTGAACGCTTAGAAAGGAACTTGGCGGCAGGTTTTTTGTCAAGCATTCGCCTTGGCGAAAGTCTTCGAAAGGGATTCCGATTATGATAATCAGAGTTAGCGCAGACAACTTAATTCTTTTTTAGGGGCCAAAAGAATCGAATTGTTTTTGCATCGAAAGATGTCTTTTTGGCATTTGAAGAAAACCGTAACAGGCTGCTAAATACTATTTTAATGCCAGGTTTTCACTCGTCTTTCGCTCTCCGGTGGCCCTTGAGGAGGTTCGCCAAGTGCTTTGGTTATTTCTCGTCTCATATTTTTGGCACTTCCATCTGCAAAATAAACACTTTGGCCGCACAACTTAACCCACTGTCATAACTCAATAAATCATCGACGATCAACATCTCCGTCTAACACCTACCCAACCCAAATAGAGTTATATAACGACTTCAGGTGAAATTTTGTGCAGATAGACAACAAGTCCGAAATAAATAAACAACAACATCGGCGCTTTGCCCGCATCCTCAAGCTAATCCGGCGCCAAAAACCGCAAATAAGACAACGAAGAAACGGAATGACAACGACAACGACAACGACAACATCGCAATCGCTATCGCTCCAAGGGGAAGAGCAGATGCCACAGCAGCAGCAACAGCAGCATTTGAGAGTCTTCCACGCCAGGGCGATGGCTATGGCTATGGCTTTGTGGCTAATGATGCGACACATTTGCTAATTTCTATTGAAACCCACTTGCCGCTTGGCTGAAGCTGGAGTTCGAGCTCAAGCTGGAGTTGGGGTGTTCAATGATGCCAGGTCAATGTGTGGGGAGACAGACCGCAAAACAGGTCTCAATCTCAAGTGTAGAGAGTCGAAGATGGAACTGCGAAATACCACCCGAAGATTTCTTTTGTGCGTGCATGAAATTAAACCATGTTAAAATTAATTAAGGCCCCCAGACGGACAGAGCGAACTCGGCGCTCTTTGTGTTAATTATTTCGGGATAACTGGAACTGGAAAGTGTGCAAAATCTTTGCGACGAGTGATTCAACACTGATCAGGGGGTTCAATCCGTCAATCAGTTGGTCCGTCAGTCCGTCTGTCAGTCAGTCAAACGCGCCGTCATTCCAATCACTTTGCGCTTTGCTCGCTTCACGTCTACATTTCCATCTCTATTCCATTTCTATGTCTCAATGGCTGATTTATGATTTGCATAAAAAATCATTGGCAATTCTTTTACGGCTTTTATTTGTTTGTTGTCGCTGTTTTGTTGTTGTTGTTGTTGTCTGTGCTGTATAACTTTTACCTTTTGTTTGAAAGTCTTTGGGCTGACATTTGAACTTTTCACCCACAATTCCATTTGCCATGGCGTTGAAAAAATCTTTTAAGGAAATATCGCCGCACTGTTTGCCAAAATGGACATTTCTCGACATTTCCTTAAATGAACACCAAGTGAAATTTTTACCAGTTGCAGCCGCCTCAGCAGCTCCCAAAAGACAACAACAAAGGCTGCGCCTTTGCACGCGCCTCACGTGCAAAATTTCATTATACCGTTTTGAACTAAGAGTGCAACTTGTAGGGACTAACTTTAGTGCGTATATGAAATAATATTATTACATAGAACGCTTTCACAAAATATGAAACGCACAGAAAGTCTTTTTAGAAAAACCATGCAGTCTATAACTTAACATTTTTGAAGCCTTTTACTTTTGTTTCTATTGAAAAATTTTTAAAAGCACTCTATTAAAAAGAAGGCCGTTTGGAAAAAGTTTATGCAATGATCTTAGTCACTTTTGAAGCAATATCAAAACACTTTGAACTGGTAAATATATGTGATATTCTTATGCAAACTTTTGTTTGCTATTAGAAGAAGTAGAGAAGTAGAAGTAGAGTGACTTCTTCAATGCCTTGTGCTTCTCTATTTCAGAGAAAAGTTTATGGTAACCGATCAGGACGTTAGTCAATCACTTTCAGTTCATCGAAGCAAACTAAACTGCATTGTATTTTACAATTATTTCAACTGCGCTGTAAATCCAGTATAAGCAAAATGCTTTTCGATACATTTTTGTACAAATTTGAGTTGCGTACGGGATGTTTTGTGATTTCCATAATACATATGCTGTTCATAATACTGAGTCTACATGTGCCGATGATAGCCGACTTTGTTATGGAGAATTGGATAGCTGTCTTCGCGGCCATCGAGAGGTTGCTGGAGTTTATATTTACGATCGTTATGATATACAGCATATTTCAGGTAATTTTCTGCACATATTGTAACTTTATTCACCAACTATGATTACTACGATTTTAGCGGAATCGTAAGATAATGCTGATTTGGCAAATGCTGGTGCCGCTCATGGTTCTTTTCAATGTCGGCTACTACTTCTATCTAAGTTTCGTGCTGAACAATCTGAGATGGTTGTTTATATTGGTGTTGTCCTTGTGTAAGTTATTTAATTGTTGTGGATATAACTTGGAACTTATGTAACAGCATTCAGATCTAATTACCTATTCGCTACTGCTTGTCAATTCGTACTACGAGGAGCTGGGCTACATGGAGGATTATATGAGAGATGTAGAGTATATACAAGCCCGGACCTTAAAGAAAAGTACGCATTCCATGTCGAAATCATCGATGAAATCCGAAGATGAGAGAGTTGTAAAAATCAGTGGACGCACTACAAACTAATGCCAACAAACTGGCGGCAACAGTAGCTACAGGTAATCTGATCTGGCGATCACCCATTCGTTCAAGGCAATGGCCAGAGGGCTGTGCTGCAGGTAATCGGATATGCCACAAAAGGCGAAAGTCTCTCGGCGCATACCACTTTTTTCCACCATTAGTTTATTATTGTTATAATTTCTTTATTGTCATTATTATACTCTATATGTATGCAAGAGAGTCTCTTCTACAACGGCAGCAAAGCACAGCACAGCTTTTTTTCTTCAAGCTGCTTCGTTTGAGCCAACAACAAACACACACACACACATTCGTAATTACCAGCCAAGTTGGAAGACGAAGACGAAGAAGAAGAAGAAGCAGAAGTCGAGACGGGAACGTGTTGATTTCCAGGCAACCGCAAATCCACTTGGAGATCGGGCCAACGAGAGGGGCATTCGAGAGGCACTTGAAATTATGCGGCTGTTAGCTACCAGATAACGCTTTTGATTATGACAACGGGGCCATAACGATGCTCAGCGCTGCAGCCGCTTTGGAAAGCGGCAGCTGGCAGCCAAAACAGCCAAGCAGTCGGCAACATCTTGGCCAACTCTGTTGGCGGGGGTGCTGGCCGCTGATCTGATGCGTGGCCCAGCTGCATCTCTTGGCAAAGACAATTCAAATCATTTTTAGTTTTCTCATTTTCGGCTGGCCTGACACTGATTCACATTCACGTCAAATGGCCAACGGGTGCACAGTAAATGAAATCGCTTTTTGATGTGCCCTCCCCTCCCCCCTCCCACATTCTCCTCTTTTCCATGTCTCTCTCTCCCACTTGTCTTTGGCTCGCGCTCACTTTGGGGTCCAGCGTTTGTTATGGTCTCTATTATTGTTTATGATGATGGAGTGCTGCTTTTGGTCCAGAATTCTATTCACCTTCATTTCAAATGTGCCCGCCTATTTGTCGTCCACTCTTCTGGCATTTCTTTTTGACCAAGTGCGACTACAAAATGCATAAACAATCGACAAACCAATTTCACGTCGTTCTCCCCCCGCGCCGCAACACACCAAAAAATGGGGAAAAAATAATATTTAAAATAAATGTCGAATGCTTTGCCCCCGGTTTTTTCTTCGCTCATAGTTTGCCTTCTTTCTTCATTGTTCTTGATTGAAATGAAGCCAAAGTCAGTGTAAATATTGAAGCTATTTGCACGCTGCACAGTGTGATAAAGGCAATGGTGAAATAATTGTTTATAATTGATTAACTATTTAATTCTATAGCCAAGTACAAAACAATTGGAAAAAAGATGAAAATTAGATTCATTCGTTGTAATTGTATAAATATTATTTTAAGTGTTTTTTAACGGCATCTATGCATAAAGAAAAATATTTTTCATATTTAACTTAAAATAAAGAATATATTTTAAATAAAAAATATTTTCTGTTGATTTAAAAACTTGTTTTTCTTCGCCAGCTTGGGCAACAATCGAACAACTTTCTCATTAAGAATTATTTACTTGAAAGAAATGCACTTCGTGCAACTGTGCGGCATCAGTAACAAATAGCGAACATATTTTGATAGCATTTGAATATCTCTCTGGGCAAATGACCACAACCCCGCCCTCAGCTTTGCTAAATGAGTATAAAATTGAAGCAAAAAAGACGCAAAGAGGAGTGAGAGGAGAGACGCGAGCAGAGAACCGACGAAGATGAAAAAGAGAGACAATTAAGCTTAAGGAGCATTTCATTTGATCGACGAAGAAAGTTCCAGAAGCAGCACACAAAGAGAAATCCATGAGTAGAGCTAGAGCTGCCCATGGGCTGAGCTGGCGTTATTTATGGTCCGCACTTGGATAATGGACCTTGAATACAACCAACAATAACAACAACAACAACTACAGCAAGTGCCCCCCGCCATGTGCCATGAATCATCACGAGCCAATGGTCGAAGTTGTTACATTTGAATTGCAAAAGACAAACTTCAGTTACAATTTTTGACATTTACGGATCATAACAATTTGAATTTAGCGTTCGCAAATGAGACCATTTTTGGTTATTGCCAAGCCAGCAAGCAAGCGAGCGAACTCAACTTGGAGTCACAATGAGAATGCCCCAGGGCATCAATTTGGACATGTGCCCAGTGTGTGCGTTTGTTTGGTCTGCTGGCAAATATTTTAAGTGGCCTCCCCAGCCGGAATGAGTGTCAAGAAGTGTCTACAGTTTGAGAGAATTGGGCTCGTCCCCTCCCTCGCCATCGCCATCCACCCGCTTCTCTAGCTTCGTGTTCTCACACAGCTGTCCAAGGTGCGTTGCATTAATCAAAACTGCTGTTATGTTTGACAAAATTAACATAAATATGAGACAGCGAACGGCATTATTTAAAAATAAACACGCTCCCAGCATATCCTGCATCTCCCGGGCAGCAAAACGGTTTCACTTCCGATTCTGCAGGAAATTTTCTCATGACCCCGCCGCTCAAATTGTGTCGAACGTTGATTTGCTCTTGTCAGCATGTTGCGTTCTTCCTCCTCTCCTGGCGTCCTGCTGCTGACTCAGCATGGAAATGCACTCGCATGCTCCGAGGCTAGCTTAGCTACCTAGCTGTATGCCTGCCCACGTTCGAGGGAGCGAGAGAGCGGGGAATAAATCCAAGTCGATGAACAGGTTCTTTTCCTGCTTCATATTTTGGTGTTTTCGCTTTTTTTGTTTTTTTTTTTTTTTTTGGTAATTTGAGCTGTAGGAAATGGAGCAGCGGCATCTTTCTCATATGAATACCATTTGAAATGTGTCGTGTTCTTTATTTTTTATAGTATTATGAGTTCACTGCACCTTCACAGCGTTGCGAGCCTGAGAAGCAGGCTCTGATTCTTGATGAGTTCTCTTTTTGGGGTCAAGACTTTGCCGTGAGAGTGGCGTCCAGGTGGGGAAAAAGTGAGATGAGGGTGTCGCTGCACAGGGATCACAAACAATTGACGAGCACATGTTTAGTGCCTGTCATCGCATAAAAACTTAAATTATTGTCATAAACAAATCTCATTGTTCATAGATAAGGGAAAATGTGAAACGCACGAAACAACATTAGCACGAATAACAACAACACTTTTTCTTTATTTCCTGCATTTTGTTTTGACAATTTTCGCTAATTTGTGCGCTAGTTGCAGCCATCAAAATGCAAGTCGAACTCAAAATGCTCTTCTCCAGAATTTTGACTCTTCATAAGCAAGCTCTTTGAGGCTACACAAAAAGAGTAAACAGTTAATTAGCGATTCAGCGCTCGATTCAGTGACGTCACGAGCAACACGACAAATTAGCAGAGCTTTTGGCGTAGAGTAGCAAACAACAACGACAACAACACGAGCAAGTGTTTTGTGTGTGGGGGACGCGCGCCTCGCTTTGGTTGGCCAACCGAAAAGCAAGCGAGAGAAAGACAGAGAGACAGGGAGAGGGAGAGCAAGCTGAGCTGAGTGTAATGGTTAGTGCGTGAGCTGAACGACAACACGATATCATCTTCAGGCACACTAATACAGCGGCAAACTTGGCTTGGCTTTAGCTATGGCTAGTTGGCGGCTTAAGCCATTGTTGTTGCTGTTGCTGTTGCTGTTGTTTCGCCAATTAGTTAGCCGCGTTGGCTGCGTAGCGTGCAATATTGGCATTGGCTTAGCCTAAAGGGGACGGGGCACGGGGCATGAGGGGGAGAAACAAAACCTGGCTCGCAGCCAACAATTGCGCAGGCAAACAACAAACAGCAGTTAACGCGTTTTATTGTCTCTTGCAAGTGGCCAACAACATGGCGTAGATCATTAGGCGCTGATGGAGATGGTGTTATTATTTGCACGTTTTGTGTGAAATGCACTTGGCCTGCGGATCGCTCGCTCTCTCTCCCTCTCTACCTCTCGCTCTCTCTCCCCATTGATTGCCATCATCTGCAATTCTTAGCTGGAACAAAAGCAGTTTGGCAATAAGTTAATATCGCATTTGCTGATGTTTTGCAATTGCAGCTGCCTCTCAGTCGGTGTCACTGATAAGCCTGACGACCGACCGATTTTTGGGTCCATAATAAAGCAGCGAAAAGTCAAACGACGACGACAAACAAAATGGTAAACAGATCGCGCTTTATGAATATGCAAAGATTAAACAACAACAATTGACTCTACCGCCATCGACCTCCTCGCTCCCTCTCTCGCTCATCTTGTGTCTCATTTCGCTCTTTTTTGAATTTCAAATTTTTTTTATTTAACGAGCCAAAAACAGAAAAAACCGAGAAACTTTCCAACAAAACAAAAGGCTGCCCCCAACAAGCACCCCAGCAGCCCGGCCACCCTACACAACACAACCGAAACAAACTAAACCAAACCAGAGCAGCGCATAGCAGAGATCCAGCCCAAATGAGGGAGCCCCCGACCAAGCAGACAGCAAAAAAAAAACAACCAAGACAGAGACAGAAAACGGGAGAAAAAACGAATGAAATTTAGCGTAAAAATTGAGATCTTTTGTCTGCGATAAACGTGAGCATTTTGTTTGTCACGACGAAGTGTGCTTTTTTGCGCGATCGCTGACTGGGGAGCTATGCGCATGGAGCTGGAGCTGGACTGTATCTGGAGCTGGAGCTGAAGCTGGTGTTGCAGTTTTCTTAGCGGAACACTCTCGAGAAATTAAACTGATGCGACAGAGTAAAGTAGCGCCTCATTAAACAAATCACGCCCATTTCTAGGTCCTCAAATCACAAATTGAATAGCAGACGCTTAGATCAGTCAATAGTTCGTCAGCCATCGCTGTGGACAGCTGAAAATCATCGTTGGCCAACTCCATTGGCAAAAACTGCGCCGATCAAGCGCGAAATTTGGCACAACGAGCAGCGCTAACAAGCAGGGCATAAGAGGGGGGAGGATGGCCACCTTTTGATACCCTCTGTTGGCCATGTTTTCGACTATTTTTTGCTGGCGTTGTAGTCGTTGTTGTTGGCTCTTTGTTATCGCCTGTTTGCCAGCCACAAAAGGCCCTAAATGCGCGTCTATTTTGTTACAATTTAAGACGCTTATTAGAAATCGTTTGCAAATTGTTTGTGTGCAAGAAAGCAGCCAGCACGATCAGCTTGGCAGCCAGCTTCCCCTTTCTGCTCCCCCTCCCCTCCCTCCTTTTCGCTGCCGGGTAACCTGAGTGCTGGGTGCACTGTCGAGGCACAGCGCAAAAGCAACTCCACTCAAAGGAGGCGAGCCACGAAATGCGTGCATATTAATTTCATATATTTACGTCGAGTTTTGCTCAACGATCACAGCGCAGCCATCTCTCTGCACACGTGAGCAGCTCCAAGAGGAGGCTGAAGCTGGAGCTGTGCAGTTGGCGCTGGAGTCAAGCTGGAGACTTTGACTATCCAGACTGGTTGTTGCCGCTGCTGCTGATGATCTAATTTGGCAACAATTGTCGTAGTTCGAGTCGCAGTCGCAGTTGCCGCTGTTGCTGCTGTTGTTGTTGTTGTTGTTGGGGCACTTTGTTTACCTTTTGGGTTGCTTGGGAGGGAGGTTGGTCTGGAGAGATCCACACACACACATGTGGCCTGGGCCTAACTTGGTCTCCGCCTGGGCGATCAATTGATCTCGATAATGAGTTTGCTTTGTAGTGGAGAACGCACCCATATTCTATACCCTTTCCTACATAGGGTAGTTGCAATCAGCAAGAAACAAAAGAGTCATGAACAGACATAGCAGAATTTTTTAGAACTAAATTTTATATGTGGACAGAAGCAAGGAAAATATAAGAAAATTATTACCAAAAATAAGTAGATTAAAGTTACAAATCGCAAAAAAATGTAGTAAAAGAAATACCTTCAAAAATACATGTCCTGAACCAGTCCAGTATTTAACTGAAAAGAAAGTATAAGTTTGTTAATTATTTATCATTTAAATTCCCATTAGAAATATCTCTGCAAAAACTTTCATGAAATTCAACTATTTGTCTGACTTAGTTAGAGTATCCAAAGCTTCGACTTGCGCCTGCAAATGTCACTTAACCAAAATAGTGTCGCCCGTGGAGCGACGCGTCGCCTTTTGATTTCTCTTTCCGCATCGGTGGCTATGGATCGGGATCGCGGGATGGGAACGGGAAAGGGAATGGGGATGGGGGTAGGGATGGGGATGGGGGATGGGGATCGGGTGGGATCGCTCAAGATCCGCTGCTTTTCGCATATGAAGAAAAGTAATATATCTGCGTATTTTGTGTTGATCTTTTTCATTAAAATAGGTTTATGTTTAATAAGACGTTGATGGAGCTCTATCTCTCTCTCTCTCTCTCTCTCTCCGCTGTGCGACTATTGAACCATGTGTGTTTGAGTGTGCTTCGATTTGATTTAGTGACTGCCATTTTGTGACTACCTGCCTGCGATACTATATTGAATGCTCGCCCCCTCCGCACAGCACTCCGCATCCAATCACGCTCACATTGTACGCTTGAGTACGTGCACTGAAATTTAAATATAATTTATGAGCCGCATTGCATATAAAAAAAATCAAACAGCAACAACAACAAACAAACAAACGTTGAACGTTTGAATCTCTTGGCGAAGGTAATAAAATGTCGCGATTGGCTGATTGACTCTGTGCAAGCTTCGTTACCGATCGATCGATCGCTCGATGGATCGCCGGATTGCTCGATCGCATTTTGTTTATATTTATTTGAAATCCGTATTCGGCTTACGAAAGAGGAGCATGACCTAAAAAATAACTTGGCTGTAAATTGCTTGACAGTCCATTAAGGAAACAGTCAGCTAAACATTCGCGATCCACTTTCAATTCCAAGTGGAAGGGCGCAATTGCAATGTGACGATGGATTCCATTAAGAAAAGGTTTCCATGTGCTTATTAGAAAACTTATCGAAGGATGTGTGCGACTTTTGCTATTGGGAATTCTGTAAACTGTTGAAATATTTTTAGTTATTATAAACAAATTATATCGTCTTTCAAACTACGATTACTCAATGTTTACTGAATGTAATTTTGTTTAAATTAAATAACGAATTCGTAAAATAATGAAATTAATTGTAGTTATTCACTTATTTGCTTTCCATATCTATGGCAAATGCCGTTCAAATGTAATCAATTTTGATTTGATTGGCTGTATAAAATATATTCAAATAATTGAAGTCTGCCAAAAATATTGAAATGCAAATGTATTCATGAGTTCTAACGTTGATTTGTATTCTTCAATTCCAATCATTAGATATTCATAAAACAAATAATTATAACAAGCGCTAGATCCCAAAATCTAGCTTTAGAGAAAAATAAAGATTAAGTTGCCACTTACTATAAGAGACAATTCTCAACTCATCATAGTATTCTCACAATGTTTCCCTTTTTTGCATTTAAAATTTCGCTCGTTGATCTTGCTGTTTTTTTTTTAAATGTAAATAAATAGAAAGATTTTTGTATGTTTTTTTCAGTGTTTTTGTATTTGTTGCGGCTTGTTGTCGTTGTTTTCTTGTTGCTGCCGTTGAATAAATTACTTAAAATTATAAAACATTTTCATATCAAAATTTATAGTAAGTGTAGAACATTTTCAATGTATGCAAAAGTTGTATCAAAAATACATATTATATATATAGTATAGAGAGCTGGCTTTACAATCTAAAATACTATGATAAAAGGAGATACAAATATGTTTATGTATATATGTATAGTGTGTTTTTTATATATAGATTTCTGTTCTAGAGCTAGTTAAAGTTAAAGTTATAGAGAGAGTGGTTGGTTGCTCTTTAGAGACGCTAAAGTTAGACGCCTTGGGGCGTAATACATTATGTACAGGACACTTGCAAATACTTTACAATAGTTCGGCTTAGGATCGCGACACACACACACACTCACACACACACACGCGCACACAAATTCTAAATTTTAATAATAACCAATTCAAAGTTGTAGCAAATTCATAATAATCGAGGAAAATTAACAAATTCATTCATTTCTCTTGCAAAGAAAATGCTGACTAGAAAATAAGAAAGTAATGCAAATAAAAATTATAATTAAAATTAAAATTAAAATGCTTCACTGGGTTTTGTAGCATGTAGCATGCAGCATGTGTGTGTGTCTTGGGTTATTCATTTTGTTGTCTTGGAGCTGCCGTTTAAACGCTTACTCTCGAGCTAGGAACTAATTTTTGGTGGAACATGGCTTGTGTACAACTTCTCTTAATTTTGTTTTTTTTTTTTGTCTTTTTTGCGGCTGGGCACCGAGCCTAAGGCTCGGCATAACCGCCGTAGGATAGCTCAGAGTTGGAGCCAGCAGCAGAGCTGGAACTGGAGCTGCCACCGGGACAGCCGCCCTCGTTGTGCTTCGTGAGCAGCGACATGCGCGAAAAGGTCTTCGAGCAGTTGCCACACGAATACTTCTTGATGTCCGAGTGCGTCTGCAGATGGGCCCGCAGATTGCTACGATCCGCAAAGGCGCGATGACAGTGCTGGCAGCTGAACGGCTTCTCGCCGGTGTGCGTTCGAATGTGTCCCTGCAGCAGCCACGGACGCGAGAACGCCTTGCCGCACATGTTGCACTTGCAGGGCAGCGTGTGCGTGCGTATGTGCATCTTGAGGGCGCCCAGCGAGACGTACGTCTTGTCGCAGTCCTTGCAGCTGAACGACTTCTTCACCTGATTGCCCTCGGCGGCCGGACAGTGGAACTGCTGATGCTTGGTGAGGCCGGAGAAGGTGGAATACGATTTCTGGCAGTCGGGACACTGATAGCGTGGCGGCGACGATTTGTCCTTCTTGGGTGAGTTGCTGGCCGAGGAGGCGGACGAGGAACCGACTGTTGCCGCTGAGCCAGAGCTGCTGACTTCACTGTGTGCGGCTGGCTTTGGCAGCGCTGTGGCCTGCTTGTGTTTCAGCGACAGATCCTCGGGCACGGAGCAACAGCTGGCCGCCGACTCGGGCGTCAGGCTGCGCATGGTATAATAGGAGCTCTCGGAGTAGGCGGGCGAAATGGGCGCATGATGATGATGATGGTGATGCGGCTGTGGCTGCTGCTGTTGTTGGTGTGGATGCAGCGGCTGGTGATGATGCGCATAGCTCAGAGCGCTGTACGCAGCTGGATACGAGGCGTACGGCAGAAAGCTCTGTGGCTGCTGCGCCTGCTGGCGGCCCAGTTGTGGACGATGTATCATCTCGGAGCGCATTGGCGGCGACACCGAACTGGCGCGTCCGTGCAGATAGTGATGCGGTGGCGGCGACAGCGAGCCCAAAGAGTCCGAGGGCGAGCTGGGCGACAGCAGTTCGGCGCGCAGTGGGGCAGCAACCGCAGCGGCGGCTGCGAGATGCGGCTGGTTGATGGTGCGATAGAATTCGGCGGTGTAGGGCGACATGTGGAAGTTCCATGGCTGTAGGCCATACTTGGGATATGTGGGCGTGGGCACCACCACGGAGGCGGCAGCAGCGGCTGCGGCTGAGGCGGCTGCCACAGCGGCAGCAGCGGCCAAGGCGGCAGCTTGTGTTTGTTTGGGATCGGCTTCCACGTTGACGCAGTCGACATCGTCGTCGTCGTCGTCGATGTCAGCGTCAGCATCGGCGTCAGCGTCCATGTGCTCGTCATCGTCGTCGGTGTGATCGACATCGACGCCCTCGTCCTCGCAGCAATCGCTCACGTTGATGAGCTCCTCCTCCTCCGCTGTGGCGGACACTTTTGTCGTTGCTGTTGTTGTCTCCACTGGTGGCATTGCTGTTGTTATTGTTGTTGTGTTTGGGTCATGGCTGCTTTTCTTGAGGCACAAATCCTCGGGCTCGGCTTCGAACTGATAGTTGACCGGCCGTTTCTTCAAAGGACACTTGCTGTAGTTCTTTTCCACTTGCATATGCTCGGCGCTATGCATTTTGTTTGCTTTTTATTTCTAGTTATTGTCACTCAATAAAATTCAATTGAACTGTTCTTTTTTCTTTTTGAGCTGTTGTTTTTTTTTGTGTCTGGGGGTCTTCACATAAACATCGCGTTGCGCACATACAAAATCTTGACGAAACTAAACGAATAAACTCAACTGGCTTTGCTTCTTTGCTTGGCTGTGCTGGTGCAATGAACGAAAGAGAAGAACTGAAACAAGACGTCGCTGGCAGCGCGCTTTTATAGCCGCTCAGCGCAGCGCGCAGCTCCGGAGAGCGAACGCCGTCAAGAAGAGAGAGAGCGCACAACCCGAGCGCGAGAGCGACGAGAGAGCGCACAGGCACAAGCACAGGCAATTTACCTGCGGGCTGCAGCAGCCAATGCTCCCTTGTACCTGAACTGCTGTGTTGTGCGCTTGTGGTTGTGTGTGTGTGTGTCTGCTGATAGCGTCGTGTGTGCGGCTGCTGCGGCCAATCGCAACGGCGCGCGCTTAAACCGGTTCCTGCTCGTTTATGTATGTTTTATGTACTGTGGAGCGCGTACACTTGCACCAATCGCCGACGCCGCCGCAACAACAAGAACAACACACACATACAAACACAGCTGGAGTTGGAGCTGGAGCAGTGCCAACCGAAATGCCGTTATGTTTGCCTTGGTGTTGGGGCTGCCGAAGAGAGCGCCAACAAGATCAGCGTTCTCTTTAGTTCAATTTGATGTGATAAACGTCCGAAAGACACTTTGAGCGCACTCTTAATATGCAAAAGTAGAATCAAGTAAAATCGCGTCACTTTTTGCGGCACGTGCTAAATGACGCTACGCATTTATCGATAACTATGAATGGCAATTTGCGCATTTGCCTTTTGCCAGTGTTGGATTATAGCGTTGCCTGGCATTTAGGGTTGTCAGGTAAGCGTATTTAATGACGTCACAGGTAGCAACTCCGCGATATTCTTAATGAGCTTGCAATTTGTCAAAGGACTTCGACTACAGCTGGCTGCGGGGGCAATAAAATCTGCTGCGCAAAACACGCTGCTCAAAATAAGAGCGACAAACACTTAATGCCCACATGATGCGCTCTTACCGGACGCTCTTCTCTTTTTCTTGTTTCGTTTCCACTTTGTTTCACGTGGCGCACTTTAGCTTCGCACACGCTCTTAAGTGTTATCCCCCTCCGAAACCAAAAAAAAAAACTAGACAAACCGAAAGTGCCGCCTGTTGATTGAGTGCGCCACAACAAGGGTTAACCCACAAAAAGTCTATATTTAGCTGCTGGCCACACGCATGCGCCATGTGCAACAACTCAAGTGGCAACAACACCAAAAACTACAAACACTTTCAGTGTTGCCTTCTGTGATAATAAAAAAAGGTGTCAAGCTAGTGATGAGCCATAAATCGGGGATGGGCAATGGCAGGGAATCTGGCAAAAATTGCGCATTGACTTCTTGGAACTGTTGTTGTTGCGGGTTGTGACCACACAGGCGCAAAGATAACTTAATTAGCCCGCTTATCAAATGCACAGCACACTGCTGTGCAGTTTGCAGATTCCCAGGAAGCCAAGTTGTCGCTCTAGTACAAGACACACTATCAGCATCGGCCCAAATCCACAAAACCACCAGCATAAATTAATAGATAAACATGTGCAACAACGTCCAGAGTCCCAAACTGACCACGTACTGTGCTGCCAGGTATGAGACAACTCAGAGACTGCTCTGCACTCGCTTATCTTATCGCCCCGTCGTCGTCCAAGTCGCGTCCAAGTCTCTAGCGCTCTAATGGGCAGCAGACGAGGACGACAACGACGCTCGCCAGCTCGATAGATGCTTGCACAAAGATTTAATGATCTTGTTAACTAATTTTTTTGTTGTGCTACGTTCTAGGTTCGAGGACCAGTCGACGACCACCCACAGGTGCAAGTTAATTAGTTTAGGTTCGAGTTCGAGTCATCGGCAGGAATACGTTTAAAGCACTTGACAATTTAGAGCTTCTAATTCAGTATTTGTTACTATTGCATATGCAAATAACTTAAAAAGTGCATTATTTTTTATCATTGCTCAATTGAACTGATAATAAATAAGTCAACATTAAATCGAAATTATATAAAATGTAAATTCTTTTTATGTAGTTAAATAAAACAACGTTCTCGCTTGGCCCTAATTAAGTAGCAGCCTCGTTGTGTAACCTTGTTATGATGAAAGTCTTTCTTTTTGGGTGGGCATTTAAGCTTAAGGAATTTATATTCAACAATTTCGGCTGTCATGTTGGGGATGTAGGCAGATTCCGGATTTCTCGACATAATATCCTGGCTGCTTCGATGTATCAATAAAAAACGATGAACAACTGAAAACTTTCATCTGGCAGCAGCAGCAACATCAGCAAGTAAACGCCGCGGGTGCACATAATGCTAAAGTTCCAGTCCCAGTCCCTGTCCCAAGTTCGGTTGCAAGTTCACGAGAGATCTCCATAAGTCGCACGCACTTTCATCGAGTGCATGGCATCCACATATACAACACAGAGAGATCCGTGTCTGCTCGCATCCAAAGCAAAAGAAGAGTCAATAAAAATGTGCTCGATTGTAATTTTCACTGTGCAATTATTGTCTCAGCTTTCAAATGCGGTAGGGCTTCGAGTTGTGTGAGTTGGTGTTCCAACAGTTCAGGGATCCGTTGCAAAAGTAATTTTCAATTTTTACAGCCAACTCGGGGCATAAAATATAAGCCAGATCTTCAGCACAGTGCACACTTGTTAATGCCACACGTAGCCGCCTCCGACGTCGCCGTCGCCGCTTTTGCGCTCAGGCTCCAACAAGTGAGTTAAGTTCAGTGCAGTTGGCTTGGATTGCGCTCTGCTGCTGCTGCTCGTCATACCCGCTCCCCAAAGGGTAGAAGAGTATAATAGACAGTAGAAGGCATATGTGCATGTTAAATCTTTCCCCTTAATGTTACAACATATATAAATTCTATATAATTGAAATGAAATAGTTTCTAATTACAAATTTGAAACTTATTTCAACAACAATTCCATAAGCTGAACGACTCGAGTTGGGACATTTCTCTGCATTTCCTTTAGCCTTATTTTTAACTAAAATCAAGTAAAGCAGCCCTTAACGGGTGTCTTCTAGTCGTGCACGCTCGCCCGTAGCTTTCTCACTGGTGTTTTTTTTGTGGCTGCGTGTCCTTAAAACGCTTAAATGCAAAAGAAACACGAGTTTTTCATGTATCTCGGAGCAGACAAATCTCATTAAAAGGCGTCGCGTCTTCGCTTGTCGCCGTTGTCTTTGCTGCTCTTCGTGCTGTTTGCCTGCAAGGAGTCGAAGTCGCAGTTGAGGCAGACTTTACAATTGACCCCTTTCGCTCTCTTGGTCGCAAAAGGCGTTGTATTTAAAATGTCGTTAATAATTTGTTGTTTGTTGCAGACGCAGACAGACAGCAGACTTCTTCGTCTTCGTTCCAGACGTTGTTTTGTTTTTCGAGAGCTTGTGTCGTAAAGTTTTATTATTTTTGTTTCATTGCTGCAAAATAGGATTAGTACCTTCTTCAAGGGCTTTGCCCGAGTTATGGCTGTAGTTCTGTTTTTTGTTATGTTTCACAAGCATTCCGAAAAAATGGCTTAAATACACGTATGATCATTTAACACGCTTTCGAATATGATTTTTTTGTTTATGCATCCTTCAGAAGAACGCAGTCGAATACAACGTTCGCTTTCTTTTTTTATTGTTTTGCTTAAATTAATTGCAATTATCGTTTATCGATAATTCCGCTCTGCGCCATAATAAACGTGAGACAGCTTACAACACTACTTAAAAAATAGTGTTCGTCTTGAGCTTCAATTAAATGAGTTATAATTTGAATGTCACAAGTCCATATTACAAAAAAAGTAATAAAAGGAAGATTATTAAATAAATTGTATAAAGGAAAATGTAAAAAATAAATATTGCCTATCGAAAAGTCTACGCTGGCCGATAACATTTGTCGGCTAGTTTGTGCAAAAAAAAAAACGATTGCCATTTTTCAAATACGTTTTTCGCAATCAGCCGCGTTTGTGGCATGCAAATTGTTCGCAAAATAAATAATGTCTGTGCTATTATAAAAGTCTAGTCAGCGACTAACAATGTGCAACAAGTATTTCAAGCGTGCAACGCCTGCAGATGCAAATTGCCAGTGGGCAGCAACCAAGAACCAAGCAGACGATGCAGGAGCAGCTTCGTTTTGTAAATTGGAGCGCACTAGAGAATGAAGCGAGATTCTCCCACAGCCCAGTGCACTAGTTTCCCCAATGGTCATGTGCCTATTGATGTTGAGAGATGACAATAATGTTGTCTGCGCTTCGTTATGTGTGTTGCACTGTTGCACTGCCCGCTGCTGCTGCTGCATTGTCATTGTCATTGTCACCATAACAATTTTGTTGCCTTTTTTGTGTGCCTCCCGCTGCGTTGTGCATTGTTCGCTTGGGCCGCGCACGCTGCGCACATTTCCCAGAATTGACACCTTGCCTCTTGCCGCTTGCCTCTCGCTGGCGGCAGATTTTGCTACAGTTTGCTGTTGCCGGCGCGCCAAGTTGTCTGCCACAGACGGGTAAGTGCAATCTTTGCAGCACATTCATCATTCCTTTGGCCTGCCATTGAAACAATTCTCTCTCGCTCTCAGACCCGGCCAGGTGTTTGCCCAAGGAATTTCAATTTGCATAAATTTGGTGCAGATTTGCGTACAATAGGATACAACAACAACAGCGACTTCAGGAGGACAGGCAGGGATAAGACGCTGGCCTGAACAACACCCACCTTGTGCCTGGTGCATAATAATGATCGATGCTCATTGAGCCGATCTTTTAATAAAGACGTTTGCCTGCTGCCGCTGCTGCCAAATCGTTGATATATTACAGTGCAAAATTTGGGTTATATGTGCGAGTGATAAAGCGGAAAGGATTCTTGTAAATAGGTAGCAAAGTGTTAAAGAAAATATGTCGCAAATTGCATACAAATAACTTGGCAATGCGCTGCGGCATATAAGTTTTGATGTATATAAGTCAATTGTTGTTTGAGCTCTAATAACTTGTAGCAAAGTCCTTGCAGCAACATCAGTTTGCCCAGCTGTGCATGGCCAGATGCTCTGGCAGCACCACCAACTGATCCTTGATGTCGAAGGCGTGCGAGGACAACGCTAATACACCTCCTACTGCTACCGTGGAGAGCGAGAGGACACAAAAGCAGGCCACAGCAAAAACAATGCACAGTTTCATTAAGAATCCCCTGCCAAGGACTTGCTTTGTCTATGGACCTAAGCTGTGCAGCACAATGCTAAACAGACTTGTATGGCTTTCTAACGAGCAACGAAAGGAGTGCCGAGAGTTCAGGGTTGAGAGCAGACGCAGCGTGAGAAACCAACAGGTGTGGTCCACTCCAGTGAGCCATGTAATGGATTCAACTGACTTATCTCTAGCCACATATATGTACGTATATAGCAGTCACATCGCGCTTATCAAGCGATCGCTTAGCACCTGCGTAACATCTTGACCAGCAGCAAACAGACGTATAAACAAATAAACCCATTTATGTGCTTAAATATGCTCATGTCAACGAAAATCACGATCATCACAGCCGTCTTTGGGAATGAGAATTTTGAAGCAGCAGCCGCCGCATGGCAAATAACAAACAAATTCAGGTGCTAAACGTGACGTGCGTGTCCAAATGACATTTCATTTATCTGCCATGTGGTTAGCCACAATCGAAAATAACCACAACCCAAATCCCATCCCAAATCATCGCCAGACACGACTGATATTATTTGTTCATAGTCCAGCTATTTACCAAGACAAGACAACTTGGCGAATGCTCAACAAGTGTCTGCGGTTCTGTTTGCGTTGACCTTAATAATAAGATAACATTTTTTGTTTTGTGATTGTTCAAATTGTATTGCCATACCTAATGGGTTATCCTTAGGAAAAGGTTGGCCAGATAGCGTAGAGATTGCGATATTTCAAGTGTTTGCTGTGCATTTTAGAAGCTGTTTGTAATGTATATTTAAACAGCTAAATGTTAGATTACAATGCGTAAAGATACAATGCTATCTTGCGCTATTTTGAGCTAAGAAATTATATTGACTGTAAAATCTATTTGCTCTTCTTCTATTATTTATATCAAATAACTCAAGCCTTCTACTTGGAAGTCTTTCAAATGTATATACAACTAAAAGTAAGACTTCAAAAAGCTAAAATCAATGCCGATTTGAAGTATTTTGAATATATTGCCGAACACATTCCTTGTTCAGTTTGCGAGATTTAAACAAATGAAGCTGTAGAGTGCAACACTTGTGCATATGCTCTGATAAAGTCTGATTTTTTTGCAGTTCCTGCCACATCGGGCTTCCCTCATGCCTGAGGCACATGCCAATACCGAGACACAGGCCAGATTCTGCTGGCAGAGAGCACAAATCCTGGAACAAAGAACAACTTGGCAAAAAAAAAGTTATAACAAGAGAATGAAGCATGCTTCTGCCTTTGGACAGGTGATGAACAGAACATCTTTGTGTTCGTCGAATGCCACACAGCGAACAGCGATGAAGTCAGCAATAGAACCTGTGCCTAGACAACGCTGGATAAGATGTCTATCGCTATTTCAATTCCTATTATTCGCAAAAAAACAAAAGAGATGTGCACACAAAAGCGGGTAGCAGGGCAGCTGACAAATCTTGCAAAGAGATGAAGATGCTATTAGAATGCCAGCACGCCTGCCAGCTGCCTGCGTCTCAGGATCAGGATTTGGCAAGGTGCTTGCGTCATGAGCTGAACCAGAGAGAGAGAGAGAGAGTGAAAGACGATCGAGTGGCACAACAGGCAAGGTGGTCTTAGAGCGAACTGTCAACATAAATCTTGCTTAAACTTTTCTATATTTATTTTATACAGATTGTCATAATTCCGATTGGAGAGAGCGAGGGAGAGATCGCGGGTTCGGCTTATAATTTTGTTAATTGATAGGGAGCGGAAGTCGCTGAGTAGTGAGTCGATCTGCTTAATGCCGCCCTATACCTATTATTAATTGTCATAAATCTTGATAAAAGCGAAATCCGAAATGAGTTCAAGCTGCAACTATGCTTTAACCCTTCATTAGAGAACGCGCTTTGATTTCTCGACTCGCTCGTTCCTCTTCCTCGTTTTGCCGCTCGTCAAATTATATAATGATGGCCAGCCTACTCAGGTGCCCCGGCTTTGGCTTCAGTCTCGGCTTAATCTCGAGTCCTGGCCACGCCTCGCACACGTCGCACACCTTTTGTGTGCGCCTGCGTGGGTGTGGCATGCAGGCAGGCCAAATAAAAGCAATCCTTTAGAGCCTTTTGTGCCGCCGCTTGCCGGCCACTTGACAGTTTAACCAAAAAATGCAAACCGTTGAAATTAAGTTAAATAGTTTCTTGTTAAAGGAAACCCTTTTTTCGAGTACCGTTTCGTTGTTGCGCACCTGCCAAATGATTAGTCATTTTCTTCTTTGTGTGTGTGCTGTGTTTCTGTTTGTGCCCCGAAACCCGTCTGCCTTTAACACCTTTGCACTCTCTCTCTCTCTCTCCTCCTTTGCCCTCCGCCCTCCTCCGACCCTTTCTCTGTGTTAGTCGCACTTGAGCCGAGCGTCTGTCGTGAGTTGATTTTTGTTTAAATGCTAAAAGCTCATCAATTATACGTCATGCATCTGTCTTTTGTTGTAGGGGCTTGTTGCACCGTTGCAAGGCGCCAAAGGTCGCGCTTTTCTCTTTTCCACTTCGATGCTGTTAAGCCTCTAATCATGTCCATCAATTTGATGAGCCTACATCTGGGTTATGCATGCACATGTAGGTGAGGAGTCGCTTTAAGTGAATGCCTGCCTATCTCAAATGGCGCGATGCGTCGTCGTCTCCTAACTTTTGCTTTATTTCCAATGTGGGCGGTCCCTGCTGTGCATCTGCGCATCTGTGCGGCATGGCAACTTTATGCGCTACTCTGAGCCTACTCTTCATAATAATAGATCTCATTTTCATTACAGCTGTGCTCCCAATTAGATACCTCGTAGACAGTCGGTAGATAACTAGATAGATAGTGACTTTTACACACACGCGCTTTGTTGATGTACATGTTTTATAGAGACAGACTGTGATCTAGCAAATGGCAAGATTATTTCCCGAACTAAATATATTTAAATTAACTTCGTCTAGTGCAACACTCTCCATGAATCTGTTGAGTATTTGCGCCTTTTCTTCTATACAAATTATTTTGCCTATTCGAATTCTAATTGATTTCTTTCTCCAGCATTTGAGATGCCACTTCAGCGGCAATCTTTCAGCGTGCATTGTCATAACCACTAACAGACACAATGTGGCTGCACTTGGGCGCATGCGCAGATGTTTGCCACCAGCTGAAGCCGGGATTGCCGAGGATTTTCATTAGAGACAACGCGCGCTCGCATTGGAATTTGAATAAATAAACACAACAAAGTGTGTGTGTGTGTGAATAGTAGCTAAACAAAACATGACAACGCGTCCCAAGAATAATTAAAAGAAACAAACGCAGCGCAGCGCGTGTAGCCTATAAATCAACGTTTTGCTGCAGGATAATGGAGCCAGGAGACAGAAGAAGCAGCGAGTGTTGAGCACTAATTTGAATGACGATGGCGCGCATCTGCAGCAGCAGCAGCAACAATTCATGGTTTCGTTGAGTGCATTTTTCGCTTGAATGCAATTGCAAAGGGAACCCAGATCCTTGGTAATGTGAGGCAGCTGGCACCTGGCTGTGATTCGAGCGCTTCGGCCGCGAAGAACTACTTAGAACAGGTTGTCACAGCGGCAAAGCGGCAACCTACAAGCCAGGAAAACCAGCTCCAATAGCGGCACACAAAAAATTATAATATTAAAATTTTATTATAACAGCAGTAAAGCAAGCACAGCGACTACAACGACGCTGACGATGACGATGACAACAACCTCCCTTCTAGACGACTCAAATCAGATCAACCGTTGCCAGCGTGCTGAACTGGTATGAACCTGCCGCCAAGTGGAGTCGACTTGGTACCGTTGTGTTGCTCATGTTGCAACACTGGTAAGTGCGACCCTGCCCCCCATACCCCTCCCCTTGTTTCCCTTAAACTGCTTCAGCTGGTGGCACGAGCTTAATGTTGTCGTTATACATTTTACAGGTTGACGACGACGAGCAGCAAACTTTTGACTGAGCTACTCTGCAACTGCAGCCTCTCTGTCGCTCTCGCTCGGTGCATGTGGGGGGCGTGCATTCAACACATCCGTATGCAACCACAGGCCATGCACGCCGCCGCCGGCGTGTTGCACTTTTTACTCTTCGTGGCATCAGCACATCGCTCGCCAGCCTGGGCAAAGTGCAGCCCAACAGCTATTAAGTTGCGGCCCCCTTTTTGCATATGATATTTTATTTTGGTTGTGTTTTCGGTGCAGGCCGAGAGTCTGACGACTGGCTGGGTTATCGTCCGGTTTATGGTGCCATCGCGTCATGTTTATAAAGAAATTCTCTGGTCCTCAGCATAATACGAGTAATTTTCGATCGGCACAAACGTGTCGTCAATGCCGCGCATTCATCGCCTTTTGGCCGCTGGCCATCGGAACCCGACGTCGTCTTGCTGTTTATGTTCTTATAATATGATGCTACTTGTTGGGCACGAGCGCAGATGCAGCGCAGACAGGCGGACAGCTCAATATTTGGGCTGTCGATCGAGGATCGAATTATGCAGATGTCATTAACGCATCTAATTAGATGTTTGGCAGCAGCAAGCTTCAATCATTCTACTCGCCACGTTGTGTACTTTGTGGCAATAGCATTGCAATGAAAGCGTTAAATCTTAGAAATTTGTCACTTATTGGAAGCAAGAACCATAGATTCAATTAAAATAAATGATACACCTTTCATTGAGGAATCTTATTATTGGTAACAGGAATCAGCGAGCAGAGAGCGAAAGAATTCCGCACTCGGAAATGTGACAATATCATTGAACTATTTAAAAACAAAGCAGTTCCTGTTAACCATTCTGGCTGGAACAATGCGAGTTCCGAGAAGCAAAAACGAAACGGAAATGCGATGCTGTAAAAATAAATTAAAAGTGCCATACCAAGGGCAGAGGACAATAAGTACAGATTGTAGGTGTTTTTTTTTTCGGCAATTGTCGGTTGCTGCCACTTGCAAGACAAGGCGTGTCATTGCACACTTCCGTTCGATCAGGTTGCAGGTGTGTGTGCCTGTGTGTGTCTTGGTAATAAGCAACTGGCAAACTGGGCTTGGAAAATTGAAACATTAAAGAGCGCTGTCAGCCATTTCCATAAGCCAAAATGAATCGTTTCCTTTCATATTTAAATCGCAAGGCGGGCGAGCAAGCCAAACATTTTCAAATGCTCCACACGCCCACTTAAGTGGCAGCTGAATCAGCGACGAATAAAAAAAAACCAGTAGCCAATGTCGATGCAACTTTGGCAGCGAGGGCAACGTCACACTCTGCAATCGAAACCTTCAGCCACACATCCTCATCATCATCGTCGTCATGAGCGTAATAATAGTCGAACATTTTAGCTAACAACGTCTCAGGCAGCGACGTCAAGAGATTGATCATCGCGACCGCAGCCGCAGCGGCAGCCTCAACAAACTCATCCATTTCACCCAATCAGCCACACCCACAAAAGATGCAACAGCGTGGCAGGCACCGTGAGGCTACCGTATTAAAATGGCTCCACAAAAAGCGTCGTCTCGCGCTGAAGTGGCAAACAGCAATAACAACAATTAGGCGGCAAGTGCTCGACTTAGAGTTGCCCTCTGCAGGCCGCACTAAAGCATCGCGCAGTCGCTCGCTTGTTATGCCCCATGCGGCAAGTGCCCATCAAGGGTATAACAACAAACAGTGGCCCATGGCGTTGTGGCTTCCGTTTTGGGCTGTTGCAAGGTGTGTGGCAAGCAAACGGTAGCTGCCATCGCCACTAAAAGCGCAACAATTGGCAATTTCATTTGGCTGCGCCCCAAAAGCAACAAAAAAGAAACAAAACGCAACGCAGTTCTCCTTTAACCATCGAGTAACAGGCAACAGGCAACAGGTACGCAAAGGTGGCCAGGTTGTGCTCCCTGCTTGCCTCAAACTTTCTACACAACAGTGCCACATGCTGGGGCAGATCTATGAATGGAGGCGAAGTGCGACTGCGCGTTGCGCGTTCTCGACTCGCGGTGCTACATCATCGTCAATGTGTCGTCGTAATCCAAGCCATTGCCACAACGTCAACTTGTTGCAATTTCGATTTCCTGTGCGCTGACGTTTGACGTTTGCCGGGTCACCTTGCCACGGGGAGACGCCGCGACTCGCCGCAGATCTGCTGCATTCGTAATTGCTCTGGTGCAAAAAATTTCCATATGATAATATTTATTCGTTGGAATATGCCTACAACTCACTGACTAACCCGTCCTGCTGTCCCTCCCTGCGTCCGTCTATCGTCTGTCCGCCCAGTTACGCCCGCGCTCCACGCAACACTCTGCTTGCTATACCCGGTAGCCATTGGGTAGACGGGTGTTATAGCTACGTGACGACAGCAAGCTCACAATATCTATATTTAAATCTATTATATAAACAACTAACAAATGATAAAATATAGCCATATAAGTCTGACTTAATTACTGCAAATTTGTTTGCTGTCTGCTAGTAAATTTATAAATTATGCAAGTGCTTAAGGAAACACTTAACAATGTCTATATTTAACAGCTTGCTTTTTGTTAGCTGAATGCTAATCTTCCATGTTCTATTTGGAAAAGTTTTGCATACCCTAGCGGGTATCTCACAGTCAAACACTCTCGACTCTAGCTTTCTTGTTGTTGTCTATTTGACACTGCGCAGGCGGCGAGGATGCACTGCAAACAGCTACAGCTACAGCAACAGTGTGTGGGTGGTCGCCAACTCCAAGTGCAGCATGGACTCCAGCATCGACTGCGTTGTCCGTCTGTCCGTCGTCTGGCTGAGTCGGCTTGTGTTCGCATTTTTATATGCATTTCCATTTTGCAACTGCGGCCGTCCTCCGTCGCTTCGTTCCTCCTCTTTGTCTGACGACTTCATGGATTTTTGTTTTTTATTATCTAGCTGGCATTTTAGTTGAATTGTTAGCTTAGTTTATGTGCTTCGCTGTCTGCCTCAGGCTGGGGAGGCTTATGCAAGCTGCAAGCTGCAAGTTGCACTTTTCCAATTGCCAATCTGCATTTCTAAATGCTGACTCTCGAATTTCTTGCCTCGTTGACGTTACCCGATTGATGCACTGTGCACTGTGTGTTATCGTTAATCATTGGCAATTGCAATCGCTAAGCTTGACGTCGTCCAACGATAGTTTTTAGTAGCACGAACTATCGACTTTAAGGCGGCCATTGTCATCGCTAAGCTTCACGTTGCTAAAGATGGTTTTTAGTATCAAGAGCTATCGATGTTAAAGCAGTGTTGCAAAATCTTAAAGACGATTAGTGTCAAATATTTTATTGGGAACGCGTGTCACTTGTAGAAAAATAGGTGAACGTGCTGCAAATTGGATTGTGCAAGAGGAAAATACAGTGTGCACCTTGCATTAGATAATTCGAAACTCGAGGCAGTTTCTACCCGCAGCTACCCCTATGTAAGTAGACGCAAGCCAACAAAAAAAGAAGAAAAACAATTAACAAACTAAAAAGTAGAGACACGCATAAAAAAAACACAACACATAATTAGGTCAACGCCTCGTGAGTGCAGCAGCAACAAACAACTGACGGCACGCGTAATGAACCTGTTCGGGAGCAGGGCAGCGCTGGCGACACCGCAAAGACAAAAGACGTCTGCCGATCGCCTTGACCAGAATTTCTAATATGTTTGCCAGCTAGCTAGGGGTAACAACAACAACAACAAATGTCAAAACACAGGCGAGCTGCAGTCAGGTAACTACAGTCGGCTTTAATATGCGTCCAAGCACCCTCGTGGCTTCGTGGCTGGACTCGACGCTCGACGCTGGACGCTTGGGCAACGAGAGTCAGCGGTGCGCGGAAATGTGCGGGACGCGACGGCAGACACCAAACGGGCGACAGTCGCGCGCCGTTGTTTAATATCCGCTTACCCCGTCTCGTTCGACGTTGATTGTTCGTTGTTGTTGTCCTAGTTCGAGCATTCCATCATGCTCACAATTTGAATAATTAGTCGTCGCTCGTGGCAACACCAGCAACACTACCACCACCATCTCTACCACCTTCTTTGGGCCCTCTAGCCGCATTCCTGTGCACTTTGCATAACGTGTCCTGTTGCAGATGTGTGTGGGCAGGTTGACTGACTAGCTGACTGACTGTGCACTGGAGAGGAACAAGTGCCAGGGCAGTGGGCTGTTGCGGTCAGTGGTGGTGCAGCCGACCGGTAAGGATCATGCTGGCATCTGTTACTTTTCCATTATTTGCCACTTGATGCATATGGCTAAAAGGTGCAGGCGCGTGCCTCGCTCTTGCTGCTTGCTAGCTTTACGCTGGACAGCTGCTTAAAGTTGATATTCTCTTGCACTTACAGCGGCTACTTGAGTGTTGTAAGCGGCCTGAAGATGGACGGGCAGCCCATTAAGGCGGCCGACGTGCTGCCCATGGAGGTGGACGTCGAGCCTATGGAGGTGGACAACGTTGAATCTAATGGGGAATCCAATGGACCAGCCAATGTAGAATTCAATGAAGAAGCCAATGTACAATCTAATGATGCAGCCAAAGAGAAATCTGATGTAGCAGCCATCATAGAATCTAATGTAGAAGCCAATGAAGCAGAAGAAGTCAAAATAGAATCTAATGAGGAAGCCAAAGTAGAAGCTAATGAAGCAGTCATCGTAGAATCCAAGGAAGTAGCCAACGTGGAATCTAAAGAATCTAATGTAGCAGCCGACGTAGAATCTAAAGCAGCCAACCTAGAATCTCGTGAAGCAGCCAACCTAGAATCTAATGAAGCAGCCAAAGCATCATCTAATGAGGAAGCCAAAGTAGAATCTAAAGACGCAGCCAACGTAGAATCTAAAAAAGCAGGCAACGTTGAGTCTAATGGCGTAGCTCACGCCCAATCTAATGCTGCAGCCAACGTAAATTTCATAGAAGCAGCCAACGTAGAATTCAAAGAAGCAGTCGATAAACAAGTTGAGGAAATCAGCCGTAAATTTGAAGAGAAACTCAGTATAAAAACTAATACACAAGTCAGTCTGCAGCCTGTTGAGATAGTCAATGAAAAAACTCATGAAAAAGTCATCGAAAAAACTAGTGAAACAACCAACAAGCAACCCATCGAACAGGCTAAAGAGCAGGCTAAGCAGGAGATCAATGACGGCCAGACAGTAGTCAACCAGTTGCCCAATGAGAAGGCTAAACAGCTCGACCAAGGAAACGAGGAGACGACACAATACGCCACAGTGACCCACCAGTTGCCCGACGAGGACCCCGACAAGGAGCTGCAATTCGAGGTGCCTGTGCGACACTATGCAGGCAAATTGCTGTACATCACGGACCTCATAATGCCCGACAATGCCGAGGAACGGCGTCCATCGTACTTCGATCGCAAGGGCATTGAGCAGCTGCTGCTCAAGTACAGCGTCATGGAGAATGTGTCGCGTCAGGGAGCCTTCAAGGAGGAGCTTGTGGACGGCATACTGTCGGCCGTGGAGACGTATGCCAAGTACATGATGAAGTCGGTCATTGAGCTGTGCGAACATCGCACTGGCTACTGGCTGTACAACGATCCGCGCTGTGTGATGCAGCACGATATGCGCTCCACCATGATGTTTCTGAACGATCGCGAGGCCGCCGATTTTGGTGGCACCGACGATGAGGCGCCAGGACATCGCAGGTAGGTGAATATGTAATCGTCTGCTTATTGGTTAATTAATTGCCAATTGTTTTGCCAGTCGCTGGATGAAGCTGAAGCGCAAACATCCTGGCAGCAGTTCGCTGGAGCATGAGATGCGTTTGGAGTCGACGAACACAACAGCTCTCTTGGCTCTGGGCGGACGCAAGCCGACAGCCAGTGGAGCTAGCAGTGCGTTGCCGCTGCCACCACGTGCGCCGCCTGTGCGCGCCAAGCGTGTGATTGTCAAGGATATCATACAGTTCATGGAGAACCACAAGCGTTATGCCAGATCGCAGATGCTCTACGAAGCCTACTTGACATACAATTTGTAGAGCGAGCGAGCGAGCGAGCAAGGGATCGTAAAGGACGAATGAGGGGCGACAAACTCACTTAACAAATTGTAGTTCAATGAACTTCCTTTTTCGGGAATAAATCTCGACAAAAGCCCAAGGAAACAGGTGGTGTGTCCTTTGTTCAATGGCTGCTGCTTCAACTGCTGCTGCACTTGGCATTTTGAATGGAGCTCACTTGGGTTATTCATGTATTCCACACATGCACTTTGAACTTTTGTGCACTGATTGCAGACAGTCGGAGACGACGACTCGGTTCTGGGTACTTAAAGGAATATCCGGCCAGCAAACAGCGCAGACAGGAAGCATATGCGCATTGAGCATGCGCTCGCTAGTCGCCAACTGTCTGTCGACGGTCGACGGTCGACAGTCGGTGTCGCTTTGCTTTGTGAAGGAAACGTGATCTTATCGTGCCGCTCATTATGTTAAGTGCTGGCAATAAAATCAAAGCGTTTGTGCTGCAAACGCGTTCTCTTCCAATTGAACTTCAATTGAAGCCGAGCGCCAAGACGCATCACACAATTATTTGGGCCCTCACGTCTCCTCGCAGGTCGAGCGTGCGTGCGTTTGGTTCGTGCCCCAAGTTGCAGTCGGAACTCAGACTGAGCGACAATCAATTGCAGTAGCATTAATGTGCATGTAATTGATAGTATTTCGGTATCGGTTAAAAGCGTTTGTTGGCCTCAGACTAATCAGTTATGCAACAGCGTCGCAGTTATGACCAAACGCCTTTGTAGTGCTGCATATATTCTAGATCTGCGACTGTTGGTGTTGGTAGCAGTATTTTCAATGCAACAACTGGCCTGAGATCACTTTATACAAAGTAGTTATTGAAAGAGTGTTTGTCTTAATATTACCCCCAAGAATGTGAATTTCTCTACTGAACTTCATATTTACGATCGATTGATTTACGATCCCATAAGGAGGTTAAGCAATCTGTAACGTAATTCCAATTTTATAGCCTACTTAGTGCATTGTTATGCCACGCCACACACAATTGTTTGTGTGTAAACTGTACTTTTAATCCCGCATAAATTGTTTGTTGTTGGATGAGTATTTCTTTCTCTGATAACTGAACAAATTTCCAAGTGTATCGCTACGTATTTTCGGAACCCACCTGTCTGTAAAGCTAGCCTAGCCACCCCTATGTTTTAGGCTCGCGTCGCCGCCTGAGCCACAACATGTTGCAGTGCTGTGTGCGGTGTGTATCCCTTCTGAAGGACCCTCTTACAGCTGCTCTATTGGGTTTGTTTTGGGCGCTTGCGCTGTCAGGCGGAAACTTGACAGGTAGACGGGAAAAGTTTTGCGTGAAAACCACCCCCAAAATGAATTATAAAAAACGAAAACGAAACTATCGCCACTTGAGTGTAGATCACTTTTCCGGCCGGAAGGAGGCGACTCTTCATATGCCACATACCTCTATGTCTCTATACCTCTATATAGGCAAATGCAAGGTGTATTTGCACAAGCCACAAGGCAACTCAACTCACCCCACAGTCGATAACGATCCGTTAGGGCGCAGCTTGTTGTTTGCTCAACAGCAACAACAAAGAGTTGCTTTTGTGGTACGAGAGTAAAGTATGGAAAATGTTGCACCTTTTTTGCATAAGGTGGAAGGAATGCTCCGCTCGTTGTTTCGCTCAAGAAATGCGAGCAGCAGCTGTGCTAATACTATTTGGACTGTGAAGCACCTTTTCATAAGCATGCATACGACGATCGCTCATTTGTTTGTCTCGCCAGCTCGAGCACGAAGCGCTGAGGAACCTTACTGTAAATTGTTGTGTATTGATTGTGATTGTCGCTGTTTGCTCACTTCTGAGCCCCGATAAGGTGTTCGTCCATTTTGCTTATTCAAGCATTTATTTGTGGCTAGCTAAAGATATTCGAGCACGATAAAAAAAAGGTTTTTTCATCGAAATGCTAAATCCTGACATTTGCCACACGTTGCACGGGATTTCTCTTCAAATGAGTAATTTCTAATGACGCAGACTAAATTTTGAAGATACTATACATTGGTGAATCAGGCAAAGGTGCAAATTATTGAAAACAACAATAATTATGCGTTATATTTCATAAGAAATTTGCTGAAGCAAATTCCATTTCTTTCAACTGCTCTTAAAAGATTCAGAAATCTATTATAATAACAATTAAAATATGTGTTATTTAGAAAGATAATTGCACTTTTATTGAATTCCTGCTAAGATTGCACAACAACTCAGTTAGAAGAATTAAAATACTTTTAGAACTGCTGCCTGCATTCTCCAGCAATTCCCGAGCCTATAAAAAGTTACTTTGGTTGCTGGAGCACAAAAATGCAATTCTCTTGTCTTGGCATTTATGGCCAATGAAATGCCGAAGCATGGCGCGTTGAATTGATTTTGGATTGCCTTTATTTTGTTGTAAGTTAGTTAATAAAGTTAAGCTCCTCCCATGGACATGTTAAGTTTCACTTGCTGATGCAATTTGCTTCCTCATAAAATATCAGCTCCGTTTCTAATCTGCGCCATATGCTCCGCCTTGGCTAGTCTTGCCTGGAGAGCTGCTGCTGTTGCTGCTTGCGCGAGCCTCACAAAGGAGTCATAAAAACAAAAACAATAACAACAACAGCAACAGCAACGCCAACCAGCAAGTAAAGACAGAAAAACTATCGACACGTAACGATTTGTGCCGCTTCGAGACGTGCTGGCGGCGGCTGCTGTTGCCGCAGCTATTGCTGCTTCGACTGTTGCGTATTACGGCGTCTTACAGCGAAACCGAAATCCGTGCACAGCCCCCAAAGACAATATTTATGGCTTTATTAACTTCAAAACGCAACAGCAGCAGCGGCAACAGCGGCAGCAGCCGGCAACAAAGTGTTAAGCCAGGCCAAGGCGATGAAGTTGTGTAAATGAAATTAATCTTCAATAGACACAGGGCAATAAACGAGCAGCAGCAGCAGCAGCAGCGACGGCAGCAGCAGAAGGCACACATGCCCCAACCCCAACTCCAAGTGCAACTCCATCCCCGGGCGCACAAACACAACCATATTCACATCTACAGCTACATCTACATCCACTGGCGACTGCCATTAGTCATTAAACAATTTTCCACTGAAGCGGCCGCAGCTTCAACTGGCAACTGGCAACTGTAGCATCGCGACTGTTGCTGCCGCTGTTGCTGCTGCTGCTGCGTATTTTGTCAGGTGTCATAAAAACCGAATTTATTGCGCATGCGCAACTGATGTTCCTCTGCAGCAGCCATGGATGCCGCATTTTGTTACAGTTTCCAGTTTTATTATTTAATTTTTGTGTTTGCTGCAGGATTATAAATCACGATGCGTGCGAGTTAAGGTGACAGCACTTTAGGGCACATAAACACACATAAACCCGAGCAGGTTGCTGGAATTTTAATTAAATGGATCACGAACGCAGCCTATAAAACCCAAAACTGTCAGTCAGAAAGGATGATGACGACGGCTTCATAACTTGCTCATAATCGATACTAAATTGTGAGGTGAAATTAAATAACTTGAAAACAATTTACTTGGAGCAAATGGAGAAGCCAGCTTTAAATAAGTGAGGTTGACTATCAAAATTAATTAGTCATTAAATTCAGAAACAATTTTACCGTTTAGATTAAGCCTCCTTATATTTGGGGAATTATTCAGCCTATTTATATAGAGCAGATATTGAAGTAACTGCCTGGAAGACTGCTTCCTTTGCGACTAATAAAGTATACAAGTTTTGTTTACAGCTTTCAAAAGGAATCATTTATTTCCCAGGCTTAGAAAATGAAGCACTTATGCTGCTCATATTTTAGTTTATTGCCAAAAAATGTAAACGTAGAAATGCCCAAAACAAAAAGGGAGAGAAATGAACTGAAATCAAATTCATTGCAAAATTCACACGCTCTCGCCTGCGGGTGTTCTGCAGGCACATTGCGCTGAAAAGGCACGTAACGTGTACGAATCACTCGAACTGAGGCTGAGGCTGAGGCTGAGTTTGGGACTGTGCTGTGCACTTGTTCCCACAAATTCCAAGGCATAGGCAATTTCCATGAAGCAAACAACGAGCAAAAATTTCACACTCTTGCATACAAAAGACTAAAAAAGAAACAGACTACAGACTACAACAGCAGCAACAGCAGCAGCAGCAGCAAAACAGAAAAGAGAATAAAAAAATGGTAAACGAGAAATTTGTACTGTCGAAATGCCACTGAACTGAGTCGGTTGTCGAGTGAATGGAACCTGCTGGGAAACTGGCCAGGGAACTGAGACAGATCACAGATCGGAGCCATCAGCATAATCAACAAGATCACGCATCAAACGAGACGACAGCGGCATAAGAATGCAAACATTAAGAGATTTTATGCGAGTTGTTCACATGCCAAAAAGGGAAGCACACACACACTCACACGCAGAGAGACCGCAGGCAGGCGGACAAACAAACAGGTACACAGGACGATTATCCTGTCATTCACTTGTTGCGCACAGCGCAGCGCACACACAGTACAAAAAGTGAACAGAAATACAAGAGCAGAAATGAGAAGGAATTAAGCAAAATGTATCACAGACTCTCACACACACACACACACATAGAGACACACAATTCACCTCCAGGTAGATCCAAAGTTTCCACTCTCCACTGTCCCTTAACCCGTAACACGAAAAAAGGGTGTTTCTGCTACACTTCCTGCCCCTGTGCGATCCGTTAGCATCCACAAAACAGTTTCGGGATCTCGGTTCTTGGTAGCGTGTGAACCTGTTTCGGTTCACTCGGTTTGCCTCATCGATGCTGCTAATACCCTGTATGACTTTGTTAATGGCTGTGTTGGCAAGATGCACTAATTAGTAGAGATTGTTTTCAGTGAATTTATCGTAAAAATGCCTTTGAAAGAACTGTGATTGTCTTGGCATTTAATTATATCACATATTTTGCTGTCACAAATGTCTTATTTTTATTATCGAGTTTTTGATTTAACTATAATATTCTTGGCAACCTTTACATCCACACTTATTTGAATATTATTGATTATTTGTTTGCGGTGTTTTCCGGCCTTATAGGGCATCTGCTAGTTGTGCATTTTCGACTGCAGGCTGCTGGCTTTGATTTTGTTGTTTTGGAAATTTTTGCATGATTTCTTTTTCGGTTCGATGCTAATCTCGAGCTTTGAAATTTTGGCACAAATCGCCCGTTTTTTAATAGACAACAGTCGAATTGTTGTTGCTGCTTTAGTTGTCGTTGTTGCTGTAGTTGTATTTGTTGTTGTGGTTGTTGTTGCTGCTGTTTTGTTGGTGCTGATACTGTTCCTGGCCATATTTTAGTGCGCATTTCGTGTTTTTCGATAATTTATTACAGTTGCCCAATAAACGACGCTTTGGTTTTGCTTTATTTCAGCTTTTTGTGGGTCGCCGACAACAGCTACAACAACAACAGCAATAATAATAATAACAACATAAACCTTAAATCGCACAAAAATAATAAAACTTTTTTATTGTCAATTTCGCATTTATATTTGTGCGATTAGCTTTTCAGCTTTTCTTACCTGCAATTTACGTTCGTCTCTTTTTTTTTCTAGTTTTCTATCAAATTTCATTCGTCACACGCAAAATAAGAGTTTGAGTTCCCACGCATTTTCAGTTCGTGATTATTTTCAAAGCAGTTCAAACGGAAATTTTTTGCTGTAAAATGAAATCGAATCTTATTGTTCTTTTGCCTCTTCTTTAGCCATTAGCTGAAAGGCCATGTAAATTGACACAGAAACGTGGCTTGCGATTCACTTTAAAACATGGCTTAAAAATTAAGCGGAACAGTAAATAGAGAAAGTAATTCTAATGAATTTTATCAAGTATTTGTTGCACTTCTTATTGGCAACAAATAACTGTAGCAGCTACTACTGAAAAGCAACAAATTTTACTTTATGATGCTATTAATTTGAAACATAAAACAATAGTTAAATTGCAACTATGCATTTACCATAAATAACAAACTTTTCTTTATGGTATTAATAGTTAATTAACTTTAAAAGTGTATTACTTTCATTTCGTGCAGCTGCTGACTTAAAGCGCAGTTAAAGTCGCATCCAATTGAGCAAGTGACAGCGACAACGACAACTTGCCACGAAAATGACATGCAAAGCAGTTGTCATTATGATGCAGGCAAAAAAAGTAATGTATTTAAATAAAGGTATAAAATGAAATTGTTTAAATTGTTGGCCATAAATCAGATGCGCAAGACAAGGGAAACGACAGCGACAACAGCAAGAGCAACGGCAAGTCACAATTTTGCGCTCGATTTCACTGCTCGAAAACTTCACCTGTTCGCTGAGACAATGGCTTTCGGCTTGGTGACAAGCTGCATGCTTCTTCTTCTTGCCCCCTCCCCCTGCCACACACACACAACACACAGCACATCACACTGTGTCCCAAGTAGGGGCAACTCAATTGCGGCACTTGTCGCGCGACACTTCACTTCAATTGAAAGGCGGAGAAAAAAAAACGGAGCAAAAAACAACAACAACGACTGAAACTGAAGTGAAATAAACTGAAATTTTGTTCGGTCAGCCAAGTGACGACTCGCTTATGATTGGATCAGTGGAGCGATGGAGCATTGGATCCACAACATGACATGACAGAAAATATTGTGATTTTTCACGTATTTACTGAAATTTTAAATATATTTTTGGAAACTCGCCTCGTTTTGTTGACGACTTGCTGTTTGTTGTTGTTGCTGTTGCTGTCGTTGTCGTTGGACTGTGTTGTTTTTTTTATGGTTTAATTTACGGCACAAAGTTGACAGGCGCGCTGCCCACTCAAAGGTTAAACGAGCCTCGGTCTCAGTCCAGATTCAGTCAGAGACGTGCAGACACAATAAGCGCTAAATGACATGACCAGAGTCAGTGCCTCCTCCACCTCCAACTGCAACTTCAACTCCTACTCCAGCTGTTGCTGCTGCTGCTGTTCCTGCTTCCATATGAGTTTGCTGTTTATGGCTTACAAGAAATTTGCTTTGCCTGTCCCTGTCTCTGTTCCTGTCCACGCATTCTGATTTAATCACAGCGGACGCCGCCTTTAAACATATTTTCGGCTTCATTTTGATGCCCTTACCGAGGGTACTATCATGCCGGCAATGTGGTTTGTTGAATATCAAAACTCGAGTTTTATATTTATTTTAAACAACTATCGTAGTAAATAAATTAGTTGCCCATTTTGTTAGTTACTTTTGCAAACGAATGTTGAATGTGCAACTCCTTCTAGGGTATTCAATCGACGGTCTTTACGATTTACGCTCCCGTCTGCTTTTCTGATTATCTTTATTTTATTATTTTCGTTTACGCTGAATGCAAACCATCCGCCTTAATTGTGCAGAACGAAATGCTTGCTCCACTAATTAAACGCCAAAAAAAGAGAAGGAGAAAAAAATAAATGCCTAAAAAATTGCATTTCATTATATTTCATTTCAGTTTGTTTAACAAATTTGCTGACAAGCGCGCTGACAGCGCACAACAAAACGAAAGACTTAAGGCACAAACTTGGCTGGCTCGCCTGGCACTTGACCCCAACACACGCACAATGCGTACCACCTCAAGATAAATAACAACAACAATAACACAACATAACAACAATTTTAGCCGCTTTCCCGCCGCACAAATTAAACCGAAATTTCAATTTTGCAGTCTGCCACACACAGCGCGCCCTTTGATGCGAATACAAATGGTTATGGATATGGTTATAATCGGCATTTGTCTTTCAATGGCAACATAAAGAAGAAAAGTACGCGCACAATGCCAAACCTAATAGCAACAACAATCAAAGTAACAGCAAACAGACTCTGGAAACTGAAAGTTGAGATAAGAGTCGCAATTTTCGCTGGCTACCTGTTCACATTATTTTCGATTGAACAATGCCAGTCTAAACCGAAAATGAAGCCGTAACAATGATATTTATTACTTTCTTTGCCTCAACAATTCTTATAGAATTCTTCTCAATCTTTCCCTCTCTTCTTTAACAGTGATTTTTTTTATCCTATTGCGTGTGAATCTCCACGGTAGTCCACAAATTGTGCAGTGAAAACGCCCACACAACATGCTAAAAGTCGGGCGTTTGTTTTGGACTTTTAGAAGGAAGATTTGCCAACACAAACAAACAGGTAGCTGAGCTGACTTCTATTGCAGTTGCTGCACTCTTCACTTTAAAGCGATGTTTCGTAGGCCGTGTTTCATTTATTTACTTTTTGGCGCCTTCGCTTAACTATCACATCAAATACACTTGATTGCCTGTTAATCAACTATTAAATGGTGATGATCATCAACATCACTTTCGAATGCAGAAGTTATATTGATTTGTACTTGAAGAGCAGATTGCGTGTGAGATTTATAGCATCATATAAAATAAACTTAAATAATGTTTATTTAGTTAACACTCCTTTATCACTGAATTCTGCAAAGTATCATAGAGGGTATGATAAAAAAAAATGCATTTGGCAATCGCATGTGTTGCGTAATTTAACATTTTATGTGGCGCCATCTAGTGGCCGGCGGCAGTTGTGCCTCTGACTGCATTCTGGCCGTTTTTGTTGATCAGGTTGAGGGGCTCCCGTTTGGAGTCACGTTTTAGATATCTTGCAGCGCATCTGTGGCAATTAATTTAAACGCACACTGTAATATTTCATTTTTCGGCCTAAGAGTTGAGTTGGCAGCGAAATTCATAGAAGCCATTGGCCATAAACCATTGAAATGAGACGAGAAACGAGAGCTGCTGCCCCAGTGGCTGCTTTGCTGCTGCTGTTGCTGTTGCTGCTGCTGCTGCATGCCACTCGTGAGCTTCAGAGATTCCACTTGTTACTCCATTTACAAGTTCCTAAGAATTATGATTGAGATCGCGGGCCTATCATAAAACCAACTTTATTTGGAAATTTAGTTGTAAAACGCCAGCAGAGCCAACTATCCAAGCAGCTAACAAACGGGGGCAAGTGCCAGGCAGACGCTTGAAGAAAACTTGTCGCATAAATCTCGACAACATTTTCATTCCATTTCGAACAAAAAAACAAAAAACTAAACAAACCCAAACACGCCCTACGAAATTAGACCAACAATGTTAAAGTTGGACAAGTGCCGTTTGGCCAGTGGCCAAGTTTTGTGAACTTGGACTTGGACTTGGGCTGGGGTTGGACCTGAACTGCAGCGGAAGTCAGTGAAAAACAACCGCACGCCAGCAGCGTGAACACCCCACTCCCCTCTGGCCCACGTTCCGATTGGAATACCAAGAAGTTGGCGCGGCAATCAGACAAAGTTGTCGCCATGTCTCCGACTTCGGCTCCAACTTTGACTCCAACTCCGATTCCGATTTCAATTCCTACTTGAAGTTTTTGTTTTTGCTGCTTTTCATTTTTTTCTTTCTTGTGGTTCGTGCGTCGTCGTCTGTTTGGAGCACTTTTTGGCTTTGGCGCGAGTTTGACTAATTAAAGCGCAGACTTGGGCATTTTTAATTTGTACGCTTGTAAAATGAAATTAACTTTTTCGTTTTTACCTATCCCTCTCGCTTGCACACAGTGTTTGTGTGTGTGTGTGTGTGCGCCTTACTTTGTCACTCCTTTTGTCTGTCTTTCTTTCTTTATTTCTGACTGTGATTTCGTGCAGCTTGTTTCCTTTTGAACTTTGAATGGTGCGTGTCGCTCTCAATACTCTTTACAAAGTGTGGCGTGCTTGAGAGTTGATAAGCGACATACTGGAGGTAATCTACAATCGATTCAAAATGTGAGTTACACTCCATATAAGCTTAACATTAGAAAGCAGATTCTAAGCGTTATTTTCTTATAAATTAATGGTGATGACTTTACGTATGAAACAACTTTAGCAACACAAAGTTAAATTAAATTATTGTGAGTGTTTACAGCCAATTCTTGTGTCAACACAAATACAAATAACACTTTAATTTACTAACTAGCTGTTGTAGAGTATTTCAAGTTCCGGTCTGCGCTGCAATTTAAATTGTCAGGTTTTTTGGGTTCTTTTTTTTTTTGGCCGTTGAACTGGACTTTGGTGCTTTATGACCAGCAGTTAGTCAGTTCGTAATGTCGCCGTCTTCCGAGAATCGCACGATGAACACTGACCTCCATAGCTCGTTGCGCTCTCTAAAAATACACTCAAGCTCAAACTCATGCTCGTCCATGTACATGAATGTTTCTGCTATACTTATGGTATAGCTAGTTGGCTGACTGGCTGGCTGGTTGAAATTGACGGGACCCACAAGCTGCACGTTTCACTTTCAGCCAGAGTCGCAACAACTGCAACAACAATAATGCTGTCGACATCTTCATCTTTGGTGCATCCAAAAATGGCATCAAATTGTAAATTTGGACGCTGCGCAGGTGCAGAAGGTGCATAGGAGAAACACATGTTAACTAGCCGTATGGGGACAGGATACAAGCCTCACAAGCCTCATAGGCCAAGGAAGCAGAGAGCAGGGCGCAGAGGGCAGAAGGAGGAGCAGGCAGGTTGCCACCATTTGTTGGCCCACGTTGGCGCAAATGTCAGGCTATAAATACCGAATTGGTATTGCAATTCCAATTGCAATTGGCCAAAATGCGTTTTGGCCCGCTACATATAACGCAAATATGGACATCTTGTTGTTGTTTTTGCTGTTGGTTTTAGTCTTGTTAATGTTGTTTCTTATGTCGTCGTTGTTTTTGTTGTTTGTTATTGTTGTTCTTGCCAATTGTATGAGTTTCGCAACTGAAATAAAGTTGCACTAAACGCACTTGGAGCGCCTGAAAATCGCCAATTGCATTTACATTTTACATTTACATTTGGTTTTGTTGTTTTCTATTTTTGTTTTCAGCTCGCTTGTTTTCCATTTGTTTTGAATACCCTGTAAATCAGTCGTGTAAAGATACAATAGTCTTGGAAATGAATGTTTAACAAATCCAAAATTTTTCAACTTTAGTTAAATGATTTCGTTCATTCAATTTATAGAGTATCCGGCGCAAGTTCGTTGGACTACCTTGATGATGTAACAAGGCATTTGTCTGTTTTGTCTGTCTGATCAAACAATTAACACACTTTTCAATGGGTTATTAATGATACTGACATAGACTAAGCCCCGCTTTTGCTAACCCATGAGTGCGAGTACTAAAAGTACTTTCACCCACAATGCCCAGACAATAGCATAAAAGTTATTGAAAATAAAAGTTTTTCGGGCATTTGATGTGGAAACAATGGACCCATAAACACAACAGACTCAGTCTCACCTGCAACGAACGATCTTTGATATAAAAAGAAGTAAAATGTGAATATAATAAGTGCGTTCTAAGAGACACAAGCCAAGCGGCTGACAGGGGAAGGGGATGAAGCAACAAATAAGTCATTTTTATTGAACATTTAGCGCAGCTAATCGATTGCTTAATTTATAGAATCTTGCGAGCATGAAATCTGAGACAATATATAAATAACTTATGGCTGGCAGTTAGGCAAGATTTATGTGCAACCTGCCAGGCGTTTATCAATAGATTAGAAACGAATGCGATTCGGATCAATGGCACGATGAATGATGTGGCAACAACGAGCGTGCAGTTGCAACTAGTTATAGAGTTCGCTTCTGTTCAAATGCTCTCTGCTTTCAGTGGCTAACTCAAGATGGAAATGTGAAACAAAACACCTTGTTTAAGATGCGTCGGATGTGGAAACTACTCGTATAATTCCTTGTCGTGATCATTCAACATTTGACACTTTCAACTCTTCTAGGGCCGATAAATTTGAAATGAAGCTCAGTCACCTCTTCAAATCCTTACATCTAATTTTTTGGCCCCTGGGGTGCGATCATCATAACACGTGTAGCTCTATAAATAATGCGATTGTAAAACCCATTGCGGCTACTCGACTTAACGCCTTTCCCCCCACACACACACAACCACACTATTAATATGCAATCGAAATAATTTATGCATAAAATGCTCAAATTTATTAACGCCACAGATGGAAACTGCCACCAGATTAACTAAGAGAGAGTGAGAGCACAAGAAAACACAAGCAGAGAAAGAAAGGGAAGCCAATGGCGCTGAGGTTGAGGTAGTTATGGCACATAATTCACAGCGTGTGGAGGGTGGGAAGGCCAACTGACACATTTCCATTTGGCATGGGGCACACGAAGATTTAGCCTCAACACGTGAGCAACGCTGGTGTATTATATTTATAAATAATAATTATGAGCATGCAAATGGTATCGCTTCATTTTTGGGGGGAGAAAAGTGCACTTGAGAAGTGGGAAACATTTGTGTGAAAACACGCTGCATGCGAGTGGAAATTTTTCTTTTCTCAGGACTGTCACCTTTCGTCGGCGATGCGATAATGAATCCAGCCAATTGGCTTCCGTTTTCCCCATTGAACTGCAGTTGGAAAATCCTATCAATAGGCACTGTCAATGGGAATCATTCCAATTAGCAAATGAGGTTCGTGTCCCTGCTAAGAATGTCTAATTGGGTATTTCGAGAGCGGGACTTTCGAGGGAATGAAAATAATTCAGCTGACTATCAAATAATATACTAGCGATTAAAGTTACACTTTTAATATACCACTTAACCTGTTTTAAGTCTGGTCCGCATGTAATAGTAAACTGTTGCTTACCTGCAATGAGGTTAGAAAAAAAAGCAGATTACAAATCTCGAAAATACTTATATAGCATTGTAATGAATTTATATGATTTGTAGCAAATGCTTTGTGTTATTTAGACTCAAGTTGTTATATCAATCTGCTGTCAACAAAAATTTGGAAAAATAGATTACTCCAGTGCCACTTGAGTTATTTATTCTAGCACAATTTTTAAATAATGTTTGTAACATTGCCTTACATTCAGCACATTTGTAAGGCATTTATCAACCTGAAAATTGGCTGCCTCAATTGCCATTTCCTATTGCCCAAACTCAGTTGAAGCAAAGCGAATGCGATTGAATTGGAACCAAAAGCGTGAGCTGCAGTTGCAATTAGAAAACTTTTGGAATGGTTTTTGGCAAATTTGCCGAAATGCCATTCATCAGTTCAGTGCGGTGTGGCAAATGAAAACATCAACGACAGAGATACAAAAAAAAAAACAAGAACGACAAAACCGTAAGCTATTTGAAAAAGTGCGTGACATGTTGTCTGTGTGTGTGTGTGTGGTAGAGTCGAGACTTTAACTTGGCCCAAAACGCATTTGGCACTTGGCAAAGCGGCGTGACGTTTCAATTAAAATGCTAATTTTCAAATGGGGTAAGCCGGGTAATGTTCAGAGCGGGGGAAGGGGGGAGGGGGTAGCAACATCTTGTTAAAGCCTGGTCCAAAATGCTGCCGGCAACTATTTAGTAAAGTAAATTACTTTATTAGACTCGCTCCGTGGGCTGCCAAAGGCGTGCCATAGAGTGCTCTGACTCCAGCTCAGACTCTGGCTTGCAAGTGCATTAATCAAGGCCCCCACACACACATCGGGTAGAGCATTGTGTGTATTTGTGTGTGTGTGTGCTGAGTGGGTTCACACACATGCAGTCTATTACACTCACGCCCTGACACTCGTGACTTTTCTAAGTTAATTTATCATACACTCGAATTTCTAACTATACCTTTTCGTTTTGCCATCTGCTGCACTTTCTCTCTTAAATGCGATGCACTCGCTGCGCCATTCTAGGCTGCTCTTCAAACGGAAGTTTAAAAATAAAATGCACAGGATTGCCAGTCAGTCAGTCAGCCTCTTATTATGCACTCTCCTTTTCTAGCACACATTTTAATTGTGACACATGACTTCGACTGGGAAAATGTTTAACAGTTTCCCTTAGAAAGCTGTCAATTAATCTCCAGCACGCTGCACTCCCCATTTTTCTCTCATTTCGGGTTACACTTTCAATAGGTGGGCTTTGAATTGGGAATTAGAGAAATTATTTTCAATGTTTTTCTCTGTTTGCGTTTTCGTGTGTGGGCGCCTCGCCACAAAACATGCGAGGCAATTAAGTTCGTTATCGTCCTCTTTTCCACCAGCTTTGTTTTAATCAGTTGGTGCTCATGCATAATCCATAAGCAATGAACGAGTAACAAGTACTTTATGTGTCTGTCTAGCCTTCAACTTGAACATGAATTACTGAGTGTTGAAAGTGTCGCCAATATTCCATGGAGTCGAACCCTTTTTAAGCCTGCAAATTCCGCAGTTAATGTTGTTCTACATTTTCATCTACGCAACCCAATTCTCAATTCCTTTCTAGACAATCGACAATCGTTGTCAGTACTTTGGCTGCCCCATCTTGTGGCAGCAATCAGCAACGTTAAGTGCGTCAACAAATTAGCCAAATGGCCAAGAACTAGCAATAAAAGCGTTGCAGATGCAAAGGCAATTTGGCGGTCAGTTGGCCAGTTGTCGAGTTGTCGACTTAGCAAGTTGCTGCAACAATAGCTCGGGCACAAGTTGCAAATGCTGCTGCAACTACAACGGCGAAATCTCCCCAGCGACAAAGCAAATGAGACCCACTGCACAGCATGCACCGTGAAGAATCAGAGGCCCCAAACCGGCCACAAAGCGCCAGGCGCTGTCGCAGTCGCAATCGCAGCATGCCACACTGCCTCAAGTTGAAGTTGAAGCTGTGGCTGGCAGCATCGAAGCGAGCGCTGTTGCAACATGTCAAAATAAATCAATTGATTGATCTTGTTTTATTTATGTCCAATTCAATTCCGATCAATGAGCATTGCACACGAATGCAGAATGCCAAAGTGACTGCAACCGCAGATCAGGAGAACGCACCAGAAAAGAAATCAAAACAAAGAGAGAGAGAGAGAGAGAGAGTGAGAGAGAGGGTCAATGCGCAAAAAAAAATGCGTGCTGCTTGCAACTGGCGCTAAGTTGAAGCTCTGGCATTTTTTTCATTTCTTTTCATTGCTCGGTTAATGGCCGAAGGCGCGCGTGCGTTAAATGATTTTCCGGCATACAACAGGCGGCTAAGAAAGTAAGTATTGACAGGGAAAATATTGAGAAAGAGAAGAATGAAGAAAAGGCAAAACAGAGTCAATTTGAATATATATATTTTGTTAAACTAATATAGTTTACTGGAAATTGAAATTCAATTTATGTATTATTATTTTGGCGAAGTTTTTTATATGAAAAGTTAACTCTTCTACTTGGTGGCACATAAAGTATCAAAGCATTAAATCTTACTTCATTTAAGTCATAATTTTGATGTATAAAGGTATGGAGTTTGTTCTACAATTTGTTATAAGAATGCGCCTAAAACTGTGCTACACTGCAGCTGAATCAAATCCAAATGTCAGCTGGAAATCACAGTGCAATCCAAAGTGCACTCATAATGCAAGTCAATTCGCCAATACGGTATAAGCGCATGCAATTTGAATGGAGTTACTTATTTATGAAGCCGATCTGTGCCATCTAGGAAGCAAAATGCTCGCTGTTATATGAGTATTGAATTTCAACGCAAAAGAGCTTTGAACTCTCTCGAGAGACGCAACATTTTGTCATAATCATGCAAATATCACCTGTGCCTTATGGGGGCTCTCTCTATCTCTATCTCTATCCCTCTCTCTCTCTCTCTATCTCTCTCTTTTTCTGTCTCTGTCTTGCGCTCTGACGTAGTGAATGAACCAGCGGACATTGCATATTTTGTGATATTCAGAAAGTCTATTAAATATGTGCATGCCATGCAAATGATGTGGACAAAATGGACAAAGACATATATGACAAAGTCACTGGATAGAAGAGTTATGGACCGAATGAATACCCAATACTCCCGACAGGTCAACCGAGGGCGTTTGCAGCAGGAGACGGCAGGGAGAGCGCAAGGCAAGCAGATGAATTGCAGTTGGCCAACTGGCAAAAGGTTCGGTTCAGTGAATGGGCCAAGCACTTGAATTACCATTTATTTGTAGGGTAACCATCGAGCCATTGGAGCTTAGCCAATTCGGTGCAGTCGACACTCATAACGAAACTAACAAAACTAACAACACAAAATGAAGCAAAACAAAAAGGAAAAACTGTACAAAAAAATAACAAATGCAATTGCATTTTTTTGCATTTCATTTGGCATATCAATAAAAATCAAATAATACACAAACTGTGGGATCAATCACATTTATGCTAATCCCAACTTACATAATATGAACGGGGGGTGAATGAAAGCACGAATGGGCGGCTAGAGGGCGAGGGGGGAGCGGGGCACCATGACAAATTCAATTCAAATATTTTGTTTTGACAAATTTGAAAGAAAACGCTTAGATAAGAAACCAACCCCCCGCCTCCCCTCCCACCAAAAACAAAAAGCAAATGCAGCAATTGTGCAGTGTGGAAATTGGATACAAGTTTTTTGCATCAGTTTTTTGCTTTTCCTTTAACAATTATAAAAGCAGAAATTGTTTTTGTTGCTGCTGATCGAACGAGCACAATGAACGGGGTATGTTTGGTTCTTGCACTTTCACTGCTTTAAAATGCATACCACCTACATTTTGTTGCTCGCTTTGCTTGGTCGGTTCAGTGTCCAGTTGATGCTGATGCCTTCAGAGAGGGCGATGGAACCACCGTTAAACATTCTGCATAAGTAAGGGAAATTGTTACGGGAAGACGATTTACCGCGATGCGATCCGATGCGATGCGATGCGGATGCTGCGACATCACAGACCAGCGACCAGCGACCAGAGACCACATGTGGCCGAAGAGAAGGAGGAGGAGGAGGAGGAGGAGAAGGTGGAGATGGTGGAGATGGTGGAGATGGTGGAGGCAATACCCATCCATTGTTCTACTGCTGAATTGCAAATCGTAATCGCAATTCATAGTTCGCCTTGCGCAGTTCGGTTGCAATTTGCCGTTTGTTGGGGCAGGCAGGCGATTTTTAGCCCCAGCCTCAGCCTCAGCATCAGCCGCAGCCCCAACAGCAGCGCCAGCGCCGCACACAGGGTTCAATCAACCCTTTCGTCGTCAGAGTGGCCAGGTTATTGACTTGATGCTACCATGTACACATCTGCCTTCGTCCCACGTGGGTGTGGTGTAGTATGTATGGACAGTGGCCTTGTCGTTTGCCCAGGTTGAATGTACCGTTGTGTCTTTGAACTCTGTGGCTTCTCTTCTATGGCATAACGCAGCCGCAGCCGCAGCCGCCGACGCCAGCCTCGACGTCGATGTCGATGTCGATGCCGATGCCGATGTCGACGTCGTCTTGCCAGACACTCAGACGACGCCAATGAATGAGACAACGAACTCCTCGCAGATCTCTGCGCTGCGCTGAGCTGAGCCGAGCTGAGCTTGGCTGAGAGATGCCGCCGAAAAAAAAGAAATAAAAATAAATAAATAAAAGCAAAGACATCGCCAGTCGAAATCGAAATATACCTGACACGATCATGCAAATCGATTTTTAGAGATCACAGCACACAGCGAGTTCGCACACCGAAGAGTGTAGTAATTAACATTACAAATTTTTGAGTGCTTGGCTGCCAAAAAGGAAGAAGCTGCCAATTAGCATCGCGTTGAGCCAAAGACTTGATATGCAAAGAGCGTAGACGAGACTTGAATGAAAGCGATCACCGATCACACTGCATACATAGCAAACGATGGGAGGCCACAAAATCCTTGATGGCAACGTTCATTGATCCCTCGCTCGCTTTGGCTCTGTTGCCAACCCAAAATCTCTGCACACAGTTTGCTTTGTGGGTTTAGCAAAGCAAATATTTGAAATGCTATTTCGATTAGGTTTTGGAAAAGTATATCCTCCTAATATATTAAAGACTTTCTTGTAACCATCTATTTCTCACCCATAATAAGTAAGTTCAAGGTTCTCAGAAGGTTTTTATAAGAAATGCGAATCAATTGTTGGCAATTGCAATTAATAAATTATTAAACTGCCGCTTTGTAAGCCGTCTGCAGTGAACATTGCCCTTTCTTTCTGCCCTAATCCAATCACAACCCGTTGCTGAATCTGAATCCCAATAGCGAACCCAGTGAAACTTGTTGCCAGCTCCAGGTTGAGTTGGTTGGTTGCTTTGTTCGCTGCTGCTGCTGCTGCTGCTGCTGTTGGCCAAGTGTGGTTGGCCTGCAGATGGGTGATAAATAAATTCAGGTATTAACTTGCCATATATTTTCATTATATGCGACACAGAAAGTCGTGTTTTATTTCAACACAAGTGGATTTTAATAATAAAATGTGTCTAATTTGGTACCCACTCGACGCGTCGCAGCGCGGCGGCAGCAAACCTGATTGCCCAACACCTTTCCCAGTGGAGATTGCCTGCCCGCCTGCATGGCTGCCCACTGGCCTTTTGCTAGGTGTGAGGCAATAACAACGGCGACTGCAACTGCAACTGCAACATCAAGTTGCAACTGCAGCGTGTATCCGCATCCTCCGTGGTACGTGCGAGGCGTCAATGCTTCATTTTCACTGTCATCTTAAGTTGATTGCAAGTTACGAGCGTGTTGACACCAACAACAACAACCGCGACGACGACGACGACGTCGACGACGACGGCGCATACATAAGAACTGTCTCTGTGTGTGTGTGTGTGGCGCAGTGCAGCGATAACGGTAATTGTTCGCGTTGCCTGAGTCTGTTTCTTTATTTCCTTCTTCTTTTTTTTTTTGTTTGAGGTTAGGCTCAGGGGTTAATACCACACTGAGTTTGACTGGCGTTGAGGTTAGGCCCAATGCGCGGGCGGCTTATTAATCAGAGCACTCGTTGCACATTGCTCATTGCATTGCACAACAACAACAACAACGAGAGCAACAAGAGCAACACTGCAATCGGTGGCATGTGGCATGATTCATGCTTAATTGGCCCCGCACTGCAGCACTGCAGCCCGTGCAAATCTCACCCAGTTGTCAATTTCACAGACAACACATTTCAATCAAACTTTGCTCTGCCATAAATAAACCAACAACTGGACAGAGCCTACAACTCAGCCATCGTCCGCAGTCAGTGCTGTCGGGCCGTTGGCTAGAAAAAAGCCAACAAACAGCTCGTGTTTTATATGCAATGCAATTCAAACATTATTTATTCACAGCGAAAAGTGCAAAAGTGTACGACTTTAAAAGTTTATGAGTTTAAAGTACCAACAATGTGAATTTGCTGCTTAGGCTCTTCATCATCACCTTTAACACTATAATCAAATAGTTCTCATGAGCTTCTAAACAAATTGATATAGAAAGTGCCACATGTTATCTAAAAAATGCTTAAGATTTAAACTCTAAAATGTAAATATTATGCCGATATTTTAATTTAAAGAAAGTCTTTTTAACTCCGACTTGCAGTCAACATAATTGTAATTTAAAGTATCTCAGTTTCCTAAAGTCTGCTTTCTCCACCACAAAATTAAATCATGACGTCGCTTGTGAAGTCCAATAGCAAACAGCTTTTGTTTTGGCGTTTTAACCGCTAACTGCGCTGCACCATCGTGTGTCTAACCTATCAGTTTAAGCTTTAGAGTCTAGTGCTTAAATTACATTTTCGCCAAAGCGCGGCTGCTGCTGCGGCTGCTGCTGCACGCCTAACGTTCACATTTTTCCACACGAAATTATGAAGTCTCCATGGCAATTAATACGCATGAGCCTCCGACCAGCTCCAGCTCCAGATCCAGCAGCTGGCGGCAGCCTGTGCGGTGCCGGACTCCATCTGAGGCGGGTGCTGTCGTCTCGCATGTCAATTTGATGGCAATTAACTTTGGCCAGCGTTTTGTTTTAATAATAAATTTAATGAGCTGCCAAAAATGGTTGCAAATTTACGTGGCAATTAGCGGGCAAAGCGACACTTGGCCAACAGATCGTGTGGTCGACGACGACGACGACGACGACTGCTCCATTTTGCTAATGAGCCGCTTTTAACTACATAAGTCTGTCAGGGTGTTTGTTGCTGCGGTGGTTCCGAGGCTTGGCCGACCAGCACAGCTTGGGTTGCTTTGGCATTTAAAGCGGTCGCCAGTGGAGCGCGTGGCATGTGGATGCCGAAGGTGTGGCAAGTGGCAGCAATTGTACGCAGCCAGCCAAAAGCTTGGTAGCTCAATGACAAAGTCAGAAATTGTCTCACCAATTGCATTCATGATGATGAGTAGGCAATGGATTAATTATAATTAGGGAGGCAATCGTATTCTTTGGCTTTAGTTTTTAGCCAAGCAGAAACGATTTTAATATCCTAGGCTTCCGTTCGAAATAACATTGACTATTTTAACAGCAAATTCATAGTCATTTTTATGATTTTATTATAACATGCTGACCACAAGTTCGGAATAAATTTTTTGGGGAAAAATATCTAGTGACACAAAGGGAACACATTCGTTGAAAAAAAAAATAGCAAACTGTTTGCACGTCAATTCAGTTTTATTGAAATTTTAAAAATAATCAGCATTTCAATATCTAGAGCTTACGCTTAAACATCTATCGATACAGAGCGAATTGTAGCGACTTCGATTTTGTGGCGTTAACCAGCACTGAAATAAGTATTTCTTGATTACACTTGTCTTGAATTCAATTTCCTTACATCAAAACGAAACACAGCAAAATGGCTTGCCTAACTATCCAGAAACTGGAAATCGAATTGCTGCAGCAGATCTTTCCCAAGGATCACGAACGCTTCCAGCTCCACGATTGCAACTTGGATGATCTGATGTGTCGCTTCATCGACGGCAACGGCAAGCACTACGACATCCAGGCCAGCATCACGGACAGCTACCCAATGACGCCGCCCGTCTGGTACTCGGAGTGCGAGGACTCGCGTCTCAGCAAGATCATCGAGGAGCTCGCCGACACCAAGGGCCAGAGGAATCATGTGGTGTTGCAGGTGGAGTTGCTAGTGCGTCAATTGTGCGCCGTCCACAATGTGCCGCTGCCCAACGACATGGACAAGCTGATGGTGCCCTTGAGCGCAGAGCAGCAGCCTGAACAGCAGGACAATGACTTGAGCGACATTGGCGGCGGCTCTGATGCGGAGAGCGAAAGCGAAGACAATTACTCTTTGGAGCTGGAGAAGACATCGTCGTGCGATGAGCTCGAACTGAAGCTGGAGGAGACCCTCAAGAAAATGGTCATCAAGCATCGGCATGAGCACACAAAGGGCGCCCCCATTGGCAGCCCGAATGCCACCGATCGCCTGATGAAAGAGCTGCGCATCATCTATCGATCGGATACGTTTAAGCAGAACATGTACTCGGTGGAGCTGGTGAATGACTCGCTCTACGAGTGGAATGTGTCCATCAACACTGTCGACAAGGACAGTCAGCTGAGCGCCGATATGGTGCAGCTGAAGGAGATTGATGGCCAGGGCGTGATCAAGCTGAACATCACGTTCAACGACAACTATCCCTTTTTCCCACCCTTTGTTCGTGTCGTCTACCCCATCATAGTTGGTGGCTATGTGCTCAGCGGCGGCGCCATTTGCATGGAGCTGCTCACCAACTCCGGCTGGACTTCGGCCTACACTGTCGAGGCACTGATCATCCAAATAGCCGCAACGCTGGTCCATGGCAAGGGTCGCATCAATCTGAATGTGACCACGAGTTCGATTGAGGAATACTACAACTTGGACCGCGCTCAGCGCAGCTTTCAATCGATCCTGAAGATCCATAGTATACACGGCTGGTCGCGTCCCCCCAGACGGGATAGTTAAGCAACCACAGTTTGGCAACTGTCTGTTCTGTAGTGCTCTTGTTTACGTCTGATCTGAACGAATAAATTGCATACATATATGTTATGTTACAACATTCGGGTTGATGAATAATGATTCTTGTATAATTTAGGCCTTTAATTCAGCAACTCTGCCCATTCTATAGTTTGTGTAATGAGTGCCAATTTTATGAAATGAATAACTATGTTTTGGAATCATTTTCACAATCAGTATCGAAGAAGTGTAGAAAAATACAACGCCTTGGCAACAATTCATTTGAGAAAATTTAACATAATGTTTATTAATTTCTTGCTGTAAAGTAAACAAATTTCATAATAGTTTATAGCAAGTTCAACAGCAACCCATTGGCAACTAGCATAACACTTAAAATGCTTCGATTGATTAACACACATGTTACTATATGAGTATATAGTAGAGACAGCCCCATAAAGCCTGACAAAAATAGATCAACTTGCATGCGCCACACAGATATACAGAAATGTGCATCAGAAGAAGCTGTCGAAAGGGAAACAGGGATATCAATTGAAACAAGCAACAACAGGCTCTGGAGCACCCACCTCATCTGCGGATGGTAACCGTACTGATCGCGCAGCTCTGCCTTGGTGATGGTATGCTCCAGTTGCTCCGGCAGCAGCTCAAAGTGGCGCGGCATTATTTTCCAGTGCATCATGTTGAAGTAGTTGTACTCCCCGGACTCCTGATGGCGCGTCACAATGTAGTGCGGATTGTCCGGCTGGCGGCGAATCCACAGGCGCTCGTACATATGAAAACGCCAGCCACGCTCAGCCAGCTCGGCTGCGGCAAGCATCTGCAGCAAGTCATTGGGATACGTGTAGAAGAAAAAGAACAGCAGCTCCGACTCCATCTGCTCCACCTTCGGCTGCGGCAGCGCGTTGCCGTACGGACGACGATAATACGGCGGCACATCGTGCTGCACCTCGTGCGGTCCGCAGTGGCCGCCCTGCAAGGCCCCCCCAAAGCAGGCGTGCAACTTGTTCGCCTCGCAGGCACAGCAGTGCGTGTGCACATTGAGGCAGGCCACCTCGTGGCCAAAGATCTGCGGTATGAGGCGTGGATTCTGCTGAGCGGCCTGCAGATTGTCGGCCAGCCCGGCCAAGCCATAGGCGTCCTTTAGCACCTGTTCAGACTGTCGAGCAGCGCCAGACGCTGCTGGTGTGCCCGTGTCGAAGGCCACACCACCCAGCGGCACACCCATGCGATTGGTGCGCAGGCGACCGTAGTACTTGACGCGCTGAAATCCCGGTGGGGGCCCAACATGCGCCCTGGCCTCCATGGACTTCTGGCGCGCCCAGGCGCGCTGCTGCACGCCGATGAAGAGGAACTGCTGGTCGAACATGCTCTCGTTGACGCAGCCATAGAAGTTGGGCGGAAAGCATTCGCTCTTCGGCGAGAGCAGCTCGTCGCTGCCATTGGAGTTGCTGCGACGGCCGTCGAGCGTCGGCGTCGGCGTCGTTAAGTTGGCATTGCTGTAATCCGTGGAGGCGGCCACATGAACGACAGCGGGCTCGACGACCTGCTCGCTGGAGGGCGAGCTCTGGCTGCTGTTGCTGCTTTGCAGCTCGACCAACAGATCGGGCATGGGCTCCGTTTCGGTTGAGTCGGGCAGCGAGGCAGCTTGCTCGCTGACGCTGTCCAGGGATGGCGACTGCTGTTCGTCGTCGTCCTCATCATCATCGTCATCCTCATCGTCGCCGTCATCGTCGCCGTCATCGTCGCCGCCATCGTCGCCGTCATCGTCGCCGTCATCGTCATCGTCCTCGTTATCGTCCACATCGTCGTCGTCGTCGTCGTCGTCCTCCTCGTCATCATCGTCGTCATCGCTGATCATGGCTGTCCAATCGTCCGGCACAGCCGAGTTGAGCACACGCGTCTCTTCGACGGTGCCGGGCAAGGCTGGGAAATCCTCGTGGAGTATGGTGAACTTGGGCAGCGGCGGCGTGGCTGGTGGTGGCGTTTCCGCCTTGGCCATATTCTTGACCACATCCACATAGAGTGCGGCCGCATTCATTGCTGGCTTCGGCTCTGATTTCTTCTTACCTTCGGCGGTGGCAGCGGCCGCTGCGATTGCAACAGCCGCCGCAATAGCTTTGGCATTGTGACGCTTCATGCTCGTTGTTGCAACGCACAAAGAATTCCAATTGTTTTTCGACTTAAACTGAACTTGGGCCTGTCGAAATGAAAATGGGAGGCAATTTGGTTGACAGCTGGCTGGAATTGAAAAGCGTTGTGCTGCCAACTTGACTCCTGGCTGTCGAATGTTGTGCGTGTCATTGTCGCAGAGCTTTGACCGATAACAGTTATCGATAAGTTGGTTGCTGCTGTTACTGCTAAGCGAACGCTTAAAGATGTGTATGTGTGTGAGTGTGTGTGTGTTTGTGTGGGTGTTGCTGCGGAAATTGCCATAAACCAATTTAAAAGTCGAATCATAAATTTGCCAAGCTGCCTAGACGCAAATTCACCTGCACTTGCCGCCAATTGGCAACACAAAAAACGATCGTCAGGTTATGCAAAGAGTTATGAAAAGCGAGCGAAAGAGAGAGAGAGAGAGAGAGAGATGGGGCATCGGGAGAATTACAAGCCATTAACTTAAAATGACAACAGCACCGCATAAATCTCGAGGCAGCCGCTTTTGTGGTTGCACTTAAAGGCAAATGTCTGGAAATTGACAAAAGGAACGCCGCATGGCCATAAACTGAAGCCGCACTTGGAGCTGCAGTTGGTTGGAGTGGGCGGCGCAGGCGTTGGCATTGAGCGCTAATAGTCCGAGCACCTCCACCGCCAACCACCGCCAAGCACCGCCAACAACCACATCACTAGACGAAGAGTCATTTGTGGCACTCGCCGCACACTCCACCCAGCTCAGCCACACTTGCCACTTGCCACTTGGCACTTGGCAAATTTATGCGAACGAGGTGCGAGCGTCAAATTAACGAACTTGTCTGCAGCACCCCAGCAATGCAGACGCTGCCTCTGCCGCTGCCGGCAAAAGCTGGTCAAGAACAGCACCAGACAACAGACAACAGTCAAGAGCCAACTTCCAACTGCCAGCAGCAGAGCAACAATCTTGCAGTCTCTCGTGGTCACCAGAAAACACTCAGGAAATCAGGTGCAGGCCGCAGTCAGTTCAGTGCAGTTCAGCAAATTAAGCACAAATAATATAAAATACAATAATGCTAAATCCATGCTGTAGGCATGAAAAATGATACACATAAAGCGAGCGCAGATACGAGTGCAGCGAATAAATCCTGTATAGAGATGGCCCGATCAAATGAATATACTTGGCCCGATGGTAAAAGAAACTCATGAAAGCGGCTTTAAATTTAAATTGCAATATTTCAAATATTTCAACAATTTGCTTATATATAAAATTGCTATGTTTGTTATAACTTACAACGAAATTTTTTTATTATCAATTCAGTCGGTTTGACTTCAAATTTCATGGTGTTAGAAGGATTCGCTGCTGTCCATTAACGGTTTGCTACTCAACAGATTTACGCAGACAGTTTGCTGCATTATTTAATCGATAGTTTGCGATGCTGACGCGATACTATCGCATCAGTGCACAACGCGCTGTGATCACTAGTTCAGCGACTAACGAACATCACGAATTGCCATTTGGTGGCTGCGACAGGAACAGCTCTGGAGACTTTGGACAGGGCAGAAGCCGCTTGAGCTTGGCCGCATAAACTACAATAAATCATACTCATGTTGCTGGCTGGCAAAGACAACGGCAACGACAACGACAAGTCGAACTGAACCGAACCAAACCAAACCAAAACCGAACCGCAGCGAAGCATATTTCCGAACCGTAGTTGCCAACGATCCCCGGCTTTGTCCAGCTATCGGGCGACCGACCAAGTGCAATGAGTGGCCAACGGCCACGTTTGTTGGAGAGCGACGGGTCAGCAATTGCTGAGCCATTAAATTGGCATTGCCATTGCCAAGAAAACAAGTGAAGCGCTGTAAAGAGCCCAGGTTGTTTTGTTGGTAGGTGTTAAGCCCCGGCATTCACTTAAGCTGCTTTTACAGCTCCCAAAGAGATTACCAGATCCAAAAATTACTGTGCTTGCTGGCAGTCTGTGCAACGCGTTCATTTCAGCCAGCCAGTGAACGAACTGTTCTAGTCTAGTGTGCAACGAGGGGTGCATGGAGGGAGAGCGGCTAAACATTATGGAAATTAGCCCTGGCCCCAAAGTGACGCCCCATCTACCGACACAAATGACCCCAATGCGCATCACTCAACTGCGTGTGCGACGTCACTGCACTGAGGCTGGAGTTGCAGTTGGCGTTGAAGATGTTGCTGTTGCTTAATGACCAGCATCAGGAGCAACAGGCACTGAGAGGCACTTGCAGCAACCACAGTAGTTAGCCGGACGCCAAGTTTTATGAGGAGTTTGTGTGGAATTGTGTGGGCCCAACGCTTAGTCGGACCCATTAGTCGAGGCGTCGTAATGGCCACATGTTTATGAGCTTTTTCGCAGCACTAAAAATTATGCACATGTGTTCACATGTGTTATAGGCGCAGATATCTTTTGGTCTATTGTGCTTCACACTTTGTGGGCGATGGACACGGTTTGTTTTATGCTCTCTGACTAATTTTCCTGATGGCCTTGTGCTGCCTGTGGCGGTCTGCCAAATAAGTCTGTCATTACCAACATCTACGGGAATTGGCGAATTTTAACTGCCAAATTATAATATGCATGACGTGTTGTAAAATTATGTTTTAATATATATCATTCTCTGGTCTTAAACCAAACGGTACGTTGTAAACTTAAATTTATTTAACGCTTTCAAATTGATTACAAGTTATATATGCAGAACATATTTTTAAAATAATGTTATGGTTTGTTAATTATCAAGCAACATTCTTAAAATTTCGGCAGATAATAAATAAATAAACAACTAATAAATTAATCACGTTTACTTGATATTAAGACAAGCTAATCTAACAACGTAACATAATACTTAAAAGTCTTTATCCTTGTCCCTAAATCGCTGCATTAATAGAGAAATATATGAGCATGAAAAATCAATAATCCTAAGGCACACTCATAAAGTCGTCAATAAACGAGACTCAAAATGCAATTGCAAGTCAATTTTTTCGGATACTTGAACAACAATGTTGCATTGTCTACGCAATTGCTGTTGTTGTGTTGGCCAATTCAGCGAATATTCACTGATTTCGTAAAATATTACAATAAATGTCGTTTTCAACATTTATCAGCGCAGATTTTCATATTTTATTGCTCATAACTGCAAAGCGACATTAAATGCTGCTGCTTAAAGATACAAAATGCAACGCATAATAAAACCCAGCCGCAGATCTGCCCCGAAAAACAAAAAAAAAAAACACAGAGACCTGCCCCATTGAGAGTGCAGGGCACACAGAGTGAACGAAAAGAAAAATGAATTGTCTTCATTTTGTAATTTAATGGTATTTTATTGAATTTTTGATGCGCACGGACAACGCGACTACGCATCCTTGGCTGCTGGCTTTGTGATCCGATCGCTGCTCATCGATGAGTGCAGTGGCGATGGGGATGCGGCTGGGGATGGCGATGGAAAAGAGGGACAAGCTTTTGGTACCTGCCTGGCTGCCTGCCTGCCTCTGCCTGTTCACATTTAAAATATGGCCGCGTGTCAGTGCGGCTGCCCTACGCCCATTTTTATGGTCAGTCAGGTTTACATTTCGATTTCAATTTCAATTTTTCCCTCTTATTTTGTTTTTGGGATTTTTGTTTTTCTGTGTATTTTTTTTTGTTTTTTTTTTTTTGGCACTGATCTCCGAACCCGAACAGGAATCGGACTCTCAACAGTCTGGGACATGTGTGCCAAGTTGCCAGTTGGGCTGTTGGCAGCGCCGGCGTAAATTCAATTTGAAGGTCTGCACAGCGTCCGAATTCCCGAGATGCCAAAACAAAATGTGCTTTCACTTGACCCGAAGCGCTGCGTAAATAAATTTTATCGCTCCGTTGACACGTGCGCGTAATATTTCATTAAACTTTAAATAAAATACAACTAAGAAATACAACAAATAATATAAATAAACCAAGCAAAAAGCAGACCGAATCTATGTGTTGAGTACGGCGACGATTTGATGCTCTTGCAAGTTGAGACTGCAATTGGATGCGCAACAAATTATTTCTTATGGATAAGTGAACAAATGTTGAACATGTGCAAAAATTAAATGCAGATAACGATGTAATACTATGAAACCACCTTTATGTCTCCACTAATATGCCCCAAACAAGTGGCAATGCATGCAAACTATGCGCAATCATAACAACAATCAAGACTCCTTATATTCAACGCTAAAAATATCGATTAACAAGAAAAATAACACCGGGATATGTGAAATGTGTATGGGAATGTCTGACGACAACGCCATGATTCGCATGTTTGCTGTAGCGGAGTCGCACTGTACTTGTGTAAGCAGCATAAACAAATCGGCAGCCGCATCGTAACTTCGTTTTCAATTTGGCAAGTTTGACACTTGGCCAGTTAGTCAATTGGCCAAGTTTCACAATTGGCCAACGGGCGCCCATTTCAAAAAGTGTCCAAGTGCCACCTACGTTGGGTTGCAGTTGCACTTGGAGTTCGCGCTGTGGCTGGCGAGTTGCGAGTCGGGGCTACCTGTCGCTACTTGTGCCATTCACTTGTCGGCAGTGCGTGGCTCCTGCCTGGCAATGCCTTTGCTTCTTTCTGCTCTGATTGCAAATGCCACGTAAAGTATAAGACAACAACAAACACCAAGTTGGGCCATTTCTCAGGCCGTTATTATTGTCGTAAACTCGCGTGTGCTGCAACTTTTGAGTCTGGCTAATTAATCACAGACTCTCAGGCCTCATGCAAAGCTGAGCGCCAGTGACACCGAAGTAACGTATGAAAAATCCTAAGAAATATATCCTATTTTGTCACACCTCATAATTGGCAACTTACCGAGCAATAAGCTAAGATTGTTCCATGGAATCATATAAAAAAATAATCAATCTATTGCAGAGCTTGAATTTCAACATATGACTTCAATGTTATTAATCGCAAATTCAACAGAGGCATAGCATACTATGCTCTTTATAAGCAATTAGGTTAAGCTTATGCCAATAATTTATTGGCGACATTCCCATTGTAATAATTGTAATTGTAACTGCAGTTTGTCCTTGCCCTGCGGTCACTCATAACTTTCTGGGCAATAAACGAAACACATGGAATCGCTCGGTCCAAGAGTAATGGACCAAAGGGTTGGCAAAGGCAACGCCCTAAATATACTACCGAAAACCGAATGCCGAGTGCAGTACGAATTGCCAATGTTCCCATATCTCATACTCGCCTTCAACTTTGCACTGCCAGAAACGAAACGCAACGAAACAAAAAATGGTAAAAGAAAAATCCAAGGCGCACTTTCAATTAATCAACGAAATTAATTAAGCCCCCGATCAGTGATCAGTGGCCAGCCAACGGGCACTTGAGCACTGATCATCGAGCGCTTAGCGCTTGAGCCATAGCGATGGCAGCGTGACACGTGACACGCACTAACAACGCACACGCAAGAGACACGAGTTGATTTGATTTCATACTTTGAGGAATAATTCGTTCTTCAGCACAAGAAAAAAAACAAGAAAATAAAAATCGAAATGATGTAATCAAAATATTTTAAAAAATTACAAAAGTACTTGTTACAAACAATTGTAAATCGTCTCACATGCGAGAGGGTAGACGAGATTTGGCCAGCTCTAGAGACAATTGGAGATTGCAACATAATTTCATTTAGGCACAGCATGCGTTTGTCGTCGCGTTGTTGTTATCATAGCAGGACGTGGCGTCCACGTCGTCGTCCATGTCCACGTTCATGTCCAAGTCCATGTCCGCGTCGCCAGCTTAGTTGGTCAGTTGGTCACTGGTCAGCGCACTCAATTAGCACGCATGTAGCGCAACGGTGCGCCGATAATTAAGCCGACGCCAGCCCAAAAGTTAAAGCTGAAGCTGTAACTGGAGCTGAAGCTGGAGCTGGAGCTGGAGCTGAAGCTGGAGCATGGTGACAATTGGCACTGGCCTGACACGATTTATGTGCCGCAGTTGCTTTTGCATTTGGACTTTGCTGGCAGTTGCGCAACATTTGACTAATAAATTTGCTTATAATCATGGCACAAAATGCTACATGCTGTGATTAAGTCTGAATGCAAAGGCGAAGAGACGAGCTACCAACTAACGTTTGAGAAAATGCAGACAGTGTCTCTTTGGTCTGGCAAAATGGCATAATCGATGCTAGATTGTCGGATGCTCCATCATTTGGTAAAACGAGTAAACGACGAGCACTTCGTAAATAGTCCCTATGGGGTTAATGTGAGTCGATGCAATGAAAAATCGACTGTTTTTTGACTTACAAGAAATCGAGACGATGGAAGTTAACCCCTCCAAGTACATAGTCACCGCATTACTGGCTACAAATAGATAGAATATCAATTCAACAATCAAACTTGTTAGGTTCACAACAACTTGCAGAGGCAGAATGTATGTCAACGTTTCAGGCTGTAAATTATTGAGGAATTTAATTGATCCCGGTATCGATTCGTGATAAACTATATGGGATACTCACATTATGGGCGCAGGCCAACAGCAGAACACTAGCTAAAATTTTAATCTGATTCTGCAGGAACCACAGCTTTTTCAGACGTGAGCAATATATGTTGTCTGGACCCAAAATCATGAAATATATTGCGCCATAGGACGACAAAATCCCCACATAGCCCAAGATAATGCAACCCTGCCGCAAGGGAATACAACAGCAGAAAGTTTTAAGTTGAAACATAATTCAAATTAATTATACATTTGATAATTTAGACAGTATTAACAGGGCTATGTAACTCATATTCAATTTATGGATTTCTCTGTTATGAATGCGTTGCAGTAGCAATAGACAAATAAATCTGCTTTAATCATGGCACAAAATGCTAAGAGCCAAAACGGCCAACTACCAACTTAGTGCCGATTTGGCCAAAATGGCAAAAGTGGCCAAATCGACACTAAATTGGTGGATGATGCATTTGCATGAAAAATGAGTAGACGACGATCACATTGAAGAAAGTCCCTAAAATGTTATAAGATATTATTAATGTAATACATTTATATTTACAGAATGATTATGTGCTACTTACATCCAATCGAGATGAAGGAAGTTATCACTACCCTATTACCCATAAGATCATTACTGGACAACAGCAGATAGAAGACCAATTCAACTATCAAGCTTATTATGTTCACAACAATTTGAATTGGAAGATAATATGTCAAAGTTTCAGCCTATCAAAATGAAATTGGATTGGATTAATCTGTGTATCGATTCAGAACGAATTATATATGGGATACTCACATTATGGGCGCATGCTAATAGCAGAATGCCAGCTAAAATTTTAATCTGGTTCTCCAGGAACCAGAGCTTTTCGAGACGTGCACAAAATTTGGCGTCCGTGTAGAACATCACCATATATATTCCCATAAAGGAGGTTAATATCATAACATAACCCAGGATAATACAACTCTGTCGAAGGGGTATACAAAAACAACATTTCTTTAAGGGAAACATAATTCAAGTGTGATGTGTTGGATGTGATGTGATGTATTGGATGAGAAGTCTAATAATATATTTGATAAATTAGACAGCATTAACAGTGCCATGTCTACCATATATACATACAAGTATATGAAGTTGTTGGTCCTCATTCATTCATAATTGAAACACAAACACATAGCCCCAAAAATTAACGCCTAGGAGGCAATTTTAATCATTACAATTTTATTTATTTTCTTTTAAATGTATACACTAACAAAGTGGAATCGTACTTCATTGGCTGAAATTAGTAAATAAATCACTCAAATATAAAATTATATAGCTTTCCGCCTAGGATCCGTATACGTAGGATTCATTTTCGGGTGTCAAAGAAGCGTTTGTTTTCTGGAATTCTAGGAATGCGTTGTAGTAGTGAAAGTGGAATGGAAATTTGATTGCATCGAAACATTCATGCTCAAAAACTGTGGAAATCTCACTCATTCCCCTTAAGACAACAACAGCGACAACTACAACAAATTGCCTGTCATGTAATGTGTTATGAAGAAATGCTTTTAGTCGATAGTCTTTCTTTAACATGCAACAACCACAAGAGATCGAGAGAGAGAGACGCAAGTGGTGGCGAACATGCGAGAGTTCTTTTAAAACAAAAGCTGTGTTTCAGCGACATTTCTGTGTTTGTAACACATTAGTTTTGAGCTTTTTTGGCACCCAAAGCTGCAGTTATCAAGTGTATTTTGATTACAACAGATTCAACAGAAGAGAAGTGAACTATGCCAATAAAAAGGTGATTTTTAAGTTTACAATCACTTGAACACTCACTCGTTTCCCAACCTATACCATAATCCAGCTAATAGCCAACTATTTGAAGAGTTTGTACATTTAAAGCGCGCATTATAGTGCCACATATAAATCAGCATTAATTTGACAGTACGTTTTACATAACTGCACACAACAGGTGAAAGCGAAAAGCTAACTTTGCCTGCAGCTGTCAATGGTCATGGCCAGATGGGGAGTCCAGATGCAGTCGCCACTTGCTGGTCACAAAAGGGGGGCCAAACTCAGGGAAAAACTCGCCACTTGCACTCGTAAAAATTTACTACCTGCCGTCGCGTCGCCGCATGCAAAATCGAATTGTGTGCTAATATTTGGCCGAAAAGTGCACAAACGATCGCCTGGGGGACAACATTTCGACATGGACACGGACATGACGAAGTGACTGCATCGACGAAGGCGACGTGCGACTCCAACTACGGAGTGTAGAGTTTTCCCAACAATAAAACCATTTTGCATGCCCAAATTGACAATCTGCTGGTAAAGTAAGAGGGGAGCAGGAGGTTTGAGCTTTGTGTGTGTGTGATCAACATGCAATGTAAGAGAAATTGTTGACAAATGGGTAAAAATTGTCATGATTCTGAAATAAAACACTACATAAGGACAATGTGCATTTTTTGTAGTGCAAGCGCTTTTGCATTGATTTTTCTTTTTAGGCAACAAACTACAACTCATAGTTCGAGCTGGTTAACATGATTAGGCAAGGTTAACAGGTAGAGAGCGAGCAAGAAATACTAGGACAGCGAAGAGGATAAAAGCGATGGGCGTTTAGATGAGAATGCTGAGCATCTTAAGCTCCTGCACTTAAACTTAATCCGAGTCAAACAAAATGCCAACAAGTTGAATTGCAGGCTGCGTAACTTGTCAACGACAATTACGCGAATGATGCCCCAATGACTGATGGCAAAGCCCAAAGCCAAAGGCAAGGCGTCGCGACAAAATGCCACGCCATCAGCCTGCCAGAGACTGGCGACAATAAAAGTGCCCAGCAATTTGCGGACGCGTCTCTAATTGAGCTTAAAGGCTGCTTGGCCCAATGTCATGTCTCGATCGAGTCGTTGACACACACAAACACATACACCAAGGGGCAAAGCGCAGGGGGGACTATGCTAAAATGCTAAGAAACATATTAGCCGTGGCTAAGAGAAAGGTGCTTTATGCTGAACTCCATATAGTATGTCAGTGCTTTGATTTAGTCCAAAATCCGCTCGCCTGCCAGGTGACAATCAATTTGTATATTTTCGCTTGAAATTATTTCTTTAATTTTCCACACACATGCAGCCGCAAGCGAGTGGTGTGTGGGGAAGCGAGATAGCTGCCATGTGATTGGAATTTCATTTAGAAAGTTGCACCGCACAGTCACAGTCGACAAGAGTGCAGTTAACAAATTTGCATTTGCCAAACTCTGTGCGAGCAAAAGTCTTCAGATCCAGACTGAGAGACTTTTCAGACACTTTTGCGACATTCTTCAAGCTGTGCAACGCCTTTACTTTTCACTCTCTACTAGGCAGGCGGCAGGCGGCAGGCGCCTTAACTGGGTCATTTAATAATATAGATAGATAGGCACTGAGCCATTGAGGGAGCTGTGCAGGAGCGGAGAGTGGAAGCGGGAGGCGGGACGGGCTGCTCGCCCGCACGATTTCATATTCTAATTCCGTCAATCATCTGCAACTGCAACTGTGTGTCTGCCCCATAAGCTAGCGATAGCTCGTGCTCTTTCTTATTGATCTTGTTTTGTTGTTTTACTCGTTCGTTATACCCAAGTGCTCCCCTCGCCGACAATCTTATAAATTTCTCGATTTTGATCTTTAACTTGTCTCGTGTGTGCGTAGATGATTTTTGCCACTCCTTTGGGCCACGTTACTTATGACTCGACTTGACTTGACTTTACTTCAGCGTACTTTACTTCTGATGAAATGCTTTCTACTTTGATTCATTGTCTCTCTTTTCTTTTCGTTTGTGGCCTTTTCCCAAAATTCAGTTTGAAAAACGTTTGGCTTTAATGGCTTTTGATTGATTATCGCGTGCCACGCTCTGTGGGTGCTCCAGCTCCAGCTAGCTCTAGCTTCGTTTTGAGCTTCATATGTGCTGTTTGGCCCACGTTTTCTGTAATGCTTTTGTGGGTTTTTTATTGAAGTATGCTTAATTAGCTTGATGTGTGTCTGTCTGTCTTTTGTCTCTGGTATCCCTCTCTTCCCTCTCCACCTTCTCTCGTGTTGCACGTGCTGTGAGTTCCTGGTACTCAGTGTGAGCCCAGAAAAAATCCCAAGCAGTTGATGTCTATAACAACTTTGCTTTACAAGCTGTGCTCAACGGGCTGCGGGGGGGAAATTGGGTGTTGATCGCTTTCAGCTTTAACAATTGCTGTGCACAATGATAATGCGAGCAAATCAACCTAACAAGTGCATGAGCAATTTAAACTATTTTAAATAGAAGCAAACTCTCTAAGAGGCAGCCTTGACTTCTCTAACTTTAAGCAATCCATCTCAGCTAAACGAGAGTTTGAAAGCTATTTTCTCTTAAATGTCATTTTAATTAAAGCTCTTTGAATGAAAGCTATAACTAACATGGCGAATAAAGCAACATGCAAAGTGCATTAAGACATAAAGCGCTTTTTAAATGCAATATAAATCTTAAAACTGTTAGAATACAGTTGTTGTTAACTGCGGTTCAACTGCAATCTTGCCATCAAATCTACTAGCATTCTAAGGAGTAGCAATTGATTTATGTATTTTAAAAATTCGATCGTCTTAGCCGCTTGTTCAGGATGTTTTTTGCATAGCAGCTGTAAAGTTTCGTTGGTCAGCTCATTAGCCTATGCGTTAGCTGTCCTACGCACTCCTTTTTAGACCAGCCAACAACCTTTGGGCTGCACATAAAAACTGTTGCATTGTCTGTGGCACAGTGGCCAGTGGAGGGAGCAGCATCTGTGTCTGTGTAGCTGTGGAGCCTCCTTGTTGCCTCCTGTGGCAATGGCCAGTGATGGTGGGTGATAAATGTTTAGAGGCGCGCGTGTGCAGGCAGCAAGCAGCTTCCATTGAAATTAGTTATTCACGCGGATCGTTTAAGGCAATCCAACACCAAGAGGCAACTTGCAACTGGCAACTGGCAACTGGCAACTTGCAACCACAGCGGCGACTGCGACTCTTTGGTCATGGCTTGTCAGTGATGCCTTGTTGTTGACTGTGGCCTCTGTTTTGTGGCTGTTTCTGTTTGCTGTTGCTGTGTAGCTGCGGCTATTGTCGCCGCTTTTGTTTTAATGATCGTGCCTCATGGTGTCTTCGCTGCCTGCTGCTCATTTACCGCTGCTTTGCTGCAGTTTGTTGCGGCAAAACGGGATGACTTCAGTGGCATTGGCTTTGCCACCGTTGCCGGCTTATCAGTGCAACATTTTGCATGTTGCAGGCAAACAAAAAGCACGTTCAACTTCATGGGCATTTGTCACAGTCCCCCACACACAACACACAACACACAACACACACACACACCTACCTAGAGAGACGGACACTTTACATGTGTCTTTGTTTTTTTTCCTCCTTTTTTTTATGTATGCTTTTAGCCATTTTATCGTCGCTTTGGCTACTGCGGCGCTCTGAGCCTTTTTTTCTAATGGCTCATTTCGTTGCAACAACAACAATGGTAATTAACCTGTGCATGTTAATGAACTTCAAACCTGCCCCCAAAGCCAAGCGTTATGCAGATTTTTGTCTCCGAAAACGAGGCAACAAAAGTCGAGATTGGAGAGTGGAGAGTGGAGAGTAGAGAGCGGGTTCGCCTCATTCGCTTGGCGCTAATGCAAATCGTCGGTGTGTGCTCCGGAATTTTGAGACAAAATGAGGTTGTTGTCGTGCCGTTGACAATCTAATTAGAATACAAAATGCTTTTAGCCAATGTTAGCAGACAACACGGTCTACAGTTTCAAGTTCATGGTGTTGACATATGTAGCTAGGCCAAACCCAGAGCAAAAGCCAAAGCCAAATCACAGCCCCAGCCAACTGTCAATTCTCGTTCGCCATCTGCCAACTGGGATCTGTTAATGGACTCTCCACGCTCTAGCCGCTTAATACCTTATTGAAATCATATAAGGCTGGCCATAACCATACAATGTTTGCATTTTGGATTGCGATTAGATGGAAAGTGGAAAGCTTCGATTGAGATGCACCGATGATCCCGCTGACATTGCCTCAAAGGGAAAACTGTCAGGCTGCCTCCTGGCATTCATAATGAGTGGAAAGTTGTCAAGAGCACAGCGAATGTTTAAGATCCGATAACTTGTCATTGATTATAAATTTGTATGACAACTAAAGCTGTGCACATTTAATTTTAGGGCGCACTTGGAGGACAGAAAACAAAGAGATTTCATCTGAAAGCTTTTTAGGAGTAAAAAGAGTTTTTCATTTATTTTGATACCATGTTGGCAGATGCTCCGAACGGCATTCAAATAGTTAGCTAGCTGCTAGCAAATAAAGTTTCCACTGTGTGTCAATATAAAATAAGTGAATGAGTGCAGAGAATCAACTGAATATATGTACATATGGATACAAATAATCCCTGTTCATTGAAGTAATGCAATTTGTTGATTCTGCTGACCTTACAGCTGCTCTTGAAATCGTTGGCCTGCATATAAATGCAATTGGAACCCATTTCCTGAGCCACAACTCTTAGCACACCACAAATTGCACTCACACAGCATCGAGGCACTCATAAGCGTGTTGCAAGTTCACACAGATTGCATCACATAACCTCATTTCGCACATTTTGCACAAATATTGACTTGGGCTGCTTGTTGTTTGCTCGGATCAGTGGCAACAGCAGAGCCACAGTTTGCTGCAGTTGCAGCAGTTACGCCAGTCTGCTGACGTTGCCTTTGGCCCCCAACGAACTTGGCTAAGTGGCACACTTGGAGGCAACTGCAACATCGAATCGCAATTGCAGCAAATTGGCAAGAAGCAACAGCAACAGCAACTGCAACTGCAACAACAAAAACAACAACAAGACGACTAGGCAACAGGCACAATGGGGTCAGTCTAGGGCGATGGCATTGTCGATGCGATGCACAAGTTGCGCCTTGGCCATGTTCTCTCTAATGTCAACTCATAATGCCAGAATGGAAAGCAACGTGAAGGAGCAAGATGCTTAATGTTTTTGGGCTGCTGACCCACAAAACACCGCAATTGTTGTTGATGTCACTTCTCTGGCTGCTCGACACGACGAACTCTTGCCCATGCATCTAATGTCCCCCTCGGCAACGCTTCCACTCAACTCCATGCATATAGTCTCAATTTGGTAAATTTGTGTGCATTGACCAAGTGATCAAGCTGCCTCAGAGCCATAATAATAACAATTGCATGAGAATGAGACAAAGTCCGTTGCCTAAAATGCTTTCTAGGGGCGTTCCCACCTGATGTTACACCATCTACAGCTACAGCTCCAAAAACAGATCCAAAAACACACAACAACAACAACAAAAAAATGGCTAACAGAAAAAACAACCATCGACTGTTTGAAATTTGTCGCCGTCCTGCTACATTGGCCGTGTTGCAGCTCCTTGTAACTGTCAGGGCACAGCAAAAAAACAAAAAAAAAAGCAACAAAGAGCGGGAAAAAAGAAATCATTAAATTCAAAGAAAATAAAAATACGAAAAGGGTACCAAGGCAAAAGGTTACAGGTACAGCAATACCAACAACAACAACAACAACTGCAGTAAACAAATGAAATAAATGAGACGGCAAACAGAGCGCTGTGAAGTCGACGATGAAGTGCTCTTTTAGAAATACACTTCTAGGTAAAAGCAACTGCATAAATATAATAAAGACTTAAAATAGTTGAATGTATTGGGAGATAAAAAATGTCTGCTAAAGTCTGTCTTTGCTTAGCGGTCAGTTCACCGCCAAATTGGCCGCATAGATCAATTGCGACTAATTTGATCGTAGCTCATAGCTTATCACGAAGCAAACAAACAATTTCTGTAGAACTACCCTCTGGCCACTCGAAGAGCGCAACAAAGTTGTTGGACTCATTGCTTTGAGGGAGCAAACTTGGCCAACAGTCGCGGCGAAAGAAACAAATAAATCTGACAAGAGTTTGCAACCTGGAGTCGCTGCTTTGGCTTTTGCTTTAGCTTTGACTTGACTTTAGAATACACCCAAGCGATGATGAAGTGATTTTGGGTGGCAACGGGCGGAGAGAGCAGCCGGCGAGGGTCGCCAATCGGCAAGTCGAGATTTTGGATTTTTGGGTAATGCTGGCTGCCTAAGGAATTGCGGTTTGAAGTCAACTTAAACTTCAATGCGCACGCGCTGCCTGCCACTTAACGAGGAGGAAAGCAGGCAGCGGCAGCAAGGAGACAGTTTGCCAGCCATTGCTGCCTTTTGAGGGCGTTGCGGTGTCTCGCTGTCGCTTTGTGGCAACTGCAACAGGGAAAAAAGAAGGTGACAAAGTCACGAAATTCTTGTCAATTTTCAACTACAGACCAATTTGTTTGTCTTCTCATTTTTTTTTCTCTTCTTCTGTTTTGCGGCAGGCGCAAAAACTCTACAGAAAAAAAGTACAAATCAAATAAAAAACAAAAAAGAAAAGAGCAAAAAACATCGTGACAAATCAGGCTACCAAAATTGGGCTCAAAGCGCACAGTTAACGTCTTGGCTTGGGCCAAGGCTAAGGTACGACGAGTTAGTAGCCCCCATATCAATAAGTTTTTCCCATCCCCATTTCCCAAAAGCAGCGACGGCGACGATGACGACGCCTCCATATCAACACCTTCTACACTTGGTTGAGTTGGACTGCAACAGTTAAATTGCTTCCCAGGATGGGGCGCAAAACTTCTTGAAGCTTGGATCTGATTTTGGTCATGTATGAGGCCAAATGAAATTGTCTGGCACGCTAAGTGTTTTCTTCAGTTTCGGCCTGCCTTATATAGGCGATTGATTGCTCCACTAACATAATCCATTGCGGCAAATGTTCGCCGCAGCCGACTTGAGACGTTGCAGCGTTTGCGCGGCAACATTCTCTCAACATCAAACAAAATTCATTGGCTGCAGTCTATGCCACAAACATCTTGCCACAATAAATTTCAATTACTTACCTACATTTTAAGACACTTTTACCGCTAAAAGTATTTAATGTTGTTGTTATACGAGTGCTCGTTGTTTCTGCTTGCTGCTCTTGCTGCTGCTGCTGCTGCTGTTGCTGATGCTGATGCACTAACATTGTTCATTTTTGACAACAGGCGTGAGAGGAACTCTTGCTGCATTGCTGAGAAGGTGCAACAAATAACAAACTCTCGACTGTGGGTCAGCAGAGCGACAACTTTTTAATGGGACAGCTCGAAAAGCAAAAAATAAATCATTATTCTGCGCCATAACCATTTGTTTAATGGGGAATTTTTTGCAATAATAAATGCAATTAAATTGAAGCAATTCTGTGCGATTGTGGAATGCATAAATACAATAAAATGCATATTAATGGATGAATCATAAAAGTCTAACAAGTTTACATAACACATAATAAAATGTACAGGTTTTTTTTAAGCTCACAGAAACAATTTAAATCTCCATAAGCTTTTCCTTTTCAGCGTCAGTCTTGTGGCCAATGAGTGAAATATATATTCGAAAGTCATGAGCAACCAGAAGACGAGACAACGAAATTTCAGCGATGAAGCTATAGCTGCTCAACATGAAAAATCAATCATGTCAATACGCGGAATAAGATGTTGACAAGCGGCGCTCAGATCAAAGCCTTCAAAGGTCCAGAGCGCAAACTATGGAAACAGGAGTCGGCAGCAAGTTGCATGAAGTTGCATGGCAGCTCGGCCAACTGGTAAATGCGCAACAATATTTATGTGTGCATGTGATCGACGCTTTGGGGATGACAAATCCAAATCCAAGCCAGAGATCCAAGCAAGGGGAGAGCTCAAAAACATTCGATGCCCATATCACATTCTGGACCGCCCTGGCGACCACACCCAGCGTCGGCTACCACTTGATCCTGGTCTAGCGCCAAAGCTGCCAACTTGCCAATCGCCCAGGCGACTTCAGCTTCGACTTCAACTTCAACTTCAAGCTGCAACTGCAACAGCAACAGCCACAGCAACTGCCACTGCAACTTCAGAGCACACAGCGCCACATGTTCGCGATTCGTGCTTGTTGTTTTGATTTACTCTGGCACTGGCTTTATTTATAGACGACGACTGTGCCGCTTCGCCCTCCCCTACCCTACCCTCCCCTCCCCGTCCCTGTCCTCCCCCATTCCCGGCTCAAGCTGCTCGTCTATGCGGCACAGAGTCGGGCCCCCTGTTGCGTCATCCATCCGTCCGGTGGGTGGCTCTGGCCGCCTTAGTTGTCCCGCCGACTCCTTTGACTGCACTCGCTTTTTAATTTGGCAAATTTATACACACCACGTTGCACAGTAGTTCACAGTTGTGGTTGCTGCTGCTGCTGTTGCTGTTCACAATTGGTTTATTATACGCAAGCGATCATTAAGGTGTTGTGCATGACTCAATGTTACCCAGTGTGAAAAATACTGTAGAATTGCTATAGGTTGCACGTAACTTAGGCATTAATTGGCTGGCACTTATCATCCATTATAATAAAGTAATAAGTTTCTATTCAGCAAGTTAAACGAAACTTTGTAGCTTGCTAATAAATTGGGAAGAAATTCATTTTTAAGAGTATTCCAGTTTCTTAGCTTGATATATCCACTTGCCGCTTTATTGCTGGGTATTCACAGTTAATGTTTGCCGCCGCCTGTTGCTCATTTCCACTTTCAGACCACCCACAGCCTCAAATTTCAACAAATTTACACACACAACAAACACAGGCGCGCAGCTGCCCAAAGTAAGCGCAGCGAATTTTTAAAAAAGCGTCGTAATTTTTCAACTGCAAAATCTCCAAGCACACACACACAGAGAGAGAGAGAGAGGGAGACAGAGAGGGAGGCAGAGAGGCACAACAACCGTCAGCTTAATTAATAGATTTATCGCTATACCTGCATATCATAACAAATTGGTAACGAATTAATCCTTTCAGGCGTGTAAATCGAGCACACACACACACACACACACAGACAAATACACAGACGCTTTACAACAATTGGCGGGCATAATAATACGCAGCGATGCACCAGCAGTCGAGGCAGACGTTTAAGCAGCTGGCCGTGAGCCTAATGAGGCCCAGCTCCTCATTCGAGTTTGTCTGTCCATTCAGCTCAATAAAAAAGAGTAAAAACTGCATTACACAGCAGGCAGGAACAGCGGCAACAGTCGGCAGTCGGCAGTCGGCCGTCAGCAGACCCCCAAGATGCCTAAGATCTCCGTTGGCCGTTTGCCAAATATGGTTTAGCAGCTAAACCATTGTTCCGGGCCATCTTCTTAAGCCAAAGTTGCGATATTTAAAATTTATGTGCACCTCTGCCACTTTTTGCTACGAAATAACAGTCGAAAAACTGCGAAGAGATACCTAAAACACGATTTCAGTTGGCTGACTATGAGAATACCCAGTAAGCGAACTAGAACAACTACGATGCAAGAAAGAAACGCTTTAGAAAGTATTATTAAACTTTGTATACTGTGTATACATATTTCAAGTAATTTAATACTTGAATTTGAATTCAAGTCCGCATTAGTTTTTAAAGTCATAGCCTATAGCTTGTCTGGCTTGCGCTCTGCATACCCGATTCCGGTCGCAGTTAGAGCATATTGCCACTAGGAAGGAACCTGTGGGTCTCTCGCTTTGGCCTCGCTTCGCCAAACGCTTCGACAGGCAACACATGTTCGAGCTGCGCCTTGGCGTGTGTTTATCTTGGCCAGGCTTTAATGATGATGCTGTTGATGCCACTGTCGCTGACGTTGACTCTGCGCCTTCCAACTGCCAGCTTGGCTACCGTGCTCCCCCCTCCCACTTATTTCTGCCCCTTCTTGCCCTTCTCCTAGACAACTAGCGACTACTGTGTGGAAGCTGTCCAAACTGATGCTCGCTACCTTTCGGTTCCATGTGGGCTTGATTTAGAGCAACGCTTTCCAACTCTTTGTTACAAATGCCCATTGACCATAATGATGATGAAGCTGATCATCATAATGATGTTTGCCGCCGAAGAAGTGGAGTTATGACTTGAACTTTGCTACTTGAACTTGAAGTTTAGCTGAGCATTGGCAAAGGGCCAGCTAAATAGTTTTGCGGTTCAAGTACCGCTAAAGTTCGACATAAGAAGCTATCAAAAAATACAAGGGAAATTGTTGAAAATCGAGCATGTATTTGACCATTCCTCTTTTGTTATCAGTGGTCAAGTCCAGACACTACTGATTGGCGGGGATTTACAATTACTTTGTAGCAAGACTGTCTATCAGTTGCCTGGCAATAAAGTACAAAATATAACATGTGAGGTAGCAAATCAATTGGCATATTTATCATGTATTAATAAAAGTATATTCCATTCCTTCAAGTAAATCTTATCTGTATTTTAATTGAATTTTAATAACTTTTGCCTGATAGAACATCGTCATCACAAATATACCCCTTAAACTCGTATTCCGCTGAAGTATTTTCACACAGCCATATCTAATCAACAACATTGATAAAGCCAAAACAAAACCTTGCGGACCACACGCCTTTTACTCAGTACATTACCATGGCTTTTTCAAAAGAGACGTGGTTCTTTGCCCTTTGTTGCCAATTACTGCTCTGCGTTGGCTTCTCTAAGGATCTCGCTGGAGCGCAGATTAAGGAATTCACAAGCCTATCGGTGGATCAAGCCCCTGACTTTGCAGACTATCCTGAAAGTTATCGCGTTATCGTTAACGGCATTCCCGATAAGAACTTCACGGGAATTCGCAGTGCCTTCCAATGGAGTGTTGGGCCAACTTTGAAAGATGGAGGCATTAACAACATCATGATATTTGTAATATATCCCACGGAAAACCGTTTCTTAAGTGGACAGATTGGAATATATAGTAGCGGCTCACAAATCGGAGTATATTTAACAATGCTCTGGCCAAGAAACTTTCCTTCATTCAGTTGCTCGAACAATTTTAGCGCCTCCATCGATAGTGTGATGTGTTTTAATTCCAACTATACCCTGATTTCAAATGCGATTTACTTTTTCGATGTGGAAATCAATAATGACACAATAAGTGGCTATATATCAGATCCTCAGGACGATCCCACCGCTATGGGAAATACCAGCTTGCCGCGCACATTGATTGGTGAAATTAAATGGTCCAGTAATCTGAGCAGGATACAACCTGAAGCTTATTCAGTGGAAAATAATTATGGATCATCGTGCGGCAATACGAGTGAAATTACAACATTCAACTACGCCCCAGAGTCATACAACAACGTGGAGAGAGCAACGCATACCTACAATAGCATGTACACAGTTCTCAACTACATATGCGACCCAGAGAATACAATTGCAATTACGGATTGGAATAACAAAATTGGCATTTATATCTCAAAACCATCAATACCCGTCAATAGCACAGGCACCGACTCTGCAAGTTCCTTGCATTTAAACGCTCTAATTATTTGTTTATCCATTTTCTTCGTAGTGCTACGAGCCAACACCTTTTAATTATACAAGTTATTTAAGCATCTACACATTTATTAATATTGATGACCAATTGAACACTATTATCAGCAAGCATATGACTCAGAGACTGCGAAAATAGAATTCTAATCACATTGTTGTACGTAATCAAACCAAATAAAGCTAAGAATACAAAATGTATTTTAAAACCTATGAAACAATTTGAAAGCCTTTTAATTGTTACTTACTGTCTCCTGTCTTTCCGGAAGCCGGGAATACGTCATATTATGGCATAACTTGATGTAGTTTTGTTGATGCACAGATCAAATGCTGCCTTTCGCAAATCAATTTATTCGAATGCCAAAGCAATGAACTTACAAATACCCTTTTGCAAAGTTTACGACGCTGGTTGGTTTGATTAGTCTGTCAGAAAAATCCCAAAAATGTCGTTTAGCAGGTGAAGAACCTTTTGGTAAATTATACATATTATCTGTTTTTATTTTTCGTTATCAATTGATCTATTTATCATTTTGTTTTATTATACACCTGATCTGCACTATCTATATTACTATATACCCTGCGACCATAAAATGTCATCACTTAACGACACCTTATCATTGGCAATATGCTGATAAAGCCGTTATAACGCTGCTGACAATTCTACTCAATTCAGTGTACGACTATGAGTTACTCACAGAAGACGTGTTTGCTTCACCTGCTCGGTGTTTTCCTGCTTTGCAGTGGCGTTTTGGCCAAAACCAAAATCACAGATCCTTCGAAGATTTTAGTTCAGACTCCGGCGTCGGCACAACATCCTGAACAGCAGATTGCAACAAATCTGGCTAGTGGCATCTCTACATATCCTGAAGAATTCCGTATAACGATTCACCAAATTGACTTCACCAACTATACTGGAATTCGCAGTGTATTCCAATGGACGATTGGCAATTTATCGAATATTGGGGGCATTCACAATGCTCTGGACTTCTTTATCGATGACGCAGTCAACCTGCAAAGTCTGAGCGGTCAGATTGGTATTTATACCAATGACTCGCGAGTTGGAGTACATTTTTCTTTGGATTCGATTGAAAGCTCTACGCCAGGCACCAATTTTACCTGCTCGAACAACTTTACACTCATCAACGGCACTCATGCGTGTTTCAATTCCAGCTATACTTTGATATCGAATGCGGTTTACTATTTGGATGTGGAAATCCAAAATAATACCGTACGTGGCTATATATCGGAGCCCCAAAGTAATCGCAGTGATATCTTCAATACAAACTTAAAACGCACACTGATTGGCGAAATTAATTGGAAAAACCAGCTCAAAGATTTAAGACCCTTTAGCTACTGGATAGCAAATTCGAATGGCGGTTCGTGCAAGAATTTAAGTGAAGTTAGCACTTTTAATTTTCCTCCAGTGTCATACAAAGCTGACCCCCTTGCGATCAAGATCGTGAACAGATTTTATAGTAGTTCCAATATTAACACCACAAACTGCGGACCACAGAATGTTATCGCGTTGTCGAATTGGTCAAACAGCGTTGTTCTCTACATCTCAAGACCTCCTGCAATAATCGATGCGACCGGACAAACAAGTGCCTGAAAAACGTCGAGTATTAAAATGTTGTTCATCTAATCACTGCACGTGTTGTTATCTAAATTTTGTCAACGACAACGACAACGAAACATTGAAAATAAATAATCAGAATAATGATAATGAATTTTTAATCTTGTTGTCGCTATAATAATTGCCAAGCCTCAATAGATTAAAGAAATTATATATGGCCTCAGCTAGTGATAACTCCAATTCAGTTCTTCCCCCGCTTTTTAGGAAAATGAATTTTAAACAAGTTGATAAGCAGTGTATGATAAGCACATAAAAGTTTGTTAACTCAATTCTTAATTTCTGAAACTTTTCAATTGGTTATGTGATTCACGAATATTTTCAGACAAAACAATTTGTTTTATAGATTATAGCGACTAATTTACAAATCTTTTATTGTACTTAACATAATTTGAAGCACTTTCAAATGTATTTGCACAACCGTTGAATTGTGTTTAAAGGCCACAAAATCAAATGACAATAATTAACACTCTTTAGAATTTGAGACGCCCTGAAGTTGAAGCAAGAAACTAACTATAAGTGAAAAAAGAAAAAGAATTATATAATTAAATTTTAATTAGATAACTTGCACATTTTTCGATTTTGCGTCTGCATTGTAGCGTTTACTTTTGCCAATATTGCATTTCTATTGAGCCAGGCACAGAGCTCACCACAGGAGAACATTCACATGAGTTTGGCTAACATGCAACTGCCACAGCAACGACATGGGGGCAGCCAACGATGCCGACGCAAGTGAAAATTGCATTTGGACGTTTGCATTTGACTGTTTTGCAATGCAAAACAGTTGCACGACAATTGCCGACCAAAAGCGGGCAGCACACGCCCTAAACAAAACAGAAAAAAAACAAAACACAAAACAAAACTAAACGCCACAAATGAAAACTAATGATTTTCACTTTATGAGCAGATCAGGGGGACGGGAGTGGAGGGTAGGGTTGGGGAGGGGAGAGAAGGGCGGCGGGGTGTGTAGGAGAAAATGTGGCAAATGCCGCACGCAAAACTCGCAGCACGGAAGCGAATGCTAAAAGTCGAAGCTAAAGCTGAAGCTGAAGCTGGAACTTGGCATGGAAAATTTGAAATTTAATCGCTAGCAATTAATTTGGCCCAAATGCAGCGACGACGACCAGGCAGCGAGGCAGCAGCAATCCAAGGCGCCCCCACAGTCAGGCAGCTGTGCCCGCTGTGTTGCATCGAGAGTTGGGTCACTCTCCATGCTATATATAGCAGCTAGATAGACCCCTCGCATGTCCACCTGTATCTGTATTGAAGTCTCTGTCTGTCTGTCTGCCTGTCTGTTTGTTTGTGTGTGGTCCAGGGAACGTTGCACGTTCGACATTTGGCAACTGGTCGCTGTCGCTGTCGGTGGCCGAGGAAAATTGAAAAATTAACAAGTATGAAAAGTGCAATTAAAGTGGGCCACAATCGCCGACGCAGTTGGTAATACGAGAAGGAAAGGTAGTCGCTAGCTAGGCGAGAGGATGACAACGTTCAGTTCGATTGCCAACTTGGCGTTGTCTCTGCACCTGAAGCCGACCAAATGTAGTTGCCACTGGGCGGCTTATTAATCTGCTTTTAATTGCAACTACAACTACGCCATGCCACGCTTGGGTACTTGTTGTGGCTCCTCCCGTTTTGCCAATTGCCGTGTGATTAATGTGCGCCAATTGTGAAATAAATGTGTTGTTGATGTTTCTCTTGCCCTGGGTCTGTTTGGCACAGCCGCCTCCAGCCTGCAACCTGCCCCATGCCACATGCCCCATACCCCTGCTGAACAAACCATACTCCACGCTGGACACGGGTGTTGCAGGTTTCTTCTTTGGCTCTGGGCAACCATCGTTTGCCAGCCTTGGCTAATTGAATTATTGGCAGGGGCAAATTTGTGGCAGACACACATTCATATCCAGGGAGGCGTGTCGCAAACTAAAGTGCGGCCGGCTTATTGATTGTTGTTTGCTCAGAGGCGCCGCGTCGAAGACATTGTAGCCACATGCAACAGGCAACAGGCAGCAGCAGCGCATAGCCAAATGCTAACAGATATTTTGCACCCCAATAAGATTATATGACCAGAAATAATATTGTTGTGCAGTTAAAGAGACCCTTTGCTACAACAAGTGTAGGAAAATTAAGAAGCACTTACCTTATTTTTGTATTAAATTTTTTGCTGCACTATCATCACAATAATAATCATATTTTTGAGTATCATCTGCCATAATTTGACGTCGGCTCAAAGCTCTATCTGATTGGAACACACACAACCAATAAAGGCAGATTGCTATTTCACTTAGAGTAATGCAATCAGCTTCTGCAAGTTGGCGATTGCAACATCGGATTAGAGCACGCAAAAAACAAAACAAAAATAGGCAGACACAAGCTGCTTGCTGTTTCACTTATGCCAAAAGCTGAATCTTATTGGCACACACAAAAAAAAAAAAGATTTTCAGGCAACACAGAATTAAACGAATTACACATTCTAAACGCGAGCAAACGATTTGCTAAAAACACAACACTTACATTAAAACGTGCATCTATATTTTGGGAGCACGAAATTAAATGCAATGATCATAAATGCGCGTAAAAGACGTGTAAGCAATGCGTATGAGCGCGATAGCATTAGATAAAATGGCGCCAGAAAACGAAAGCTGGACTTTGGATGCAGGCGAAAAGCAACAACAATGCACTGCAAATTAAGAGAAAATGGATTTAAGCAAATAAACTTCAGTAGGTTTACTGAATTTCACTGGCACGTTGTGCGATGTATAACCACCGACCGTTTAGCACATATTTTATGCCAATTGGACCGATTAAATTTCGATTTTCAAGTATTAAACGCGGAGCAACGACACGAAGCGTACGAAAGAAAACCGATAGGCAAGTTGTACTGCACGATAAACGATACGCGACGGGGGTAAAAGAATCGAACAGACGAGTGCTAGGTGGGGAGATAACAAATCGATAAAGCGTCCTTGAAAGTGCACAGCGTGTTTAACTATCGATTTCGAATATTGCGCCATTAACATAAATCTAGGCGATAATGGGCCAACAATCCGCGGGCTTCTGGGCTTCTTTTTGGTCTGCTCTGGCCTGCAATATAAACCCTGCAATTACGCAGCAAATTAAAATCAAATAATTTACAGAGCAAATTCGCCGAGCCATAAAAATCACATGCAAATTATAGAGGCTGCAAACTGCAGGCTGAGAAATTGTTGCAATTTACGCGACGGCACAGCAGCAGACCATCGTTGCTGCCACTGCTGGTGCTGCAACCTCGGTTGCAGTGACGCCGCTTGCGGCGCTTCAATAAAGCCCCCTGCCCAATAAAGCCTTAAACAAATGAAGTTATTTGAGCCAATAAAAAATGGCAGCCCCCAAGATGACGAGGAGTGCATCCGACGGCGCATGTCAAAGGGAAAAATGACAAGTAAGCAAGCTACTGTGGAGCGTGCTTGACTGCAAGACACCCGATAAATTAAATAAAGAATAAGTTTGGTAATTAATGTTTTTATTTTATAAAATAAACAAAAAAAAAAATAAATAGAACTTAAAAATATACAAATAAATAAATTTAAAAGATAAATAAATTTCCCTACACCAAAACAATTTATGCCTGTCATAATTGTTTGTTTGTTACTGCAGTTACAACAAATAGCAATTAAATAAACAAAGAATATTATACAAAAATTCAAAAGGAAATAAAATAAATGATTTAATAAATAAACAAATAAATAATTAAGAAAACCCTTTCATTATATCTGAGATCAAGACGATCAGACGAACGGATCTATAAACTATATATCGACACACTTTTTTTTCATGTATTACATTTCCGCTGGCGCTTGAGTTAAATTCCCTTCTATGCTGTTGGATGGCCGGTAGCGAAGTGGAAAATGAAAAGGGAAAGTTGCGACTGAGGCCCGTGGAAAAGCGCTTTGTCTTCTCGAGAAGACGCTGCCACAACACAGCACAACGCAAACAGAACGCAAACCGAAACATAAATGCAACAACACAAGCACAACAAGTGCCATAAATATTGACCTGCTTCCAGGGCTGTGGCGCACTCTGGGGCTGCCTCCGATCGGCTGCCACTTGGCAGCATCTCGGCAAAGTTGGCAACTTGTTCTGTTTGCAGTTCTCTTCTTGGCCCTTTCAGCTTTTGCTTAATGCACACCTTCGAGTCGGAGGCAATTTGTTATTGTTATTGCTGGTCTTGCTGGCTTTTGGCTGGTCGAATGTTAATTATATGGCAACATGACTCTGGCTTATTTAAAGCTTTATTTATTAAAGCATTTAATGTAAATTGTTTGTAAATGCCAGAGGCTATCATTACAGTTTGACAGAGACGCTTTACCGATATTATAAATGTATGTATGCATATAAATCAATTCCGAAATAAAACCACCACCAGCCAACAGCAACAACATTAACAACAACAACAACAAAAAATCCTCTTTCATACTAATTAATATCAATGAGGAATGTAGAATGTTTATTTTCCATATTGCCAAAAGTTGATTCAGTCAACACCCACGAAGATGCAAGTCCCGACTCCGAAGAAAGGACCGACGATGAAATTGCATTTAATACCAGTCAGCCATGAATTTTGCAAGGGTTAAATAATTTAGTGAGTTGCAGAAAGTGCATAAACACAAATAACAAATTGGTGGGAAACGAAAACAATAAACAAGAATCGAAGATAAATTAAACTGTGGGTCAAAATCAGTTACAAATATTTTCAGAATGCCTTAAGTATCGTAGCTTCAAAAAATAAAAATTTGCATCTTCAAACGGAAATTTTTAAGCAGGCAAACTAGTTTCGAGTTCAGCTTACCGGGTATTTGGCAGTTGTGCATGTACTTTTAAGCTGTTCTCATTGCGTTGCGCATATTTGATGCGCATAAAGTGGATCATAAAGTAATTAATGCGCTAAAATGCGACATTAAAACGCTGCAGGGCAACAAAATTTCTTCTGCCTCAGTCTCAGTCTCAGTCTCAGCCTGAGTCGCAGTCGCAGTGTTGCATCTTCGTGGGTTGCCCCACAACAATAACAACAACTAAGCGACTGCAATCAATCTTTGGGGCAGGCGTTTTCAGGGCGTGTTCTGTGTGCTCTGCGTTGCACCTACGCCTTCCCTTTTGTGGCAACTGCGCCCAGTCTGCGTTGCGTTGCGTTGTTTTCGTTGTTGCCGCCGGCTGTGTTGACTTGAAAAAGTCAAGAAGATTAAGACCCTAACCACAAAAAAATAAAGAAAGAGATCCCCATAATAATTACAGACTCGACTTGATATTTTGGCATGCGTAAAAATTCTGGCAACGGTGCTTTCCCGACCGCTGTTCCCGGTCTTCTGACAGCGACTGACAGACAGCAATTGCCAAATATAATAAATAATTAGCCAGGACGCTGGGCGTGCCAACGGTTCTGCAACCGAAGTGACGTGGCTTGCATTAAATCAAATATTGGCTAGAGAAAGTGCGGCCTGCGACCCAATTGGCCAGAGATAAGACAGTGTTGTAAAGTGTGCGAGTGCGTGTGCATGTTCTTAGATAAGCTCACCAATTTGAGTAAAAAGCTCTCTAGCTCACGCTAGTCATCTCACGCTGCACAGCAGTTGCGCAACGGTTGAGTTCGAGAGCGGGAGAGCGCATCACAAAAGCTCTCACAGCTGATAAGCTGTCAACGTCCGCATCAGCTGCTGTTGCGTGCTCAGTCTACATTAAGCAGTCTGTAGTAGCAACAGGTGCGGAGCATACTTAATCAAATCAATTGTGATTCTTATTCAGCATGTCGACAATTGTTCGCAAACTAATCAGCACTACAAATGCCGCAAAGCCGGTAGCGCCATACAAGTAAATACAAATACTGCATGCGTCTGAGAGTGAGAGAGCAATGTGAACTCATTCTGTTTCGTCTTTTGTGTGTGTTTGTTGCAGCCAAGCTGTGGTGGCCGATCGCACTGTTTATGTCTCCGGCTGTTTGGGCTTGGACAAGGCCACCATGCAATTGGTGCCTGGCGGCGTCACCGAGCAAACCGAGGTGGCGCTACAGAATCTGCAGAACGTACTTAAGGCAGCCGACTCCGATGTCGATAAGGTGGTGAAGAACACGGTGTTTGTTAAAGATCTCAACGATTTTGCAGCGGTCAACGAGGTGTACAAGCGAGGTAAGACCTTTTCGGTTATTAGTCGGCGATAAGGCATCCAAACGAATTTCGCACTTATCAGCTCGTCTAATAAATGCCGCGCCCAACGATCGTAAACAACACAATTAAATGACGCTTATCGCTGCTCTTTCCAGTGTTCAACAAGGACTTTCCAGCTCGCAGTTGTGTCCAAGTGGCGAAGCTTCCCATGGACGCGTTGGTCGAAATCGAGTGCATCGCTTTGACTGGCACCGTTCACACGGTGCGCAGTGAATAGCAATTAAAGCAGTCCAAGCTGTGAACAAAAAAAACAAATAAATGTAATTACATTAATTAGTTGTTGTCTCGTGTATATTTATTTCATAATTTCTGGCTTGCTGCGTGGCCTGATCAAAATACTAAGGACATTGGCATATGCTCTAGTGTGGCTGGTCACACTGGTAAAATGCTGCTGCGTGCGCAGGCGTCGCTAATGTGAAGTCTTATGTAAAATTGAAAGCCTCACGTGGGGACACGGCAAACAACTTTGCATTTAAACCTTATATAGTTTACAATTTGCTGCAGCGCGGCAATTTATCTTTGTTTTGGCTGTTGTTGCTGTTGCTCTTTGCTGTTGCGATCGCAGTTGTGGCTGCCGTGCGGCTTTTGTGTTATATTTCATCAAATGTTGCTGCATAAATCATTGGCAACATTCGCCACAAGTTTTTGGCAATGTTGCTAACGGTAGCCGGTTAGTCAGAGGCGCCTTAGACAAAGCGTTTATTTCACATTCAAATTTAAAAGTTATTCATAATGCCGACAACTTGCTGCTGCTGCTGTTGTTGTTGTTGTTGCTGCTGTTGCTGTTGTTGTTGCTCCACATTGATGCGGCTGCCTTTCAGGCCAGTCCATTTTTGGGGTCGTTTTTCGATTTTGCTCATTGAAATTTCAGTGAATTTGTCTGCCACTCGACGCTGTTGCATGATTTATGCAGCTTGTTGCAAACTGTTTTGCATGCACTGGTGTGAATTTGAATGCTTTTCCCCATGCTGCACGATTATCGCGCCTTTTCAGTTATACCTCGTTCCCATTTAAAACGAGGAAAACTGGGTAAATTCGATATGAATTTTATTTACAATTTTAGTAGTCAAAATCAATTAAATCAATTTAATAGTGATAATATCTTGTCGAAATTAACCCATTATACTTATGTAGAATCAATCATGAATGCTTTCCGTTGTATGTAGTGTTTTAGTTTTATATGTAATGTCAATTTTACTTTCATTACAAGCCAATTTAACAATATTGTCTCTTTTAAATTTGTGAAAAATTTAAAAGTGCTCAAGAAAGCGTAAGTTCAATTGTTAATTTGACAAATCTGAAAGTACCCTCTACTAAATAAATCCTGAATTACATAAAAGTTGAGCGAATAGGGTATCGTATAGTCGATCACTCTCGCCTGGTTGTTACTGTCGTTTCGATAGCTGTTGCTGTTTGCTGTTAATGTTGTTGCTGACGTCGCTAGGCAACAAAACATGGGCTGGCAACATGTTTAGCAACCCGCAGAGCTGGCAACATTCATGTTGATATGCGTGGCGTGTAATTAATTCGAGGCGCATCACAAAAATTTACATGCATAAATATTGTAATAAATACGCATAAATTGCTGACAACAAACTGCAACAAGTGGTGACCCGCTGTGCCACCAGAGGGCGAGAGAGAGAGAGAGAACGAGAGAGAGTGAGGAAGATTGAGAGGGAGGGGGAAACTCCTCTCTCGACCAGACATTTGACATTAAACACCTACGCAGTTTTTGTTGCTTGCCTCGGCTATGAAGTGAGGCTAATTAATTTCGACGCACAGCCAACAACAACAGCATCAGCAAAAGGGACAACAGGCTTGCCACAAAACGACTGCTAACTGCAACTGCTGCAACACCAACGCGGTGAAAGTGCGCATAATTTACACGCACGAGCCAAGGCAACCGAGACACACAAAACACAAGGCACAAGGCACAATCACCAACCACAACCGTCTGCAGCCTGCTGCTGCTGCTGCTCAATTTAATACACAAATTAAACTCGCAACTTTGTTGTAAATTTTTGGCAATTTGCTTATCAGCCAGAATGCGCTTCGATCGCGCAATCGCTAATTAAACAAGCCGCATGCGGTAGCCGCTAGAGCAGAAGACGCATCGTTGCCCCCATCGACTTATTGATATTTTTGGCATTTTACTTTTTACTTGCTTGCACTAAATAATACATTTTTAAAAATTTCAATTTTTAATATAAAATTTTAATGTTTTGTATAATTATGGAATTAAACTTTTAAAATAGTTCACAAATTATTCACAAAACTATATTTTTTGACATCTATGCTAGGTTGCAACAACCTTCAAAACTTCATATACGTTACCCCTTATATGGTATATTGGTTTATTTTCAGGTCGTGCCATCTTTTTTGCATAACATTTTTGCACACCATCCTGTTGTCCTCCGCCTACTGGCTACCACTACCACTTTCGTTAAAAACAATGTTTGCATAAGTGCAAAATAGAGAGAATATAAGAAATAAGGTGAGATGAAGATTGTTCAGTGACAGCAAAGTGCAGTAGTTTTATACCAAAAAGTACATTTTATCCCGATTACGTTCTCACGGCCTGCGTTCTACTATTTGAAATTGCTGCATACTTTTTGGCGCGCGCTAAAATATAAATAACGACACATTGCAGTGCAACGAACAGTTGGTAATCCAATTAGCTATGGAAATGCTAAATGAAATTCTGATAATTTCCTATAATTATTTAAATTATAGAATATTTATTATTATTATTATTTTATTTATCTATCGGAATTATAAAATTGTCGATAGTTTTGAAGTATGACAGCTGATTTTAGTGTGGCCATAAATTGAAATATACTTGTTGGGTTTAAAAGATTTCAAAATAGTTCATATACTGCTTTCATTAACCTTGATTTCACCTCCAATCCCGAAATAACGGACTTCTTTTAGGAAAATGCGTTTACTCAATGGTAAAGATCAACTTTTATAATAACAACAAAGCAGAAATGATTAACCCATTTACAAAATACCAAATATACTTATTTAGGTGTAACCAAAGTTATGTGGTATATTTTTGTTCGTATGAAATGGTATTAATTGCCAATTCAAATTGCGGTCACGCTGGTTCACAGCCGAATTCTCATATGATTTTTTTTAAAATCAATACAAATTGCAATGCATGATAACGTAATAAGCCACAAACTAAGTGTACAACAACAACAAAACCGTGGCCAAAACGCTAAGCAAGTGATAACAAGAAACTAAACAACAAAGTCATAGAAAACAAAAAGTGAACGCCGCAAACGCAAAAAAAGGTACAACAACAACAGAGCAGAAGCAGCAGCCACACACACACACACACAAACACAAGCGTAGCACGCACACTGTGACAATGGACAGCAAAAACACACACACACGCTCACGCACACACACATGTCTTTGCCATGTATGAAAAAGTGAAATAGCAAAAAACGACTTTAGTTTTCTACCATACAAAATAAAAACAACAAACACAATTTTGTAACTATATTTGGTGTAGTGCTTTTGTATTTAACTAACGAATTGAAATAATTAATTAATTGCATGCAGTTGGAGGCAGACAATACACAAACACACAGACATAATAATTATTCATCGACGATTTCTAGCGCCCCGTGTGAGTTTTTCTTTTTACATTTCTCTTTTACGGCCTGACTGACGTTGTGTGTGTAAGTGTAAGAGTATGCGTGTGCGTACGTGTGTGTGCGTATGTGTATGTGTATGTGCAACAAAGTCGTTGAGCTGCTGAACGCGAACTAAAAGATCTCCACAGAGGCAACGAACGCACTCAGAGAGTGAGAGAGAGCGCGAGCAGACGAGAGTTCTGTAACAAAGAGACTTAATCCGCTGTCGCCGTCGCAGTCGCTGGCACAGTTGCATTGCAAAAAATAAACAAACGCAGTGAGCTTTCATCTTTCAATGTTTCCTTTGCAGACTACGCCACCCCCTGTCGCCGCCCACACAAAGTTCATTATCGCAAATACAGCTCAGCAGCAGCAGCGCAAGCAGCAATAAGCACAACAACAACCACAACAACAGAAACAACGAGGAGAAGACGACGACGTCGACGACGTAATCGTTTGTTTACTAGAAGAAGAACGATACGAACGCTGTTGTTGCCGACGCCACTGCCGCCGACGCCGCTGTTGCTGCGGAAGCTTTTTCGGCCAGTGCTGGAAGTAAAGTGGAGGAGCAGTGCCGTCAACGCCTACAAAACATGAATCTACGCGGCAATCCGCCCAAGAAAGAGGGCAAAATGCGCATACGCGCCTTTCCGGTAAGTGTGTGGAGCAACGATGAGCAAGCAAAATTTAAATTGCGCGATAGAACTGATAAGATACTGCACAACACAACACTGATCCAGTAGATCAGGCTTTCGCCCAGACAAACGTTGTTGTACACTGTCCAGGACAAAACATCATTCAGAAGTATTCCATGTTTTGCGCAACTCAAAAACCTTGGGTGCTAATCTTTTGCTTTAATCTAGAGTTGTTTGCGCATGGGATTCGGGCAGCAAACTGAGCAGGCGACTGTCGTTGTCAAACACTGTTTGGCAACGGGGAAAAAAAAAAAAAAAACAGCGCTGTCAGGTTTGAAATTTGGATGAAAAAAAAAAAGCTTCATCGCATTTTTAGTTAGTTTTTAAGTTCGCCCATTTTTAATCTCAACTTGGTTTCGACAAATTGTTGTTGTTTGCCCCCCCACAACAAACAAACAAACACACACACTCGCACACTCACAGACACAGAGAAGAGAGAAGCTGCAAGAGAGAGAGAGAGAGAGTGACAGAGAGAGGACGAGAGAGAGCTAGAGTCGTGAGCATTGATGACGAGACGACTGGAGCTGGACACCTTGAATCTTTGTCGTAGAGGCGGATGTCAATAAGGCCAACGGCAAACGGCAGCCGCTCGCGCACGGCTCCAGCGAGCCAGCGCCAACCACAGCAGCCGCAGCCGCAGCCGCAGCAGCAACAGCAGCAGGAGCAGGAGCGACAGGAGACGCATTCACAGCCGCAGCCGCTGCCGGAGCAGCTGCTGGCGACATCGCAATCACATTACATAATTGGGGAGCAGCGCTACAGCTGGGAGCGCGCGCTAAGCGCCTCGGCTCCTGCGCGTTTTCCCACTCCGCCAACATCGATGTACAGCAGTCACCATGAGGCACGGATCGCATTCTTTACCGCCCCCGCTACCGCCGCCGCCAACAGCAACAGCAGTCAACAACAGCAGACGAACAATTTGAATAGTCCGACTCCTCGCTTTGCCGCCGGCTCCAACAATTTCAATTTACGCTGTCGCCACACGCGCAACATCACGCGAAATCCTCTCCAGCAGCAGCAGCCGCTCAATGTGCCACTGGCGGCGTCGTCGCCACGCGCTTGCGCTGGCACCTCAATGCCGCCGCACAGCGAGCACTCGGTGAGAGCTGCGCCAGCAGCTGGAGCGGGGATGGGAGGGGGCGCAAGCGCAGCTGCCACACAACAATTGCGCGAATTCGGACGCAAGTATCCATTGTGGCTGCCCGAGTACAAACGTCGCGCATTCAATGTTAGCAGCACCCCAAAAAAAAAAAAAAAACAAAAAAACAAACCACTTCTGTCACACTTCAATATGTTCAAACTGTTCTAACAATGTGCAACATTTCCGTCTGCTTTCAGGCCTCCATGGATGAGAAATATGTGGAGAGCATTTGGGCCACATTGAAGAACGCCATACAGGAGATACAGAAGAAGAACAATTCGGGCTTGTCGTTTGAGCAGCTGTATCGCAATGCCTACAACATGGTGCTGCACAAGCACGGCACTCGCCTCTACTACGGACTGCGCGAGGTAGTCTCCGAGCACCTGGAGCAGAAGGTGCGTCAGGAGGTGTTGGAGAGTCTGCACAGCAATTTTCTGCCCAAGCTGAATCAGGCCTGGACCGATCATCAGACCTCGATGGTCATGATACGCGACATACTCATGTACATGGATCGCGTCTATGTGCAGCAGCGTGGCCTGGACAATGTCTATAATCTGGGACTCATACTCTTCAGGGATCAGGTGCGTTAACCCCCTCAACAAATTACTATTATCTTCACTAACAACTTGCATGTGTTTTTTGTGACAGGTTGTTCGCTTTCCGGAAATACAGAAGGCGCTGCGCGAAAAGCTGCTGGGCATGGTGCTGGAGGAGCGACATGGCGAGGCCATCAATCATTTGGCCATCAAGAACGCCTGCACCATGCTCATCACGCTGGGCATCAATTCGCGCACCGTTTACGAGGAGGACTTTGAGAAGCCATTCCTCTCACAGTCCGCGGCCTTTTACAAATTCGAATCGCAGAACTTTCTTGCGGAGAATAACGCTGGCGTTTACATCAAGAAAGTGGAGGCGCGCATCACCGAGGAATCGTCGCGGGCTGCGCTCTATTTGGACAAGGACACCGAGCCGCGCATTGTGCGGGTCGTGGAGGAGGAGTTGATTAAGAAACACATGCGCACCATTGTTGAGATGGAGAATTCGGGTGTGGTGTACATGATTAAGAACTCGAAGACCGAGGATCTGGCATGCACATACAAGCTATTCTCACGGCTCAAGGAGGAGGGCCTCAAGGTGATAGCGGACACAATGTCGGCGTATCTGCGTGAACAGGGCAGCATGCTGGTCAAGGAGGAGGAGAACGGCAATACAAATCCCATAACATTTGTGCAAAATCTGCTCGATCTCAAGGATCGGTTCGATCAATTCTTGTTGCATTCGTTTAGCAATGATCGACTCTTTAAGAATGTGATCTCGGCGGATTTCGAGCATTTTCTCAATCTGAACAACAAATCGCCCGAATATCTGTCGCTCTTCATCGACGACAAGCTGAAAAAGGGCGGCAAGGGCGTAAGTAATCCTCAAACATTCTCATTCAAGTTGACAATTTCTACAAACATATTTCGTGATTGAACAGATGAGCGAGCAGGAGATCGAGACCATACTGGACAAGACAATGGTGCTGTTCCGCTTTCTGCTTGAAAAGGATGTCTTCGAGCGCTACTACAAGACACATTTGGCCAAACGTTTGCTGCTCAACAAGTCGGTGTCCGATGACTTTGAAAAGAACATGATATCCAAACTAAAGGCAAGTTTCAAATCATTTCAACTAGTTGCAAATCTGGTATTAATCTCTGTTCACTGTCTGCAGACTGAATGTGGCTGTCAATTTACATCAAAGCTGGAGGGCATGTTCAAGGATATGTCCGTTTCAAATACGATTATGGATGAGTTCAAGAGTTATGTAAATAATAACAATTTGTCATTGAGCGGCGTGGAGCTGACGGTGCGCATTTTAACCACCGGCTTTTGGCCCACACAGGTGAGCAGCAGAAATTGTTATTTAGTAAAGAGAATGCTTATTTATACTCCTTTTACAATCCCAAGACGGCAACGCCTAACTGCAACATACCCTCTGCACCACGCGAGGCCTTCGAGGTGTTTAAGAAGTTCTACTTGGACAAACACTCGGGTCGGCAGCTGACGTTACAGCCGCAAATGGGTGAGTTTCTTGTGAGCTCTTTGCTCGTAGCTTTTGACTTGATTGGGTTTTGCATTCTCTTCAGGCACTGCCTACATCAACGCCGTTTTCTATGGCCGCAAAGCGAATGACAGCGACAAGGACAAGGATGGGCCAAGCTCAAGTTCAAGTGGCTGCGCTGTGCCCACCACAACACGCAAGCACATACTACAAGTGTCCACCTATCAGGTGATTAACAACAACCATTAACTCCCCAACCTATTTCTGACCTCGATTTCTATGCCGACAGATGTGCGTCTTATTGCTATTTAACAATCGCGATGTGCTGACCTATGATGATATACACCAGGAGACGGACATACCCGAAAGGGAGCTGGTGCGCGCTCTGCAATCGCTGTCGATGGGCAAGCCCGCCCAGCGTTTGCTTGTGCGCAACTCGAAGACGAAAACAAAAGACATTGAGCCCTCGGATGAGTTTTACGTGAACGACGCATTTGTCTCCAAGTTCCACAGGTATAAAGATCGCAATATTCAGCTTATTGGCAGCACTAAAGCCACTTCTTTTTGTAGGGTAAAGATACAAACGGTTGCGGCCAAGGGAGAATCGGAGCCGGAGCGCAAGGAGACGCGTGGCAAGGTGGATGAGGATCGCAAACACGAAATTGAAGCGGCCATCGTACGCATTATGAAGGCTCGCAAACGCATGGCGGTAAATACCTCCCCTAGGGAAAATGACAATCTAGATCTTATCAGACATATTACATGATCGTGTTCTCTTGATCTCTTGCAGCACAATCTGCTGGTGTCGGACGTGACGTCGCAGTTAAAGTCACGTTTCTTGCCGTCGCCCGTGTTCATCAAGAAGCGCATCGAAGGCCTTATCGAGCGTGAATATCTGGCGCGAACGCCAGAGGATCGCAAGGTGTACATCTATTTGGCTTAAAACAAATACAATAGGAGTGTGCGCGCAATCATCCTAATCCTCCCCTCTCATCTCCATTTCGCTCTCATTCTCCACCAATCATCATCATCATCTTCGAAAGCTATATTAACAAAAAAAAAATATATCACTATACCACAATACTCCTCCCCTCTCCCCCCACCACCCCCCACACAATCACTTTTTCTTAATACATAACTCCATCTCTCCCAGTTCGGAAACATTTGCGAATCAATTCGGCAACTAAAATATGCAGCTAAGCAACTGGAATCATCAAAACAAGCAAAAAATCTACTTTGACCAAGATGTTAATAGAATAATATATAACTCAATAGACAAGTGCGAAATTTGTAAGCCTGACATTCAAAATTGAACAGTTATTGCTAATTAAGCACCTCTCCTCCCCCCTTCCCTTCTCTTACTCTCTTTCACCCCCCTTTTTGCCCAAAAAGCCAAATGCTATCCATATTAAAATATAATATATTTTCGACTATTCTCTAAATTCTCCAAATACGTTTGCAATTTATTTAATAACACTCTCCAATATGCCACTTTCCACAATCGCAGCCATGACAACAAATCCACCAAATTGTATAGCCAATAAGCCTTCCACAAACACACACACACACACCCCTCCACCTCCTACAAACACATACACACACCAACACTCACTTCAACTCACACTCATACTGAATTGGATGGAGTAGCGTACGCGAAGCAAAAATAAGAATTAATGCATAATGCAAAACTTAATTCTAAGCAGCAGTTTAAATATAGCTAAAATAATAAATTTATAAATGAATAATAATAAATTTAGTGAGCGTTTGATGTACATTTTTACGTCTCCCTCCTCCTGCTCCTCCACCACCACCAACCCCCTTTTCCCTATGCCCATTAAACGATTGACAAAATCCTTAAAACGTAACCGAAACGTAACGTTTGAGATTCATGTGAACAGAGAGTTTAACACAAAAACACACATTTTTAAAATCGATTTTTTAGAACTATAAATATATATATAAAGCTACACATATATATTCGTGAAATCAGGCTTATAAACTAAATAAGAAACTTTAAGTGTATGAAAGTTGTTCATCTCAACATTCATTGGTATATTCGCCAACAACAATGTATACCAATAATGTCGGAAAAAAAACGAAAAGAAATGAAATGTATTCATATTTTTGGCACATTTTCTTTTTGTCTTTGGATTTTGAATTAAGTGAAATTTTGAATTATTATTATTGCTGCAGAGTTATGTGAGAGTTCGTAATAATTATATTATAAGCGTAAGCGAACAGGCAAAAAAGCACTGAGCAAATGCAAGAAAATGAAATGTACATAATTTTTTGTTCTTCTATATGGAAAAATAATATAAATAAAACGTATATGAGCGTTAAAACTAACAGTGTTTGTGTGTGCACTTGGAAAAGCGAATTCACTGGAGGCTATTTTGAATGTAATTACTTGGCGCACAAGTGGCAAACTTATCGCAGTTCGATAAATCGATAGCCACGTGTTTGTTTGTTGAATGGATAAAGCGCCGTTGTATCGATATGACAGTTTTGGAAAGTCGATGGACTTTGGCGCAGTATTTGAAACTTTATTATTTTTGAGTAATTTTTCCACAATTTTAACTGGTTTTTAAGTACAAATTAATTATTGTACGAACGGTATGATAACTGCAAATGTCTGGGCGATGTTTACTTCATCGATAACATTGATAGACCATCGACCTTATTCCAGCACTATGCGGAAGTCTTTTGCTCATTTAGCAAACTGCCGGCAAAGCGTGCGGCAATTTTTTTGCGCTTACGGCTAATCTAGGGGAAATACACTTAAATACTCCTTGAGTGCTACAGTTTCATGTGAGTAGATTAATTTTCATATGATTTTTTCACAATTGTGAATTTGCCAATAAGCACAATAGATCAGAGCAGCTAGAAAATTATTGTTGCGATAAGATAACTGATCTGCTAAGGCAAGTGAATCATGCGCAATCGATATTATCCGAGTTCGAAGCTTTCTCGCTTTCAAAAATTGCGCCATTGCTTTGAAATGAAGAATGATTTACTGATTCTAAATTAATCAGTAAATAATTTGCAATTGATTTTCATACTTTCATAGCTCTATGGATGAGAGATACGTCAAGTATGTTTGGATTATTCTCAAGAATGCCATACAGAGCCTGCAGAAAGACAATCCCGGCCTCTCGCATGAGGAGCTCTACCACAAGGCCTACGAAGTGGTCATGAACAAGCATGGCTTCAAAATGTACAATGGACTGCGTGAGCTGCTCACGGATCACTTAAAGCAAAAGGTTCTACCAGATCTGCTCGAGAACTTGGGCAGCAATTTTCTATCAAAGTTGAATGAAGTGTGGATTGAGCACCAGACATCAATGCGCATGCTCAGCGATATGCTCGGCTACATGGATCGCACCTATGCAGCTCAGCGAGGACTGGAAGGCGTCTATATGCTGGGACTGCAAATATTCAGATATGAAGTAAGCTAAAGCAACGAGACAAATTGTTACTGTAGCTCTAATTCTTGCAGATCGTTAGTTTTGTGGCTATAAAAGAAACTCTGACAGAAAAGCTGTTGGCTATGATAAAATTGCAGCGTCTTGGCAAGACAATCAACGAGCTGGAGATTAAGAATGTCTGCAAAATGCTTGTCACATTGGGCAAAGACTCTCGCTATGTTTATGAGCAGATCTTTGAGAAGACTTTTCTTACCCAAACAGCGGAGTATTATGAACAAGAATCGAAGAATATCTTGGAGAGCAAAGCTGTAGACTATGAGCAGGAACTGAGGCTGCTAATTGCCAAGGAATCAACTCGAATCTCGGCATATTTAGACGAGGAGACGCAGCAGCGAGTAGTACAATTATTAGAGCAAATAATGGATAAACACAAGACTAAGGATGTATAATAAACTACTCGTATTAGGCTGAAATTCACAATGCAAAGTTCAACAACTACTGAGCGCATATATAGAAAATGTAAATTGAGCTGCGTACGTGTCAAGTTTGGAATTTGCAGGGGGATTTCCTCAGATCAAAGTCTATAGTTTAAGCCCCGAATGATAAGCAAAGTCGATGTATAATTCATTTCCAGCAAGAAGCAAAGTTCTAAATATTGTCAACACTATTCCATGAATTTGTTATAGTATTCAATTAAAAATAAATACATCTTATGCAATACAATATTTTTATATTTAAATAAATGTTGTTTTCTATCTCTTAAATCTCTGCAAATTTGACAAAAAAAACAAAACCAAACAAAATTGTACCACACAAACAGTCAATATTATCTTTTGTAGCCATGCCTGAAGCTCACCCACATATTTTGCAAATAAAGTTATCTAACAAATTTCATAATTATTTATCAATTGAATTAAGCCAACTTCGCGACGTCACTGCACCCCGCACTTGCCCCACAAGCGACGAGATGACTTGCTTATTGGCTTTCAGTATAAATATGCTAAGTTCTCGAGTAAACACAGACGCAGAGACCGCGACCAAGATGGAGATGGGGACAGAGGCGGGCGGGCGACACGGGAGACGGCTAAGCACCGATTCAGGTTGAGATTCAGACGCTGACGCCGATGGCGTTGGCGATGGCGATGGCGATACAGATGGCGATGGAGATGACGATCCATTTCGCATCGATTCGATCTGACGCACTGATAAGGCCAGGTCTAAGCACCAAGCGCATTCGGAGAGCAAGCAGAACAGGCTGCTGCTCTCCCAAGAGTCCCGAGCGCAACGGCAGCTAAATGTGAAGGCTCTACTAGCAGATACCCAGTACAGAAAACAACGAATTCAAATAAATCTCTGTGTACAGAACATATTAATGGTAGATTATATGCGAAGTGAACTTGAGATTGAATATCTAGAAAACCTGTCAATGGCTTGAGCCATAACTAATCTGTTTTAGAGCTGAACACCAACGAATTTAAATGTATTTGTGCATACAAAACAAAAGTGTTAATAAAAATTAATAGAAGATTACGAGTTAATGCAAAATGAACTTGACATTGAATATCTAGAAAACCTATTAATGTCTTAAGCCATAAGTTATCAGTTTTAAAGCTGAAATATATAGGAAACTATTAGTTACTATAGTCATAAGTAATCAGTTTTCTGCAGTTTGCAGAATTCTTAACAAACAATCCCTAGAATCTTCACAGTGCTCAAGATCTAGAGATGGAACAGACAATCCATTAGTTGATTGATATCTTGACATATGCCTATGAAGGCTCCACTGCATCATACCCTCTGCCGCTTGGCTACAGGGTGGTAACGACAAGAAAACTGATATTGCCCATACTCGTTAACAGCGCAGCTCGAAGCTCGCAGCTCGCAACTCGTGTGCACCTCAGACGCACATATTTCGAATGTGCGAGAGTGTGTGTGTGTGTGTGTGTGGAGTGAAGTGTGTGACGCTCAGTTGGCTGCTCAGTTGCTGTCTGGTCTCCAAGCGCAACGGGCAGACAAACCGAACAGCGCGCGGTCGTCTCGAAACGAGTAGAGAACTTTTTGCTTCTTTTTTTTTGTTTTTGGGGGGAATTTGGGCTGAAAAGCTGAGAAACCGAAACCAAACGAAACTCAAAGTGAAGCTGAAAACTGAAAAACGAAACTGTCTCGTGCCCGTTTCGCATATAAATGAATATTCGTGGTGTGCGTGCGTGTGTGCGTGTGTGTGCGTGTGTATTAAATACCCACATATAAAAATAAACAAAAACTACGTCAGAAGACTAACAAACAAAAGATATGAACACGCCGCTGTCGCTGTCGCAGTCGCAGCCGCTGTCGCTGCCGCAGTTGCAGTCGGCGTCGCTGCCAAGGTTCGGTTGAACGTTAGGCGAAATCGAAATCGAAATATCAATTTTGCAGTTTTGATTTTGTATTTATTATTTTGTATTTTGTATTGAACACGCTGTTGTCGCGCCGTCGTCGTGCTGTCGTTTAACGGTTGCGTGTGTAAAGTGAGTGACCTTAGTGAAAAACCAGAGAGAGTGCGAGAAGAGAACATAGCAGGCCATCTCCTCCCCGCCCCCTCTCCATCTCCTGTGCAACGCATCAGCTGTGCCTTGAGTTAGACAGCATTCACTTTTGCTCTGAACCGAACTGAACGGAACTGTCGACTAAATCCCAACACAATGCTTCTCTAGGCTTAAATTCGAACTATCAAATTGTCAACAAAGTTTTCATTTTTATAAACATTTCCCCCGTTTTTAAAATTTTTGAGGAAATTTCATATTATTTTCATACAACCATTTTTTTCCGCCTCTGCAATGAATCAACGACGTGGAGGATTTCGCCTAGATGCCACCACCATGGGCCTGAGCATATCGAAGCCGCCCATTGCAAAGGTCAAGAAGCAGCCCGAGCAAGAGCCACAGCCACAGCCACAGCCGTCGTCGTCGTCGTCGCCGCCGTCGCCGCAGCAATTTCTGAGCGGCGGAGCGGCTGAAACGTCTGCCTCGGAAACGGCAACCACCTCGAAGGGCATCCCGACTCCCTGCCAGTCGGCAGACTTGTTCAAGTACAACGTGGAGCAGCTGCGCGGCATTTGCGGCGACGGCGCCCAGATGAACTTCGAGATGAACGAGATGTTCCTCAAGCGGCTCGAGGCCATCGACACCCAGGGCGGCGGCGACTCCGAGGTAAGCCACAGTCACTTCACACACCACTCCCGAGGGGATGTTAATTTCATGTATTTTGCTGTTGTCTGCAGCTGCGCATGGTCACACTGCAGGATTGGGTGGACCATCTGCTGCATGTGAACTACATGCTCTTCGGCAACATGAGCGCCCTCGAGATGGACGTGTTCAAGCAGATCATGAGCTCGTTCCAGGCCACGCGCGGCGAGCAGCAGCAGACGCTCGACGAGAACCGGCGACTGCGCAAAGACATCTGCGCCATCATCAAGCTGGTGCAGGCCGCCTATCACCACAACAAGTGGAACACCAACGACATCGCCCTGGAGACGATGACGCTCAATCAGCTGCTCGGCCTGCAGGAATGTCACTGCCAGCCCCCCGAGAGCGAGGCCGAGAAGGTACGTAGCTTGAGATTCGATCGCTCAAGTTAATTCGTATCGCGTTTTGTTTTCGTTGTTCGTTGTTCGTTGTTTACTGGTGATCGTCTTCTTGTTTGCTTTGTTTAATAAACTAGTTTAATGCTCCATCATGTGTCGTGTGCTTCATTTCATTGCAGGTCAGCAAGTGCATGAAATCGCTGGCCAGCGAAGTGGCTTCCAAACACGACGAGGTCTGCCGTCTGCAGGCCCAGCTCAAGGTCATGGACGAAATCGTCCAGACGGCGCGACAGAAGATCATACTCAAGGACAAGTGCATAGCCCAGTTGAATCAGCAAGTAAGCTTCTAGAGAGCGTCTAGGAAAAGCGAAGTCTATTTGTGGATCATACAGAAGTCGCATAGCTTCCTCCAAAACAAATCTTTGCTAAAGATATTTTACATTTCCTTGATCTAAACGAAAAGCTCACATTTTAGCTGCAAAGTCTATTTGCAGATCATACAGAAGTCGCATAGTTTCCTCCTAAGCAAAGCTTTACAAAAGACATTTGACATTTGCTTCATGTAAAGGAAAAACTTGCTCATTTTAAAAGCAAAGTCTATTTGCTGACCCTTAAAATTGATCATACAGAAGTCGCATAGTTTCCTCCTAAGCAAAGCTTTACAACAGACATTTGACATTTGTATAAAGTAAAGGAAAAACTTACTCACTTTATATGCAGTCTGATTGCAGACCCTTCAAATAGATCACACAGAAGTCGCATACTTTCCTACTAAATAATGCTTTACAAAAGACATTTGACATTTGCTTAATGTAAAGGAAAAGCTTGCTCATTTTATATGCCTTTTGCTTCAAGCTTTTTAAATTAAAATCATTTTGGATTTTTTGAAGTTCTAAACGTATCAAAATTTTCATTTCAGCTCGTCGAGTTGCAGGATTGCGTGTCGAACATGTCAAAGGACACGAGCAACGAACGCCTCGCGGCCATAGACTCGTGTGCCAACCTGGACCTGGAGACGTCCAGCTGCCTCTTCGAGAGTCTCAACCAGAAGGATCAGCAGACGAGTGAGCTGCTGCGAATGCTGAACATTGAGCTAACCGAGTTCATAGACCTGGTCAGCAAGAACGATCTGCAGGCCATCGATCACCATCGCAAGCTGCTCTCCTGCTTCTTCGAAAGAATTGTAGGCCACAGAATCAAAAGCTGCCTTATCATATCTATCTATATAATGTGTTTGATCTTCACAGAGCTTGGAACGCACTACAACCATGAAGAACTTGGACTCTCTACGCTGCCAGCTGAGGGACTTGGAGTGCAGTCTGGACGAGCTCGAAGCACCGCTGGCAGCCAGCACGGAGAGCATCCAGGACGAGGGCGATGCACAGCTCGTTGATGCATTGCGTCGGCGTCTGCAGTCGCTCAACGATTGCAACAAACAGCTCAACGTCAGAATACAACAAACCAAAACCCAATACAGAGGTAAGTGTGTCTCTTGAGATTAATTTGGGGCGAAGTCTAACTTTTCAAACGTTTGCTCAGTTCAATTGCTGGATTTGCAGTATACTTATGAGGCGGAACGTTCCATAAATCAAAAGAACTGCCAGGCACTGAAAGAAATTGCCGATCTCTTTTCCAAGCTGGTGAGTTTTACGAGTTATTAACCAAGAGATACTTTATGATGTAATTACAATTGAGAAAAGGGCCGAAATCATTTAAATGTAATGGCAATTGAAGAGTTGACTTTAGATTGCAAATCTCTTGCCAACTAGGTTCAAAATCCATGAATTGCAATTGCGATTTACGTACTCAAGTAATTCAAACTTTAAACATTCTGAAATCATTTGCATCCTCTTTAGCGGTGCTCAAACTTTACCTACGAAGAGCTATACGCCGAGACATCTACGAATAATCCGTTCTGTGTGGCCATCATGGAGTTGCACGAGAAGCTGAATGAGCTGGAGAACAGCACAGTGAAGGAGGAACTCTGTCAGAATGTGAGTTTGCATTGAATATCAACCCATCTATCACATATCTACTTGTCACACGATATCGTCTGAAATCTTATCGTACATTTCTTTGATAAACTGCAGCCCGGCGACAAAGGCAAAGACAGCGACAACGACACCAACAACGCCGTCGAACCGACAACAAGAACAACAACAACTACATCGACAACAACTTTTGACTAGATACCACGTTTCCTTCCCTTTGCCAAGCAGACACTTAAGCATAGTTTAAGTTTTAAGTTAGTTTAGCCAAGGTAGCGTCGAGTTAAGCGTAACTGCAATCCAAGTTCTGTAGATTTATGTAAACAAGCGAGTTCTGTGTCTATTTATCAACCAGTTCCCGCCAAAATCGAATGGCAGCCGAGTCTAGTTCTATTACTATTTACACAAAACATTTTCTATATAAATTCAAATCCATCCATCGCTGGTGAATGAATATATATATAAATGCCACATTCCGCTGCCACAATATATTTGCACTACACATGCAAGCTGCATGCCACAAGCGATGGTTGTCATCATTGTTCTCAATAAGTGCTTGGATTCAATCGAAGAATCTGCGCAATTTCATAGCTCTAACTTGTTAAAATCGTAAGTTTGGTAAACGTTATCAATTGGATTTAGCTGCCAACTATATATAAGCCTTAAACTCGCCAAATTCCAGTTATATGTTAAGTTAAAAGTTTAGAAATGGTAAAGAACTTGTACAGTTACCTATAAATTGCGTTACTTAATTCTGATATGATCGAAAAGCGTAAAGTAAAACATATATTAGTTTAGATTGTAAGTCCTATTTAATTTAGACTCATTTCAAATAAAATTCACTCGAAAATTTATTGTTTAATTCTCTTGAAAATTATATAAACAATTTCTTTTGTCGTCCCTCGCAAATTCCTCGAGTTTAGCGAGGGTTAAAGTCATCCATCGTCCTGCGAATGTTGTTGTTATATGCTTCAGGTTGCCGACGGGTCGAATTCCTGATTTATATACATCAATCCATATATATAACATATATATATATATATATGCATGCCAATAGACAGATATATATATATGTTTTGTTTAAAAAATAAATCGCAAAGCTGTCGACGCGAAGCGAATTTGTTTGTGTACATTCGACAAGTACAAATCGCGTCGCTTGGGTTCATCCGTAATTTGTGCTCGAGTTGTGAACTCTACGACTCGACTCCCCCTATTCCCGCCTAGGGAGGGGTAACTGGGAGCGGAAATAGGTTTCGTGTTATTTATTTACCCACAATCGACACGCGAGCGGCGCCCTGAGCACTGATATGCGAAGAGGGCTGAAGATTTTGGGGGAGTGGCAGCGAGCTGAGAAGTCGCGGAGTCGGGACTCGTCCTCGTCGACGTTGCTATTTATTCGTGTGAAACAAATCAAAGTCTTCGGAACAGCAGAGACGGCAGAAAACACAGTTGTGCCAATATGAAATCGCTGAATATAATAATCAGGAACGGTGTTGCCATTGCTCCAACATAAAATCAAGACATAAAACAAACAATTTACGTGCCTTAATTAGCTGCACCCACACACAAAGAATACAGAACTGAAACGACGACTTCGTGAGGCGCGTTCGCCAAGAAATTGGAACAGACGGCGCCCCACACGTCAAGTGTCTCGCTAAGGCGATAATATTTCCGAGGTGGCAAGCCAACGGGACGGACGCGAACTCGCAAGACTCGCTGCCAAATAAAGGATACGCCACATCGTCGTGCAATTAGCAAAAGTTTATCCTTCCGCGCGAAGGCTGCAAAGTTGGCCCCAAAAAGAAAAAACAAAGTGCAAATTGTTTTCAAGTGGCGCCAAAGTGACTTCTCAGTTCGCTACGAAATGCACAAATCGAGACAGCCACAAGCTGCTGACAAGCGCCTGAAAGGAGCAACGCGAATATCCTGTCAAGCCAAAGTTTATTGAATTATCACGCGAAAAGTGACAAAACAGTGTAAAGTCGAGAATTTAAATGCATTTGACAGAGCTTAAGCAAGAGCAAAAAGGATTTATATGCTTGTAATATACAGATATAAAAATTAAAGCCAATTTAAAGCGTGTGGTTTACAGTGAAACTATTCTAATTGACTTTAAGCCGAGCTTTAATCGGACACTTGATACTAGGCAGTTAATCTCTCTTTCTAAAAAGCCTTGACCTTTAATCATAAACTCTGTGAAGTAAAATTTCAATTAAACACAAAACAAACTTCGGGCAAAGTATTTGTTCATTCGCTATCGATTTTAAGCCAGGAAATTCCACGCTGGCTATGATAATAAACCTTTAAAGGTGTTTTAAGTGCACGCAGCCACGCTTTGACTTCTTCTTTACACGACGACGACGACGACGACGAATCGCGAGACAGCCCAGAGAGTTAAACAATATAATTTCATGCCAAAAAATCGTGTCAAGACGAGAGACGAAGGGCAACAACACACAACATCAACATCGGCATATACTAATAATAATAATACATATCTATAAAACTATTGGAAGCTAGACTAACAACAACACCGCATCGATATGTAGAGAAACCCGAGACTTTGCCACCTCTTTTTCTGTGCTGTGGGTGGCTCGCGATTTGCTTTTCATGCTCGTGACAAAGTTTTAATAGCGATATTATTGAAATGAAATGAAATGAAATATGGTAATGAAGGCAAAATACGTGGTAGTTATAAATATTTTGAGCCAGCGATGCAATTCGATATCGACACGAAAGCCCCAAAATCATTTGACACCACAAACAATCCAAGTCCAATAATAATCACGAAACGCAAACGTAAACAAACAAAATATCATCATACATATTGTGACAGCTACAGACAGCTGAGTTGTGTCTGGGTTCGGTCTGATATCGCTCAATTGACATCGAGGCTAGACACAACACTCACACAGACTCACACACAACTATAACAAATTGACATGGTAAGAAGAACAAAGAACCTTCCCCTTTATTCGCTGTCAAATGTATCGAAGCACAATTGTTCTATCATTCCACCTCAAGACCAACATCAGCGAGGATTGTCTGCATCGCCAGCAGTTGGAGCACTCGATGCTCCAGTGTCAGACGGAGTCGGAAATGCTGCAGACGACGCGGGACAATTATCTGCGCATCATCGTCGAGTTTCAGCGCGATCTCGAGGAGCTCACGGAGCAAGTGGAGCAGCAACAACAGCAACAGCAACAACACCTGCAGCAACTACAACAGAACGATGAATCGGAGCCAAGTCTCGCCGCCGATTCGCCACCAACCGCCGCATCTGAGCTTGAAATACAAGTAGCTACAAGTAGATTAAGAACGTTACAGAAATCTATCGAGTTTATGCCAAAGCAAGACATACGATTCACAAAAATCTATTGAATTTATCCCAAAGACAAAAATCAATTGAATTTATTGCAAAGCAAGGCATAAGATTGACAAAAATCTATTGAACTCATCCCAAAGCCAGTCATAAGATGGACAAAAGTCAATTTGAATAAGATTGCTTTTTAATTTCTATATTGTACAAAGTTTTCTTTTCAAAGAGATATTGCAGCATCCAAAAAGTTTATTCATTGTTCCCTAGAAATCCAATGTCATTTACTTCTTATCTATGTGTTTATCAGTGTTTAGAAATTCGATAGGTTATAATAATCTTCCATCAATTTAGTGTTTCTTTAAATCTATGTAAAGGGTTCAACAAAACTGCTGAAGTCACGTTTCCGAATATTCTATATTTCATCTACACTATTTTATTGTATTTTCTATTAAAATTCAAGTCAGTTTCAACTATTGCATATTGTATTTCGTGTGGATTGTTTTATGAAACTATTTTATTACTTCAGCACTAAGCATTTAATACTTTAAACTATAAATCTCTCTTTATGGCGCAGAATGAACGCTTGATATGTCAAATACACAGTCTCAAGAACGCTCTCGGAGATCGCGAGGATCAAATACAGCAGCTGCGCAGTGTGGTGAATGGTTATGCAGATGCCACAGAAACGAGTCGCCTCAAGGATGAAATCTCCGCGCTCAAGCTAAGAAACAGTATGAACTTTGAATCTTTATAACCCCTACATATAATTGAATTAATGTCCGTAATTGCAGCCGAGCAGGCGCAGAAAATATGCGAAATTGCGGGACTGTTGAAGCAGCAGGAGGAGGAGCGTCATAAGCTGTGCAACAACTACGAGCATCTGCTCAATGCCAAGGACGATCAGAGCAAGGACCTGAGACGAGCGAAAAAGGATGCACAAAACCTGCAGGATCGCCTCGGTCAGGTGGAACGAATGCAAGAGGATCTCAAAACCGAGGTGAGTAGTCGACACTCAGGCGAGTAAGCATAAAATATATTTGCTGATGCTTTAGCGAAATCTGCTGCGCGAGGAGATCATGGCGCTGAAGGAGAAGGAAGCGCGGAGCACGGGCCGCGAACGCGCGATGACCGATCAGCTGAAGTGCCGCCAGCAGGAGCTGGAGAAGTCCCGGACGCTGCTGCGCGACATGCATCTGCACCTGAAGCAGGAGGAGCAGCAGCACAAGGAGACCGTGGATCGTCTGTGCCAGGCCAACGAGCAGATCCAGCTGCAAATGCAGGCGGTGTCCTGCGAGTGCAAACAGATGCAGCACAAGCTGAAGTACGTATCCGGTACGAGCGAGCTCCCAATGCAGCAACTGACACTGTGCCCGAGAGACTAATATAGAAGCTTTCTCTTTTGTTTTTGGCGGGCAACTTGCAGGCAGCAGTCCTTCGTAACGGAGCAGCAACACCAGATCATAGAAACGTTCCGCAAGTGGAAGGACGCCCAAATCAGATCGGACGACGCTATGCGCATGTGCATTCGGCGGGCCGAGGAGCACATCAACACGCTGCTGCAGGAGAATCGTCGTCTCAACGAGGAGTTCAAGCGGCTCTACGAGGACTACGCGGTGCTCGAGGCGGAGATGCGGCGTGTCAAGAGGGCGGTCAACATTCGCCTGCCCTCGGGCAGTGCGCTCACCGACGTCGTCGTCCGGGGGAAGAAGGTGCACGAGGAAGTGAGTGACGATTACCCCACAACACCTGCAACAGTTTCCCCAATTACCCAACTAACAACAGCTGCCCCCTCTTCCTCCCACCACGTACTTCCCGTCTACAGCTCCAACTCCAATTCCTCAGCGTAAAGTTTAGCAAATCTGTTAATTGCATTTCAAACTCAAACCCTCCGCAGATGGCAAATCGTTTGAGCCTCATGCGCACCACCTCGAAGCGGATCTCTGAGCAGGTCCGCATGATCCGTGCGCCTTCTCCACCGTCCCCGCAGACTCTACCAGCACATCTGCGACCCGATCAACAGCAGCAGCAGCCACAACAATCGCAGTCGCAGTCGCAGTCACCGTCGCAGTCGCAGTCGCAGTCGCCGTCACAGCCGCCGTCGCAGTCGCAGTCGCCGTCACAGCCGCCGTCGCAGCAGCTGGCATTGTCCACGAACGCTTGGCCTCATCGTCCACTTTAATTTTTACATTAACACACAAGAGTTTACATGAAACAGCACAACATCAAGTGCAAGTAGTACAGCATTCTCATCCCTACTAACCCAATTCCAATTCCAATTGTAATTTTTCTTTTTTGTTATAACTACTCCCTCGTTACTGAACTACACAATTCGGCCAATCATTGTAAATTGAAAGTTGTAAACTGTAGCAAATAAATTACTTATATGTGCTTGTCGTAATGGTACAGAACTTGAGATGTTTATAAATTGTCAGGAAGAGCGGAGCGAGAAGTTCAGAAGCATCCTCGGCAACAAATGCGATTGGGAAATTAGACTTTACACTATTTTATTACTTAAGTTTATCACGTTTCACAACACTACTACGTCTCTGCTCAGTCAGTTTTGCATCCTTCACTTGTTGCTATCGTCTTGCAGCAACTTCTCTTGCTCTGCGATTGAAAGCAGCGCCAATTTGATGAGCGTGCGCTTCTTGATGCTCTCCTCGCGCACCACATCCGCCTGCTTGGTGAGAATCTTGATGCGCACATCACTGAAGTTGATGGCCTCCGATATGCTCATTTCCAGGTACACTTCTTTGCCCACATTCACGAGTATTTTGTCCATTTGCTTGACGCGTGCCTGCATGAAGATGTTGCTGCCAATGTTGATCTGCGTCTTGTAGCCATCGGGCATGTGTTCGTCGAAGGTTTGCAGCGTGTTCTTCAGCTGCATATACTCCATAATGTCCTCGTTGAAACGATTGAGACACAGCTCCAACTGTTTGAGATCCTCCTTCAGCCGGTCGTTGATGAATTCCTCAAGTTTGGCCACCGACGCTGGGCTTCTGCCGCCCTTTTTTGCTTGCGGTTGCATTGTTTCAGATGTCTTGAAGCATTGATGTTTTTGCAGTCAAATATTTACTATTAACTTATTAAGTATTGAATAAAAATACTTTTGAATGAATTTCGTGCGAGCTTTCTTTGAAGCTGTTTTATTTACCACCTGCGCGTTGTGTGACCACAAGCAGTACTTCCAAAATATACATTTTAACGCAAATAAACGCTTAGTATTTTATACCAAAAAGTATATGCTTTGCGGTCTGGTCTCACTGAGTTGTGGCGGTGTGCTTTGCGCGCGATGTTATCGATGCGCAACAGCTGGTTAGCGAAGACTTGAACCGCAGGCGCCGGCTGCTGTTTTGCATGCCAATGCATGGCCACACTGCTCGTGTAACTGTTGCATGCTCTATTTGAATGTTTATTTCTAATTTGCGCAAATGCCCCGCAGCCCCATAAGCCTGCCTGCTTATGGTTAATCCGAATCTTGACTGATTTATGTGACCCTCCTGCCTGCCTGCTGCCCACTTGTGAATTCCGTTTCGCATTTTTATGTAATCAACTCGCCGCCGATCTCGTCTCGTGTTGATAGCTGTCGCCGTCCGTGGTCTGGAGTCGCGCATCGCGACGGGGCGAAAAAAGTCAATTGTTTGCGCACGCAATGCCAAAATGTAATAATAATTTCACATTGCCATTTTTTCGTGTTTTTTGTTTTTGCTGCTTTGTCTCAGTTTCAGCATTTGCAACATTGTTGCGCTCAAATCAAAAATTAAATAAAGAAAGAGCCCCCGGCGTCGCAAAGTTTTTCATTAGCATATTTAATGCTTATTTAACCTTTGTGAACTCCTCCCTCTCTGCCCAAAAATATTTCCTGATTGCAGTAGGCGTTGCGTTGACTGTTTGAAACTGCGACCTCAACTGCTCGACGATTCCATATTTGAGTCAGTCTTGTTTTTCTCCACACTTTGGCCTGTTTAAGTGAGTTGAACTCTACTCGAAATTTGAAACTTATTTAATATTTGCTCGAATATTTTGCTTTTTTCTCACACTCTTTTTTATCTAGCAGCACTTAAAATGAATTCAATTTCCATACGAAAGCTCTTGCTGTTGCCTTTGAAACGCATTTCGGCTCCCCATGGCTTGCAGCAGGTGCGACATTACGGCCCCATCTGTGGCCCGCCGCGCTTTCCCATGACGGTCGCCCAGAAGGCCATCTATGGCTGGGGATCGCTGATCTTCATGATGCTAATACCGATCTGGTCGCTCTACTCGCTGCCGCGCTGGTCGGCGCTGCACAACAATCTGCCCTGGGATGACGAAGAGGCGCCCAAAGAGGAGGAGGAGCCCGCCAAGGAGTAGCAGTAGTTTCCGCAAACACTTCAATAACTCATATGTGTTGCCAACACTCCAAACGAACGAAGACACCACGCACCCATTTTGTTTTAACGAGTTTTAAACGGTGACTTCTCAAGATCTTTTAACTGGGGTTCATACAACAGTGCCTTACTAATTTTGTTTACTGGATAATCTGACCACACCACACACACACCTGCACACACATATATATTATAAGAGACGACAACCACCCACCCACACATACACATGTACTTCCTCTGATCTAAGATTGAAAAGCCGAACGATGATGCTTGCTCTTATACATATCTGTTTTCGTTATGCTAGTAAATTGGTAAATTAAATCTGTTTCGAATTCAAAACAAGCGCTTTTCATTTTCTAGAATATTTTAGATACTGCTTAAATATTTCAACAAAATACCGATTCAATTTAAATAATATAAAATGTAAAAAAAAGGATTCGGATATTCAGAAAAATTGATGGCAATGAATGTAACTTTAAATATAAAATTTTATACTCCATTCGCTAAGAGATGAATTAGTATTTAACCTCTTCGAAGATATACAAAAATACTGAAATATTACGCATACGTACACAGAATATTTACATAGCAAATAAATGCAAATTATTGCATATGGAATGTTGATCATTTGAGCAAATTAATTGTAGTCAACGAGTGAAAACTACTTGAGCCTTAAAAGCTTAGCAAAAGCAGTCAATTTTCGATATATTTCAAGCAGAAGTTTCAGTCGTAACGACAGCATTTAGCCAGCTTTGCTGAAGACTCTAAAGGAGTCAACGGCTCGGCTTGTAAAGGAGTCAACGGCTTTGCTTGAGCTGGCTTAAAGCGCAGCCAGAGTGGAGGCCAAAACGAAGCCAGCGCCAGCATTTTCCTTGTCATTTTCCATGTCGCCTGCCACAAATCAAAACCGAAAATCCCCCCAAAAACAGCAACAACAACAGCAGTAAGAGCGACGACGACGACAACAACAAGGCCCGAAAAAAGCAAAGTGCCAACTTTCATTAAAAGTATTTTTCGCTCATTGCAAATGCAAGTTGCATTCAATTGTGTTTGCGTTTAATTTTTGTTGTTACTTCGCTTTTTTTTGCGCTTTGGGTTTGTTAGCCTTAGACGTCGCTGGAGCCGCAGATTGTTGGACCGTCTTTGACCAGGTCCAACAAGTCGCTGCTCGCTGCTCGCTGTTCGCTGGTCGCGTTGTCTTGTCGAATCCTCATGATCTACAACAACGTGACCTTCTTTGCCTTCTTTGCGCCGCGAATATTTGAAAGAGTAAAAAGTGTCCAAAGGAAAGTGAATTTCTTTTAAGCAAATCAACTTGCCACACGCCCTCTCTGCCCCTCTTCCTGTCCCCTGTCCCCTGTCGTTGGCAACGTTTGCCACCTTAGCTAGACGCAGATTCGCCGCAGATTTTTCGGTGAAATTTCATGCGCCATTAAACTGGTTCTGTCAGTCTGCAACGCTTGCGATCCTTGCCTTCGCAGCGTTCGCTCTACGTGGTGGCAGCGCGTGTGAATGAGGCATGCAACGTGCCGATGCCGCGGCATCGATCGTCTTGCCTTCTTCTATATAGTACGAGGCATGGCCATAAACATGCCTTCATTTTCATTTATGCCACAGTCTTTGCCACTTTGCCACTCTGCCGCTCTGCCGCTCTGCCACTCTCCACACACTTTTTCTCGGCAGGAAGCCGCCGCCTCGGCTCTCGTGGGCGGCTCCCGCTTCCCCCGCTGCTCCCGCAGCTGTGGCAACTGCTCTGCACTTGTTGCCGCACGTTGCGTCAGTTTAGTGTGTCAGAAGCAAGAAGCAAGAAGAAAGTTGCTCCACCTGCCTGCCCCCCTCCCCCTCCCCAACTCACTGCCCGTCTGCCTGCCAATTGATGATGATCCGGTTTATATTATAGTACGAGTGGAGTGTTGCTTTTTTCTTACTTGCTGGCGGACAGGTTCGTTGTATTCCTTTGGAGCATTTTACTTTCTGCGACGGCTGCTCAAATTGTTGTCCACTTTCGGTCGCAATTAATTATGCGACGGCTGCTGCACTGAAAATGAAAGTGCGCTGCCACAATTTCCAAACTCCAATCTCCCAACTCCAGATTCTCTCGCTGCGTGTGGTCGCCTCTCTTTCTCTACCCCCTCTCTCTCCCCCTCGCTATGCTAATTGGCAACCTGTCTGTCCACTCGCTGTTCTTGAAAGTGAGAACATTGTCGCAGTGTCTTCATTATCATCAAACGACAAAGCCGTCCTCCAGCCTCTCATTCCCAGCCTCATCCTCAGTCCCATCGTCATCATCGGCAGGCGTCTCATAAAGACGTTGCTTTATGATATGGCCACATTTGTCTGTCTGTCGCTCGTTTTCCTGCTTTGCTTCTCCCTTTGCAGGTGGCCTGGGTTAGTTTATGACTGGATTTCGCTGGTAACCGCAGCGTTTTGTGTCCCTCGCTGATTTGTTGTCCGCTTGAAAAGGTTCTGCGGTTTGCTGAGGCAAAAACCCCGTAAATTTCGACTAACAAATACCCCGCAAAATTAGCCAACTTGGGGGGATTACCCCGTAATTTCCGACTAACAAATACCCCGCAAAATTAGCCAACTTCGGGGGATTATTCAACAGCATTTTTAAATGTGACTACAGCTTTCAATAATCTCAAAAATATCGCTTAAAATGTCAAAGTTCTAATCTACTTTAATATGTCAAACATTGCTTAACTCAGTATAATAATAAAAGGAAACTGACTTACCAAATAATATATTTAAATACTGCTTGCTTTTCACATATGTTGTATATGTAGATCTATAAAAAAATAACGTTTTAAAAGTTATTAGCAGTTGCAGAACTTTAGATAAGTTAATTGAGCTGATATGGCCTTAAAAGCCTTTGTTTAAAAATATTAAAAAGCAGGAAATTAATATCATAACAACGTGAAATTTCATACATGTAAATTGAAAGTGTTAAACGCAGAGCTATCGCTTACAATTTACAAGTATCTTTGCTTTGGCAATAACATAGAAATAGTTTAATATCTAGTCAATAGATTAAAGATAATGTCAAGCTTGCAAATACATTTATTTTGAAGATCGTTAGCAATAAGTGTACCACATCACATCCACATCATAAATGCTTTTGCCAAATGTCCGACTCTAAGAAAATATGCCAAGAAAATGGGCTAAGTTTTTGGGCCGGAATAATGGGAGTGTTAAGCCCTGCAGACAGTGAATAGCACTTAAATGTTTTGTTCTTAATCTGCCACAATAATGGGGCGGACAACGTTTAACAACATCAACTTCAGCTTCAACTTCAGCTTGGAGTCAAGCGAAGTCAAGTCAAAAAACCGAATTGGGAACTTCCGTCGAGGTTGATTTATCTGTCCCTGGGCTACTGAGAATGCTGCGCCATTTGTTCGCATTAAGCTCAATTCGGTTGTTTGGCAATAAAAATTAAGCGACATCGAGTCAAATTGTTTGCTCAAAGTAAATACAAATAATAAAAAAAAATCCCACACACGCCCACGAAACAATTCCGTTGCCGATTCCGATTCCGAATCCGATTCGAGTTCAGGCAAAGGGGGCGACGACACGATCGTGTCAGCGGCGCATTTGATCTGAAAATTGGGTAGCTGGAAATAAACTGAAAACTGGGAAATGGGGGGAAGGAAACAATGCTCGCGATATGCGATCGAAGCAAGAAACTGTTGAATGCTCTGGCTGCCGCTTAATAAGATTTGTAACCCCGTTGAGTTGAATTTGCCTCCGAGTTTTTGGCTCATAATCGTTTAGGACGAGACTCAGTTTGAGTGCCTGACTGCGATGCACTCTGCTGAGCTCAGCTGAGTCTCTGGGGCAACACTGGGGCAATTGTGGAGAGTGGCACAATATCCAGACACAAATTATATTAATGGTCTTTTGTGTTGTGCTCCACTCCACTCCACTGGCTGGCATTTTGTCTTTGCACGAATCACGTTTTAGAAATTGCATTGCACATAGTAACTCCCTAGCTCTGCCTCCCTTCCACCTTCCTACTCCTGCCGCCCTCCTCACATTCTGTTATCCCTTCACCCAGCATCCATCCCATAGCCGAGAGAGCGAACTAAACTAAACTGAAATTGTAGTGAAGTGAAGTCACTTCACTGCGACTGACTTTGCCTGAATTTTGCGCAAGTTCTCAAAACAGTCTGTAGTTTTTTCCTCTGGTAACTTAAGTGGCACTTACTTTTAATATGTTGCCATTGCCCTCCGCCCAAAATGGGTCTGCACAAAAAAAAAAAAACAAAACAATGTCTATTGCGGCGTCTATTTCTATATACAAATCGCTGCCGAGTTACCTGAAATAATTACATGCACACAAATTAGAGCGCTGTGTCATGGAGCCAGGAATGATTCTGCATTTGCATGCGCTGACAATCATGGTATATACGACTAGTGCATCCAATATGCGACATTGAGGAGATTAATAAAGGAGGGGAATAGCGTTGATCGAGAAACAAAGTAAACAGAAATTTAGAGAGATACATTTTACTGAACTAGAATTATTTTTACATTTAGGTTAGAGCGCAAAATACTAACTAACACATTCGTCAAAATACTAACTAATTAACTCAGTATATTTTAAAAAATAAAAATACTAACTAACAATTTCGTCAAAATACTAATTATTTTAGTATCTCTTGAAAATGCAGCCTCGACTTTCAAGCGATGGATATGAGTGAAAATGTCGCTGCCTTAAAGGGGATGTGATCGACACTGTATAGAGAATCAGCAGATGTTTTATTTGATTCAAAGTCGAAGCTCAGCGTTTTGCTGATTACGTTCTGCTTTCACTGGTCATGGCAAATCATCGAAAGAGATCGCGCGCGCAAAAAAAAAAGAAGAGACTTTGTGGCAAGTTGGAGTTCTGCCACAATATCTGCTATACGTATCTATGTCTATGTCAAGTGGTTGTCTCCGTCTTTTCATCTTCGTCTCTGTCACGTTCACTTAAGCACGCCCCGTGTTCTTGTTGTTGCCGTCGCCGTCTTGAGCCCGGAATGACACGAGACGTTTAAGCCGCAAAGAAATGATACCAAGCAGCAAATATAAAGTGTGTGTATTGTAAACGCAGTTTCCGTAATGAAAATAGAAAATATCTGAAGACGACATTCATTCTGCTGACTGACTTTTTGGGATTCTTCTTTAATATTCGTCGTATTTTTGGCATTTTTCTAGGTGAGCTGCTCTGGTATTTCGTATTTGGGTTCAATGTGCGCCAATTGGGCTGAGGTCTTTAATCATGGGTGGTCCTAATTGCACGACAACTGTACAACAGAACTGGAGTAAGCTGCGATTTGCCTTATCTTGCCCCGTTTCCCCCTTTGCGCTTTGCGCTTGGCGCAGGCAAATTAGTTGCCTTAGATTGCTTAATTAAGAATGGGAAGCTTCAGTTTTCTCATGCAGCCAGCCCAGCATGAGGGGGAAAAATATTCTCACAATCAAAATAATAATACAATAATAGAGACAGGAAAAAATTGATTACGCGCAAGAAGTACAAGAAGAACGCGGACACGTACGATAATCATAACTTTGCTTACCCTTTTTCACACTCGCTCGCTCGCTCTCACACACACACACACACTCTGTTGCTCTCCTTTGCGCGCGGCCATTTAGAGTGTCGGCGAGATCTACTCACAAACGCAAACGCTTAATTGCATCACGTTTTTAGACCAAGCTGGGCACACAGAATTATTACACAATTGTATTTGGCTGCATGTGTGCGTGTGCATGCATGTATGTGTGTGTGCGCGCGCGCGGCCGCTGAACGAAGAAGATCTTGCGCGGACAACGAGACGCAATGGACGGCGGCAAAAGAAAAACAGTTGAAAACGAAATAATGCACATTAACTACCATGATTTCCACACGTGAGCAGCAGCGTGTGCATTAGGGCAATGCTTTTGACAAACCGACAGACACCAAAGCCAAGAAATAACACGAAAAACTTAAAAAAAAAACAAATTTTTCCACTAACGCGCAATTTTTCGGCAACCTCGCGAATGTAAACTAAAGCTCGATGTTGATAGCAGATTATCAATGGAGTTTATCGATAACGCTGTTAAGTTAACAGCAGCTGGACTTTTAGTTGCATTTCTCAATTGGAGAAGCTTAGCATGATTTTGGCATTTAACCGATTGCGGCCACAACGCAAGTTTTGTGCAATTCTCGTTGTGGCAAAGTGTCAAAGGCAGCGAAGCGTTGCATCCTCCTAGCTGTTAGTAACTCTTGGCTAAATTTGGTCATCGGCTTGAGTCGGCTTACAAACGCTTGACACAGAAAAGACGGCTAAAAAGAGATTTGCCAACTTCAATTGGAGCTCATTTGTTGTAGAATAAAACAAAATGTTTGCATTTCGTTGCAGACCAAAAACGGATGCGCATTTCCGCTGCGTCGCCGTTGCATGACAACAACTACAACAACAACTACAACAACAACAAAGGCAGCAGCAATAGAAAACAACAACATCCACATCCACACAGCCATGGCTGTCCACGCCTCCAATTGACCGAGGGGGCAACAACAGCGCGACAAAAGTAATTGACCAAAATGCAACGCTTCGCTGAGCCGTATGTAGCATATAACAGCCGAGTTCCAGAACGCTGTTAAGTGGGAGTCAGACTCCCCTACAGAGCAGAGCTTAACTCTAATTGGGTCACACTGACCGCTGCAAATTAAATGCGCTTATCACACGGCATCTAATTGGACATATGCTCGTTTTGTGTAGGGCATTCATCATATGAGACCACAATACATCGTCGTAGTTTTGGCTCATTTATTTTTGCATATTTGTGTGTGAGTTGGGCTGCTTGAATTCACGAGAGCGACTGCAATGATTCATCCAAGTTCCACTTACAGTTAGCCAGTAAAGAACAAAGGCGTCTATGGCTGACATGTTGGTGCTTTGCTGTGGGTTGAAGTTCGTCGGCTGTTGAACTCGTCAGCAACTCGCACTTGTTGGCATTGCCAGCTACCAAAATAAAAACTTACAAATAAAGAAAAATAATCAAATGGCAATTTGCAATGCAACATCAATATTCATTAAATAATGCATTAACCAGTGGCGCACTCTCGTGACGTCATCGGCAGAGTGCAGCTGCTGCTCACCAAGTGCTGCCAAATCTAGCAATTTTCCCGCTTGTTCTGACTATAACTAGAAATACTTCAATTGTTCGGCTTATAGCGAAATCCATCAACTATTTTTCAACTATTTCTAGCATAATGCAAAAAATTTATATTTTTTGCAACGTCTCAGCTATTTTTCATAGCCAGTTATTACATGTTTAGCTATTTTTAGGACTAGGAATCGACAACACTGAGTTCAGTGTGCACCTAGATGAGGACACACTTTTTATGGCCTGCACGATGGCTGATTACGTGGGCAGGCACACACTGGCCGAACGACAACTCAACTGTTAAACTGGCAACTGGCCAATCTGCAGTTGTTGCCAATTAATAAATAAAACTGCGTATGGGTGAAATTTTTATTAAGACGCTCGTTAAAAGTTGCGCAGTCCACGCAGCCAGCAGCAGCAGTTGATGCTGTAATAATATTGTATGCAAATTTTTCAGCTACTGCATCAACATACGGCCAATATTAAGTTACAATTTACGGCTCATATATCATAATTTGGTCAACAGCAGCGGCAGCAGGGGGCGGGCGTACTTATGGCGTATTAAATCGTAAAACACACTGTACGATCTGGACAAATGATAAGGTCGCAAACCTTGAGACAAGAAGACTTTAAAAAACTTTATGCAATTCACTTGGAATTTATTCCCAATACACAGAATGTGGTCCAAGCGCTGTAACTGTGATTAGGCCAGTTTAATGTGCAGCACATAATTCAACAGAGCATTTCCGCCAACCTCCGCATGTTGTGCTGCTAGCCATCATCGTCTAATGTTGTTGGCCAAGTTTATGACCCCGCGTCAAGAAGTAATTCCAATAACAGAGCGCAATTCAACACGACTTGACCTTAACATAATTGCCTCAAATTGCTGCTAAGGTAGGCGCATGTGAAATCTGCGTTTATGTTGCCAACTTTTTATTTTGGCCAGAAGCTTCATCTGCTTATCAGCGCCACAGCAAACACAACGAAAATCCGGAATCAAAACAAATAAACGCAATGAGAGCGAGAGCGAGAGCGAGTGTGAGCGCAACGAAACAGCTGAGCGTACATTAAATGCTAAAGCGCTCTCGTGCACTGTTAGCTATGAGGTTGAGAGAGTGCAACTGTTAAGCTAACAGTCGTTAACAGTTTTGCTAATTTCGATTTATTACTCCATATATTCTTACGAATTTGTTTGCTCCACATAAATACACTAGGTTCACTAATTATATTCCAACCCTAATAATGTACAGCGCAGCCTATTTTTTAAGCTTGTGGGTTATAAAAGTTTGGCGGCACATTAACAGTGCCGACATAGCAGACTCGTGTTAAGTTGGCTGCTGTTATGCTCAGTCCAGTTGACATGTTGCTGCACAGCTTGCGTATGTTATTCTGCGTTTAACTTTCATGACGATCGGACGTGCGTCGTGCGCGATGTTCTTTGAAAAAAGAGACGAAAGAAAATTAAATCGCAACCGAAAATTTCAAAGTGATTGATAAAGAGTGTAAAACTTATCTAAAAGCGCGAGTGCATTTAACAGTTTTTGACGTCACGGCGAGCAACACGAACAAAACAAAAGGAAAATAAAAAAAAAAACAAAATTTAATTTGATTTGTGTTCTCTAATCAAAGCTTGCGCGTGATTTTGTTTAGCACACACCGTTTTTAAACACACACACACACAGTAGGGCAAAGAGTGAACGAAGTGCGCCCGCCAATTGCCCCCGGTTCCCCCCTCATAAGCCGACAAGCCGAGTGTTGTGAAAATGCAAGCGGCAAAGGCGCCTAATGGAGGATAGAAGTAAAAGAAGAAGACGTAGAAGAAGAAGCGCGAGCCAATAGCAAACATAACGGCAAAAGCGGCAGCGACAAGTGCATAAAACGTGACGACCGAAAAAAAGTGAGAGAAAGAGAAAGAGAAAAAAGCAGCGCAAATAAAATTTTTTGCTTCGTTTTCGTGTTATCTGTGTGTCGAAAAAAGTATTTTTTGTGCTACATGTTTTGTGTTTAGCGTTAGAATTATGCTGAGCAACCTCTCTAAATGTGTGTGAAAATTCGTATAAACGACTACAACAAAAAAACAACATCACAAATAGTGGCCGTAGTGACAATTAACAAATACATAGTTTAAATTTCAAGTTGAAAAGTAAAACAGATAATTTTTATATGTTGAGACGCACAGCAGCAGTTTTTTGGTTTGTTGCCTAAACAACACCAACAACAACAACAACAAAAAACACAAACATCAGCAGACTGCAAAACTGCAAAACATAAATAATTAACAGAGAGACAATGACGGAACTCCAATTGGACAACAGCCTGACGCGGGACGCTGACGTTGGCGCCGCAGTCGCAGCCGACGCCATGGCAACGGCAGCAACAACAACTGCAACAACAACGCCCAAGGCCACGGTCAAGCGTCGTCAGTTTGTGGAGGGCGAGACCGAGGAGGGATTCCTATCCACCTCGCCAGACAGCGCCAATGGCGATGCACATGCACACGCACACAGCCACCCACACTCACACTCACACACGCATACACTGACACACACACACGGACATTTGCAGGCCGAACTGCAGCCGAACTGCGGCAGCGACTCGGAGCCCAATACGAATGTCATCATCGTCGGCGACGCCCGCCAGCTGTTGCTGCAGGCCTTCTATCAGTGCTCCTGTGCCGACGAATGCGTCAAGCTGGACAACATACTGAACTCGTTCAAGGCGCCCATCTCCGAGGATCAGGCCTGGGCTCTGGTCTATCAGTTCACCATACTCTACCACAAGGTGGCTGTCCAGGCTCACCACTGTTCCAGTGCAGACTACGACTCACAGCTGCCCACGCGCTTTAAGCTGCACCTGCATCGCGATGGCAGCGTTCACTTCTCCGGCAAGGAGCGCCAGCAGCAGGAGCCGCTGCAAGTCCAGCAGCAGAATCAACAGCATCATCTGCAGAAGGAGTCGCAGCAGCAGCAGCAGCAGGAGCGAAAGCTCAACGACAGCGCCAGCAGCAGCGGCGACAGCAGCGTCGTCAGCAATCGAGGTGAGTCCACTGCACTGTTAACTAACAGACTGCGAAGTGGTTGTGAAATTCTTATTGGAATTATTCAATACGTGAGAAGTGTGCTTGATGGCAAGCAATAACGATTTATAGAGACGTATGTTAAGGGCTTTTAATTTATAAGAATGCTGAAAAGGTAGATGACAAACTGAGTTATTAAAATTTAATTCCGTTGTGAGACAACCCTAGGAAGTGGTTAACAAGTGGAAAAACAGTGTTGAAAAAAACTTTAACCAGATTTTAAAAGGTGTTCAATTCGAGATATTAGAGCTTCATGACAAAAGAAATATTATATTTCCAAAAGAAACAAACTGAAGCATTATGATTTACAGAATTTCTTTGACATTGTCAAGTATTATGTTGAAGTCGCAGCCAAATCATCTGCTTTAATTAGTGGTTTGCATTTCAGCTAAAGAAACTTGTTTAACGTTTTGCTGAAATTATCTGAATTGTGACAAGTAACAGAGCCAGCGACCCACAGATGCCAAAAGAACGCGAAATAAAAACACAAAAACCAAAAATCACATAAGAATTACTTGCATAAATAAGTTTAAGTCGTTACAAGCGCCAAGAGGAGTTTTTAGCTCAAGCGATTTGCAGGTTTTGTTTGGGGAAAAGCAACGTGTTGGAGGTCAGAAGCTAGAAGAATTACCGTAACGCCAGAGAGCAATGGGTACAATTATGCGCCATGCTTGGACTATGAAAATTGAGCTGGTTAGCGTGTTGTTGGCCAGCAAGATTGCTGTTGTTGTTGCTGTTGTTGTTGGCTCAGATGGTCAGATGGTTGTTGGGCCGGAAAACCGGTTGAGTTTTTGGTTATTGTGTGTTGGGAAGAAGAGGGTCTCGAGTGGTTTTTCGGCAAACGCTTTCATTTTCACTTAATAAGCGACAGTTAACTTCTTTCTTTCTTGGACATTCGAATGATGTGCGTTTCCGTGTGCCAAGCGAAGCCAAGACATCCAATCCATCTTGGCATTGGCATCGCTATAGCTGCAGCTATAGCTAACGTCGTCGTCGTCGTCGTCGTCGTCGTCCACTTTCCCAAAACAAACAGACAACCCACACAAGACCAGACAAGACGAGACAACAACTGCGATGACCTACGCTTTAAGTTATGCACAGAGTCAGCTTTGATTGAGGTTTTTCTCTCGCTCTCTGATTGCGTGCTCCGTGTCTTGGGAAAGTGTAAACTGCGACTCCCATGGCGGGGCCCAATGCATACCGTATAACGCATCCACTTGGCCATCAACTCTATTTTTCACTTTCTTCCATCTCGCGAGACGCGCTGTAATTGATGAGGGTCGCCCCATAGACAGCGCAGATCTTTTAAGATCTTCTTCTGCCTCTTCTCCCGTTTCCAACTCGAGAACGTGTCTTTGGAGATTCTGTTAATTGCTTAATCATTGGCTCAACTGTCAAAATATACAGGTTGTCGTAATCTATGGGCTTTTAGATAAGCCCTGCTAATTGAAAAGAGGTCTTAGCATCAACATACGATTCTTGAATCTTTACAATTTTAATTCCCAGGCTTGGGCGTTGTCTTCTCACGTGTGGCATCTGCTTCGACTGCAGCCCATTTTGGTATTCGCTGCATTCTGTTCTGCATTCAAATGCAACTTCGTCGCTCTGTATATGGCCAAAATGTGGAGGCCAGTTTGCGGAGCAGCAAAAGGGCTAATTAGCTGCTGGCTGCCGTTCGCTATTAACTGGGCCCTTTGGCTTGAGGCTGAGCGAAGAGGAAGTTGAACAAACATCGACTTAATATGGGGAATTAATTTCGTTGTAATAATGTTGTAATTGCTGGGGTTATATCAATGTTTCCGCTTGCCGGAATGGAAAATGGAGAGTGGAGAATCTCGAAGGTCTTTCGTATTTGTCGTTTATTTTTAAGACGCTGCGGAATTCACAGAGATATTTGAAATGCTGTAGTATTGGTTTTTTCTATAGAAAATGATTTGAAACATTCAGAATAGTCTAAAGAGAGTCCGACAATTATTTATACTATAATAACTCTGGAATTATTTAGAATATGATGTCATGCACTAAAATCAAATATTGCATTGAAATCAGATTAATAAATATATATTTAATCAGTTGTTGTATCATCTTACGTGTCAATCGTTGTCGTATTCTAAGCACAATTCAAATTTCCAAAGTCAGGGGGTTTTCAAAATGATTTCATTAGAAATAAATGATTTGTAATTTCTTTGATTAGCAGCAAAATAATTGCGCTAATAATTCATATTTTGATGAGCTATAAAACTTCATTCTTCACTATTTCATTGCCATCAAAATCGAGCTGCAAATTGAGTTATTTATCGTGCCTTGAGAACTTGCAGCTTATCGCTAATTCAGTTGTTCCACAGTTCGTTCATCTATCAGCGTTTAAGTTTTGTTTTTATGATTCGCTCGCTGTTGTCGCCTTGTCTTGCAGCTTTCTTCGGGGTAAATAGACAACACCTTGTAACACTTTAATTACCACTAATTTCTGCTGACGGAACCGCAGCCAAAGGCATTGGCAGCGGGGCTGCAGGGGGAAGGTAAACCACCTTGATCCATGTCTGCTCTCAGTGTGATCTTGGTCAATTAGTTGCGAGTCTTTTAGCACCTTCTAACTATTTTATTTTCGTGTGCTTTTTGCGTTCGTTTTCGGGCCATTGGCAGGTTCAACGGCATCCGTTGAAAACCGGGCAGAGCAGTTTCCATTATTCATTGGCTTTCAACTCGCCGCCAACTTCCTACCGGCCGTAATGAATAGAATGGAATCACAACTGTTGCTCCTAACAACCGCGAATCATCGATTGTGTGCTGTGACCTGAACTACAGACCGCTTGCTCCCCTCCCCTTCGCGGGGCTCTGTCTGCTGTCTGGGTGCCAGAAAAGACATAAACGCGAAGCGTGGGCTGCTGGCTGCTGCCTCACCTGTCGCTTTGTGGCCGTGTCCAAAGTGCATCGTGAAACGGCGTCAAACAGCGTCAACGACGTCGACGGCGCCGTCAAGTCGCCGCGCCCGCTGGCGCCTTGATTAGGCGCACAGCATTTGCCAGCCAGACGTTGTGGGAGTGCTACTAACTGGGCTCAGAGCAGCGGCTCGGCAACATTTTGGCGCTCGAATCTGTCAACACACAAACTCGCCATTACGTTTTGCAGCAGGCGCTCAGCGAAATTAGAAATGTGCTGCACACGTTGGCAGCCCAAAGTGAAAGTTGCCACAGCTGGGGTGGCATGCCCCTCCCGTTGCCCCTTGCCTTGAAGGTCATGCCGCATGCGCAGTGCTCGCCGCCCTCTAAAAATTGTTGTCGTAGGTTCTCTGCCATCTTCTTCTCTCGCTCTTTCTCTCGTCAGCTGTTGATTGCTTTCGTTGAGTTTCCGTTTTGAGCATAAACCAATATAAAAGCAGACAAACTTTAAAGGAAAAAAGTGGAAAATTAAGCATTCTAACAAATTGTATCCATTAGACAGAGTTTCACCCAAAAAATAAGAAAAAATAAAGCGATAGACGCCGTTGGGCCTCACAATGGCTGAAAGAAAGCAGGTTATTGAGCTTCTTTGCTTGCCCACAAACACAAATACACACAACAAAAAATCCCTTACTCATTATTTTGGCCAGAAAAATTACAGGCAGCAAGATCTGTGCAGTGTTGTCGGTGGAAAAATCCAACCATTGAGTCGCAAACTCCTCTGCAACGCGATGATATTTCATTTTCCATCTCTTTGGCTTTCTTGTTTTCACCCAAAAAAAAAAAAGCACTGTAGAAATATATCATAGTAAAAAACTGCTCAACTGCTCAACTGTTGCATTGCCTGAGCTAGTCGCTCAACTGGTTTAATGTTTAAATAATTACACTTAAAATTACAACAAACAACATCAAACAAAACGTAAACTAGAAAACATCAACATCAACCATATTATAATGAAACTATGACCCGCACTCTGCGGCAAATTGGAGTTGTGTTTTTTCCTGGCCCCCTCTAGTTGTTTGCTTTTTTTTTTGTAGTAGTAATAAATTTGAACTGTAGAAAATTGTGGCCCTAAAATTGGGCTAACAAATGGGCCACATCATTCGTAGTTTATTGGGTTTTTGCTTTGGATTTGCTTTGGGCGGCTGCCAAGTTGAGTATGAAAAGGAAACTTGAAGTGGATTTCAAGGATAAGATGGCATTGAAGTGCACTTAAAATATGCAAAGTATACAACAGAATTTTAGACAGATAAATAAACGTATATAGAGAACTAAAATAAATGTGTAAATTACAATTTCATATACATGAAAAGAACAGAATTCGATATTTCTTATTTATAAATTTAATGGAATGCGTAACTGGTAATTGTAGATTCTTAACTATAATAGAATTTCATATTTCATTCATAAACTCACCTATTAGTTTTTTAAGTTAGAATCTTTATTTATTTAAAAATAAGTATTCAAGTTAAAAGTTGAAATTTTATTTCTTCCACAACTTCACTCAAAGTTCTTTCAAGAATATTTATTTAAAAATAAGTATTCAAGTTGTTGAAATTTCACTTCTTTGAACACTTTGACACATTCTTGTTCATGTCTTGTTGAGATTCTCTTCGCTTGTTGGTAGCTCAGTTTTCCATCTCGACCGATATCTTAGCCATTGTCCAATCTGGCTCATTTCCCAACATTGTGCAGCTCGCATTCAATCTTGTGTTTCGCAACCATCATTTGCTTTGGCGTCCGCGTTGTTCCGGGAATTTGGAAGTCGTGTAAATACGAGAAACATACGAGGCCCAGCTGAGATTAGGTAGCGCTTTTGATCAGCTGTTGTCGCCACAGTAAAACCCACATCAGATGCATTTTTATTGTTGGACTTGTTGTAATCATTTATGTTTCGTATTCAGCATTTTTCACCACTTTTTTTAGTCCGTCGCAGACCTCACCTCGAGCACATTTTTTGTGCTGTTGTTGTTGGTTGCTCCAGTTTGAAAAAGACTCTAAAATTAATATAATAATTTGTGTTTCTGTATAATGACTAGCAAATGACATAAGCGCAACGCATGACGACCACTGAACCTGAACCAAATTTGTCGCTCCATATGCTCCAAATACACGCATTCATATGCATAAGTATCTGTCTGTGTGTGTGTGTATTTATTATGAAAAACAGCCAAAAGCAACACAGCTGCCACAGGTCGCTTTTTTGTTGTTGTCGTGGTTGTCGTTGTCATTTTTTATATTTCTAAAAAAATGTATTTGTGGCGTCGCCAAACTTGTCCACCTGTGCAGTCTGCGACAAGCCCCCCGACCCACTTACGCGATAGGCAACTGCATTTGGAAACTCTTTATTTCTGCATACCCTGCATGCCAGCAAAGACATTGGGTTGCTTGAATGGTGGATGTGAAGAGGTCTACAGTGATTATTATTGACTTAACCGCATGCATTGTGGTCTTAACTTATTTGCCTGGGTATCTGTTCGACAATCAAACTTCGAGAAAACGACAGCGGAAAATTTGTATTGCAGTTTTGTTGGTTATGTGATTTTTTGAAAGTGCGTCTCTCGCACATAAATCATACGATAATCCCGATATTGTTGCCGACTCTGGGGGTATTTCTAGCGCCATTGTTCGATGACACTTTTGCTGCAACAAAGTGCGTGTGTTGTGTGTGTTCGGAGTGTGTTTGGAGTGTGTGTGGGGTCTGCGCTCAAGTGGCAAGCTGTGTGTGACCCTGAAAATACACAACAAACTCCACGCTCTGAGCTCTTCACGAGGCCCAAGGCTGTGGCTGAGCTTTGGCACTTTTCGGCTTTATAAATTATAAATAAATTTTGATGCAATTCAACGCAATCGAAATGGCAAAAGGCCAACGCGAAAATTGCGGCTTCCAGTCGTTATTTCTCGTATCTTATCGTTGCAGAAGTCGTCGTCTATAGGCTAGTAACATATATACGCTTTTTATGGGAATACTTTGCCGATTAACTGTGTCGTCTACAGTAAAAAAACATTTACGAGCTTGTCGCCCCGAAAACACTTGAGAGTATTGTGTTATGTATGTTCATTTGTGAACGATTTGTGCTATTATGAATCGCTGCTTCGATGGGTTATCTATTGAGGTTCTTCAGTGATTTTGGGCTATTTTAGGCGTAGGCATTTCGATAGGATTTACATGGGACTATATAATTAATCACTGCTGACTTAACGATGTTTTGTTGTTACGCGTCTACTTAATATAGATACTAAGAACTAAGTATATATCGAAAGATATCTCACATTTCTCATGATGTATTTGTGTAGTTAAAGCGGATTGCCAAAGTTTGTTTTCCAACATGTTTACGATGTGAAACTTAGGCTACAACCTATTTTGATGTGACATCCACTGTGTTATTTTGTTTGTTGCATTATGTCGAACTCCAAGTGGTCTCAGCTGCATTTTCCCAGCCATCAAAGTAATCCCAATACAATAACTATATTGAGCTCGGATTTGTCTAGATTATTAGCATTATAATGTGCTCATGTGTGTCATGCATTTAGCATTATTTTCGTCTATCCCACGTATTCCACACAATCGCCATTCACAAGCCAAAACGCTTGGCACACTGTGACAGTGTGACCATAGTAAATGGCAACTGCTGTCAATCAGAAAGCCACAAGATCGTTTTCATTCTTCAGCTGTGGAGTTGGTGACGATGGTGGGTTGCATAATCAATGGATATCGCCCTATGGCGATAAAGCGAATAATGTGAATAATGTGCATAATAAAGGGCGTCTCCTACTGAGCACAAATGTCACTTTTGCTTTCGTCTTTTGACGAGAAATGGAAGTGGAATGAATAAATGTTGTTTATGCGCCGCCGAATTCCCAAATTAAATCGGACAAAGTAGACAAATGGACAAAGGCAAATTTGTAGATGCATAAAATATGCCAACTATGTAAATTTAGCCAAAGAAATTAAAATAATTCAAACAGCAGCAGCCGCAACAGCAACCACAGCAACAACAACAACAACCTGTTGTTGCGGGTTGTTTTGTGTTGTTCAGCTAGTTGTTGTTGTCGTTGTTGTTGTATTTTTCACTTGAGACGAGCGCGCGCCGCCGACTTTGAAAAATGTGAAAGATGAAAGCGTAAATGCTGATTAAAGATTGTTTCTGTATATAAATATGTATGCACACACACACACACACACAGACTGGAGCTCGCTTTTATATTGTGCATATAAAATTTATATTGTAATTTCAGCATGCAAAGTGAAAGAGGCGGCAGAGCCTCAACTTGAGCTTGAAGATCAGTCCAGTTCAGTGAGTCGCTCGTTCAGTTGGTCGTTTAGCCAGTAAGTCAGCCACCTCTGATAACAGATACTTACTATAAAAGCAGCACCCACCACCTGCGCACCACCAGCACCACCAGCACCACCGTCGTTAGCGTCATCGTCAGCGTCGTCTAATTTCACAGTCATCAAGTCAACGGTGCGTTGATGTCAGGCAGTTAGTCGCTCGCGGTAGAAAGCGAGAGTTTCAGTTACCAATGCCAGTTAACTGATTTGCGCCACGCCCCTCTCGGGGGCGCCCGCGTTGTAATTGTGTCAAAAACATAACAAGAAAGTTGTGCAAATGTGTTGGCAATAAATACCACCCAAATACCCTGAACAGTCAGTTAAATAACTTGCATTAACTAATCCCAGGCTGCATAACAGCTTCGGCAATCTCAAGAGATGTTGTCTACCTCAGATACAACTGCAGATAAAAGATACTTTTGCAAAGAATTCATACTCAACTCAAGGGCAAACTATTAACTTTTTCTGCTGCCTCTTAAGCTAAGAAATGTTTATTTATTTGCTGCATTTTCTGCTGGCCTTTAGTTACGTTGCATTCGCAATTAATTATTTGCCTTTGGTTTCTCCTGCAGCTGCGGCAATATTAATTCTATTAAATTTACACAACAGTTGCGAGTCGTTTGTTGAAATTAGTTTAATGATCACTTCAAATAGCGCGCATAATTAGTTTGATTGTTAAGCTATCTATCATTTCCTCATGATGATGATTATCCAACAACGAATGCATACGAATCATTAAAAGTAATTAATTCATTTATAATTGAAAGTAAACGCCGCCATGAGGCCAACACCACCATCATAAGTAAAGCAGCGCCAAAAGGTCACTCCCCAAAAACTTGGTAGGTTGTAATGCGAATTATACTCGACGTTAATTAGGTGTCATCAATTGCAAAACATCGACTTGTTATCGTCTTGGGATTGCTGTAAATTATCGTGGTCTTAGCTCTCTTGATTCACAACCTTTTTTTTGTGGGGGAACAGAAAACGACGAGAAACCAAAATCAAACCAAACAAAAAACGAAAAAAAATATAACCGAAAATTATGATTATTATCTCTTTAATGCGTTGACTGCGATTTGGCGGTTTGACGCCTCTTTCTTTATCTCTGCCTTTGTCTTTTTTCTTTTCTCCTGCGGTCGCTTTGCTTCTTTTGTGTATACACAATTTTTTTTTTTCGGCAACAACTTTGCATAGATATGGACATTATTTATCAGCGTGGGTAAAAAAAAAAAGGTTTAGTCATTAAATAAAATAAAATAAAGTAAACTTTTTTGCTGGCTTTTTCTAGCAATAAATAAGTATAAATTGTGAAAAAAAACGTCTGAAGTTGACTTGCACATGACTTTCCTGACATTAGAAAGTAAATTGCCATGAGGCCACTTGGTCAACAGGCAACAACAGCAGCAGCAACAGCAGCAGCAACAACAAAAAAACACTATGAAGCAAAGTGCATAAAACTTTATTACGAAAATGAGCAAAAAAGCATCGGATAAGCATGAAAATGTTTATACTTTTCTATTGAACTTTAACGCGGCGCAAGCGCAGGCGGGGGAGGAGCCGACAATTGAAAGTAATATTGTGTTTTTTTTGTTGTGTTTAGATTAACTTATTATTAAGTATAATAATTATTAATTGGATTTGGCTTGGCAGCTAACTTGGCCCAAACGAAAGTCTGCACTCACAATTCTCGCCTGGTAATTGTTAAAAATAAAAAAGAGAGAGAAAAACAAACGCGGAGGCGTCGCTGCTTTTGTTGTTAACCACGTCTCGCTTTTCGTTTTTCAACACTTCCAGTGAGTTTGAAAGGTTTACAGAGTGTCGCTGTCCCGTAGCTCCCAAATGGCTATCTAATCTCTTGCAATTCATTAATGTGTGCCGATATTGCTGCTTTGGGCAAAGTGGGCAAAGGCCACAACTTTCCTAAGTAGTTAAGCTTGGCGAAAACGTTGAGATGATGGACTGGTAGATATGCTGTAAGTAGTATTCAGTTCAACTTCAGCAGAAACGTCCCTACTTTTTGATGTTCGCTACATAAAATACTTCTTTTTATTAGCTGAAATTAATAATTTGCTGTATGATGTTTTTTAATTTTTGCCCAAAACTTATACCTCGTTTCTATGCAATTACAATGCGGTAAAGCCTTCGCTTGTAAAATGTTAATTACATCGACTTTGGGGCACAATTAAATGCATGCGTCGCAGACTGTGGTATTAAGGGATATCTTAATTGCTTTGCACTTCTAGCCAGTCAAGTTGTGACCAGCTGTTTGGGTCTACGTGGGCCGCACTTGATCACCAATTAGAAATTAAAAAATTGACGCATTTATGACTCATCGCTGCCGATGATAAGAACTCTATGATAATCGGCGGCAGTAAACAAGTAGAAAGCGTATAAAAATAATAACAGCATGAAAAGGGCTGAGTAAATTTAGACGAGGAAGTTGCAAATTTCCAGAGATCGTATCGCAAAATCTGAATGCTCTCAACTTCCGACAAGACGATGTAGCAGCTCTGTGCAAGCAGCTTTCCTCGATCTTACGTTGTGGTTAAACGAAACCAGATGCCGCACATAAAATGCAAAACATTTGCAAATAAATTCGTCAGCTTGTTAATAATTTTGCACACATGTGACGCGGCCTGACTAATCACAGAGCTGGGGTTGAGTTGGATCTTTGAAATCTAACGCTCGAATTCCTCTCCAACGATTCCCAGGGATCATCGAGCGTAACGGCCGACAACTCATAAATCAGGCATTAATAAATTTCAATGTACGCGCGCATTTCGACAGCTTGTGATGCGCGACAAATGGAAATTCTTTGGCTAAATGTCAATTAATTATTAAGTGGAACCGACCGCCGAAAAGGCCGCAAAATAATATGTGTATATGTAGATGTAGATGTATATTTATTTATTATTCAATTATAAAGTCATGTCATGTTCCATGCCACACAACATTCCCATTGAAAGCATCCGCGGAATATTTGTGGCTTTGTGGCCCAAAAGACGAGGAGTCAGCAGCCGCTTTGACGCTCTTGCCTGACCCTGGCTACCTTTTTATTCTGTTGCCTCATTTCCTGCGAAAGTGACGGACAACAGCATTATGATCTCATGCTGTGTGTTTTCGAGCTCATCTTTTTTCTTTTTTATTTGAGCCCATCTTCCCCGCCTCTAAAAAAAAGTGTTCTTTCTTTTGGCTTGTAAGTTCAGAGTTTAATGTGCAACCGCACAAGTGGAGGGGCTTAGGGATCATGCTCTGGGCCCTTTGAATGAACAGATCCCCAACTGATTGTAGTTTTCCGGAACAAGCCCAGATGTTGCTAACAAACTGTGAAGAACTTGCTTTTTAGATACGAAAAGTAGTTTCGAAAAAGCTGACAATGGAAATAAAATAGCAAGTTTCTTTTTTGTATATAAAGAATTTCATACAATGTTATACTACATTTTTCTGGCGTTTAGAATATTCTTTTTCTACTATTTATGCCGCTTGCGATCAACACCTAAATGTCGATCTACGGTAAACAAACGAGCAGGCAAATCTACTCGAATATAGGCTTCAGTTTTGTTGGGGAGTTGTTATGTCGTTTGCGGTATTTATTGCAAGTTTTTGGGCGTAGCAATTACACAAACAATTCACAAATGTCAGTCACGCTTAATAAACTTTAAACGAAAATTGGCGAGCCATAGAGTTCGTCCGGTCTCCGGTCCCCGGTCCGGTCTGCGGTCAGTCTGAGGTTTGTGACTCGCTCTGTAATCAAAAGCCGGCCGGTCAACACCCAAAAGCAACCCAACCAAACGAAAAACGAAGCGAATTCAACCATCCAACCGGAGCACCTTGGACAATCAGTCGCCGAGCTGCTGAGTCAACAAAATGTGTGCAGGTTGTAGTTTTAGCTTTTGTTGTTTTGCTGGTTTTTGAGTTGTCGCTTTTCGTTGAAAAAAAATTGCATTTAATTGTTAAGCAAAATGCCATGCGCGTTATGGATAGAGTTATAGCGATTATATATGTATACATACATATATATTTGTGTTCGTATTCGAATTTATTACATGTGCTACAATTGAACCTGGCTCATTGACAATATGTGACATACTCTGTAGTTGCTGGTTGTGCAGGGTGGCATGGAATTAGAGAGTGAATATGAATAGCGATCACTCAAAGTTGAAGCTGCATTCAATGTCCCAAAAGTTGCATGCCTCTGAGCACTGTAATTTTATATATATCGCTTCAAATTCCCACATCCAAAAGTATATTTTACAAATGAATGTTTGCAGCATCGTTTAGTTTTAATCACTCCAACGACCTGCAGAGTATCTGGCTGTGCATCACATGATCTCCTCGAGCATTCTCGCCGTGTTTCCGCGCTGCTGTCGCTGGCCATGTCAGGTGCCCCACCCTGCAGCAAGCAGACCGCAATAGCGCCTCGTCTTGGGTCCCCAGTCATGTCCGTATGTTTGCACAACATGTTTATGATTGCTGAACCCGTTTCGACTCTTATGCAGTTATTTTTGTTACAATTTCTGCTCGAGTCTTGGATTTGGCTTTGGATTGGGATTCGGATTCGGGTTCGAGGCTTGGCCATCAAGTGCGGAAGTGCAAAGCGCAGCCAGAAAGCAAGGGAGAGAGCGTCGACGAGGGAAAGGGGAAGGGGAGAGAGACGGGAGACAGTTTGCATATTTAAAATGCAGCAAATGCAATTGGAAAAGTCGAACAATTTGCAGTTTACAGTTTACAGTTTAATTGCAAGTCGAATCGATTATTAATTAACCAACTAATTGATTGACAGATATCTTCCTCTTATTGGACAGACAATTTTCGTGCAATTTCATTAATGTTTCTCCATTTCTTTTCGTCTCTTTCACAGCCTTTGACAACAACAATCATCACACGTCGTACCTCGTCTCTCATAGAAAGGTGAGTCCGAATTCTTTTTTTTATTTTTTCTTTACCATTTTTCATTTTGTCTTTAATGTCGTTAATGGCTCGTTAACAGAGCTTGAAATGTTTCACGTGTAGAACCGCAGAAAGCGACTTTGAGCCACTTTAAAGTGCTGCTTACCGATTAGAGATTAGAATTACGAGTATGGCTCATAAAGTCCGCTGGAAATGCGTTGAAATTTCGATTGTCTCTTGCGGTTCCGGTTCGGGTTTTAATTAAGTTTTTATGAGGTATGGTAATGTCCAAACTTAGTTCTCTCAACCACTGCCCTGGACATGTGCAGCCATAGATTCTCGCGATTAAGGCGCCACATTTCCCAATTTGCATACAAATCAATCAGAGGTGCGATGGCGACTTTTGGTGATGGAAGTCTGTCTGACGATAGTTAGTCAAGTTCTCAGTTGTTTATTTGTGCCACATTCGGGTTTCTCTAACTTATATTTATGCATATAACTGCCATTGTATGATGATTTCAATACATTTGCTTGGCTTTCTACCCGGTAATTGAACTTTTTCTGCTTGCTACCCAGAAATTAGAGACCCTTTCGGAAATTATGATGTATTTTCTTGATGCTTTATATAGGCATGTCTAATGTGTTTACCCAGTTCTTATAATTACTAGAATTTTGAGATCTCATTTCTTGTTTTCACATGATGCAAGACAATGGAATTGCCTTATGCTAAACTGCCAGAGACAGGGAGAGAGAAGAGCGAGGAGCGAGCTCCATTCATTGAGCATTGAGCAGCTGCATATTTCCCACACGCAGCCACACCCTTAACAACAGCAGCGATACTTAATTGAAAACGGCAACTGGCAACTGGCAACAAGAAGAGCTAAACTTGGCTAACTAACAGATACATTAAAATCGAGGCGTAGTGAAACTCGCGCTTCCATGTTACGAGCTCGCCGAGGCGTCTTTGTCTCGTCTAAATGCAGCCACATTTGTTGCTGCTGCTGTTGCTGTTGCAGTTGCGAGTAGTTTTAATTACCAAACCGATTCATGGGCTGCCCCCGAAAAGTGGCAACATCCACAGCAGCAACAACAACGACGTCTACTAACGATCGTCATGTGAATTCTCTGCGCCTGCGCATTTCCTCGCTCGGCCACGGTGGGAACCCGCAACCCAAATGCATTCTTCGCTGGCTCACACACACACACACACATACACGCTTTCACACTGGGTCTAAAGGGAGCTTAGGGTGTGAGTATCTCGGCTGAAATTACCGTAAAATTGTTGGCTTGCAACGAACGGCAAACAACTATCAGCTATCAGGCAGCTGGGGCAACAACACTTTCACACATTATCTTCTTGTTGCTTTATGGCCTGCTAAAATTTCAATTTTATTTCTTGGCTTTTCAAACAATTTCCAGCTTTTCTTGTGACGCTGCCAGGCGTTGAGGGTCAAGTTCCTTGGGTATAACAATGCATTTATGATGCGCTAAATAATGCGTTCTTAAGAAGCCTTTTAAAATGCATTTCTTAAGATATTGTTGGGCAATGTATTTGTTAGAAAGTTTCCTCTGGCTTAAACAAATTCTACTGCACAATCACTACGTGACTTGCTGCTCAATAAAACATTGATCTTTGAGCTGAGTTAAAAGTCAAGGCAATCGTTAGTATTAATAAACCATTAAAATCTTTGCAACTACCTGTAATTATCGGTAACGAGCTAAGTTCTTGAAACTTTGAACTCGAGTAGCTGCGACTAATTGCTTCACAGAGTTGCGATATTTGTAGAACTCTCCAATCGATGACTTTCAGTCGCGACTTCTTACACAATCTGTAGTAAAAAGCGTCACAATGCGATGACCACGGGCGGCACAACAAGCTAAATTGATATATATTCTTTGGCAATTATCATAAATTTCATGTGTTTGCATTGGGGTTGTTTTGCAGGCAGGCGGAGCAGGAGGAGCAAGGGGAGGAGGGAAGGGGGTAGACACCACCCTCTAATATGGGCGTTAAAAATTGCGACTGCAATGCGCAAATTTTCATTTGATTTTCGTAGTTGTTTTCGGTTCGTTTCGTTTGTTTAACAAACAGCAACAACGACGACGACAACTACAACAATTGAAATTGAGTGGAAAGGCAAAATTGCAAGGGCAGTTAGCTGTGTGGCGAGGGGGGTCTGCAGGGGAGGGGAGGCTTCAAGTGGGGGCTTGGTTTCAATGAGCTTGAGTGCCAGAGCGTGTGCAGTGACATTTTCCGCTAAACATGTTTGACCTTTGCTTTTTTCGGCGCCAAAGTATCTGTCAGCTACATGACTTAAGCACTCGTTTACTTGCGTCCCTCTTATGCAATCCACCGCCATCCACAATCCACAGAGACGACAGAGTCGACGGAGACGTAGATGACAATGTCGACCAAGACGCGGAACTCAGTTTGTGGCACATATCATGTAACTCTTGGCTGCCATTATGAGGCAGAAAATATTGATGATATTGGCGGGCTTGAAGACGACACCGCAGCCCATAGATACGAACCACAGGCAGAGCGAAGTCTAGCTTGCAGTTACATATGTAGTCAGTTAGTTAATACTACAACTACTTAGTGCTACAAATTACTGGCAGTCTACTAACCGCAAAAGTCTTCATCAACGAAACCGCTTTTCAAAGCAGCCTCGTCGTCGTCGTCGTCGTTGTCGTTGTCTCCTGGTTTTCCGGATTGGCTCGTGATCGCAGCTAACTGGCTAACTGACTAACTGACTCGCTGACTGACTGGCAGCTGGCTCTGCGTTTGATATGTGGAAGCTGAGCGCGACCAGGAAGCCTGAGACCGCAAAAGCCATCAGCCAGCAGCTAAGGTCGCCCCAAATGTCGTCGTTGCCAGCGAGTTGTCCAAACTCGAGGTGGGCGTCGCATTCAAACTGAAGATGTTTGAGCAGCCCAGGAAAGTTTCAAGAGTGATCTTAGTTGTAATTACCAAAAAATATCAAACATCTATCAGCCTAGCTTGAAGGCTTCAAAGTCTGCGAGTGTCGAAATATTCCCCCTCTTAACATGCGTAAAACAGTTTCGAGTTTTAATTATATCATGCGCAGTTCACTCAGCTCAGCAAGGGCACCAACTACATAGTAAGTAATTTCCTCTTTCCTCCCCCCGTCGCTCGCTGGATGCGCCTCACCGCACTCGAGTGCATGCGTAAAACCTTCAAAAATCGAACCCGAACCTGAGAAAGAAATGGGCTTGCCCAGAGGTCTCCCCGTCTTTCGCTGAGGGGTCCATTGCATTGCCATAAACAGCAGTTGTAGCTCAATAGTTTTGTGCGCTATTTGTAGTTCAATTTACATAAAGCATTGACTGACTGACAGTCGGAGTGGGCCAAGGGGAAGTTGTGTAATTGGTTTATGGGCTTTTGATCTAACCAGCAACATTATTAGAGTTGTTGTTGCTGCTGTTGTGGGTGCGGCAACTTATGACCCAACAGCGGTGACAACTCGACATTTGAGAGCAGGGCCCAAGAAAATAGGATTACACTCTGACAGCTCTTTTAAATTGGGCTAGGCTTAGATGTGTGTTGGCGAATTGCTAAAGATGCCCAAACTTGGGCAGGGCCCGCAAAACAAAGACAGAAAATTAAGTAATTAAATTGTAAATTGCTCGTAAAGGGTTAAGACCATAACTGGCAAAATCGATTAATTGATTGCGAACCCGGAAATCGAATCCAGACAATTCTAACAGAAAAAATTACATGACTTGGGTATTTGAACGGTACTCGCATAAAATATTCCAGTGTCTAGATTCTAAATAAAAAAATGAAGTAATTCAAGCTGCACTTAATTATTAAGCAATTTAAATGATTTAATTCGCTTCAATTAGCGTTGCATGTTTGTTGCTCAGTTGAATGTATAAAAGATGCCGTTCTACAATAAACTCTAATTACTTTCCTCTTCTCTTTCTCTGTCTCTGTTTCTGTTTCTATCTTGTACCTCTGCTGTTAGATATTATCATAAGTACTCGCCACATAATCCAAATATTTAGACATTACCTCAGTCCTCGCTGGCTGCATTTGCTACATTTGTGTGTCATGCAAAGTTGTTGTCATATCTCGCGAATAGATAAAATTGTAAGCACCAGAAGCCATGGCCCAAATTGTCGGTTATCAGTTGGTAGACAAGAGTGTAGGGTATTAGCCTCAAGGTGTTGATGGATGATTACAAAAAATACAGTTGAAATGCACTCGACACAAGTGACACAAAATGAGGCTTTTGCTTGCAACAACTGCAAGAAGAAAGAAAAGCGTTGTTAAGCGAAAGAATGTGGTAGACAAGCAACAGCAAGAAACTAAGGAAATTCATGGAATAGTTTTTGTAGTAATGTATTCAAATTGTGTGTAACTTTTGGGTTTGTTTCATATTAGAACTTATTAATTCAGTGGCATCAAGCTAAACTATATTTTCTTCACTAAAAATACATTTGTTTTTGTGGCCCTTTCATTTGCCAAGTTTTGTTATTTTCTGTTTACAGAGCACACTGTAGCACTCTTTTGTTTGCACAAACTGTTCAAATATGATTTGAATATTGAATTGCCGTGCTGATGGTCAATTAAGCCTTGCGATTATTGACCACACTTTTGATTATTTGAAGATCGACTGCGAGTTTCAAGGTCTGGCCAAACAAACGGCCAACAAATATTATTGCACAATTATTTGCTGTAAATATTATTATTATTATTATTGTGCCATGAATTGAAACACTTGGCGCGTCTTGTCTTCTCTGTCTGCGGTGACTCAGTTGAAAGTCTTTTTTTGCTTTCGTGTTGAAGCTGTTGCTGCTGGCTTAGCTGCTCTCGCAGCTCCCCTCGCTTCCCCCTCGCTATCTTTCTCTCAGTCTGCAGTTTAGTGTATTGTTCTGGCGAAAAAGTCATAGCGCTTTTTTTGGAGCGTGAACAGCTGGCAGACCTGTTCGTACCTGTTCCATTTAGAGGCCCGCCCGTACTTTTATGGGTTCGGTACCTTATGCTGCTGCTGCTCCAACAAATGTTGCAAGTGGCAACAACGGCTGCTGCTGCTGCTGCCGTTGCTGCGGCTGCCTTAACAACAATGCCTCCACTTGGCCAGCAACAAATCGACTTGGTTGAGTGCCTCGCCGTTTGTTTTATGCTCCGCCTGACTTTGGCTCTAGCCGCGTCTACAGCTGCAGCCTCGACTCCCAACTCCAACAGTTGCTCCAACTCTTCGTCTCTATCTCTATCTGTGGCTCTCTCTCTCTCTCTCTCTGTCTCTGTTTGGGGTTCTTCTGGCTGCGACCACGCTCTGTGTTATTGCTACGCATTTATAATAAGCGGAACCTGAGCACAGTGGGCGATTTCCTGTCGCTCGCGCTGAGCAAGCAGCTAGCGAGCTACCTACAAGCAACTTGTTGCCTTAAGCGAATTTCCTGGTAATAAAAAGTGACACTAAGGACCGTTTTATCGTCTACCTGACAGAAGTTGCGACAGCTTTTAGTTGGTATAGTTGAGATTTATCAAGGGCAATGCAGCTTCAGAGATTTGTGTCAACAAATTTAAAAGAATAGAAATTAATTCCTTTGAAATCTAGTATAAATATAAATTCTATATGAAATTAAAACAGTGGCAATCGCCTTTCGCCTTTTTAATATAGATTTGTTCTATGCTTTCATAGTTTACTTCTAATTCACAATCTAGCTTTTAGCCATAGGCATTTATATGTTTAATACATGGCCATATTTATGCTTTTATATGTGAAACCTATATCTACTGCAATTACTGTCCAAATAGGCAATCAATTATTGACTTGTGACTGCTGGGCATATGTTAAAATTGCAGCCTCTTGCCCCACTGTGCGCGTCGCTGTTGCACTGCAGCTGTTGCTTGTTGCCTTTTGCTGTCGGCGGCGCAGGCGCATTGTTCTATGGAATCAATCAATTGGTTTGGCAGGCGCAGCACCAGAACTGCCACGATGAAGACGACGTCACGGCAGAAGAAGAGGAGAATGACGATGACAACGCGCACGACGTCAACATAAAAGTGTCGATCAACTAAACGCTGTCGGCGCTTTCTGTCTGTGTGTCTGTGTGTGTGGTTGGGAGGGAGGAGGAAGAGGGACGAGGGGGAGAGAAAGATAAAAGCCTAGGCCTAGACTTAGGCATGGCCAGCCAAGAGGCAACTTCATGGCTCGCTGAAGCGACTGCGCTTATCGCCATCTCTGTTGCTCTTTCACTTGACGACGCTGATTCTTGGAGCAATTGTATTTATGGCTGACTGTAATTGCATGCGTCGTGACTTCAAGCTCAATCCCCGTCCCATCCCAAGCCCATCCTCATTCGCATTCTGGATGCCCAAAGCCAAACGCCTTCCAATTTCTAGAGCCCAACTCGAGCTTGGGCGACGTGTGCGGCAAACGATCCATTCTATTCACATTTTCATTTCTTTCTTTTTTTTTTGGTTTTTTGGGAGGGGAGGCGCCTAAACAAATACTGCGCATTTTAATTGAATGCATGTCAATATTTGACAGTTGCCGCTGGGGGCTGCTGGGCACCGTTAGGTAAACCCAAATCGAAAATCCCAGCTCCACAATCGATGGTAAGGTTCAAGTGTGCAAACACTTGAAATTAGAATAAAATGCATTGATTCCTCTCACTCTCTCTCCCTTTCTTTCTTTCCCTCTCTGGCTGTCTGCTGTCTCTTTCCGTCCATTTCCTTGGCTGTGGGAACCAATTGCGCTCACAATGAAGCCATAATTCTTATAACCATTGCCATGCCATGCCATTGCCATGCCACATGCGAGCCGACGTGATAAAGGACTCATTAAAGCATCACTTGAATGGGCTGGTCTAGCAACCTCGCGCACACAACTCGCAGACCAACTTCAGCTTGAAAACCCGGCTTGAATGTGCATACACAACTTACACACACACTTGCTCACAGTTGTTCACTTGTTCAATTGCTTTGCCACTTTAAGAAGGCCCCACAACACTCACAACAGAGCGAACCAGTCTTTTGATACACTCGCCGCAAGAGGCAACTATTAACTTGGCCAAGATCTTGGCAAAGTCAAGTTAGGCGCAGTTGGGCATATTACTTTGTATATTCAAGATATTCAAATGTCTGCAATTCCTATTCTATTCATTGAGATGCAATTCTTCTATTAATCAAAAATAATTGATAGTAAATAGTTTAGCCGAAGGCTCTTGTCGTTTCATTTAGTTATTCAATTTTCGCAGATGTTTTAGCAACCATTAAAAGTAAATATAAATTAAGTTTTGTCTTGTCGTCATTCGCGAAAATGTTTTGTGAAATTCTTTACGACTTTTCTTCGCATAAAATATACAAATGAATGTTTTGTCAAATTAAATATTTAAGCGTTTTCTGCATCCTGTTTGTGACTCTTCAATGAAGCTCAGAGTATTAGAGTATTAACATGTAACTCCTTAGATTCAATGCAAGCATTTATGGTTTTAAAGCAGCGTCGTTCGAGTTGCATATATTCAGCTAAATAGAAAGAGGAGGCAAAACGAGTTGTCAGTTGCCAGTTGCCAGTTGCCAGTTGCCAGTCGGCTGTCGAGTAACAGTTACTTTTCGCTCTATACATAAGTATATACCATAATATCTTTTTTGGGGAGCGAGCGAGAGAAGAACCTGGAAGATTCGCTCGCTGCTGGGAGGACTAACTGGTTGTCCAGTCACGAGTTCTCGAGTCCCCATTCTCTATGGGTAGTATTCTATTTCGCCTTTGATGTTAGCCTGGCCCAAAACAGACGTCAATTCATAAGCACAGCCAGCTGGCTTGCAATTTGGTGGCATTAAGTCTGAGAGTCGAAGTTGGAAGTTGAAGCTGAAGCTGAAGCTGAAGCTGGGAGCTGCCCATTTTTGAGTCATGTGCGAGTATTTCAATTTGGATGGTGGTAATAGACGGGCTTGAACGTACGGTACTTGAGCCAATTACCCAATTAAACGCCAGCGTTTTGTGCTATCTCATTGCCGCCATCGCCCCCAGTCAGAGGGAGGTTAGAGAGGGGGCTGCAGATGCCCAAATATTGATATCTGTGCGAGTTTTGTGGGCATGGCCCATGGCTATTTCGTTGATTTGAGTCATGTTCTAGAGGCGTGCACAATTAGCGTTTTGTTCGGTTCCGTTATAGCCTGGCCGAAACACAACAACAGCAACAACAACTACAACAACAACAATGCGCCCAGGGATTATGTATTTTGCCTCGACTCGACTTCAGCGCGTCGCGTCGGTCAAACTATGAAACTTGTTTGCCGATTATTATCGATTGGGGCTTGGTCTCTTTTCTTTTCTACCTTGCCGGAGAATCTCTCTCTCTCTCTCTCTCTCTCTTTCCCCACAGACTGCAGCGATAATGTGTGTGTTCACAAGGTGGGAGACTGTTTTCGAAAGGCTTTTCCAGAGTTGGCCTATTCTTGAACTTTGTCTTCAAGTTGATACCGCGACTTGACCAATTCGTTTTGGGGCTGGCCAAATGAGTTGCAAATTGTGCAAATATTTGAGGGAAACACTCGTAAATCTGCAGCCAAGATTGAAGAAATCTCAGACATAATTTTAGCAGCAGTTATAATCTTGAAATGTAGTTTAAAAATACATCTTAAAACTAGACATGCAACCTACAAAAACTTATGCTCAGCTTTACATAATAATTGTCTTTTATTTGGGTTCCTTTCAATATTTTTATTACAACTAAATATTACATCCTTTTCTCGACATTTTCTACAAGTACTGTTACTTATTTGAATGCTTTTGCTTGGCTATACAACTCAATATCTAGTTTATGTAAAACTGCTCTAAGTGTTTTACCGCAGAAGATTTAAAGCATTTGCTTCCTGTCATAAAGCAATCTTAAGTTGGCTGCCTAACTATAACTTTAGTTTATGGTGATTCTCGGCTTTGGTCTGTTGGCTATTCTGCTGCCCAAAACAGTGGCAAAGCAACGCCACAAGGGACAAGAATCGACCACAAACATGAGCTTAGAGCTGAGAGCGTGAGTGAAATTGAGATAACAATTAGAAGCATTTGTTAGCTTGAATGTTATAGTGAGGGATCATTGGGAATATTTATAAATAGCTATTCAATTTATAACATAAATCTGTAGGATAAAGAACGTTTAAATGAAATTTGAAACTATGATTAATTTGATAGAATTTTATCTTCTCATAGAAGACTGTTTGACATTTCTATAAACAGCTTTTTAATTTGCAGTTGCTTGATAATTTTCTAAATTTGTATTTATCGTGCCTTTTGGCTCGTGACACGCGCCCATCTCTAGGCTAGACCAGCAGACAGACTTGACCAAGCTGCGTTCAGTGTTTTGTCTTGTGGTTTTTTGTCGCTATCAGGATTCACATTTTATGCAATTGTTTCCATAGAAAGAATGCCATGTATAAATACAGACACACACAACAGACAACACACAACACAAAACAGACAACAGGCAGTGGCGAATGGAAGCCACCAGGTAGCAGCCAAGTAGCTCTTTAAACTTGGCTCGCACTTGGAGTTAGACTTGCGATGCCAGTTGCAACTGCAGTTGAAGTTGGAATTGGAGTTGGAGTCTTTGTGCTGGTGTCGTATCTGGCCAGTCGTGATCAATGTTGGGCCCATGCAGAGCACTCGTCCAGACCACAGCAGAGACAGACTAGAGCGAGCTGGAGCGAAACAGAAACGACCTGACCAGCGAATAGAGACGGAGAGTTGAGCAAAAAATGCGACGCCAATGTAAAGTAGCAAATGCTGCTGAAAACGTTGAAATGTTGACAAGGCGCTCGGCGACAACGATTAAAATCTCTGGGGAGCCCAAAAGAACGCCAAAGAACTAGACGGAGAACGAGAGAGAGCGAGAGAGAGAGGAGAGATCGCACATGGATCCAGAAAAAGTTACATTTGTAGTGCAAACTGCACACACAAAAAAATAAAGAAAGAAATAAATGTGTTTCTTTTGCTGCCTTTTTTTTCGTAAATTACAATGCAATTTTTATGCCACACAAAAGGTTTTTCCTTCCACTTGGCCATTAAGCACTTTACATTCAATGTGGCAAGATCAAAGTGGGCGAATTTATGGCCGCAGATCCAAAGATACGCCACAGAATCGAGCCTCGATTTCAGACGGCACAGGTGCGACTATCGTGAAGATGTTGCCAGTGGCGCGACAATAAACAGAGAGTGCGACTATTCTAAGATATAGACTAATAATAGAAAGGTTTTATCTGTTTTCATTTGCCGTCCTCAGTGATATGCATTTTTTTATGTACTGCGTATTTTTGTGCGATTTATTTTTGATATCTCTTCAGTCTATAATTTCTTGCAGATTCATTCATTAGTTTTTCATTGGATATTTTTAGTTTCACTTAATTTTTATTAGACATTTTATCATTAGTGATAAGTGTTATGACTTTAAATTGAAAAAAATGAAGCAGATTTTTAGACTTATACAAAATTAAACATTTTAATCGCCCTTGGTATATTTATTTTTCTATTTGATATTCAACTGTCTTTTGTCTGCTTTAATTTCTGCATTTGCAGCTTCAGTTTTGCAGATCTCAAGCTCAGCTCAGTTGAGTGCTCCTAGATATATTTACAAAATAAAACTCCCCGTAGGTTTAATTTCGCAGTCCATTCACTTGTCCATTGCGGTTAGTGTTATTTCTATATTTTGGCTGATATTATCGCGATAATTCGTGTCCCATTTACTTGCTGTAGTTGCACACGCAGGCGCGCCGGTCTCTCAAGTGGTTACAGTGGTTACAGTGGTTGTGGTGGCTGCGGTGGTTGCCACCGTCGCCGCCACCGCCGCCGCAGTCGCAGCCGCTGTTGAAGCAGGTTATACAATTTTATATTTGCGCTTTTCCAGTTTGGCTGCGACGAGTCTCTGCGAGTCTCCGACCCAATGAGTTTGCATGTTTGACCCAAATACGAAAGCCAGAAGGAGCAGGCAACAAATAGAGAAAGATCGAGGCAGAGAGAGGGCCAAAAGGGGGGGAAGAAGTTGCAAGAATTATGAAGTTTGCTGGGCAAATAGAAAAGGTTCATTCAGTTCACATATCACAACAAAAGATACTACTCGACTTATCAGCTGAGATATGAATAGTCTGCGGGTGAAAGTGAATGTGTGAGTTTGAACAACAAGTGTGAATGAGTGCGTGGTGTGCAACACACACACACACACACACACACACACACACACAGTAGCTCTAGACTGAGAGGCCTAGAGAATAAATACGCCCAACGTGCCCTGCTAGGCCTCACCTCGTATGTACAGATAGTACGAGTATATATACATATATATATATACTTATAGTCATACTTATCTCTGCTGTGTGCTATGCAGCTTTTGCTGTTGCATGTTTTCAGTCATTTGCTTTGCGCATTTTCTTCTGTCTCTTGTTTGTTTCGGCATCGACGTGCGAACTGGGTTAATTTTCCATATATATACAAATATACATATCCATAAATATATATATAAGCATGTAGGTAAATATATATAGAGGGAGACTTGTCGTACTTGTGTTTGTTCGCAGCTACAAGCATTAAATTATTGTACAAATACCAAAAGATTCGCACGATTTGCGACCCAAACAAAACTAAACAACAACAACCACTGCAAGAAAATCATCATAATTATTATTGTTATTTCTATTTTTTACGAATTTCACATTATTTTCTTTTAATGAATGAATTGCTCGACGGCCTCCGAATGCGTTTCGCTTACAAACTGTGCTGACCATGCGCCAAACAATGAGCCACAGTTGGGTGATAAACTCGGACAGAGATTGCTTCTGAACGCGCAGCCTGACAACAGCTTATCGATAAGAATCGCTCTCTAGAGAGAGAGAGAGGGAGAGTGAGAGATAGAGCAAGCAGCTGTGAATTAGTCAGAGTTATTCAATCGCACAGCAGAGCTTAATTTTGAGATTAATTTTCCACTATGAGCAGCTGACAATTATCGGCAAGCAAAGTATGCAGAAGTTGTCTGAAATTAATGAACACGAAAAAGGTATTAAGAATACTTGAATTCGCATCTCAATATACGATATAATGCTTAAGATCGGACTGCTCGCAACAAATACGTTGCACTTAATTCGCCTTTCAAATTTGAAATATATTTTCACAGAATCATGCGTTGAAATTAATGTGTCTTCAAAAATATAACACTAAATATACTCTATTAAATACTTATTTAGAAAAAAGTGCATGAAAAATGTCCGAAAATAGCTCTGTACACATTTCTTGTGTAAATCGAGAATTTAAGCATTGTTTAGTGCATTTGGTTGCCAACAAAACACTTCCACAAAGTACAGCTTATAGTAACAGCCTCGTTTGTCGTTGCTGTAAAGATGCCATGTTAATAAACCCTCGTCGTAGACAGCCCCCCAAAGAATTACAACAATTACATTTTACAGCCCTTAATTGCAGTCGAGCACAAACAACAAACACGCCCAGCTACTTTAAGTTTAGCGCTAACTTTTCGGCTGGTAGTTGCGTCTAACTGGGAGGCCGGGCCACATGTTTCCTCTGTGTATGGCTGATTCAGCATGAAAAGCTGTGTGTACTTGGCTAAAACGGGCGACTAAAAAGCGTCAAAGCCAAAAGAATCGCCAGCAATAACAATAGCAGCTAAAAAAGTGAACATGGAGGTCAGGCAAAAGGTTAAACTGACAAGATTGACAAGCGGCACGCCAAATGGCAAAGAGGGGGAGCGGGGCAGGGAAGGGAGGCCAAGCCTAGACGAAACAGAGCAGAGGAGGCAAGGAGGCAAGGAAATAGGCGACGTGTTGGGAACCTTATTTTTTTGGTTTTGGGGGCACAGCCTAAACGAAAAGCAGCCTGATAATTGCGGTGTTGCATGTTTGCGCTTCGGTTTCAACTTTGATATTACTGCCGCCGAGAGCAGTGCGAAGAGGGGAGGGGGCCAGAGGTGGCAGCGAGGAGGCTTTGCTGTGACTGAGAACACGACCAAGTTGAGGGTGTGTTTTGCCAATCGCAGACTCGCTCCACATGCCTGCCTAATAGATATGCAAACTACCGGGGAGTATTACGACTACTTGCTACAGTTTAGTTCCCCTCGATGTTGGCAGTTGGCATTCTTTGGCACCACCGCCATATCAACACTGCACATTCCCATTCTCCACCCATTCATTCCATACTTTGCTGCTGGTCTTCTAGTTTTTTTTTCTTTTTTTTTTTGCTAATTGCATGGGAAACTTCACAGGCCTCACAGCTGAGCTGAGCTGAGGTGATGTTTTGCTCTTTGCTGCCTGTAAGAAGTCTCAGGGTCGTTAAATCTGTTTTTCTCTTTTTCCAGTCTTTTTTTTGCGTTTTCCCTGCAGCTGGCATAATTAGAGCTGCGCTAAAAGCTTGTACAACTTTGTCACAACTTTGTGTTGCACTGAGCATCTAAGCTGAGGTGTAGATGCGACTTGAAACTAAAGAATCGATAGCGATCGATTGATAACGAAAGTGCTGCATGATACATGAATTAAAATATTGTATAGAATTAAAACGCAGATTCTCTGATGAAAGATGCAAACTTTGGTCATTCAAAATGAGTTTCCTTCAGTATTTCTTTAGAACATAATTCAACAAGCTCTCAACTAGCGTCCCAACTATTCACATTGAAGTCTAATCAGCTTAAAATAATAATATAAACGAGATTTTCCCTGAGTTGTACAGGAGCAACTCACGCCTCGAGTTGATGATATGAAAACAAATTTACACGCTGCAATTGATTGCATGCCACAACGCAATTTAGTGTTTTGTTCTAGCCTTGTTAAGTTGGTCAAGTGTTTGGCTCTTTCTAGGGTATCTAAACGCCTTGAAGTGCGATCTGCGGCTTCTTTCGCGTATTCATTTGCGCATTAATTATGCGCAGTTGTTGCTGTTGGCTGTTGGCTGTTGGCTGTTAGCTGTCGGAGCTGCAAGTTCTAGCCAAATGATGTAAGCGCTGTCAGAGTCGCGAGAGTCGCAAGCCGCAGCCGCAACAAGCTGCGAATGTTGCGAGCATTTAGCTGCCATTTGTTACCACGCACACACAAACACACATGCCACATGTTGCTGCCTGTCTGGCGTTGAAAATGCCAGTCAGCCAACAGTGGCAACGGTGGCAACTGCAACAGGCGGCAGACAGCGACTGAGGCTGAGACTGAGAGGCAGAGGCAACATCGAATGCGCAGCTGTCACAATGTTTTATCATTTAATTTTCATAATAATAACGAAATCAAGTGGAACACAATGAGCGACTAGGAAAGAGCGAGAGCGGCAGAGAGGCAAGGGGGAGACCGACAGAGAGAGAGAGAGAAGAGTTGATGTAATCCGCCTATGGAGTTTTTTTTGTGGCTTTTGCGACAGAGGCGCGTGGGCGATCGCCCAGCTTTTGATGAGCGACTTTAGAGTGGATTGAAGCAGGCTGAACTAGAGAAGAGACGTGAAGGAGGAGGATGAGATGCAGGGGACGTGCTCTGGGGTTCAGTGGCAGCTTTGAAACTAACGCAATCCACGTTGTTGTTGTCTGCAAATTGTTATTTAACGGCGTCTTCAAGATTTGGTTGTCTTAACACTTTTGGCAAGTGCTTTGGCTTTGACTGTGGCTTTGGCCAAAGTGAAAGTGAACAATAGCAGCGTCTACTAAAATAAACAAAACCAACAACAACAACGACGTCGACGATATGTTGCCACTGCACTTGGGCGTCTGTTGTTGTTGTTGTAACTTCAAGCTGCCGCATGCCGCCTGCTGCACCTGAACTCGAACTTCAACGGGTAACAACAGTCAACTGTTGCGCCCAACAACAAACCTACAACAACAACAACAACGACGACGACGACAAACAACGAACAACAATTAGTGTTTATTTGCGCGTTGTTTCAGTTTCTACGAAGCGTCAACTTCAACTCCAATTAGAGTGTCAGTTTAATGAACTGACAGCGTGCTACACTCGGGGGCAGCACTAGCTTCAAGTACCGCCCCTCCCCCCAAAGCCGATCGTTGAGCAGGAGACAGAGGAAGGGAGAGAGAGAGAGAGAGAGAGAGTTGGAAAGTGGGAGCGTTGCTGGCGTCCTTAACCTTTGCACTGCTTAATAATTTACATTGTTTGTGTTCGATTTCCCATTGCAGATTATGAACGAACTGGCGGAAGTTGTTTTCGCCGCTCTGGACTCCACTCTGCCCGAGGACGAGGAATGCCAGCTATCCCAGGAGCTTGAGAGTCTCTTTGACTTTATGATGGCAGGTGGTAAGTGTCGACAAAAGTTTGGTAATTGAAACAGGAATTGAATTTATTGCGAAATACAACTTTGCATGAAAGTGAGCAATTAATTTGTATCTCAACTAAATTGTTAAAAGTACGCAATCGCAGTGGAATGTCAAAATTGAGTTGTAAACAGAATAATCTCCATATGGTGACCTAATAATCCTTGAATTTGTTGACTAATTGCCAAGCTTGGATTCTCTGTAAATGGGCAAGAAATCAGTTGCAATTGAGCTTAGCTTGATTCACTCGAGAACAAAGTTATCGCTCAGCAGCCATAAATAGAACCTTTATCTGGCAAAGAGCCCTGCGAGTAAATCACATTTAAGTTGTATGCAATGCAAGGTCGACAAGTGAATCACGTTGGCACCCGCATCTCTCGAGGTCGGCTTAAAATTTGTAATTTACACGAGCCAATTACAAATGAGATATTGTAGAAATAAGCGTTGGGGTTTAGATTAAACAATTCGTCACACTGAACAACATATTGACGAGTAAAATAATACTTGATTTATTGTCATTGCAGAGACGGATGATGATTGCATTGATGAGGGCATTGAAGAGGGCGACAAGCGCTGGGACGATGAGACAGAGGAGGAGCGCAACAATACCAAAGAACTGGAGCAGATAATCGAGGTAAGCCAAAGCCAAACACACGACGAGCACTAAAAACTCGTTAAAGAAAAATCAGCAAATGAATCGAAACTGAAACTGAAAAGCAAAGGCACAAAAAAAAACTCTTGACATTTTCCTTGGCATTTCGACATTTTGGCAGGCCGCTGATAAATTGCCAAAACACGAATGCAAATTGAATCAAATCAGAGTTTTACCTTCTGAACTCTGGGCGCCATGAGTCAGCTTTCATTTGAGGGTAGATACCCTGTAATAGAACGAAAAGTTACAGCAAAGGGTCACATAAAATTTATATAGAAATGAATTTGTTGTATTATTAGATGAACTACAATTTATAGCCTAATATTCAACGGGTTTCTACAAAGTCATAACAAGCTAGCAAATTATAGGATATCTTCTAGTCGCACAACGAACAGTGGAAACTAAAAATAAAACTAGCTGAGCTCTGAAATGCTGAAGTAATTTATAAACGTTTTATCATTTTAGAGTGCATACATACAAATATTTTCCCGCTTGCGCAGTGGGGAGGGAAAACAGTTATTTCATTGGCAATTAGAGGGTATAATAAATGCAAACAGTTATCAATTAGAGCTGGCTGCTTTGCAGGAGTGCCTTTTGTGTGTTTGGGTAACCTTTTGACCAGGCTTTGACTGCTCCATTTGGCATACGAGCTTACGAGCATGCGAATGTATCCACGACGAGATGCGGATAGACAGTTGCGCAGTGTGGGAAAACTTGTTTGGCGCACGTTGCACGGACACAAGCGGTGGCAGGCAGGCAGGCAGCAGTTGCAGTTACAGTTAACCAAGTGAGGCGCACTGCTTGTTACCAGCATTCGCGTATCTTTGTATATCTCATTGCGAGTCGTTGCTGTAGCTGTATCTATAACGCGGCTAACCGCAAAGCAGCAACCAGAGCAATATAACAGCCAGTTGGCCAGGCTCAATTGCTGCGGGTTCTAGATTACACACAGAGAGACCTGACTAGACCAGATCGATAGAGCTCTGATGATGGAGCCGCGATCGGAGAGACAGCACAGCAATTTTCATATTGCGGCAGTGCAGCCGATATTAAATAACCAAATTGCCAGCAAGTTTTGCCGCCGCGGAATTTCGTAATAGGAAATCATCGCACTTGATTTCACAGCTAAATGCGTTGTAGGAATGACTTAGCTCCCCTCTGTCCACCTCTGTTCCATCTCACACAAGATCGCAATCATTTATTTGATAATTCGACATTGAGGCGTGTGATAAACACAACGACGCTTTGCCACCGAGTTCTGGCCGACTGCACATTTGCTCATCATCTGCAACAGGTTCGTCTGCTTTCTTCTTCCCCATTCTCGCGATCTAATGAGGCAGTTTATAGAATTGACACATTACTGTCAGGCAACATTGAGCAGCAGCCGCGTCGGCGACAACACGACAACATTTTCCACTTGCCTGACTTTTCTCGCTCGCAACCAAAACCCAATGAATTGCGCTTGAATAATCTGCTGCCATCGAGTAATCATTATTTTCTTTTTTTTGCATACATGTTGTGCACTGAACCCGCGATTGAGCAGCCAACAAAGTTGTGCAGGTTTCGTGTGAAGATGGCCCAGTTTAGAGCTTTTGTTTTGGTCGTATATTTTGCTATTAGCACAGCTGGATGGCTCTAATTAGAAGTGCAATTGCAGCTGTGTCGCTGAGTCTATTTGGCCAGCAATAGATGGATAGATGCAGGTGATGGATTGGTGTTGAAGTAGGAAGAGAATGTGGCTACTGATAAATAACAGCGGTGGGGAATAGTTCTAGGAATTCATGGTATAAATAGAAAACAAAAAAAGACTAATTCATTCCTTTAAAATGATTATCCCATGATAACATTTAGACAGCGATTTTTAATATATTTTGTAGTAAAGTAAATGTTGAATGCTTTAAGCGAAGTCACAGCAATAATTAAGTCGTACAATGAAACAAAATTATACTTATTTTATACCCAAACTAGAAGGTGAATGAGAAATATAAATAGCAAGTTTAATTATCTAGAGTTATATAATGCGCTAGACAGTTTTGTGAATATAAATATAAGTAAATAGTCTTTTTTATACAAATATAAAGACAGATAAGTCGCTAGACATTAATCAATAATCGGTCGCTAATAAATTGCTTTGCTTTGTCCCCACACAGACCTGTAGGAATCACATAAAGCCCGCATTACCTGAGAACCATTACAAAGCCGTCTGTCGCGCCTTGGTAACGGAGACAATAGAACTGCGCATTTTTCTGCAGCAAGTGCTAAACAGTGGTAAGTTTACGGCCTAAACAAAACACAGTTCAGCAATGATATCGATTGTGCTTTCAGGAGGAGCCGAAGCCACATCGCAAACATCGCAGACGACACAACAAGAACTGGCGAAGCTGGGCTTCAACGACTGGGTGAGTTGGTTGAGATGAGGCATGCGCTGCCATTGGAATTTTGTGGGTTATGCAACCATTACGGAAAACCGCTAATGGACTTTAAAGTGGGGCTGCAGTGCGATTGAGACGCAGACTCCGACTCAGACTCAGTCGTAGACTGCGACTCACGACTCATTGGGTTGTTATTTTGGCGCACCTCGCACCAATTCAAAAAGCAACCACCAACAGCTACCATCATCATCGTCGTCATCATCATCATAATTATCGTTAACATTATCAATGAGCTCACGCGCTACTTTGTGGTCTGCTGTGGGGGGCAGCAGACGAAGGCGGGGGCTTTTCCGCTACGACCTCAACTGGGCCAAGAAAAAAGTAAACCATCTCACGAAATTCACTTTTAATTTTAATAATCGACTCGCGCCACTCGCGACTCGTTGGCTGCCCATCATCCTAATGGGTCTCAACTCGGTTGCCGAGATACATTTAATGGGCGACACATTAACGCCACACATATTTCGATTCACATTCGCATTCGCACTCACATCTGTGTATCTGTATCTATTAGTTTGCTGTGACCTTTGGGTGAAAAATGTCGAGGCTGTTCAAGGAATTCGCTTGTGGTTGGCCATTGGACCTCCAAAACTCATTGAGACACACACGCAAATTGGCCAAACACGCAAGCAAATTTATTATATTTCACGCACAAAAAAAAGGAAAAAAACAACAGATGAGAAATGTTGGAGCGAAAATATTGAAAGTATTTCGCTGATTTACACCTCAAGGTGTTTGTGTTCCTTCGATTTGCTTGCGAAACGCGTTCAATTAAGACGCTTAAGCCAATTAGAATGACATCGAAAGCTGCATAAAACAGATTTGCAAAATCGAAACTAATGATGATCGTAAAAAAACAGCAAATAAAAGAGAGTATTGAAAATTGAGAATATTCAAAGAGTGGCAAAGTTCTTCATAAATAATTGCACCCTTTTTAGTAAAGAACCTTTATAGAATGTGTGTTTTTAATCACATTATCCAAAGGCGTATTTTTGTGTAGTAATATTGTATTTTTTTCTACCTTTCCCAACTTGGCTATAGCGCATTCCATTTACAACGAAGTCGACCCTTTAACACACCCTTGTTAAGTCGCCTTGGGAAAACGCCCAGCGCGAATTATTTTTTCGCACGTTGCCAAAGAAAAACCACAAAAATAGGTTCGCGTGTGCTAAACTACAGGCAGGGAGAGGGTATCACATGTCTTATATCATGCATGCCATACCATGTATATATATACTATATATATCCTATCAAAACCACATATATAAGTAATTTAATGAACCAAATTTGCATAGCGCTGATTAAAAGCTATAAAGAAAATAAAGGCGAGGTGCTGACAGGCAGGTCGACTATATATGCATATATAGCGAGCCGACAGCGCTTCTATATAGTTTACAACAGTCACAGCGACTTGACTGACGATATGTAATTTGTAGCAATTGTCACATTTCATTAAAAACTCGGTTGCCGCGTTATCAGTCAGTGAGTTGATAACGTCGATTTGTTTTCTACTCGCTCTTCACCTGTCTATCTATTGTGCACTACACACCACACTATTCCCAATAGCGAACTGTTTGTTTATCGGTTTCTCGGAAGCCGAACAGCCTTCAGAATGTCAAACAATGGATGTGCTTCTCCCATTGCAACCTCATTGCAGACCGGAACGAACGAACGAACCCACGCGATATCTGGCATAGAGTTTAAAAAGAAACGGTTTTCGGATCTGCTTTGCTATTTTCTTTTCCTCATTTTCGTTTTTTGATTGTTGCCCTGATTTTTTTCGTCTTTTCGGATCGAGCTTTACGCTGGAATTGCTCGAATTCTTTTGTATTTCTTCACATTATTTTTTTGTTTCTCTTATTTGTATTTTTCTACGTTATTTTTTTTTTTATCTCGCTTCATGCTTTGTTGGTCTCTTGGTCTGGGGTAACCCACAGCTCAGTTCTAGTTAGTCGGCATTGTTTATTTTTTCGGAGGGAGTACGTGCTTTCGGGATGGCTACACTCAATGTCTGGCAATGTTCCGAGCATTGTCAGCAGCTAATTTTGATCAGATTTGATAGTTAGAAAATGCTTCAAAATGCAAAATATAGATTACTTCAGAATATATACTTTTTTTTAACTAACGAGAGGTTTAGAAATTAATTTGCATTCATCAGTTTATCTAGTACATAATTTTTTCTAATATAATATCCAAAAACTTCATCTTTTAAAGTTGTGGAGCTCTAAAGTAGATTGATTAAGAAGTTTTTTTTAAAGTTATTTCTTTCTGTAATTGAAAATGAAAGCAATTTGAAAAATGGAATCTCTTTGGTTCGTGGAGCTTAAATTACATTTAGAAAGCACATGAAAGCTTGCGTTGAGCTTTTGCGTGGGACAATTAAGCTGAGATCTCAACTAAGTAGCTGCAATTGGCCACTTTTCCACTGCGTCTCGCCCTCTTTGGTGGAATTGCTGATTCCCTCTCTCTCCCTCTTCGCTCTGTCTCTTGCGCTTCCCTGCATATTTACCGTACCTTAAGCGCTGCTATCCATGCATAGCCAAGCAAAACATTAACTGCATTTCCCTAGACAGAGAGGCCTAGATGTGTTTCGCTTTGCTGCCTGCCATGATGATGATAATTATGACCACGATCAGCGTCATCATCATCATCATCAGCATGGGCAACTCGATGATGATGAGGTATGCAAAATACACGTTGATGCCCCAAAAAAAAAAAAAAATAAATATACAGATTCAAACTGAAATGGAAACACACCAAAACGAAAACAACGTAGAAAAAAAAGAGAAGAGAAGAGAAGAAAGAAAAGTGAGTTTTGTGCTACGCACATGTGCGATAATTCATGCAACATGCCACGGCACGGCAAGCTTAACAGCAACTGGCAACAAACTGTTGCAAGCGCTTCCGGAAGCTGCCACACGTTTGCTCATGATGCGCCGCAGTTGTTGCTAATTGTTGTTGCATTTATTGAAGCGCAACATCTTCAGCAACGTTTGTCGGCAGTTGTTGTTGCTGCTGCCTGTGTCGATTATGCGATTGTGTCAAAAAAAACATGTGCCGCTTGCCTCCCACCTTTGTGGCAGAGCCAGCTGGCCTCGCCGCCCTCTCCCTTTAACGGCTGTTGCATGTTTAATGAGCTGCCTCAATATTTATTGCCGCAAATTGAAGCAGCGCTGTTGACAGGAACAGGAAAAGCGACGTCGACGACGACGGCGAAGCTGATAAAAAGTGAAAATGCGAATAACTGTTACATCTAGTTAGGCAGCCTCCACATCTCTTTCACTCACCTCTCCTCTCCTCTCCCCATTTCTCTGCCATTGTGTGCTAAATTCGCTTCCTGTCAATCACACATTACTCATACGCACTGTTTAACCCGACAGCTGCAATTGCCGCAAGTGTCGCATGTTATGTGCAGCAAGCAATCGCCAGTTCGCCTCGTCGTCCGTCTCTGCTTGACTTCATTAATTGAATTCATATTCATTCGTAACGGCTACAAAAACAAAAAAAAAAAGCGAAAAAGTGAAAACTAATTGAGCTGCAAAACCAGCTACAAGTTGCAATTGCAGCTCAGCTGATTAAAATGAACGGTGAACGCAGCTAACAACATTACCTGTAGCCTCTAGTCTCACTAAATCGCAAGTACTGCTATTGTCTCTACCCTCCCCACCTCTCTCTCTCCCCCCTCCTGCGCCACCCGACGCAGCACGAAGTGGAGCTTTGGAGAACGTTGCAAGTATGTCTTTACACAACCAATCGCCAATTGCAATGCATGCTCCACAATGCGCCAAAATATTCATGTTGCCTCTTTAATTTCAAATAAATTAGCTAATATAGTCGAAGCGATTGCCATTAGTTAATTACGTTCAATGAAGGGAGGAGATCAGCGAAAGTCCAAAACATTTGAAAGCCCATTCAAAATGGGTCACAAGATATATTGGCAATTAAACTGCTTGCAATTAATTCATTTAAATTTATTGATATTAGCTAATCGATCGTTAAAACTGCTGCACAACACATTTATTTGCTACTTTCTAAATCGCTGGAGTTCTATAAAAATATATCGCAACAAGCTTTAATTTAATAGCTTATTCTATTTGACTACATTATAATTGCAGTCTCGGAATATAAAAGTTTATCGCGAGCTTGCGCAGATCTTCGCTGCTTATCTGCAACACAATCTAATCTGCGTTGATATTTCTTCTTTCTTTCTCTTTGGCAGGCACGCTTTTGGGTGCAGGTAATCGATGAGCTGCGACGTGGAGTGCGGCTGAAGAAGCGCAATTACGAGCGCACGCCCATCGAATACGAGCTGACGCCCTACGAGATACTCATGGGCGACATACGAGCCAAGTGAGTAGACAAAAGCCGCAAAACAACGAAATTTCTCTTTCTACTTCTTGACATTGATTACATCTATGATTTTCTCGTCTCTTCTCCGCAACCGCAACCACACAGAAAGTATCAATTGCGCAAGGTGATGGTGAATGGCGATATTCCGCCGCGTGTCAAGAAGGACGCCCATGCAATGATCTTGGACTTCATCAGGTCGCGGCCGCCATTGAAAAAGGTGTGTGTTCTCAATTTCCATCACTATTTCTCCTCTAACTGGTGATTAACTTGATCTTTTAGGCCGCGGATCGTCAGCTGGGGCCGCCGTTGAAGCTAATCCCCTCGCCGCGGGAGCAGCTGATGGAGTCGATACGCAAGGGCAAGGAACTGAAGCAAATCACGCCGCCGAAATCGCCAAATCTCAGGCAGAAAAGTAGGTGCAATATTAATATACAATTCAAATAGATCCTCCCCTCGCGACGAAGCCTAGACTAGATTTCAACTTGAGATTTTTAACGTGAAAACCAGAAGATAAATTCAAGACACTTTCAAGACTAACGCGCTATCAAATTCCCCTGTTTTTGTTTTGCACTTTTTACCCGTTGGACTAGTTCAAAATTTTAAAAGAAAAATTCGACAAAAAAAATCAAAAACTGTGTTGAGTCACCAAAACGAAAATATTCCCTTGGTACAGTACACAACATATAAGCTAAATAAATACGTGGAAGAAAGTATGCTAATAATAACGAAGGGTTTGGGCCCAGAATCGAAAGATAAGATGAAAGTTGCCGAGATTAAATATTTGCAAACGAAAACAGGGTGCGCCAAAAGCAGATTTTAGATAAGATTATCGGGTGGGTATTCAGTGATTGAGATGTCATAAGGTGCAGTGTGCCAGGGTTGCCAGGAGTGCTTAAACATAAGTCTTAAAGGATTAGCAGCAATATTTGACTCATTAGAGTAGAGTAGACTAGATAGGCTTCAGCTATTTTCGAGTCCATGTGTAGCTTACAAGCTTTTTATTGCTACCTTCTGTCTGCCAGGATTGTCATCATGCTTTTACAAAATCTCAAATGCCAGCTGCTCATAAATTGTTGTCATCCACATGCGGCCGCCTGTCAGCTCTGCAGAAAAGAGAGCGAGAGAGAGAGAGAAAAAACTTGTTAGCTGCGAACAAAAGTTTTCACTGCACTTGTCGGTGCCCCATTGTACGCCCCAGTCTGTGCCGCAGTCTCCCCGCCCCCCTTTCCCCCTCTTCGCTCACTGCAAAGCACCGCATCGTCTTGCCTTGTGCTGTCGTTGTCCGTCTGTCTGTTTGTCTGGCTGCCTGTCTGTCTGTGTTTGTGTTTGTTTGGCCAATTGCCGTTGCCGGCATGCGCATGCCAGCATAGATCAAAAACGGCAACAATTTCCAATCGTCGTCGTCGTTGTTGTTGCTGCTGCTGCTGCTGCTGAAGGAAGCGTGCAAAATTGTGACACACAAAGATAGCGACGACGGCGACGTTGCACGACAACCACAACGATGCAGCCAGTGATGGTGATGATGACGATTCTGCTGATAATAATGATGACAACGACTCGCTGGCGCTGTTTGTTTGTCCGCTGTGGGTTATGTTTATTTGCCAGACAAAAAACAGACGCACAGTCAGACCACAGACTGCAATTGGCAAGTGTTCGATGTAAACAAAGAAAAGTGTTGCATACGCACGTGCGCTGACTGTAAATGCCAATTACTTGTAAAGCCCAAAAGTATGCAGTGATTTCTTTTAAAGCGCTTGATTAAGCAGAGCGTAAACAAACCATTTGAATAGACGTTAGAAACAGCTTAAAAAGTGCCATTCGCTTTCATTAGCTGTGTTGCAAAGTTTATCAATTACTGCCCACACACGCAGCTTACGCATTTTCCATCTCTCTCTCCGCGCGCTCTTTCTGTCCGTCTGTCACGACGTCATCAACAACTCGTGACGTACCAAAAACAACAACAACCAACGACGTTGCGTGCAAATGCTATACGTCAAAACCAAAACAAAACGTGCGCTCTCTTCAACGGCACGACGCTCTCTTTGCACGGCGCTCTCTTCGGCGCATGCGCTGAGCGAGCGAAGCTTTTGAGCTTGGGCCATGTGTGAGACAGCAGAACAGACGGCAGACAGCAGCGACGGTCGCGACAGTTTTGCGTTAAGCTTCTGCGGTGTCGCTTCGCTTCGTTGTTGTGGCTGCTGCTGCAGCGGGCAGAGAGACGACGCGTGGCGCGAGTGAAAATGAAAACGAGACGACTGCCAAACTGTTTTTCAATTAACTACAAAAAAGTATTGAACAAATAGCAAACGCACAGCGTCAATCAGTCAATTGAAGTGAAGACGCAACCCCCAAAAAAAAGCAAAATACACAAAAACAATAAAACAAAAAAAAAACGGGACACACGCCACAACTGTCAACGCCAACGGTGCGGGGTGGGGGAGGGTTGATTTTGCCTACGGATCGATAGTTTGAATGCAACCGTGCAAAAGTGAAAAAGAGAGAAAGAGAGAGAGGGAGAGAGCGAGAGAGTAAAACAAAGTGATTCCCTCGGCTGAAGTGTCCTCTGGAAAGTGGAGCAACAGCGTTGAGGACTGGGGCAATGCCTGCCTAGGCAGCCAAAAGAGCAAGCAAGCAAGCAGAAAAAGCGAAATCACAAATGGATGCCAAACAACTGACGACGCCCAGCGGCAAACGCACAACGGCCGCCTCCGTCTTCTTGTCGCACCACCATCCGCAGCCGTCGATGCACCATCATGTGGTACGCAACGCGGATATCGTTGATGTTGCCAGCGATGCGTCGCTCTACTGCGGCAGCGAGACGGAGCCCGACGCCGACGACGATGCCACAGCAACAACCACAACAACAACAGCAACACTGGCTGCCACAACACCACAGCAGTCGCCACTGCAATTGCAATCGCAGCCGCAGCCAACGCCACGTGCTGCACCGCGTGCTCCAACTGCAACTGCAACTGCAACGACAACCGCTGCTGTCAATCCGCCAACACCAAAGCCGCGTCAGGCTGTCAAGTCATCATCAAAAGGTAGCAACTGCTGCAACACCAACAACAACAACAACCGCAAAACTTGTTATCCGATCCGAATCTGAGTTTGCTGTGACCTGCTTTCAATTTGTGTGCAGCAAAGCGCCGGGGGAGGGGGAAAGTGTGCAGTGTGCATTTAAGGAGCAAACTTTGCATGCCACAACACACTCAGCTTGCACCTTGCGGCAACAGCACAGCAACAACACCTCGAGCTGCAGCAACTTAAGCGAAACCTTGAAGGCGCTTTTCAGCTCACTGAAACATTGGCAAAAGGAACGAGTTTCCGTTTCTCCCCCTAGAGTGCAATAGATTCTTGGCCGAAACTGCTAATTGCAGGCCAGAAACTTGGTCAAACATAAAGTGTTACACGTACCTAATTGTTGTATCGTATAATAGAATTCAAACAATTTAAGTGCAGGGTAATTTTTGGATATTCAACTCAATTTCCATTTAAATCTCCATTTAGTTAGGCTAGGTTTATTCTCTTATTTAGAAATGTTGTCTAGATGCTGAATATGGCTGTGCATCCTTAGATTATTTAGAACTATATAAAATGTTCTATCCTCAAATCTTCCATGAAAATCTTCCAAGCTAAAATGCTGTTGTATCTAGCTCCAACTTTTGGGCATGCTTTAAGTCCCTTGATAAAAAGCTTCCAAGTCCATTAACTTTGCCACAATTTTCAGGACATATTTAAAATATTTTTGTACTTTTTTCTGCCTTGATTAGTTCATAATATTAGCCAAATTTGCCTAGAGAACATTAAGGAGTATAAGTTTATATTATATCAGTCACTTTTAAAGTTGCCGATTTGTAAGTCTCAATATTTATAACTTTAAGTTTCCCTACAAAAAGTCAACTTAAAAAGAACGCTTACGAAATATGTTCACTGCCAAAACTCAACTCAAAAACTCTTTTATGTGTATGTAAATGTTTTGTCTAGACAGCGTCGATTAGTTGAAACATTTATTACTTTTACTTAAAGAGTTTCGCGTGCTTCTCAGAAATTCCAAAAGCTCATCCACACCTCTTTCGCTTTTGACTAAAACTGAGTCCAACAAAATGCTGTTTCAGCATTCCGTAGAAAGCATTCACTTAAATATTTTTGACTTAAAAGAAATGTGGTCTAGACAAATTTTGAAAATGTTTAGATATAGGTTAAAGGGCACGAGCGACGAGAATATATTTTAAAGCTAAAGAAAATTGTGCTTAAGAGACTAACTAGTTTGGAGCGCAGTTTGTAGTCGGATAAGCTCTCACTTGTTGGTCACAATAATAACAACAATATTAATAATGCTGTGGACGGGTGTATAACTGAATAATGCCGTGTCGGCATCAGCGCGATTATCCAAGTGACCCCACATGAAGCTCGACGACAAGAAACATGCTCTTCGGGTTAATTTCCCAAGCACTTTTTACGAGCATTGCGCAAGTGAAGCGCGGGAAGGCGGAAGAGAGTAGAGAGAGGCGACACAACAACAGCATGTAGAACTATTAAATGCGTAAAGTTAATGTTAACGGTTGTTGTCGAGCCACTAAAAAGAAGAAAAGAAACTAAAGCCGCAACGCAGCGCGACGATGACAGCGTTAAAGTCGCCCGTCTAATTGCAAAACAAGTATACGCCCGGTGGGACAAGGGACACGGAAGGGGGGACACGGGACTGGGGAGTGAGTTATGCAACTGACAATTCGCATGTAACCAAATCAAAACTGCACTCACAATAGCTGCTTTCCCAGCCTCTTTCCCATACACAATTTTCGCACTGGGCCGAAGACTTTACTTAACCCATCGCTCGCCTGTCTGCTTATCTGTCTTGCAGTGCTTCCAAATTCAACAAATCCGACGCTGTCGCGCTCCAGACAGCGGCTCATCAAAGTGGATTTCTCCAAGTTGCAGGTAAGTTGCACTGTGGCATGCAACCGCCCCAGCTGATTAATGGATCAACTGATTAACTGCTATCAACCGCTCAATTGTTTGCTGCCTAGGACGACGAGCATTTCTTTGATGAATCGAGCATCAGCAGCGCGGCGTCGACAGCAGCTGCAGCCGCTCATCTCGCGGAGCTGCATCGCTACTCGCAGCCCAAGATGCCGCCGTATCCCATCGGTGGCTACATGCTGGGCAGCCAGACGCGGCACGATTCGCCGGCGACGCTGATGCGACCGAGACGCACAAGTGAGTATCGATTGAACGATATGTGATATATATGTAGCTACGATATATATTCTGTGCACAGAGCATGAAGGAACACGTTCTATCTAGAGTTGTCGAGTGCCCAAGCGAAACCAAGAAAAGCTCTTAAGCTGTTAAGCAGAAGATATCGCAGCTACGCTCGAATTTAGCACAGATGCAAAAATAGTTTTATAATCGGTGTTATTAAGTCGGCGATTGATATGTTACCTCGTCGTAACTTGCTTTCTCATGCTTGATAATGACGCTTTGTTAGGCAGCTTCATTGGGACGCATAATACAAACGATTTAGCTTTGAACTAGTTTCGGTTCGACCATGAAGTGCACAAAGGGAATTTAGCCCTCTCAGTTGTTGCCATCGATTGATCAGCTAGGTGTGAAGTATCATATTTATATGGAGCGTATATTTAATTACAACTGTTTAAATACTTATTAGTTCAAAGTGTATTGTATTTCAAATGTAATAACCTATTTTTTCTAGTTCAAAAGTATCTTTGTATTCATGCTAATTTTTCGCCAATTTCTTGAATATTTAATTTACGAATTAGCCACAAATTCCTTTATGATTCTCACAAACAACAGTTTTACAAACACAAATGGAAGTATAGAAATGAATGAAGAGAAAGAAATCAAAAGAGATTTAGGAACATCCCCATTTGAAGAAAATTGTTAGGAGCTGTTCCAGCAAACAGTTTCTTTGAAACTTCTCCTTTGCCGCGTACTTTGTGCACCGCTTCGCTCAGCTATTTGACTGCACTCTATACTAAGTATCAGTTTATGCTTTAATATCTATGATGTGGTTTTTCTTTATTTCATTTTAATTTATAACTTTTTTATTTTTTACTTTTTCCACCCTCCTTCCCCCAAACAAAAAAAAACAACAAAGGTATTTGATCGTTTTTAATTATTAATTAATGATCTGAACACACACACACAAAAAGACAACTAATTAATGTTAACCAATATGTTTGTTTATTTGTTAAACAACATCGCAAAGAGAAAATATGTATTATATTATGCCAAAAACGCACTAAGAACAAATAGCAAATCGACAAATTTGTTGGCTGGTTGAGTGGAAAGCTGTTGGTGTGGTTATAGATTCACACAAACACACACACACAGAAAAACTTAAACACACATACAGACACAACAAGACAGAAATAATCTCGAAATATTTGTAAAAAAAAATACAAAAGCAATAAAACTAAAACTGTGGATACAACAAAAAAACGAAGAGAAGAGCAAAACCAATTTTAATTTAAGTAACTAAACACTTTGGTTGTTGTGGTTTAATGCGATATATTTTTAACATCAAACGAAACACGACCAATTAACGAAACAAACTTTGCACTTGCTGCCTAAAACTATGCAACACTTTTTACTGCTGGGCAGACGAACAACTGCAGACGCAGTCGCAGCCGCCGCCACCGCACGCCCCGCTGCAACAACAACAACAGCAACAACATGCACAAGCCTTGACAAAGGACGAATATCAGAGATTCTTCGATAATGCGCTGGAATGTAAATATATAAATGCAATGATTTCATTCACTGAACAAACGTTTTAAGTGTGACCAAATGTCCTTTGCTTTTTCTACTGCCTGCTCACGCACATTATCCGTTACATTCAAAAACTTGTCAAACCGTTGCTCGAATACATCTATCAACTATTCGGTTAGAACTCATACCAATGTATACGTCAAATGCATTATCAACAATCATTTCTCAACATTGCGCCCACAGCGCAGATATAACAAATGTTCTACGTCGCAATCACTAAAATATAACTTTGTATGTAACGAGAATCAATCAATCAATCTATCACTCAATCATTGCAAACTCGAAATATTAAAAGCAATTATAAAAGTAATAAATATTATAACAAACTTAACTTCAAGCTCAATAATAACAATTCAATCTTTATCAAAACGCCTTCAAAGTTGTTTGAAAAACTATAAATAATTGCTGTCTGCGCCTAACTAAAATCACATAATATCAATATAATAAACATTTTGAAAATAAGTCTATAGTTTTGGCAATAACTACAAGACAAATCATTTTCATTGCATAATATTTAATACATATAAAAATACTTTAACCTTAACTTTCCAACCTTGTTCCAAGCACCTTTACGTATTTAAACTTCTAATTTAATTACGACTAATGCACGCACTTAAATGAACTCACAAACTATGCATACGTAATAACTTAAACAACTAAGTCGTTTAATTTAGTTTATTTTTGATTATTACTGCTCGCACCTTTCACTCTTGAATTTCGCCCGCTTGCTTGCTGTACGCTTTGTTATCGTTCTCGATTGTCCCTCAAGGTGCTTGCAGCGTGTCCTCAATCATACAGATATATAGCACATTGTATACATTGTATAACGCATACGCCATGTTGACGACTGCATAAATAGAATCGCAAACTAATGAACCCCACATCCGCTCTCTACCTACTCTCTTCCTGTCTGTCGCTTAGCTTACGACCTTGCCACGCAATGCGAGTCGCGACGCGCCGCCTCGAGACGCCACACCATCGTGGGATGCCAGAGCAACCTGGACGAGGCTCAGTCGATGCCACCCACGCGTCCCGAGTCGCGTCAATCGGATGACGTCAGCGTCAGCAAGGAGGTGAGTGTGGCCAGCAATTGTTTATTTGTGACGCAGCTAAATCCATTTGATACACACAAACAGTTGAAATGCACCCCGGAGATGCCACAGCCGCAATCGCAATCGCGGACGCAGACGCAACCACAGTCGCTGTGCGGCACAAACGAAGCAGCAGCAGCGACAGCAGCAGGAGCAGCGACAACGTCGCATTCAACATCCTCGCTTGGCCCATGGAACAAGTCCTTCATGGACAAACAGACCTGGATGGAACGTGGTGATGATCGCCTGTCCGTCACCCTGGCCGAGATCATTCACATACGTTCCGTCATGACGAAAGCCGAGCTCGAGGGCCTCCCCATGGACGTGCGCGTCAAGGAGGATGTTGAAAAGCGTCGCGTCTGCTTCCTCTGCCTGCGCACACGCTTCTCCTTCCTCGGCCCCTGGGGCATCCAGTGCAAGCTGTGCCAGCGCACCGTCTGCGCCAAGTGCTACACCAAGATGCGCATCCCCTCCGAGCACTTCCGCAACGTGCCGCTCGTCCTGATCTCACCCTCGCTGCTCTCGAGCCCGGCCAGCTCGAGCACGCCGTCGCCATCGCACCACCATGCGGCCCACCAGCTCCACTCCGCCTCGACCGGCAACATCATGGACGATCAGTTCCCCAAGTCGCTCATCGAGCGGCTGCTGCGCTCCGAGTCAGATCGCAAGGTGAGTTGGCCGAGTGAACTTGTGGGGTATTGAAAGAAAGTGTCAGTTTAAGAAATGACAATTTGAAAGCCTCTCAATGCAGTCAAATGCCTTTGAATACCTCAACAATCATAGTAATTGTAGCTCAAAGAGCTCAAAGTATTTAATACCGTAAGACGCAATTTTCATTAATTGCTTTTCGTTTTTATTAAAGTTAAAGCTAAAGTTCATCTGCAACATTTTGCAATAAATATGTAAAATACTTCACTAATAATAGATTCTTTAGAACATATTTAAATTGTTTGAAAATAAATTCAGTATTAAACTCCACTACGAAGTTTTTCAAGCAACAATTCGGAGCCTACTTTAAAGACGTTTTGAACCTATGATCATTCCTACTAACTTAGTTACTTACTGGATTCTTTGAAAGATATTTAAAGCCATTCTAAATAAGTTCGATGTTTGTGAAAAACGCATTTGTTCCGAGCATATTTTAAAGGCGTTCTGCGAGTGTAACTTTTGTAACTTTCAGAACACACTTTTAAGACGTTTCGACTACTTACTAACATAACTCTTTGCTTGCAGACTCGCAGCACTGTGGGCAGCGCTCCGTCGTCGCCCAAGCACCAAAGATCAAACATGAGCACGCCCGGCATTAGCGTGGGGCCAGGCTCAACGGCCGCGGCCGCTGCGGCGGCTGCTGCTGCAGCCGCATGTGGCACTGGGCAGGCCGTGGAGGCGCTACACGATCAGGCATCCATGTCGGCCTCCTACTCGGCGGCCATGCGACCGGCTGGCGTGCAGCAGAAGCAGCTGCACTACAACAACGCCATGTCGCGTTCCATGGAGGGACCACGCAGTCTGCCCGTGAACAGCCCAGCGCATCGGCCGCTCTCCAACAACAGCACGCTGGAGCGGAAGTAAGAGGAGTCGACAAGCGTCTATCATAAGCCTCTAATCGCTTTTCTCTCTCTCTCTCTCTCTGCAGATCGCGTTTCTCGCGCGGCTTTGCGCTGTTCTCGTCGGGCAGCCACTTGGCGCAGTCGCAACAGGATCAGAAGGAGAATCTGCGCGGTGAGCAGGTCACCGTCTGCCACGATTGTCAGGGACTGGTCAATGAGATCACCAGCTCGGTGAAGCAGAAGCGCAGCTCGGCACGCAACCGGACGATACAGAATCTCACGCTGGACCTGACGCCCGTCTGGAAGTGAACAAAGATGGACGCCAAGCTGGCTAACTAGGACAAAAGAAACAGAAATAGAAACAGAAACAGAAACAGAAAACAAAAGGAACTAAACTATATACTTAATTATGCATACATATATATTGAATGGACTGTTGTATACATAGCTTAGAGAGACAGACGCAAGGACGAGGGACAGACAGTTAGTTAGAGCAGAAGATTGAGAGCAGGATCGTTAGACTAGTGTTTAAGTGAAGTGAAGACGCCCCAATGCTGTATATTAATTCTTTCGGCTAGAGTTTAGCTTTGAGCATGCACCCCACCATTACACACACACATTCACACTCACACACACATACACAGACATTCATATACATACATACATAGTTATAGATCGACCCATATTTACGAGATGCCGTTGTTTGTAATTGTTTAATTTATATGTATAAATGTTGTTTAAGTACTACTCGTCCCCCAAACACCCCCCACTCATCAGATGATCCATATGCGATATCCACAAGCATCTATCTGGCGATTTATGCCTTCGACTAAAGCATGAATCGATCACGATCCCCCCTCGGCATCGTTCGTTAAAGTTTAATACACATAAATAAATGAATTATTAATTTTACATTTAGTTGCAATCGAGAAGCAGAAACTAGATCTACTACTATAGCTATATAATATACATTTATATATATATACATACATACAAATTACTTACTTACATGCATATATATTATATTCGTCGTATTCGTAATTGTCTATAATCGAGAAATGGAAAATTTTGATAATTTTATGTTCTTCTTTTCGTTTTGTTTTGTACACTTGTTTTTCCAAGAAAACCGCGCGTATTGTAATTTATATATTATGCATTTAATAATTGTAATTTATGAAGTTCCAGATTTACATATACTATATATATTTTTTATTGTTTTTAAGTTCAAATTATATTGTATATCATTTAACAAACTCACACACATACAACACACACACACACACACAAAAACGAAAATACACAAACAGCAATAAAAAATTATACAAAAAAACTACTAAAATATAAAGAAAACCAAGTCTTCTGTTAACAAACAAAATTGTTGATTTAAACAACAAAATATCGTAACTGTTCCACAGAACAGAACATAAATATAATGATAATGTCTGATATTTGTCTCTCTTTTTCCTAAAGCAACATATAAAAACTTTGTTCAGCAATAATTTAAAATTTGCCGCCTAAAAGTATGCAATATAAATTTCAACTGAGTTATAATGCAGCAACGCACTTGAAAACAAAAAAGGACATAACTCCTGTGAATCCTAAAGGATTTTGATGTGACTGACCTTAATCGATCTCTGAGAAGCCATTCTATGGATTGGCATCAAAAAAGTGTGGGGTCATCTAAGAATCCCACACTTGTAATTTTTTGTGCCCGGAGGCTGAGAAAAACATGCAGAATTCACGAATTCCAGGATAACTCGAGAACAACAAGGACGATTTGAATAGTTTTTGGTAGGATAATAGTGGCCACCAAGACGCTTCGTTTGGCATCCCACTCGCAAGGATCAGCAAGGATATGGCCGAGTTATACGCTATTTAATGTATACAAAAAAGTCCTTGTAACTCGGCTGTCTGAAGGATATTCGCCCTTTTTAGCATGCCAATCGGTTTGTATTCATTACATCTATCCATGTGCCAAAGGACATCCCGATCGTCCTTCAAATGGCCGAGATACGGCGGATTTCGGAATTTTCGCCATTTTTTCCATGCTCCCCCCTTTAAAAAATTTGAAGTAAATTTTTTTATGCGATCCGCAAAATTCATGAAAGCCATTCGGTAGTCCTGGTGGCCCTGGTTATAAAAAGGCATGTCCTTCGCAAATCCTTCAGAATTTGGTAGATGTGTACCCAGAAACAAATTCCCTTTTTTCGAAAGTCAGCTATAGCGATGGCAATTTTACACGATCACACTACCGATTTCAAACAAATATACATCCTTCTCATATCCTTTGGTTATTAATTACGCATTTTTTACAAACTGACAGAAACAAACTGTTTATTGTTAAGTATTCTCAAAAGCAATTGAAAAAGATAAGTAAAGTAAAATAATTTACGTTCCTCTCATTATATATATATATATATATATATAAATTATATACACATCTCGCATCCGAGTATCTCGACCTCGCTTCAACTAAATTGAGGATCTCTCAGGGATGCGCGCATGTGATCTCGCTAATGCTTAATGTTACTGGAAAACGAGTAATCGTAGCAGCTGAGTCTGTCTGTCACAAAGATTGTGGGGATTGGGATTGAATTGAATTGCTTACAGCTAACACCTAGAACTAACGTTTTTCAGATGGTGAGGAGTGGGTCGCAGATAACAGACTGTGGCGTCACTACTCGGTGCGCTGGCGCTTGTTGTGTCTGTTGTCGTTGCCGGAGTGACGCTTGCGGCCAAAGCGTTTGTTGTTGCGGCCGCGCGAGAAGTCGCGCCGCTTCTTGATGAACTCAATGGCTTTGTCCAAGAACTCCTTCTCCTCCTCCTCGTTGGCCTTGCGCAGCGTCAGCGACACCTCATCGTTGAACTTAAGCTGCAGTTGATAGAAAGTAGTTAGTGAGCTGCTAGTATGACTGGACAATGAGTTTACCTTGGCATCTTCGACTTTGGCAATGAATTTCTCCGCCGCATCGGCTTCGGTGAGGCGAACTGAGCCCTTGGTGTCGCCCTTGTTGAACTCAATGTAGGCAATCTCAAAGTCCTTGACCTTCTCGAACGCCTCACGCACCTCCTCTCGTGCTGCGGTATCTGGAGCACCTTCGAACATGACGATAGCATTCTTGGGCAACTCAATTGCTGGCTCTGGCTTCGCTTCCTTTTCCTTTTTGTTTTTGCGCTTCTCTGTGAGCTTTGCGTACTCCTCCTGCTTCTCCTTGAGATAATCCACCTGCCACTTGCGCAACAATTCGCGCTCCTTGTAGGCCAACTTTTCCTGCTCAATGAACTGCTTCGCCTGCTCCTTCTGCTCGAATGTGACGAAAATGCTACCCTTGAACTTGTACGATTTTGTGGGTTTATCGTAGTGCTTGCGCATGGTGACATTGGTCACCTTCTCGAAGCCATTGGCAAAGTCCAAGATCTCGGTCATTTGCGAGTCCAACGGGAAACCTTTGGCGTAAGCGGTGCGCTCTTGGATTTCCTTGCGACGCTCCTCATTGTGCTCCGGAATTGGACGCTCTGGATGGCGACGCAAGCTCTGCTTGTCCTCGCTAATCTCCACCAGCCCATTATCCGATTTGTTCAACGCATTCACGATGACTTCGAAATCTGTAGTTAGCGCCGCCAAGCGCTTGAATGTGATCAACACAGAGAGCGGCACCCAGCCGGCTTCGTTCTTTGAGATCTGCTCGCTGAGGAACTTGTCGCGATGCAGATTCGCATCGCCGAAATAATACTCTACTTGCCGTATAATGGCACGCTCCTCTTTGCTGTTCTCCTCACCGCCCTCTCCAGCAGCGGCAGCGGGTTCCTCATCCTTCTTTGCATCACCGTTTTTGCCGGACACCTCCACCGTTTCTGGAGCCTCCTCTGCAGCTTTCTCCGCTGCTTTCTGTTCGGCGTTAACTTCAGCTGGTGTAGTTTCCGCAACGTCGGCCATTTTTTTTTTTTTTTTATTAGTCACGAAAATAAAAATGAAAAAATAAATGTGCTACGACGTCAAACACGTGTGCGGCAGGCGGTAATATTAGATAGAGATGGGGAAACTTAATGATTACGCTATCGATGTATTTGACAAACGATATCCATCGATAAGAATCGATGTAAGTAGTATGCAATAAATCTTTTCGATAATAATCTGGACTTCATTGAAATTATAATTTTAACAAATCTCTTACTGAATCAATAATTATATTAAGAGTGTGCGTAACTTGTTTTTTTTAACTCCATTTAATAACATGCACAAGTGTCCGCAACATGACGACTTCTCGCAGTGTAAACGCCATCAAAGAATCGATATTTAATTGGTTAAACAGCTGCTAAAGCAATAAATGCCGCGCAACTGATTGGTTTTCAACAGAATGCATTGGAATTTCGTTGTAATGGAATTTTCATTTATTTTTGCCTAAACATAAAATCAACTAAGTATCTGACGATTCAACATACAAATATTCTCTTTATTCTCTGCCATATTTAAGCGCCAGTTTCTTCATAGCGATGCGTTCCTTTGACTCGATCTTGAGACGCATCAATTGGCCATGAGCTTTGGCTTCGAAGAATCTTAAACGCAGTTCCTTTTCACGCAGATTGAGTTCCATTAATTTGACCTCCTGATCGAGAAGAAATTTACGTTTTTGTGGAATTTTTGCCATTAAATCGCCTGGATCATTGACGATGTTGTTTTCCATCTGTTGAACTTGATTGATTTCCGACTGGGCGAATTCCTGGTTGAGTGATTGCTCCAGAAATGTTTCTGAGTTCTGCGGCAGCTCATCAACTTTAGGAGGAATCTCTGGATTTGGTGGAAATTGAAAAAATTTGTTATCCACTTCCTCATTAACATCGTCGTCCAAAGTCATGGCATCCAATTGACTGGGACTCAGCTTAATGCGCTCGAGCGCTGGCTTGGGCTTTTTGAATATTTCCTGGAACTGCTTGTAGTATGGAAAATTCTTTAACTTTTGTAACTTTGCGCGTTTATAGCCCTTGATCATGTTGCCCACTTTACAGCGCACAAGAATATAATCCAACTCGGGATTGACCGCCTGCGTCATCAGTTTGTAATACGCCACAGTAGTAGGCTGCTCGAAAGGATGCTGTCGCATAAACTCGAGAATTTTTTCGCATTCTCGGCTGCTCCATTGGCGTCGAGGATGCGATTTTTGTTCTCCATTTGTTGCCATGTTGATTGATGTGTTTTGTCTGCATAGAGAAAATAAGTTGCGTTTATTTACGTCTGTTCTTGGCTTTGCGCTGCAACGTTTACATTTTATTTTGCTTTTACTATTTCACTTTTTTACTATTCGCTTCGTTTTGTTTTCACACCATTTATAAATCAAACATTACTTTAAGATGCATGCAAATAGGTAAACATGCTCAGTGTGACCGGACGTGGCATTACGTATTTAGTTAATTAATACTAACACACAAAGAACTACTCACACAAATGGTCACACTGTTTCGTTTTGCAAAGCAATTTGTGCGTTCTGCAACACTTCGTCGCGCCTTCCTGAATGAACAGTGGATTGTGAATAAGTTAATCAATTTACAAAACAAACAGTGTATTAACACATAGAACAACAATAAAAACATTCCCACTAGGCAAAATGCACTTTTTGGTTAATATTTAACACTTTATATTTCGTCGACTAAGCGAAAACGCTGATGCTGCTTCTCGGGAATAACATTGAAAAACTTCTTATAGATAGTTTGATCCTGGCGGCCGGCATAGTTGCGTTGCACCCAAGAGTGCTCCCAGTTAGGGTCAAGAGGCTCGCAACTGATGATGACCCGACCGTGCTCCATGGCAAACAAAGTCCCATTGCGTCCAAAGCCAACCTAGTAATGACAATTTAGTATCAAGTTGTCAATTTTCCCTAGTACAACTTACATTTAGGCCTGGGTGAAAGCGTGTTGTCAGCTGAGTGGCCAGAATTGTGCCTTGAGAGACGTTGTGGCCGTCGAGCACACGCCACCCACGATGTTTTGGACGCGGATGGCCCTTCTTGTTCCTCGTGCTGCCGCCGGTCTTCTTACTGGCATTTCGCACCGTTGCTGAATTAGAAAGTTAGCCAATGGACTTTACACAGCCAAAGTAGATACTTACTCAGCAGAGGTTGGTCTGCTTTAAGACATTGTAGCGATAGCTTTTGCAATATTGTTAAAGACATTTCTATTTCTGTTTATGCAATTGAGCTGCCCAGCAATGTTACCCTATTCACAAAAAAACAAATTTACCAGTGTTGTTATATTATGATTCGTTGCGGTAAGTGTGACCAACTGAGTTTCTCAATAATAAAGATATTGGACAGTGTTGTTCTAATAAATTTACGATTTCCAAGCAACAGCTGGTAAAGCGGGAAAAGTCTTGTGAGCTTTTGAAAATAATGGAGTTGGTGGCGGAAACTGCAGAAACGTCGGCACCTCAGCGAACGGAAGAAACTGCACTACGTCTTAAAATACGCCAGTATGCCAAACATCAGCGAAAAGACTTGCGTACCAACGCAACAGATGCGCTGCGCTTTGGCTTGGGCCAAATCCGCGATGAAATACAGGAATTGGAAAATCTGGGAGTTAAAGATGTCCATGGCTTAGCGGGGCGCATTAAGCGACGTAAACATGCAACAGCCGAGGACATGTATCGCCTGAGTCACGCCTTTCTACAAAGCAACGACAACATTAACACGTTTGCCGCCAATCAAGGAGCCCCTCAGGTGATTGTCAAGGAATTGACAGGTTAGAAATCTTTCCAATAAGAAATTGGTATTTTATTAATGCGACTTGTTGCAGGTACTAATGTGGAACGACAAATTGAAGCCGCCGAATGCTTGTGCAACTTGTCGCTGGGCGAAGCGCATGTTTGCGAGAAGATCACCATGCTGGCGGGGAGTTATCTGGTCACCTATTTAACCAGCCATGAGCCAAGGCTGAAGCGCAGCTGCCTGTGGACATTGGCCAACATTATAGCCAGCTGTAAGAAGTCTGCAAAGGAGTTGCTTCAAATGCAACTGGCTACCAAGCTTTGGAAACTGTACACACGCGATGACATTGACTACGCTGAAGATGCAGGCATTTGTCTGCATTTGATTGCTACGCATGTTAGGTCCTCGCTACCAGCCGAAGATCGCCATTATATTGCTGAACATCTGCATGAGAAGCGGCCAACACAACCCGGCGCAGAGTTCTATATGTACATTGTCTTCCAGCTGGAGCTTGTTGTCCTGGAGCTGGAACTTTGTGCCTCAAAAGTGCACCACTTATGCGACTTCTTTTCGAGCACTCCAGAGTTTGATTACAACAATTTAAAACACCAATTGCACATTGTTTATGGCGTACGTGTGCTCGTCAACCTATTTGCCGTACATCGGAAGATTGGCATAGAGCAATCAATTGATCTCGAGAGCCTGATCAACACCTTGAACAAACTGTTTGCCTTAAGAAACGCCAGTCTGACGAAGGAGCTGCTACAATTACTTAAAAATCTTATGGAATTGCTGCTGGTCGATAAGCAACAACTACTGCAACAAGTAAGTGTCTACGATTGTCCAATTACCGTTTAACCAAATGAAACTTTTATTGTGAATTAAGAATTAGAAAGCTGTAACATTTGCAAGTTTAGAAAATCAACGCAATATTCTGAATAAAAAAGAATTTTCATCATGATAGGTAGTTTAATCATATTGCCCAGATATAAGAAAACTTCATATCTGTTGAGTTTTAGGTAGATACTGAACTCAATTGGATTTACATTAAGAATATTCCGAATTCGTTGATAGTGTACAAAACCCAAAAAGTTACAATTCTAATCATTAATAGCACCACAAAGAATAAAACAATAGATTTGTCATGCTCTCGGGGTATTGAAATCCCTCGTGGGAATTGATTATTTTCTCTTCGTTCGTTCGTATATAAAAATGTTTTTATAAATATTACGTTTCATGCTCCTTCGGGAGTTTGAAGTACATAGGTATGTTCGAGAAATATGTGCGATAAAACTAAAAGACAATTACGAACTACACAAATGACAATTATAAACTAATACCACATTTCAATGGACAAATTCACAAATAATGGACGAGATGAAACGGAAACACTACTCAGACTTAGGATTGTATGGAATATAAAATGAGATTAAATAATAAAGCATTCATCAATTAGATATCGTCTTCGAATAGGGCGATTATGCGACGCCTTTGAGCGTCGTCGTCTTTGGCATTCAAGGCATTATTGCCATTGCTCTGGCCATTGTGGTGCATTACATTGTGCACCTCCAGCTCGCTGACAGAGTCAAACATCAGATTGCATTGATTGCAACGGGCTGCCGAGAATGGTTGCAGCAATGTCGCTGCTGCTGCTGGCACCGGCGAATCCTGCGGCGTCACCGCGGCACGTTGCAGCTTTTCAAGAAACGAAGCACGCTCCTCGTGCAACAGCGGATCAGTTTCTTTGGCAGTTGCTGTGCACCTGATTGGAATGGGCTTCTTCACCACCAGACTGCCAGACTTTTGAGAGTTGCGACTCTCGCTGCGTTCAATGGCATAGAGCACATTGTTCTCCATCGTGATGGGCGTGTTGCTGCCGCTGTTCAACTTCAGCAAGGAGCTGGTAAATGTTGTGTCGTCCCCCCATTGGGAAGAACCTGTCTTTATGGTCGTTGCAGGGGCTGCAACTTCAGCTGCTTTCTCGCTGGTGCCATTGGTGATCTTCACCTGATTGAGCTTGTCGGCCAGCTGCGTGTCTATGGAATGTTCCTGCAACCAATTGCATATTTTGTGCAGAGCAAATATCATGCGTCGGATGAACTCGTGTGGCGACACCATCTTCTGCTGTTTGATCTCCAGCAATCGATTCACCTCGGCGGCAAAGTTGAAGAACTGATACTCGACGCAATTCTCCAAGTGCAACTGATGCGTATCTTCGTGCATATAGCGCTTGCAGCACGCCGGACACTTGCGCTCCTTCCACATGGGCTCGGGTATGTTAACTTTAATGTCTCGCAGCTGCGCCTGCTCCATGGGATCGTCCTCCTCAAAATTCGTTTCGGTGTAGTTGTAGCAGTTTTTATGCTTGCGCTGCAGCGCATTCTCTTCGTTGTCGTCGCTGGACGTGACCGCCGCATAGTCTTCGTCCTCGCCCGTGCCGTTGCCGCTGCCGCTGCCGCCACTGGTCGAAGGTAGCTCCGCCTAAAGATCGTGTAAGTTTACAACATTTGAATAAAAATAAAATACAATGCTTACTTGAGCTGCATTACGATGCTTGTCGAGCAGGGCATTTAGGTAGCGTATACGCTGTTCGTTGCCACTCCCGTTGCTTTCCCTTTGCTGCTGGGGCAGTGTCTGGTTGAGCAGTTGCTTGTGCACTTTGTCGGTAGTTTCTAGCTTGATGCTGTTGTTGTTGCTGTTGTTCAGCAGCAGATTATGCACCGGTCGCTGTTCCACGTAGCGCAGTTGGTCCGCTGTGAACAGTTCGTTTTCTTTGTCGGCGGCATCCTTATTTGTGCTCGCTGCTTTTTGTTGATATATCTCGATTAACTTAAGGCTGATGGCATTTTTAATGCACTGTTCACGGAATGTTACAGCGTGTTTTAAATACGATATGCATAGTGCGCATATGTATGAAGGCAGGCCATCATCTTGAGCGCCCTATTTAAATTATAAATAATGCATTAATTGCAAATGACTATAGATTTTTTTTTTATTTTACCTTTAGTCCCGTTGTCTCTTCAAGCAATACATTGATTGGCTTTTGGTAATTGAGATACTCATTGTGTGAGCCATGTAAATATGTCGGGATTTTGGCAAAAATATTGTATTCTGCTGGGCTGCTACAAATGCGACAAATATTTCCCCATGTCGTCATCTTATCTATTATAATATGTTGGCTATTTTCCTATTGCCCCAATAGAAGCCAACTCTTATTGCGAACACTAAAAAAACAAAACAAGAGTATACAAAAAATGGCAAGTGTTGCTCTACATTGTCGAAAGCGAATATCAGCTGCCAGTTTAACAACTCTGGCGAGATATTCAAATATTTATTTTGATGGCGCCAATTTGAATAGTACAAGAAGATTTGCACCGAATTGCTTAAATTGTTTATTTTACAAAATATCACTAAATATAAAATATTTTTTAAAAAAATTTAAATACATGCTGTAAAATTAAGACACAAGAACTTTTTAAGTGTTGCTCTACTTCTGCGAAATTAGAAATCGGCGAATCAGCCTTAGTTGCCAATATCGATATCGATTTTTTTCGTTTAAGAAAATGGCTACCCGGGAAAAATGATCTTAAATGCGTGTTGTGCTTTATAAATTGTGATAAAAATTGTTCTATTGATGATAATAACATAAAATGTAATTTGCAAATAATGCGCTATACATCGGTATATCGATGTTTCGATAGTTATCTGCATTCTATTGTTATTTTGCGTTGAGCAGTGGTGTGAAAATGAATAATGATAATCCAAATATCATATTTAATCCGCTTATAAGCTCGATACAGAAGGTTGTGCTATATGAGACGCGGTCGGTAAGTTGTTTTGCAACATGACTGTGCCCAAACTTAATTGTTTTCCCTATTTTTCAACAGCGTCTGTATTTGGTGGGCAGCAACAATCGCGAGACGCGGTTTCGCTTGCTCACCATCGACCGCTTGGCGCTCAATCGTTTGAGCATCGAAGAGAATGCCAATGAATTCAACAGTTTGGAGATACGCCGCTTTGTCTCCTCATTAACGGGTTCTCCCAAAGTCACTTCTGCATACGGCGTCTTGGGCTTTGTACGTTTCCTCGAGGGCTACTATTTGATACTTGTGACGAAGCGAAAATGCTGTGCACACATTGGCATGCACCTGGTGTATACCATCAAGGATACGGTGATGGTGCGCGTCAACGAGGTGACCTCACAGCGACCGCCACATCCGCACGAGGAGCGCTATAAGCGCATGTTTCAGAACATCGATTTGCGCAGCAACTTCTACTTCTCGTACTCTTACGATTTGACTCGCACTCTGCAGTACAATGAATCAGCGCCGCGTTATGTTGGCGCCCAAGTAAATCTGGAACGCGATGAGCCACTGCCCGACTGGAATAAGCTGACCAACAATGTGGCGCGCACGCACGAGCGTGTGGATTACGCATTTCGTAGTGATTCACGTAAACGTTTCGTTTGGAATGCTTACTTGCTGCAGGCCATGGACGGAATTATGTTGAAGGATTGGCTGCTTGAGGTAACACACGGCTATGTGAGTCAGTCGTGCATTAGCATCTTCGGACGGCATGTCAATGTTTGCCTTATAGCGCGGCGCAGTACACGCTTTGCAGGCACGCGCTTCTTGAAGCGCGGCGCCAATTTCCAGGTTTGTTTTTGCTGTGCATTTGACTGTAATCTCTTAATAGACATTAATTGTTTAGGGCGATGTGGCCAACGAGGTGGAAACGGAACAGATCGTCAGCGACGGCCAGCGTTTGTGTGCTTTCACACAAATGCGTGGTTCAATTCCTTCGCACTGGTCGCAAGACATTAGCAAGATGGTGCCAAAGCCGCCCATTCAACTGGATATATCGGATCCTTATGCGCAGACGCCGTCGCGGCATTTTGAACGTTTGCTCTTTCACTATGGCGCTCCGTTGATTATGTTGAATCTGGTGAAGAAACGCGAGCGGCGCAAACACGAATCCATCATCTCCAAGGAGCTGGAGAACAGCATTAAATATCTGAATCAATTCTTGCCGCCCCAGCATCGCATGAAGCACATTCACTTCGACATGGCGCGTCAGAGTCGCTTGAGCGGCGGCAATGTCATGGAACAGCTGGCAGTGCATGCCGAGAGCATTATTCAGCTCACAAACATGTTCTACAAGGCGCATCGTGGCAGTGAGCTCAGTTTCCAGTCAGGCATTGTGCGCACCAACTGCGTGGATTGCTTGGATCGTACTAATTCGGCACAGTTTGCCATTGGTAAGTGTGCACTTGGACATCAGCTGGAGCGCATGGGCTTTCTGAAGTCGGCGAAGCTGGAATTTGATTCGGATTGCGTAACAATGCTGGAGCATCTGTACGAAGAGCATGGCGACACCTTGGCATTGCAGTATGGGGGCTCCCAGTTGGTGCATCGCATCAAGACGTATCGCAAAACGGCTGCCTGGGCTTCGCAGGGCAATGATGTGATGCAGACGCTGAGTCGTTACTACAGTAATACGTTCAGTGACACGGAAAAGCAACAGAGTATCAACTTATTTCTCGGTCTATACAAGCCGAGCTTTACAAAGCGTAAGAGTTTATACAGATCTTATTTTGAAATAATATCTAATATATGTTTTCTTTGACTTTGCAGTGAATCAGCCCATTTGGGAGCTGCAAACGGATTACTACATGCATAATGCATTTGTGCCAAGTACATCAAGTGCTCCTATTACGGATTGGGTGCGTCACAAGGTGCGTGAGTGCTTGCCTTATCCTTGTGCGGATGCCAACAAGTTAGTCAAGGAGCTGATACGAGTACACAACAATGGACTGGAGATGATCGATGCGTATTCCAATTATCATCAATCGTTTAAGTGGACGGACTTAAGCGAACATATTGAATTTGAAATCAGCCAACTGGCTACGCGTTATATGCCCACATTCCGCACAAATTACAGTCCGTTTCAGCGGCAAATACAGCCATCTCGCAAGACACGACAAAATCCATCGATGACTGGGCAAAGCTCCACGGGCTCGACCAACAGCAACTCATCCAGCTCTAGCGAGGGCGAAGACAGCTCCAGCGATGAGGAGCTGAGCGCTAGTTTTGCCGAGAAGGAGTCTAAGCAAACAGAATCCGCTGAACCTGTCCCATTTACTCTCGCCTCCATGCTGCCTTCCATGGAGCAGGTTTACGGCTGCACCATTAGTCCCCCCTCCAAACAGAACATGTCCATCTATAAGAAATATGTTCAGATTGGAAAACTGTCGAGTATTGGCGCCCAGCCCAGTCAGACAGCAGTGGCTCAGCGAGAGCAAGAGCTCGTTATGATGATGCGTGGCGTCACACTGCGTCCCCTTAGCGATTATGGCACCGATTCATATCTTAGTGTTCAGCCACCAACTGTGCCTGCGGAGAGTCTACGCATTTATGCAGAATACTGCAAGACACCACGCAACTTCAATGCAGTCCCCAAATTTGATGAGTTCGATCTGCTGTATCAATACGTTCAGAGTCTTTAATTCAAAACTTGATGACTCAAGTGGACGATGATGGCTGTGAGCAGAGTTGCACTGTAAACCAGTTTAATTGTTAGAGGTAAATACTTTCCAAATTTCTTTTAGCTTCAAGCGAGCTCTGTTGTATAAGGTAAATACGATATAGCTCGCCTTAAGCTCCTATGTGGCGTCCCTTTATGTGTTTACAATTGCAAGTCGAGCTTTAAACGAAGTTGTGTACTTTGTCGCTTAAAGCTTTATAGCGTTTTCAGAGTCTTTTGTGAGAGTATTGTGGGTTAGTTACATATGCTATTGAGTATTAATTGCAGAATTGCTGGTAAGATACAAAGAGTTTTGATGAATTTCGAAACATGATGAGCAAAGCATAGCAAATATACGTAAGAGTAAATAAAATATATTGTAATAAGTTCCATTCAAAGCTCATTAATCACAAGTCCCATAAAACACATTCTCACCAAAGAACGAAAATATAAAATACTTATAAATTATAATTGCGTTTATTGTTTGCAATTTAAAACGAAAAATTATATTTAAGAAATACTCAGAAATTGTTAACAATTGAACAGGAAATGACGCCTCCTCGTTTTAGCAGCTCTACTTAACATTGTGTTGATCTGTCGTCGGATGCGTTGCATGCTCCCCCTTCGACTGGTATGTGTATTCCGTGTGGAGTCCATGTGGCGCTGCACTCGCGGCGTGCATTGCATTGTAGCCAGGCTTCTGCGTTGTCGACTTGTACACGTTGCCCAGTTCCTGCGCCAGCATGTATTGTTCTTGCTCCGGATAGTCGTGTTCGCAGTGGTGTTCGCCGCAGATTTTGCATTCGTATATGTTGGGACGCAGCGTAATCTTGACGCGCTGGGGAAGAAGAAAGCAATTGACTTGGATTAGCTGGGATCGATTTGCAGTTGGATTTGATAAATCGCACCTCCCAGAAGCTGCTGCCCTCGGCGCGCATAAAGTTGATGATCGCATAGCCGGGAATGCAAATCAGCGATAAGGAGGCAAACATCCAGCCGATGCCATAGGCCCAGTCCGGATAAGTGTAGCGTCCATTGTGATATGTTGGCTCCTTATAGTTCACCAGACTCAGCACCCAAATGGCCTACAAAAGCAACGATATTGAATGAAAATTTATCGCTTTCACCCGTGGGTGTAAACTTACAAAGAGCAAACTGGGTCCAAGTACGAGCCAGCAGGACTTCAAGTAGAAGGATGGCGCTTTGCCAGTCATTTGCTTAACGTTCTTTGAGAGTCGCCCGGTGCCGTAGAACCAGGCAATGGCAATCATCTGGCAGAAGGCCAGGAACATTATCGTCACCGAGGCAGCATAGTGGTCCATCAGTTGGAAGTAGTAGATGCCGCCCTGTATGATGTTTGGAAGTCCAAACAGGCATGAGATGACGCACACGAAGAGCACGACAATCTCATGATAGCCCAAGTGTCGCTTGATCCAGCGTGGAAAGCCGTCTTGTATGGACGTCACCACCACCTCGACTATGGCGAACTGAGAGTTGAGGCCAAGGCAGAGCAGCATGAAGAAGAACATGACGGCCCAGAGTTGAGCGTACGGCATTTTGGCCATGGCCTGCGGATATACCACAAATATCATGCCGGGGCCATCGCCAATGACGTCGCGTACATTGGTGTTCTGCTCCAGTGCGAGATTCCCCAGCGTAGAGAAGGCAAAGATGCCCACTAGAAGGCTGGTCAGCATGTTGACAACGCTTACGGCAACTGTGTCCCGCAATATGTTGTTGTTGTACTTGTTGTAGCTGGCAAACGAGATCATCGAGCCAAATGTGATGCCCAGCGAATTGAAGTTCTGTGAGGCCGCATTGATCCAAACGTTTGCATTCCCAAGCTCCGACCATTTCGGCTGGAAGAAGAAGCGCAATCCTTCGTCTGCGCCCTCCAATGTCACCGCTCGGAACATCAGTATGATGATAAGCACGAAGGGGAAGGTGGCTGTAAAGTAGCGCACTTTGGCGGAAGATTTGATGGACTTCCAGGTGGCAAAGTACACCATCAGCCAGGCACACACAAGACAAGCGAAGAGCTCCCAACGCATCATGCCCGGATACTCCAATCCCGGACTAATCTGCAGCACTTTGTTTCTGCAAGTGGGAGAATTCGTTATAAGATTCGGAGATTTAAAGCGGGTCTTGTGCCTACTCAAAGAACTCCTCCGACGGCGTGCGGGACGTATTCGGCGCAGTGACATTTTCCTTACGTTGTGGCACCCAACAATCGGGCGTGTTCCATCTGTAGAGTGATTCGCGAGTGTTAGTGATGTGTTTTTTTGCATTTTTTTTTTAAGTGAGTTTTTTTTTATATTTTTTTAAGTGTTAAATTTATATTTTGAAGTGAGTGTTTTCTTTGTATTTTTTTTAAGTGAGTGATTTTTTTTTGTATTTTTTTAAAGTGAGAGTGTTTTACCTGTTTGTGCAATCAATCCAAGGCATTTCTGTTTTGAACGATGTGAAAAAGTAATAAATTGAATAACCTATTATGACGCTATAGTAGGTGGACATGAGAAAAGAGACGACCACACTTGCCAGTCCAGCTCCTGTATACGACATGAGGGTAAGTTCATTACTTTTAATTATTTTCATTTCTGATTACATTTTCTTATTTGTATTGAACGGGGAAATCATATTACTCTTATTGTATAACGTGCATTCTTTATTATAAATATTTAATTATAATCATACATGATGTTATGCTCGAATTGAGTCATTTTTCCAGAATATCTGATAATTAAGTATGATTTCCACGAACTGCATAATTTTTTTGCAGAATGTGTCTATTTGTAAATGTTTTAATTATTATAGAGGCTTTGCTGCAGTTATAATATATTTTTACAATATTATGAGGATTCACTTGACAAATTAATTTTAGAGATGATGATGTATAAATAATTTTTCGAATAACTTCAATCCAATTTTAATAGAAAATAGTATTTTAGGTTTTTGGCTACTGCTTCATAGAGAAATACTTCTTATATCTTCCCCTGATTACTTTAACTCTTATTTTTTTTTTTCATCTTTCTTATCTGTACGTATAATAAATTTAGTTGCACTTTGTGCGCCTAATCAGGTCGTTTCTTCTTATAAATCAGACCGGTTCAGCGGAATCATGTGTCTAGACAGCCTTGCTCTCATCTGCATAATTTTAATTGGCTGCGTGCCGTTGGAAGTCAATTGAGACCTCTATCTTAGCTTATAAGTTACATGGTCCATTAATATTTATTAGTACGCTTTAAGTTGCAGTTTAGTTTGATTTTTTAGCGTAGGCGTGGGCATGAGCAAGGGTGTTTCTTGTGGACGGGACCAAAAACATTGCTACTAATTAATCGATTTGTAAATACATATATCAATCTAATGTTGTTTTTGAGATTTACGACTACAGCGTTTAAATATTATGTAGAAGAAAGCAAATGTGCGAAAAAAGACGTATGAAGGGTGTACTTTTCGGGGTCTTACATACAGTTGTGAGACGCGTATGTAAATCGCTCAAAACATTTCCGTTTCACTTTTTCACATTAGCACGCCATATTGGCAACTAACTAATTAACATCTCACATCTCTCTCTTACTCATTCTCTGACTCCACACATGTGAATTACAAGTGCTACAGTTAAACTGCAAGTCGCTTAAGTCTTTCCAAGATTAATGCAAGATAGGCATACCCACTAAATACCTAAACACATAGAGAGTATCTTCTATTCTTAATCAAATTTAAGGATGGATATAAAGGAACTAACAACATAACATATTAGAATAAATTTCTCTGTAATTTTTCCCGTATTATTATGTTTTAGTAAAGTTTAATGCTTTCAGAATAGTTAATTAGTTGTTTAGACCATATTCATCCGGAATACAGAGTATCTCTCTGTTCAATATTTCCATACTACACTTGATTGTTTAGATTCTGTTTTCGGCGGCTTTTGAGGCTTTTATGTTAGCTGAAACATGAACGTTCTGTTGACTAAATATTTACCCAGCACTCTAACTATGATCAGACCTTGGCAATGAACTTTGGAAAGGTACGCCCATATTTGTCATGCCCCATGGGTAATCCTCATATTGTTCGGGTCGTTTTGTTTTATAATTTCAAAAGAACATTTCTAATTTTAGTTACTCAAAGCGTGTCAGTGAGACTCATCAGCGTGTAAATACACACACGTATGTCCACAAAATGACGCAATGAATAGTGAGCTCTAGATTCATACAGGGGGAGACAACTAAATAGCCAACCACTATCAGTACGGGAATGTCAAGTCAAAAATGATAGTGTTTTAAATTATTAAATTATGATGTGTCTCTTCTGACATTGTTTTGTAGCTTCCATAGGCTTTTGAGATTACCTATGGACATGTCTGTCAGTGTTTTCAGCAATTCATCATGTTGAAACACTGAAGAGTCTTTGAGAGACATCAACTCAATGTCTCATATGTCACTTTAAGATAGGGGTAAAGTATCTTTGGGGCTTTAAGTTGATAAAAATACTGCAGGCTTTAAATACATGATGAAGATGTCGAGATTACTCAATATTAAACATTCTTTTATTTGTCTTTTTTATTTAACCAAAAGTATGAGAAAGAAGAAATATAAGATAGAATTTCTATATGATAATATATACGCCACATTGCTATTCGTTTTGAGCACACCTGTTCTTTTTATCGGCATACTAATAACGTGTTTGTGTTTTAAATGAGTAAAGTAAATTAATTATCTTATCGAATTCTCTTTCCATGAAATAGCGATAATTTAATTAGATATCTTGACTCACTCTAGTTAACTTATTTTGTAATCTTGGCCTTAGGCTGTATCGATAGCTTATTAACTTACCTTTGAAAAGAGGACAGAGCTGACCTAGTGCCCCAATAGGGCCTCGGCCCGTGTATTGTCCGACTGACAACTCCATGAACAGCAACGGTATGCTGCATATAAAGAGTATTATGCAATAAGGCACTAGAAATACACCTGCAAATTGTCAACAGCAACAAAATAGATATAGTTATTGAGGTAATGAGCTGAAGACTTAAAACTCAAGACTCAAGTGACAGCTAAATACACAAATTAAATTAATTATAAATATTTAACATCAAACAACAATTGCAAATTGTGTAAGGCAGTCCGGTTTAGTCGGCTGTAAATGTAAATGAGATGGATGTCGCTTGTCTTTTCCCTCTCTCTGTCTTCTTCTTTTTAGAAAATAAGAGGCAGAGAGCGAAAGATATGTAAACGAAGATGGACGCAGGCCGTCAAGTGGCTTGCGTGCGTTTTTGGAAAGAGAATGGTCAGGGGGACAGGACGGAGTAAAGAAATTATTGAGATGACAGTGACCGCTTTATTTTTGTCGTTGTTTTTATACTTTTGCGCCGAGCTTAAACAAATTTTAATTTATGACTTTTGTAGCGCTTACAGCGGAAATGCCGCATAAAGCGCGAATTTTCCATGTCGCATGGAATCAAAAGTATTTGCCGAAACCTAGTTCCACAGTTTGCTCTCTTCTGTCATTTCCGCTAAGATTTATATCTAGGTTTTAGTTAGGCTATTGAGTTTGCTGAACTTACCCCCGCCACTCTTGTAGCACATATATGGGAATCGCCAGACATTGCCCAGGCCAACCGAGTAGCCTATGCAGGCCAAGACAAACTGCATTTTGTTGGCCCAATGTTGTTGGCGCGGCTTCAAATGGGCCGCCTCGTCGGACATGTCCATGTAACTGTCATCGTCATCGATACCCAGTGGCCTGTGGATCGAAACAAAACATACGTATATCTAGTTATCCACCGTGTATATATGCGCGTATTCATAGTCATTTGCATTATAGTCAGGCAGCCAGGCGCATCTAATTGTTGTCAACACTCGGGGCAACCAGATTGCATGACCGTCGCCCTGGCGCGACCCCTACAAACTAACATTTGTGGTGCGTCAAATGGTTTAATTGTAGTAATCACATGCCAGACACCAACCACGGATCAACAGACCACCATATGCCAGTTTGCTGCACTGCCAGATGCAGCAACAATGGGGGAGGTGTCAAATGCCATTGCATTGTTGACTCAAATGATCTCTGAGATTGGGGGTGTTTGTTTAGATTGGAGGGCTGGCCAGTTTAATGAGGTGTTAGCTTCTATTGCTGTTAGCTTGACAGACGAAACTATAAATTGAATTACGTAAACTGCAAATTTAAGGTAGTAACAATGCTCAGATATTCTCAGTATTTTAAATAGTTTTGATAAGATACGTGAAGAAGCTAATATTTGATGTGGTTCACGAATTTCTAAATTAACGTACTAAATGTGATTCACATATATTTTTGTTACAAGCAGCATACTTTGAAAATAATAGATGCTCGTAAATATAAATAAGTTCAACTAGTTGCCATATTTATGCTAGCAATTAAAAGTTGTAGTCCTCTATGACACGTGCCGTATTGTTCGCCTATGAGCCGCTCTATATATAGACAACATTCAATGAATTTTTAGCACAATTTTATACAGTCCACATGCCCATTAAATAAACGTTAATGTTCAATCAACGCCATTTCGCTAATGAGCAAAACCAACACAGTTTATCATAATGGGGTACATAAATTTAAATTGAAAGCTATTAACTTTGAATTTGGTTTAAATAACTGGCATGATGCGTGCCTTATGTTATGTAAGGAATCGAGACTCACACTTTGGCCACACGGCTGAATCGAAAGAAGGATTGCTCAGACTGCTTCGAGGATTGAGCATCGAGGTCGTTGCGATAGGGCATCTCGTTCTATTTATTATAATGTATTCTCTGGTATATAATTCAGGCTATATGCGAGAATATGTCCATGTATAATAAATTTAAACTTATTTCACGTTATCCATGCGTCCATTAGTTTTAGAGGCTCGCGATAGTACACTGAGAAAAGGATTCGAACAACTGGGAACAACTGCACCGTTCGTAGGTCGCCACCTTACTGACTGTCGTCTCTGGCTTGGAGCTTGGATCTTACGATTTCAACCAACTATTTGCGACATGCGCCAATTGGTAGAGTCAATAGAATCAGTCTACTTATGTAGATCGACTATTGATCTCGTTAAGGAACGCTGCTTAAAAATAGCGCATCGATTCGATTCGTTTCAACATTCTGCAGCTATTCACGTTTCATGTCAACAGTCGAAGGGGAGGTGGCATCATGTGGCCCCCATCTACATCATACGAGTTCCAAACACACACAGATGGTGTTAAAATTGTATGTTTGCTATTAAATAGGTGTGATAACATTTGCTTTTCTATGCTCAACCCTCCTCAAATGGTGCCAAAATTTGCCATAAATATTATAGCGTTTGATGTGAACGTCAATTTAATTGGCAAGGGGCGTGCTTTTTATATGCTAATGGAGCTAAATGAATTCAATGGGCTTCAAATTGGTTTAAAAACGATTAGGAATTACGTACAATTATTTGGGGGAGAAACATAAGACTGGCAAAAAATGGCTCTTTTCCGCTTCTGCTCACAATTGAAAGTACTTTAGAGTTTGTCGCACACCTAATGCAGGTATCGATTTAGGTACACATGAAAGCAATTAGTTTTCTACTTACGGCGGTGTCTGTGGATTCACCATGTCAAACAATTCGTTTGCTGTCGTTGGCACTCGTCTGATGACCAGCTTTCGCCCATCCGTTGAGCCAATGCCAATGGAGGCAAGCGAGCGCACAGATGTGACATCCGAGTAGATCTGATTGCCACCGGCCAGGTCGTGAAAGTGATAGGAACTGCCACTAAGTGAGGACTGTGGTTGCATGTAGAGCGTGTTTGGAGGCTGCAGTCCGCAATTTGCGGCCGAGCTGCCAGCGAGATTGCAGCTGCTATCGCTCATGCCTGGCAGATATGCTGTGAACGGGGCATTAAGAAAACGAAATTGCAACTGAGCGCAGAGCTTACCTGACACGATCGATCGCGTGCTGCTGTGATGGCTGCCCAGTCGAGAGCGCACATCATAGCTGAGTGGGGAGATGGCGTCGTGTCCAGCCATTGTCGTGGTCGTGGTGCACGTCAACGAGGCGGGCATGAGATGAGCTGCCGGCATTGGAACCGTCGGAGCCATCGCTGTCTCGGCGTCGCAATCGTCAATGGTAAAGGTGACCGTTGAAGTGGATGCCGCTGGCTGTGTCAGCTGTGGCACTTGCAGATGCTGCAGCTGCGCTGGCTGTATGACATCCGAGTTGGGACGCGACTTTATCGACGGCTGGCGGGGTGTCTGTTGCTTCTGCAAGGCTGCTGCCATGGCCACCAGAGATGTAGTGGAGTTGGTTTGGCGAAAGGGCAGCTGGGGGGCAGCAACGCCTCCCGCAGTTGCCGGCGGCGATCCGGGCGTGGCAGGTATGATGATGTACTTGTGTGGTCTTAGTGAAGGCGTGCGAATGAGCCGTTGCTCGTCGCCATCGCCACAGCTCTCAGCGCCGCTATCGGACAATTGACTGTGGCGCGACAGGGGCGACAGGGTGGTGGGCGTGGTGCGCTTTGTTACCACATTCAGGGCAGTGGGTGAGGATGCCGTCTTGGCTAGCTGCTGGCCGCCTTTCATTAGAGTGCTGGAGCTGCTGCTGCTACCATCCTGGCCGGCTTGATCTGCCATTTTGGTTAATTGTTTCGCGGGTTTCTCGCTTTGGTGCTGCTAAAATTCGTTAAATTTGCTGATGCTGTTTTTTTGATTTCACTGGATTAATCATAAAATCATCTTTTTTGTTGTTGCTATTGTTACTATCGTACACGTATTTATCATTTTAATGCTCATAATTTGTAGCTTGTGCCGCTTGCTGGCGACTCTTCGAACTTGTTGTTGCTGTGAATGATGATGATGCTAGTTGTTGTAGATGTTGCCTCTGCGGTTGTCATATTTTTAAATCACTTTAAAACCTTGAACACCACAATGCCATTATTAGTATTGTTGTTGTTGTTGCTGCTAGTGCGCGCTCGCTTAAGCTTTTAAATCGTAATAAAACCAAATAGAGAGAAAACAAAAAGATGCTCACTCTTTTTTTTTGTGATAATCTTTATAGTGAGTCTGAAAGCACTCTAACAAATTTATTTATACGCCAGAATATTCCACAAATCTCTGCAAATTGTCTTAATAACGGATTAACCTAATTCTCAATTGCAACCCCCTTTGAGTGTGAAGTTTCCAGTAATGCTGTGAAATTAAATTATCTTCAATGATCTTCATTTTAGAGTATAATGTTATTGAATAGACTGTTTTTTCTGTTAATAAAGTTGGTATAAGGCGCAGATGTCCCTTGTCACAAAAGCAATTTAATAACATAATCTGTTCTGCTAGGTGAAGTATAGTCTCACAATTCATTGTCATTGCATAAATAATCTTGCGTTTTATTTTGTTCGCTTATCGGAACAATTTATAAACTTTTCACATACCAAGTATTTACTTTTGTTTATTTATTTGAGCAAAATAAAATATAAATACACAAGCACATGCTTCATGTCCCATTTTTGTATTTCTTTTTAATTTTTATTTCCACTTTTTATCATCGTGACAGATAAACACTCATATCTGCTTAGCTCGCACTTCAGATTCCCATCACAGTCACTCAACTCACACTTCAGTTGACATCAGTTACAAAATTATATCTTATCATAGTCTTCGCCACTTGCTTTCCCCCTGTGCACTTGAAACAACAACATTTCTTTGTTGGCTTTCATTTTGTACGGCTTTGAATTGTCTGGCATTTTGGGTGTTCGCGTGAAATCCCCCTTTCGGCATAAACTTTTGATAGATTCCAAGCACTACGTCATAATTGTTTCGATGATACATCAAGCCATATATCGTATGGCGCTATGCTCTAGTGACTCTTTTGCTCCAGCCCAGAGGTCATTGAAATGGGTTCAGAATTATTAATTATACGCATCTTGCGCCAATCTAAGATGTATTTTCGACTGCTGCGACAAAGTATCTCGCATTGCAATGCACATGGGCACTTTATGGGGCTTCAGTGTAATAAAACAGCTTCATTGACTTGCCATGTGATATGTAAATTTCTCGACTTACAGTGCCAACGCATGAGCATGAGCTAAGCGTCGTAATATGTAGCTAAGAGAATCGTTCACACGTATTTCAAGATATTATTGGATTAGATAAGCTCAGTTCTATAAGTTGTTTGTATAACTTTATTCCCTACTCTGAACATTGAAGTTTTGTAATCCATTGAGGATTTTTAGATTTCCAACATCTTGTGGGATCAATTTTTTTTTTATGGGAATTATTTTGTGGTCTATCAACAAAATATTTTATGGAGCTTTAGCTTTATTTTCTACATCATTTCTTAACTTGTAGAGATACTAGAAACGCTTTGTGTTAATGAAACTAGCATCCATAAAAGCAAAACTTCAATGCAAAAATTAAAAAAAGGAAACGAAACGAAAACAAAAAATAATCAATTTTGTTATTAAACAGCACGAACGTGTTTTTCTCAGCAATTTTTTTTCGCTATTTGGTTTCTGTTTGAGTTCGTTTTCTCAGCTAATAAAAGAAAACAATAAAAAAATGAAGTTAAACATTTATTTTCGTTGTAGATTTTAGCATTGATTGAATAAAAAAATTAATTTCAATTACTAATGATAATTGGAATCATTTTGTAAATTGAAATATAATCAAAAAGACTAATTCAACAAATTTTGCGACACTTTTCAATTGAAGCTAAATTGAATTCATTCATTTGGCGAGTTGGTTATTCATTCAACAATGGCTCATGTCCAATTTTAATCATAATCATAATTCTCAATCGTATAATAGCATAATCAACACATCGCGCAGACTATTATTATTAAATCAATTACCCGCACGACTGGAGTGGACAGATAACGTGGCGTATACGCAATGCGTTTGCAATGCCAAATGGAATTTTATTTATAGTTTTTAAAGAGTTTTCAATTCGGAAATTTATATGTCAAACATGTCTTAATGGATTGCACGTCGCTTGCACGGTTTATGCTTATCGCGTTTTTAACGAATTCCCGTAAAGCTCTCGGAAGAACTGCCGTTGAGAAGTCGAAGATCCGTGGAGCCTACGTAAAGCTCCCTGAGAAACGTGCAAACACGCGCGCTGTCAAATGTCAACTGATCCACGTTTGCGAATATCGTTTACACTTGACGTCGCTTTTGGGGCTTGTGTTGACTTGCGGACTGCGGCGCGGACTGCCGACTATGGCTGGTGGGGGAGTTGGGGATTTCGTAGGCCTGCAGCTCACGGTTCGGTGGCCGCACGTTGGCTCTCTCGCTGGGGTCCGCGCTCGCTCTCTTGTGCTCGATGTGTGAGTGAGCATTTGCGGGTTTTGGTTTTGTCGTGTGCTTGCTTGGGCTTTCCGGCGCGGCATCTGATAGCAGGCAGTAACAATCAGAATAACCGCAAGCAAAAGACTGCAATCGAGTGTGATATACTTGGATATACTCTAGTTTAAGTGATATTTACTAGTTTACTAGTATACAAACGATTCGTGGAGGGAGACAGTTCGTATATATAAAAATGTAAACAATTTTGATTTACACAAAGCCATCGTAGTATGAGATTTTATGAAAAGTACAGGGCATTTAAACTAGGAAAGTCGAAAGAGAGTGTAGCTTGAAAGTGAGCGAGGTTCGCCATTTGTCGTTTGTTTCTGTTGCTGCTTATCCCCCAAAGCTTGCATATTAATTTTGATTGCACGACGAACAAGAAGAAGCTACAATTTGCCGAGTAGCTGAGTTTAAAGTTTTCGCTGTAGCACTTGTTGAATCGTGGCAGCGGGGGCAATATTTGATAAGTGCATTTTTTTTTATCACTTAGCAGCGATAAGCTGATTGATAATGAAGACGGGCAAGGGATACGATGAAGTGACGTAAGTCAAGGTAAATGGGCAATATACGAGACAATAATCAAATGAGATATACGAGATACTTAAGTCTATGTGTTGAATTTACTGGATATCTCATGTTGTAAATTAAAACTCGCTTTCAAATTATTTAATGAAATTGATCGACTTATGTTGATCAAGTGAAAGTCGCCTGATTTAAATATTCGACACAATATTGTTGACGATCCGACTCATTAAACATGATTAACAATTCTCATATTTATATTGCCTTTACCGTAATGGAGATTTAAAATCTTGTACGTTGTTATAATGAGTTCAGTGACAATATTGCTTGTTTTTTTTTTAATATTTTTCTTTATTTATATTCGGTCATTATTTATTAGTTTACAATAAGCGATTAAGATTATATTTTTGTTTGTTTTGTTTGATTTTAAATACAATTCTTTATAATTACAATTTAACTATTGTTCTTTTTACAATTCTTTTCACTTTTATATTTGCTGCCAGTGCAAAAACTTGTATCAACTTAAAACTAGTTGTTTTATACGGGAAACAGTTAAAAAAACGATTTTGTCCAAAGAAAAAATAAAAGTTGTAATTTTTTAATTGTGAGCGAAATTGTTTAAATAATTAGTTTGTGCACTTTACTGTGTTACAGTGTTTGTTTTGATTTTTTAATAAGAAAATAATTTTATGCCTGGCATGAACCTATTGCTGGGATAAGGGGAATGTTATACAGAAACCTATACACAAAAATACTAAAAATACCATCGGTTTGTGTATTATTTACAATTGGTCTCTTTCCGTAATTGTGTGTGTGTGTGCGAGTTCTCGTGGTATTTTCACTATATAAAGAAATTGTCTTCTGATTTGGCTTAAAGTAGTGACTATACATTTTGTTTATGTTAAATAATATTAATTTAAAACTTCATGTTGAATAATTTAATTATAACGGCGAATTTTATCCCTCTCGAGATACTCTCAGGCCTTAGCGACAGACACGCCGCTATAAAACGGGCGCCCAAAACAAAAATTCGCTGCAATGTTTCAGACGCGTTGACAGCTGCGATCTGGCTTAGACTCGAAGTATGGTTTTAAAGGAATTCGATATAAATCTGCCGATTCGTTGTTTAGTTTCTTTTTCTTCAATTCTACCCTTTTTTAAGTACTTACACGTACTTGTGGAGCTATTAGTTTAGTTTTTAGTTAGTGGAAGTATCTTTCTTTAATTTGCATTTTAAAACAATCACAACAATTTAATATTAATTGACTAAAAAACTACAAAAATAATTGGGTTAATCATAGTTCAGATAGGAGTAAGTATATAGTGTTATATAGTTCAAATCCTCCATTAGTCGCTATTAAAACAAAACCTTAATTAATCATTGTGCGCTGTCTGACGCCTCAGTGGCAGTATTTTTTTGTTTTTTCATTGATATAAACGTTGTTTTTTTTTTGAGAACAACTATTTCCAGTGCCTAAAACAAGTTCATTTGGCGTTTTGTGTGTGTGTGTGTTTCCGGTAACTTGTTTGCTATATAATCCTTGAAGAACAATCGTTTACATATTGTCCTTTGGTTATATTAATTTAGATGGGCTACTGGAAAGTAAGCGGTTCTCTAGCGGGTTTTTACGTACTGCTAAGGAGTATTGTGTCTATTCGGGGTGCATTGCTCGTCTCTGTGTGAAAAATTAAGGCAGTTTGGAATTGGAATCGGCGAGTTCAGGTCCTAAATTAGATGTGTACAGGAAGTGTAGTAGTGTGTGTACAATGTGTGTGTGCTATAATACAAAGTGTTGATGTTGTTCTGCTACTACCCACACCCTAAACTTGTATAGGAAGTCTTTATAGTTATATATGTATATAACAAATTATCAATATGTAATCATAAATCGACTAATGAAGAAGTTGTCGTTAGAGAACGAGAATTCCTTTGTAGCTGCTGCATATGTTTCTATTTTCTGTTTTTTCTACTTTACTCTCTTCTCTTTTGGCAGTTTACTTAGTATTTCATTACGGGATCTACGCAAAATTCTCATATTAGTGGGGGAAAAAGGAATACTAAAATGTTAATACAAAAGTGTATAATATTAAAATTATTTTCTTAAGTTAATTAATTAATATTGTATGGTGTGCAATATTTTCGTTTTTGTTGCTTTTTACATTCATTCTTCATTCTTTCATTTCGATTCAGCGCGTGGGCGTTTCATAAACGCTCAACACATGCGCGACTACAGTTTCGGCTCACAACTGTACTTTTGCTTTTTCTTGCATTTACATTTTCATTTTCATTTACGCGAAATTTAATTTCGTTTTGTATGTTTTTGTTTTTGCACGAGCTTCTCAAATATAATTTCTATCATTTAGGTTTTTTAATGTCTAAAATTATAGCTAGGGTTTCATTTCTTGTTGTTCGTTCTTTCTAGTTCTGTTGTTACATTACGTGTTTAGGATATGTAGTCTGGTGTTGGCTCCGGCGCAGCGTCCGGATTGGCAAATAGAGGGTTGGGGAACTCTGGTGGATGGGGCAGAGGTGCCAAGGTCTTAGGGCGCCTTCTGTAGGCCATCAGCCAGCATGACACGGCAACGGCGACGGCGACAAGCGCCAACAGGGCCGTTATGACCAGAGCAATAATCAAACCAACCATCGATACACAAATATCCTCAACGCGCTGCGCAGCCGGTTTAACTGGAGAAAGAAGAACAGTTTGAGGTGAATTCTCAGGGGGAAAAGTTTGGTTGGGGGAATGAATACTCACTGTTGGCATCATTGAGACCAGGGCCGTTGCGCTTCTCGAATGTCAATATAGCATTGGATGAGATGGTAATCTCCTCGCGCAGTTGACCCTCTACTCCAGAGCTGGTGGCAATCGCCGTCGAATCGGTGGAGTTATCGGCAATGGAACGACGACGTCGTCCAAAGGCATTGTAACCACCACAGTTGACAGGCTGACATTTGCCGAAGCAAACGCGTATGTTGCACTGGAAGCGTATATTGTCGCTGGAGGGGAATTTGAAGGCATTGAAACTGGCCAGCAGGCTGTTTGTGTCCGGGTTGTACTCCCAATTGCCAAAGATGCTGGTGTCTGTGGCACAGCCATTCTCGTCTGTGACCAGATACTCGTTCTGTACATTATCCTCCATTGTCTTGGCGATACAGGAGCGAGCAAAGCCGCCATAAATAGCTATAGGAGAGAGTGACATTGAAAATTAAACTATACGATGAAATGAAGTAATTTCGACACTTACTGGCTGGCTCGACGTCCACTTGCAAGCGCAGATGTTCGCCGATCTCGGCAGAGTTGATCTCTTCTCCCTCATTGGTTATGATGCGCATCTGACAGATTGGTGGAGGTCCAGTATTAGCAATAGTTCCCGCCGTCGTCAGCATGGAGACATTGAAGCCCAACGTGACGTTCTTTTCCCCTGTCTGGTAGACGCACTTGATGTTGTAGGCCTGTGCCTTGTAGGTGACCAGCTTGGGATGCTTCTGTATGACCAGCACAAAGCTGGCCACATCCTTGACGGCTTGCATACCGCAGCTGCCGAAGTTGACGCGGAAGATTTCGGTGCGTGGCACCGTCTCACCCGCCAAGTTGACGACGCGACGGCATTCTTCGTTTTTGCTGTGTCCCTTCACATAGAGCACGCCGTTGAAGCCAGGCTCTGTGATGTGTATCTCCACCTGGACGCCATCAGCCAAACAGCTGACGACCATGTCAGGGCGTGGGAAGTCTGTACGGAAGTTCGTGTGATTGCAGTGTAGTTCCGGATTGCCCGTGTAGCCGGTGATGCATTGGCATTGCGCACGATGATTCACCGCGTTGCAGAAGGCATTAATGCCACAGGTCTTGGTCAGGCAAGGGTCTTCGCAAGTCTTGGTTTCCGGATTGCAGAATCGATTGTCGGCACACTGTTCGTTGGTGGTGCACTCTGGCTGTTCGACGGGCTGACATTCGCCCTGTGGGGTCAGACGATAGCCCAACTCAATGGGACAGGTACAACGGCCACGTTCGTCGATGACCATGCCACGTTCCAGAGCGCAGACGCAATGGCCGCTCTCATCAATGCGGTAGCCCTGCTCCACGAGGCACGGCGTGCAGTACTCGTAGATGTCGAGGGCGCTGCCAGGGGGACAGACGCACTGGCCGTCCACGTCGCGCACGAAGCCCTTCTCGATGACGCACAAAGAGCGTTTGTCGCACTGCACGGCCGCGTTGCCGGTGTAGCCTTCGAGGCACTCGCAGATCATGGTGCGCACGGGCAACGTGTCGAGGACACGACACTCGGCATTGACGCCGCACGGTTGGGTGGCGTTGCAGGGATTGATGCATTCGCCATGGAGGCAGGCACGTTGAGTGGGACAATCGCTGTCACTGATGCAGATGGGCACAACTCGCTCTTGTTCGCAGCCATTGCGACCGGGCACAGTGCCGGGCGGGCAGGCGCATTGTGGTTTGTGCTGATAGACCTTGCAGTCCTCATCGCGTCCGCAGACGGCTGTGGTCTCGCAGGGATTGGCGCACTTGCCATTGACGCAGGCCTTGTTTGTGGGACAGTCGTCGTCGGCGCGACAGCCAAGTGGCGTGCAGCCGAAACGCGCGTTGCCTCCATGTCCTGGGGCACACTCGCAAACGGCACGATGGTTGATGGCCAGGCACTCGGCATTGGCGCCGCATTGCTCGCCCTGGCAGGCGGGCACGCAGAGCTGATTGCGGCAGGTATGTGTGGCTGGGCATTCAGAGTTGATGCTGCACTCGATTTTGGCGCACTCGAACTCGGGATTACCCTCGTAGCCCTGGCGACAGGTACATACCGGCTTATGGTCCTTGATGCGGCACTCGGCGTTCAGTCCACAATTGCAAGGATCTCGGCAAATGCCATTCACGCAGGACTTGTCCGATGAACAATCGCTGTCCGAGATACAGCCACCGACCTTGACAATGCTGGTGGTGGGTTTGCAACTGCCGCTTCCGCTGCTAATGTAGCCATCGGGGCAAATGCAGATCATGGTACGGACTGGAGTTGTAGGTGTCACCTGGCACTGAGCTGGTCGTTGGCAGGGCTCCAATGCCAGACAGGGGTCAACGCATTGCTCATTGATGCAGGCCAAGCGGGCGGGACAATCAGTGTCCAGTTTGCAAACGGGTTGCGGCTGTGGTCGGCAGTCCACGTAGGGATTACCCAGGAAGTCGGCGGGACAGCGGCAAACGGCCAAGTGGTTTTGTGGACGACATTCCGCACGTGGCGCACAGATATTGTGGTAGACGCAAGGATTCACACATTGCTCGTTCTGGCAGGTCTTGTCCGTGGGGCAGTCGTTGTTGCTGCTGCAACCGATGACGCGGCAACGCTCGTAGGGATTGCCACGGTATCCGCTGAGGCAACGGCATTGTGCGTGACTCGATTGCACATAGCACTCGGCATTGGGGCCGCATGGATTGTTGAGTAGGCAGGGATTGATGCAGTTGCCGTTGACGCAAGCCTTTCCGGAGTCACATTCGCCGTCGACGCGGCAGCCAATCGAGCGACACGCGGCATAAGGATTACCCTCGAATCCGTCTTGACAGCTGCACACGGCACGGTGCTGTTGCACCTGGCAGATGGCGTTGGTGCCGCAGTTGCACGGATTGCGGCACTGACGATGTACGCATGCCTCCTGATCGCCACAGTCGAGATCGCTCTCGCATCCGGGCGGACCTTGCAGCACAAGCTGACGGCACTCGCCACTGGCGTCGGGTACTTGGGATTCGGGACATTCGCAGACCATGGTGCGAACGGGCACACTGTCGAGTACGGTGCAGAGGGCATTGCGTGCGCAAGGCGAGAGTTCGGTGCAAGGATTCTGGCACTTGGCATCGATGCAAGCCAATCCGCTGGGGCAATCGCCATCGTTGCGACAGATGGGCTCAACGGGACGTGGTTCGCAGTAGGCTTGGGGATTACCCAGTGGCAGATGGTCGGGACAGCGGCAGACGGCACGATGTTGCAGCGCCAGGCAGATGGCATTCTGTGCGCATGGGTTCTGGGCGCAGGGATTCACACACTGGTTGGCTACACAAGCCTGGTTCGTGGCGCAGTCGTAGTCCGAGTGACATTCGAGACGCAGACAGCGCACAAATGGATCACCTTCAAGCCCGGTGGGGCAGCGGCAACTGGCCCGATGGTTTCGGCCATAACACTCGGCATTCAGCGCACAAGGATCAGAGACGAGACAGGGATTGAGGCACTCGCGGTTCACACATTGCTTATCGCCCGCACACTCGTCGTCTGACTGGCAGCCAATTGGCGCACAGCCGAACTGTGCATTACCCGAGAATCCTGGCTGGCAATAGCAGATGGGATGATGATTCTTGACGATGCACTCGGCATGGGGTCCACAGTTGCATGGGTTGATGCACTGTGCATTGATGCACGCCTCTGTGGCGGGACAATCTGAGCTAGACTTGCAGCCAACGGTGATAACATCGGAAGCTAGATAAACACCAGGGTATTAGTTAAAGTTTGAGCAGTTTGGGATGTTGAACTTACGTGGTAGACAGCGTATGCGTGGATCTCCCGTATAGTCTGGTGGGCAGCGGCAGATGGCGACGCGTTCCTGCACATGACAGTAGGCGCCGGATCCGCAGGCATCGGCCGTGCAGGGATTGACACAGCGTTCGTTGATGCAGTTCTTGTCGCGTGGACAATCATCGTTGCGAGTGCACTCGGGTCCAGGGACTCTGGGAAGGCCCACGTCCTTGGTGTAGCATTCGATGCGTGGATTGCCCTGGTAGCCAGCAGGACAACTGCATTGCGCGTAGTGATCACGTGCACTGCATTGAGCATTAACGCCGCAGCGTTCCAGGCGACAGGCGTCGAGGCAGCTGCCATGGAGACAGACCTCAGAAGTGGCGCATTCGGCATTGTGCTGACAACCGCCAGGCACAATGACCGCTTGGATGGGCACACAATTGCCAGAGTTGTCGGAGACCGTGTCGCTGGGGCACTTGCAGATCATGGTACGCAGTGGAAGTGTGTCTAGGACGGCACAGCTTTGCATTGGACTGCACACATGGGGTGTGGCACAGGGATCGGCGCAGCGCTGATTGATGCAAGCCAGTTTCGATGGGCATTCGGCATCTTGGGTACACTCGGGCTTGGGAGCACGCTTGGGTAACTCGCATTCCACCAGAGGATTGCCCTGGAAACCAGCTCTGCATTCGCATTGTGGCTGATGTCGACGTCCCTGGCAAATGGCATTCACGGCGCAAGTATCCTGCTCGCAGACTGGTCGGCAAACACGATTCAAGCGATCGCAGGCCTCGTGATCGGCACAATCTTCGTTGTACTGACAATGTCCCGTGATGCAGGCGACGAAGGGACTACCTTGCGTGCCGGCTGGACACTTGCAAACTGCATTGTGGTTCTGTGGCAGGCATTCGGCTCCGCTGCCACAACGAACCTGTCCATGGGTACAGGGATTGACGCAGTTTTCATTGAGACAGGCCTTGTCGTAGGGACAGTCCGCATTGATCTTGCACTCAGCTGTGAATTAGTTTAAAATACGAGAGACGATTAGGTTATATTCATTCTCACACAGTCACTGTCAGTTTTATGCAACACGAATAACTTACGTTTGAAGCACTGAATTTGTGGATCACCGCCCCAGCCAGAAGGACAGTAGCAAATGGGTCGAGAGTTCTGTACACGACACTCGGCGTTGCCGGCACAAGGATTGGCCTCCGCACAAGGATCTTGGCAACGTTTATTAATGCAAGCTGTTGTTGGTGTGCACTCCGAGTCGTGTGCGCATCCGGCTGTAACTGGCGCTGTAAATATAGAGCGAGATTTTAGCAGAGTGTATAAAATGGGACTCAATTGTGTAAGCTTACGTGGCTGATAACAGTTGGTGAAAGGATCGCCTTGAGTGCCCTGTGGGCAGGTACAGATGGCACGATGTTGCTGGGCCAGACAATGCGCTGTGCGTGCACATGGCGACGCATCCAGGCAAGGATTGACACAATTACCTCCACGGCAAGCCTCCGTATCCTGGCACTGATCGTGCGACACACAACCTTGTTCTCGTTCGGGTTCTAAACCAGAAAAAATAGAAGATTAATAGAGGAACAATACGTTGAGGGTTATAAATTGGGAGTAAGTGCAGCAGTTAGCGTTGAGTTATCGAGTGCATTTACTGTGATGTGCAACTCATTGAAAAGAGGGATATTGTCATAAGGCAGATCAAAATGATCTTAAAAAATAAACTATTTACAATTTACTATTGGCTGCAATGAGAGAGAAGCAAAACTCGGCAATAAAGCAAGAAAATTATCACAGTTCCACCTCACATTGGTGAGAGCAGTTTTCCTCTATTTAGCCAGAGGAGAACCTACCTTTACGACATCCAATGTCAGCATCACCCACATAGCCAGGTTCGCAGCGGCAGATCATGGTACGCAAGGGCAGAGTATCGACGACCTCACAAATGGCATTGGCACCGCATGGATGTGTAACATCGCAAGGATTCTTGCATTCACCATTGAAGCAGGCTAATTTGCTGGGACATTCGGCGTCCATGGTACATCCCTCGGGTTGAACGGGCACCAGGTCGCAGCGGACGGCAGGATTTCCACTATATCCGGCTGGACAGCGGCACTGAGCACGATGATTATCGACACGACACTGGGCGCCTATGCCGCAGTTGCAAGGATCTTCGCAGCGTTCGTTGCGGCAGGCCAAATGGAAGGCGCACTCATCATCGCTGCGGCATTCGGGACGCTCGCAACGGACCAGAGGATTACCGCGATAACCCTCTTGGCAATGGCAGCGTGCGCGGTGATTGAAATCGGCACGGCAGATGGCACCAGTACCGCACTGTGTGAAACTACAAGGATCCACGCACTGCTCATTGATGCAAGCCTCGGTGGGCGCACACTCGCCGTCGGAACGACATCCCAGAAGATAGCAGTGTTGCAGGGCATTGCCAGTGTAACCCTCATTGCACACGCATAGCGGACGATGGAGCTGGACATGGCAACGTGCCTGTTGGGCACAGAGATTGGATTGTTCGCATGGATTGCGGCACACCTGGTTGATGCACGCCTTGTCGTTGCTGCACTCGGAATCGCTGATGCATTCCGGCTTCGGAGGAGGCGGTTTGACGACCTCGCGCACACACTGAGCGTATGGCGAGCCATAGAAGTCAGGTGGACAGCTGCAGACGGCCTTGTGGTTGATGGTGCGACAGATGGCATTGAGACCGCAGGCATTCTGGCAAGGATCGCGGCACTTCTGTGTAACACATGCGCGATCCCGGGAACAGTCCTCATTGGTCACACACTCCGGATAGCTGCAGGTAGCGGCTCCATTGTGGACACGACAAATGCCATTGCTGCGGCACGGTGATGGTTGGCACGGATCTATGGGTTCCACATTTCGCGGCATTTCGCATTGCACGAACGGATTGCCGATCATCTTGTCGGGGCAACTGCAGATGGGACTGTGATTGATAGCCTGGCAAGTAGCACCATAGCCGCAGACTCCCGGGCAGGGATCCACGCACTTGGAGTTCACACAGGCGCGATCCTTAGCACAGTCCGAGCTGAGTGTGCACTCCGGTCGGCATCCTTGCGTCAGTGGATTGCCAAAGAAGCCGGGCAGACATTCGCAGACAGCCTGATCACGCTGTACGCGGCACACAGAGTTCAGTCCACATGGCGAGGGGTAACAAGGATCCTTTGGCGGCGGTGGTGTCACAATACGTGTGCACTGGACAAAGGCATTGCCCGTGTAACCCGTAGGGCACGAACACACAGGTATGTGATTGTTGACATTACAGAAGGCCTCCAGGCCACAGGTTCCAGGGCACGGATCAGCGCACTTGTTGCGGATACAAGCACGATTCGCGGGACATTCGGAGTTGCCCACGCACTCGGGGCGGCATCCCTCGTAGGGATTGCCAATGTACTCCTGAATGCATTCGCAGACATAGCTTTCTCCACGCAAGCGGCACAGAGTGTTGCTGCCACAAGGCGACGGCTCGCACGGATTCTTGGGACCTGGAGTTGGCGGCGGCGGAGCTGTAGACAAAAGTGCAATTCAATTTGGAAATGAATGTATAGAATATATATATTACACAATGCCTCTATACAATATGCAAACTTTTTGAAGGGCAAAAGGGAGGACACTTGAATGCTTACTTTTGGGAATAGGCGAGCAGAGACGGAATGGATCACCTGTCATGTCTGATGGACAGTGACAGTTGGGCCTATGCAGGGTCACCAGGCACTGGGCATTGTTACCACAGCTGCCAGGACAGGGATCGCGGCATTTCTGATTGATGCAGGCTAAATTGTTGGGGCAGTCATCGTTGTTGGAGCACTCGGGTCGGCAATTCGGTGGTGTGCCCTGGAACTCTTCCAAGCACGAGCAACGAGCACCTTCATTCGGTACGTTGATGCATTGAGAGTTCGGGCCACATGGCGACGGATTGCATGCATCGTCGTTCTTTTTGATAATCTCAGGCAGTCGACACTGTTGATAGGCATTGCCAATGAAACCTGCGATACACTCGCAGTGGGCACGATGCTGAACCACCTGACAGACCGCATTTAGACCACATTGTCCTGGACAGGGATCTACACACTTATTGTTGATGCACGCATGTTGCTGGGAGCAGTCCGAGCTGCTATAGCACTCCAGGCGACAGTTCGGTGGCTGGCCAAAGTAGCCAGTAACGCAGGAGCAGACGGCAGCACCGCCACGTTCAATGCATTGCGCGTTGGGGCCACATGGTGATGGCTGGCAGGGATTGACGGGCAACACTTCGGGGATCGGTGAGCAAGAGACGAAGGCGTTGCCAGTCATGCGCTCGGGACAACGGCATATGGCAATATGATTGATGGCATCGCATAAAGCATTCTGGGCACAGGTGCCTGGGCAAGGATCCACACACTTGTTGCGCACGCAGGCACGATCGCGAGGGCATTCCGAGTTCAAAACACACTCGGGGCGACAACCGATATAAGGATCGCCTTGATACTCCGGCAGGCAGGAGCAAACGCCGTCTCGACACTGAGTATTAGCGCCACAGGGTGAAGGATTGCAAAGATCTGTGGGTGCTGAAAGAGAGCATATGCAAGGGACTGGTTAGGACAGAGACTCAACCCGAAAGACAAAAAGAGATTCAGAGGATGGAGATGCATACTCGGTGCTGGCGGTGGAGTTGGTGGCAGACGATGGCAGCTGTTGAAGGGATCACCCGTATGATCTGCGGGGCATGAGCAACTGGGTACATGGTTGACAACCCTGCATTGAGCTGCAAATCCACAAGAGCCGGGACAAGGATCCCGACACTTCTCATTAATGCACGCCAAGTTGCTCGCACACTCTGCATTGATGGAGCATTCCGGTCGGCAATTGGGGGCAGCACCAATGTAGTTGGGCAGACAGCTGCAGCTGGCACCACCGTTGACCTCCCGACACTGGGAGTTGGGTCCGCAAGGCGAAGGTACACATGGCATGTTTGGCGCTGGCTTTTTCTCCGGTGGTGGCGGTGGTGGCAGTGGCTGGCATCGAATAAATGCATCTCCAGTGTAGCCAGTTCTGCACGAGCACAATGGACTATGATTGCGCACGTGGCACTCGGCATTCAAGCCACAGACGCCAGGGCATGGATCGCTGCATTTCTGCTTAATGCACGCCTTATCCGAAGGACACTCGGCGCTGATGACGCACTCGGGACGACAGGCTGGTGGTGTGCCTATAAACTCGGGTAGGCAGCTGCAAATGGCTTGACCCTGGGATTCGCGACACTGAGAGTTGGCACCACAAGGTGACGGTTCGCAGGGATTCACATAAACAGGGGGTTTGGCTAAAGGTTGAAATGGTGGAATATATGTTTTCAATTAGCTTTACGATTTAAACGATTGGCGGGCAAAAAGCAAAGCATTTTAAAATTAGAAGCGGAAGCGAGAGCTGCTCTACTGTAGTGGTAAGTTCGTTATGTCTAGCAATTGTCCTAAAGGGGAAAAAGTTGAATATGAATGTATTGTAGCATTGTTGGGTGATTTGGCGATGCGATGGTTAAAAGAGAGAGATAGAGAGACAGACACGACTGTAGGCAGGGACAAGGAGTAGAATTGAGTACTGCGTTGTTGTCGATTCGAGAGATTAAAGAAAAACGAGTGGAGCATTACAGATACAGATATTATTTTAGTGGCGCACTGCAGATTGATTTTAGGATTGTTTAAGTATTTCACTGATTTGGTCTTACGTTCTTGCTGAACAAGGCGACAGCTGTGATAGGGATTGCCCACATGTTGTGGCAGACATTCGCACATGGGATTGTGATTGATGGTCTGGCAATGGGCATTCAGTCCACACACACCTGGACATGGATCTTGACACTTCTCGCGTATACAAGAACGATCGCTACTGCAATCCCAGTTGTGAGTACACTCGGGTCGACATATCTCGTAGGGATTGCCGTAGTAATCTGGCAGGCATTGGCAAACGCTCAAGTCTCGTTGCGGCAGGCAAATGGCATTGATACCGCACGGATTGGGCTGACACGGCACCACTGGCGGTGTTTTCACGACAACACAGCCGTATTCACCATCTTCTACCAGACCCACGGGACAATAACAGAGCGGACTGTGGGCTATGACGCGACAGAGTGCCTGTTGACCACAACTGCCCGGACAAGGGTCAATACACTTGCGGTTCACACAGGCCTTGTCGCTAGCACAGTCGGCACTGCTTATACATTCAGGATGGCATTGCGGTGGCGTGCCAATGAAATCTTTGAGACACGAGCAACGAGCGCCTTGCGCCGTGGCCTCGCACTCTGAGTGTGGACCACAAGGTGAGGGCTGACAGGGATTTACTGCATCGGGTTCTCTGAGTGGCGGTGCTACAACTGAAGAGAATCAAAATTAGAGATTGCTTAAAGGATGTGAGTATGTTCAGCTGTGATGATTACCTATAGCTTGGCAAGCCAAAAGCGGATTGCCCGTCAATGTGGGCGGGCAAAGGCAGATAGGACTGTGATTTTGAACGTGGCAAATGGCACGGAAACCACAAGCACCCGGACAGGGATCACTGCATCTAAGATTCAAACAGTATTTGTCGAGCGGACAATCTGAGTTGCTGCTGCACTCTGGATGACAGGAAGGCGGTATGCCCAAATAGCCTGGCAGACAGTAACAGATTGCCTGCTCTTGATGTGGACGGCATTGGGCATTGGGTCCACAGGGTGATGGTTGGCAGGGATTTATGCGTTTACGTGGTGGCACAACGGCCGGCACATTTGTAGGTGTTGTAGGTACAGCGGTTGGATATGTTGGCGTTGGGGATGGTGGTTGTGTTGTGGGTAAAGGAATCGGAATAGGATCACAACGGATGAAGGCGTCTCCTTGCATTTGGGTCGGGCACGAACAGACCGGTATATGATTGTAAACATCGCAAAGCGCGTTTAAGCCACATGTGCCTGGACAGGGATCCTCACACTTCTGTCGCCTGCATGCCTTATCCTTCGCACAATCTGTATTGAGTATACATTCTGGGCGACAGCCAATGTATGGATTGCCGTGGTAATCAGTGAGACAACTACAGATGCCATTGTTGCAAATGGCATTGGCGCCACAAGGCGATGGATAACAAGGATCCTTTGCTACAGGCTTATCATGTTCCTTAATTACTGGTGGTATTCTACGGCAGGAGACGAAGGGATCTCCGGTCTCGCCAGGGGAACAGAAGCAATTGGGCACGTGATTGTGTACACGGCATATTGCGTTGTATGCACATGAGCCAGGACATGGATCACGGCACTTTTCATTCACGCACGCCAAGTGGGCGGGACAATCGGATTGTGCAATGCATTCGGGACGACAATTAGGCGGGGTGCCACTATAATTGGGCAGGCAAATGCAAGCGGCGACTCCAAAACGATTGTGACACTGCGAGTAGGGACCACAGGGCGAAGGATAGCAGGGATTTATTTCTGGATCGGGGGTAGCCACATTGTAAATTGGAAGACTAGGTTTTGGTGTAGTTGTTGTTTCCAATACAGATGGGATGTTGACGATGCCAGGAATTGGCTGTGGTTTTGAAGACGGTGGCTGAGGTGTCGGATATGATGGTTGCGGTTGAGGTTGTGGCTGCGATGGTATATTAATTATTCCAGGCAGTGGCGCTGGTTTTGGATATGTTGGATCGCTTATTGGTGGTGACGTTGGTGAAGTTGGTACTACTGGCTCTGGATACGAGGGAATGTTGATGACGCTAGGCTTATATGTTGGTTGCGGCTGTTGCGTGGGGTAGTTCACATTATAAATGGGGCTCGGTAATGTAGGATAAGAAGGTTGTGGTATTGCCGGTATATGGATTACACCAGGTTGTGGTGCTGGTGTATAAGTCGGCGTAGGAGATGGAATATATAGCGGTGGTTGTGGTGCAGGAGGTTGCGGCTCGGGCACAGAGGGAATGTTTATAATTCCAGGCTTTCGCGTGGGTTGTGTTGGACGAGTAGCAACTTCGTATATCGGTGGCTGTGGAGTTGGGTATGAAGGTTGTGGCACTGAAGGAATGTTGATCACGCCTGGTTGCTGAGGTGGTTGAGATGTGGTGGGATCATTCACATTGAAGATTGGAGGTTGTGGTGTTGGATAAGGTGGTTGGGGTGCAGATGGGATGTTAATGACACCAGGCCGAGGAGCAGGTGTCGTTGTTGCTGGCTGCGACGGGAGGTAAAGAGGAGGTTGTGGTGCCGGAGGCTCAGGTTGTGGATGTGAGGGAATGTTGATAACGCCTGGTTGTGGAGCTGGGCTTGAAGTCGCCGGGTAAGTTGGAATGTATGTTGGAGGCTGTGGGGCTGGTGGCTGCGGTTGTGGCACTGATGGTATATTTATTACACCAGGTTGTGGAGCAGGCGATGGCTGTGGAGGTGTCGGAATATAGACCGGAGGTTGAGGCGTTGGATAAGTTGGTCGCGGTAGAGATGGAATATTTATGACTCCGGGTATTTGTGGTGGCGGTGGGTAATATACATCGTAAATTGCTGGTCGTGGTGGCTGAGTCGGCGGTGAATATGTTGGTTGAGGTATTGATGGTATATTAATTACACCAGGCTGGGGCGCAGGCGTTGTGGTCTCTGGACTTGGCACAAATATGGGAGGCTGAGGTACTGGAGGCTGTGGTTGTGGAACTGATGGAATGTTTATAACTCCAGGCTGTGGTGGCGAGTGCGTTGTCGGATAGTTCACTTCATATATAGGTGGTTGGGGTGTTGGGTAATTTGGCTGTGGTGCTGATGGAATATTGATAACTCCTGGCTGTGGTGCCGGTGTGGTTGGATTAGGCGCTGGGATAAAGACAGGTGGTGCCTGAGATGGCGGCTGAACTGGCTGCGGCAGCGAGGGAATATTTATAACTCCCTGCTGTGGTGCTGGTGTGGTTGGATTAGGCGCTGGGATAAAGACAGGTGGTGCCTGAGATGGCGGCTGAACTGGCTGCGGCAGCGAGGGAATATTTATAACTCCCGGCTGTGGTGCTGGTGTGGTTGGATTAGGCGCTGGGATAAAGACGGGAGGAGCCCGAGATGTTGTTTGAACTGGCGCAGGCACCGAGGGAATGTTGATAACTCCCGGTATTGGTTGAGGTTGTGGCTGCTGCGTGGGATATGGGTCGTAGTTGCTCACAGGTGGTCGAGAGGGTTCCGGTATTGATGGAATATTGATTACGCCTGGTTTTGGTTGTTGTGTGGTTGGAGACGGATAGTTTGTGTATACTGTGGGTTGATAAGTGGGGGAGACCGGCTGTGGTTCCGAAGGAATATATACCACGCCTGGTATGGCAATCGGGTAGGGAGGTGCTGGGGTGTCGTATATAGGAGGCCGAACATTTATAGGTTCTACATTTGGCGAAGAGAGATTATTAGAAGAAATCCCACAATTGTTTTTTGTGTCGCATGTAATCTTACGTTGTGGATTCTCGTAGCATCTGGTGAAGGGATTGCCAGTCTGCGAGGGTTTGCAGTAGCAAATAGGATTATGGTAATGGACGCGGCAGTCGGCATTAATGCCACAAACTCCTGGGCAAGGGTCGACGCATCTGTGTTGTACACAGGCCTTGTCTAAGGGGCACTCTGAGTTCAAGGTACACTCTGGACGGCAGTACGGTGGGCTGCCATAGAAGTCGGGAAGGCAAGTGCATATCGCTTGCTCATTGCTTTCGCGACATTGTGCATTTTCACCGCAAGGAGAGGGTTGACAAGGATGCGGGTGTACTATGGGTGCTGAGTCCAAGAAAATTGGGAGATGATTACAATTGTTAAGGGATTCACTCATAAGTGGTTGCTTACATTGCTGCACGGGTTGAGGCGGTTGACGAATAGGCGCACAGTGGGTTAGGGGATTGCCCGTGTACCCATTGTAGCAGTTGCAATGTGGCAAATGATCCACCACACGACACTCTGCATTGAGGCCACAAGAGCCGGGACAGGGGTCGCGACATTTCAGCTGCACACAAGCTCTGTGCGAGGGACAATCGCTGTTAAGGATACACTCAGGGCGACAAGCATCATAGGGATTTCCATAGTAATCGGGCAAACAGCTGCAAGCGCCGACGCCGCCATGTTGACTACATAGTGCGTTGGCACCACAAGGATTTGGCTCGCACGGGTTCAATGGGTGCTCCTCAAATAACGGTGTCTTTATGGCAATCACTGTTGGCGCAGGTGTTGGAATTGACGCTGGCGGTGGTGGTGATTGGCAAGCAGTAAACGGATTGCCAACTAGACCCGGTGCACACACACAGTTTGGCTGGTGATTGCTGGTGCGACAGATGGCATTGAAGCCACAGAGACCAGGACAAGGATCACGGCACTTGCGATTGATGCAGGCACGATCGCTTGGGCAGTCACTGTTGGATATGCATTCTGGGCGGCAGTACGGTGGCACGCCCACATGATCCAACTCACAGCGACAAATGGCGACTCCTTGTTGATTGCTGCACTGAGAGTGCGGGCCACAGGGCGTGGGCAAACAAGGGTCAAGTGGTTCGTGGTGAATGTGAGCCACAGGAGGACTCGGAGCTGGAGCTGGAGTGGGCGCGGCTATCGGTGCTGGTCTGATGGGGTGGCATTGCGTGTAGGGACTGCCAGTGTAGCCGACAGGGCAAACACATTGCGGTCTATGGTTGACCACATGGCAAACGGCCTGATGCCCGCAGACTCCAGGACAAGGATCTCCGCAGCGTTGATTGATGCAAGCCAGACTAAGTGGACACTCGGAGTCGGTGGTACATTCGGGTCGACAGGCAGGCGGACTGCCGTAGTAGCCTGGCAAGCAGCTGCATATTGCTTGATCTCCCGCAGCGCGACAATGCGCATTGCTGCCACAGGGCGAAGGCTGGCACGGCAGCAGTGGTGCTCTTACCGGTGCCGGAATCACATGTGGCACTGGCTGACAGAGCACAAATGGATTGCCCTGCATTCCGGTGGGACAATGGCACATGGCCACATGCCTGTGTACCTCGCAGATGGCAGAAAAGCCACAAGTGCCCGGGCAAGGATCTATGCAGCGATTGCGCACACAAGCACGATCGCGTGGGCATTCGGTGCTGAGCACACATTCAGGACGACAGCCCACGTAGGGATCGCCCTGATAAAGCGGCAAGCAACTGCAGATGCCACCAGCAGCACACTGGGCATTGGCACCACAGGGCGATGGTTGGCAAGGATCGTCTGCAATTGGCGCCTGAGGTGGTGGAAGAGCAATTGGTGCTGGGTAACAGCGATAGAATGGATCACCCAAATAACCGCTGGGACACGAACAGCTGGGCGCATGATTAAGCACATGACACTGCGCATTGAGACCACAAGCACCAGGACACGGATCAACGCACTTCTCATTTATGCAGGCACGATGTGCCGGACAATCGGAATTAAGTGTGCACTCGGGCTGGCAATGCGGTGGCGTGCCGTAGTACTCAGAAAGACAACTACAAATGGCCTGATCGTTAGCCACTCGACATTGGGCATACGATCCGCACGGTGATGGCACGCAGGGATCGCGGTAGGGTTCACGTTGAGGCAATGGAGCCGGTGTGGGTAGACAGCGCACTAAGGCGTTGCCCGTGTGACCGGGTTGGCATGAACAGTGGGCGCGATGATGGACTGGCTGGCAAATGGCATTGTAGCCACAGGCGCCAGGGCATGGATCGCGACATTTGAGTTGGATGCAGGCTTTGTCGTGGGGACACTCGGGATTGGTGGTGCATTCGGGACGACAGGCGGGTGGAGTGCCAAAGTAATCGGGCAAACAGCTGCAAACGGCCTGTCCTTGCGTGTCCTTGCACTGGGCATTAGGACCGCAAGGCGAGGGTTCACAGGGATTCACATAGATTACTGGGAGTGCTGTGGAATGACGAATGCAAAAGGGTGGTGCAAATAACAGATAATAACGTAGGTTAGTGCAAGTTTCGTGTGACGTGTGCGGTAGAGCATGCTTACGTTCTGCCTGGCGTAGCTGGCAATGGCGATACGGATCACCATTGTAGCCCGGATAACAACTGCAGATGGGCACATGATTAACCACTTGGCACTGTGCGTTGGCGGCACAGCTACCAGGACAGGGATCGCGGCAGTGTTGATTGAGACACGCCAGGTGGCTGGAGCAATCGGAATTGAGGACACACTCGGGACGACATCCCTCGTAGGGATTGCCATAGTAATCGGGCAGACATTGGCAGGAACCAACGTTTCCTTGTTGACGACAGACGGCATTGCTGCCACAGGGACTCGGCACACAAGGATTGAGCTGATCTCTTTCGAGCACAGGGCGCGGGTAGCAACGCGTGAAGGGATCTCCAATATAGTCCGCAATGCACAGGCACGATGGTACATGGCTGACCACTTGACAGACGGCAGCCTCTCCGCATACTCCAGGGCAAGGGTCACGACATTTTTGCTGCAGGCAGGCCAATTGATTTGGACACTCCGCTGAGGTCACACATTCGGGGCGGCAGTGGGGTGGTGTTCCGATATAATCGTCGAAGCATTTGCATTGCGCTTGGCTTCCATCTGGCGAGGGCGTGCACTGAGCATATGGACCGCAAGGTGATGGCTGGCAGGGATTCACAGGTTCCTGTTGGATGGGCGGTGGTGGTGGTAGATGTTGACAAAGCGCAAAAGCGTTGCCCGTGTATCCAGCGGGACAGCTACAGTGTGGTGTGTGGCGGATAACCTGGCAGAGTGCATGCTGTCCGCAGGCACCGGGGCAGGGATCACGGCAGTGTTGATTCAGGCAAGCCAAATGTGGAGCACAATCTGAGTTGACGGTGCACTCGGGTCGGCATTGAGGGGGTGTACCGTAATAATCGGGAAGGCAAGAGCAGACGGCCTGCTCATTAGCTACACGACACTGGGCATTATTGCCACAAGGTGATGGCAAACAGGGATTGCTGGGCACGACAGGATCAGCTAAATTACGAGAAGGAATGTGCATAAAGTTAGCCGCGCAACTAATGGATTGGAGAGTATTTAAAAACCTACGTTGTACTAGGGAACATTGCACAAAGGCGCTGCCAGTGGTACCGGCGGGACAATGGCACATGGGCACATGCTGGCGAACTTCACAGACGGCGCCGACGCCACAGGCACCGACGCACGGATCTTCGCACTTGTTACGCTGGCATGCACGGTCGCGGGCACAATCAGTGTTCAGGACACACTCGGGACGGCATCCCACGTAGGGATTGCCGTGGAATTCGGGTAGGCAAGTGCATTGTCCATTTTTGCAGATAGAATTGGAGCCGCAAGGCGATGGATTGCAGGCATCATGTGGTGCTGGTGGGTCACGGGCGGGTGGTAACGGTGTACAGCTAACGAAGGGGTTGCCTTGATACCCAGCGGGACAGCTACATATTGGTGTATGATTGATGACGCTGCACTGGGCCGAGATGCCGCACGAGCCGGGACAAGGATCGCGACACTTTTCATTGAAGCAGGCCAGATGAGAAGCGCAATCTGAGTTGATTACGCATTCGGGCTGGCAGTTGGGTGGGGCCCCATAGTAACCCGGCTGACATGTGCAAACAGCTTGACCATTTTGGGCGTGACACTGGCCATAGGTGCCGCAAGGTGAAGGCACGCAGGGATCGCGATAAGTCTCTTTGGGATAATCGTAGCTGATGGCGGGCGCTGAAAATGTGACGTTGCATTGAGGACTACTATCGACATAGAATTGGGAAAAATAAAGCGTCTTACGGATGGTGCGACACCCACTGAATGCGTCGCCCGTGTAACCGGGCAAGCAACTGCAGTGGGGGCTGTGGTTAATGGTGCGGCATGCGGCATTTTGGCCACAAACACCGGGACAGGGATCGATGCAGTGATGATTGCTGCACGCTTTGTCCAAGGTACACTCGCTAGAGATGGTGCATTCGGGACGACAGGCTGGGGGAGCACCGACAAAGTCGGGCAGGCAGCTGCAGATTGCTTGTTGATTCGCCTCACGGCACTGAGAATTGGGACCACAAGGCGATGGCTGGCAGGGATGCGAAGGAACAGGATCACGGATAGCTATTGATAATACAGACGACGTATGAGGCTCGGAAGTTGTACTTAGAACAGCTATGATGAACTTACGTTCGCGTTGGACAGTACAATAGCTATAGGGGTTGCCCTCGTAGCCATTGATGCAGTTGCATTGCGGTAAATGATCGCGAACGTGGCAAATGGCATTGGTGCCACAGGCACTGGGACAGGGATCCCGACAGTGTTGATTAAAGCAAGCCAGATGGCTGGGACAGTCAGAATTGAGGACGCACTCGGGACGACAACCCTCGTAGGGGTTGCCATAGAAGTCGTTCAGACAGCGACAGGCGCCGGCTCCATTCTGTTCATTGCAAATGGCATTTGCTCCACAGGGACTGGGTACACATGGTGACACTGGCTCTGGCACATCTTGAATTACTTGACAGCCAATGAATGGATTTCCATTATGCCCACTGGCGCAGACGCACATTGGTGTATGATTGATAACATAGCACTCGGCATTGGTGCCACACACGCCTGGACAGGGATTACGGCACTTTTGATTTAAGCATGCCAGATTTGTGGGGCAATCGCCGTTGCTCACGCATTCCGGTCGACAATTTGGCGGAGTTCCAACGAAGTCTGGGAGGCAAGTGCATTGTGCAGTGTTGCCCACGTTGCGACATTCCGAATTGGCACCACACGGCGATGGCTGGCAAGGATCAATCGGTTCTAACTGCACAGGTGGAGGTGGTGGTTGTGGATAGCAGGCTACGAAAGGATTTCCAGTGTAGGAGCTAATGCAGCGACAGTTAGGACTGTGGTTCACCACTCGGCACTCGGCATTCAAGCCACAGGCACCAGGACATGGATCCCGACAATGTTGCTGCAGACAGGCCAGATGCAGTGGACACTCTGCATTGCTGTTGCACTCGGGGCGACATGAAGGGGGCACACCCACAAATTGGGGTAGACAAGAGCAGACGGCTTGTCCGTTGATCGGCCGACATTGAGCGTTGGGTCCACACGGCGAGGGCTGGCAGGGATCGGCGACAACACGTGGCGGAGGTGGTGGCAGTGGCACGCATTGGGCAAAGGCATTGCCAGTCATGCCAGCAGGGCAATGGCACATGGCCACGTGGTTGTGAACCTCACAGATGGCATTGGAACCGCAGGTGCCTGGACATGGATCAATACATTTCTGACGCACACAGGCCAGGTTGTTGGCGCACTCTGTGCTTAAAATGCACTCGGGTCGGCAGCCAATCGCTGGATTGCCATGGTAATCAGGCAGACAACTGCACTGGCCATCACGACAAATGGCATTCGCTCCACATGCGACACGCTGACAAGGATCTGTGTCCTCTAGGATAGGAACAGGTGCTGGTGCTGGGGCCTGGCAAGAGGCAAATGGATTTCCTGTTAGGCCAGGGGCACACTGACACGTTGGCGTATGGTTGATGACCAGGCATTGGGCATTGAAGCCACAAGCACCTGGACAAGGATCACGGCAACGTTGTTGTTGGCAGGCCAAGTGGGCGGGACAATCGGCATTGATGGTGCACTCAGGACGGCAATTTGGTGGACTGCCGAAGTAGTTGGGTTGACACGAGCAAACGGCTGTGCCCTGATTATCGCGACACTCGGCGTATTGACCGCACGGCGAGGGAATACATGGATTCTGATACACGTCTTTAACAGGCGGAGGGGCTGTAAGCATGGACGGGAAAGGTTGAAAACTCAACTCAAAGCAAAAGTGGGGTGCAAAAGGTTCTTACGTGGCACTGGATAGCAGCGGCTGAAGGCATCGCCTTGATATCCGCTCAAACAACTGCAAATGGGAGCATGATGATAGACGCGACACTCGGCATTGGAGCCACATACACCGGGACACGGATCCCGACACTTTTGATTGATGCATGCCTTGTCTTGGCTACATTCAGCATTCGTCACACATTCGGGTCGACAATTGGGCGGGACACCAACGTATTCGGGCAAGCAGGAGCAAATAGCCTGCTCATTGAGATCCTTGCATTGTGAGTTGGGACCGCAGGGTGAGGGTTGACAGGGATTTACATACTCCTTGAGAATGGCTAAAGTACAAAACAAATCCAATAAGGATTGATGGGAAAGGGAATCCTTGCTGATAATAAACTCACGTTTCACGGGGAGTTGACAATAGCGATAGGGATCCCCTGAGAAGCCACTCAAGCAATGACAAGTGGGCAAATGGTTAAAGACTCTACAGGCTGCATTGAGCCCACAGACACCAGGGCAGGGATCGCGGCACTTGAGCTGCTGACATGATTTATCCGCAGGGCAGTCGCTGTCCGAGATACACTCAGGGCGACAGGCTTCATACGGATTGCCGTGATAATCGGGCAAACACTGACAGGAGCCGGCATTGCCCTCTTGTCGGCACACTGCATTGGCGCCACATGGATTGGGGTGGCAGGGCTGTGTGGGCTCGTCTTGTCGTATGATGGGGGTCTGGTAGCAGTTGCTAAATGGATCGCCTGTGTAGCCAGTCGTACAATAGCACATGGCCACGTGACTGAGCACATGGCAGATTGCGTTGGTGCCGCATGTTCCTGGGCAGGGATCCACACACTTTTGTCTAACGCACGCCTTGTCGAAGCTACATTCCGAGTTTGTCACACATTCGGGTCGGCAGTTGGGTGGTGTTCCAATATAACTGGCCAAACAGCTGCATTGCGCCTGTTCTCCGACGGCACGACATTCGGCATAGGGGCCACAGGGCGATGGTTGGCAGGGTTGCTTCTTCACGACGACTTCACGTTGAGGGGGCTCAGGCTGGCATCCCAAGAACGGATTACCAATGTGTCGTGGAGGGCAGCTGCAGATGGGCGCATGGTTGACGACATGACACTGGGCATTAAAGCCACAGGTTCCTGGACAGGGATCGATGCAGTGCTGTGCTTGACACGCCAGACGTGGCAGACAATCAGAGTTGCGTGTACATTCCGGCCGACAGCTTGGTGGCGTACCCACATAATCCTCCAGACACGCGCAAACGGCGTTCTCATTGAGCACGTGACATCTACTATTTGGACCACAGGGCGATGGTGCACAAGGGTTGACCGGAGGTGAGAACTCCACCAATGGGGTTTCACACTGGATAAATGCATTGCCAGTCATTCCAGCGGGACAACGGCACATGGCAATATGATTGAGGACATCACATATGGCATTAGGAGCGCAGGTGCCCGAACATGGATCCACACACTTGTGTCGCACACAAGCGCGATTCCGGGGGCAGTCTGCGTTGAGCACGCATTCGGGACGGCAACCCACATAGGGATCACCTTGATATTCAGGGAGGCAGCTGCATTGACCCTTAACACACAGAGCATTAGATCCACAGGGCGAGGGATTGCAAGGATCGTCGTTCACAACGGGTATGGGTTGGGCTAAGGACAAAGAGGGCAGAACACTTGAATGAATGGTTTTTTTCCGGTTTGGTATTGAGACGCTTACGTGGTGCTGGCTGACAGGCAGTGAATGGGTCACCCACATAGCCGACAGGACACTGGCAGCTAGGAACGTGATTTCTCACACTGCATAGGGCATTGTAGGCACAGGAACCGGGACAGGGGTCCACGCAGCGCTGATTTATGCACGCTAGGCTGGGCAGACACTCGGTACTGGTGGTGCATTCGGGTCGGCAGCTTGGTGGAGCACCAAAGTAGCCCCGAAGGCAAGTGCATACAGCCTGGCCATGAGATTCTTGGCACTGAGCGTTAGGACCACACGGCGAGGGATGGCAAGGATTGCGGACAGGCTCCTCAAGCAGCGGCACGGGCAGGGGCGGTATGGGATAACAACGCGTGAACGGATCTCCAGTATAGCCAGATTGGCAGGCGCACAAAGGTACATGATTGGCAACATGACAGAGGGCATTGCTGCCACAGGCGCCAGGACAAGGGTCTATACACTTATGTTGCACACACGCCTTATCAAAGCTACACTCTGACGAGATGATACACTCGGGCCGACAGCCAGGTGGCTGTCCCACATATTCGGGCAAACAAGAGCAGACGGCCTGCTCGTTGAGTTCCTTGCACTGTGAGTTGGGACCACATGGTGAGGGCTGACAAGGATTAACATAAACATGAATGGCTGTAAAGTAGAAGGGAAGACAAGGGTTCAGGTGTGATTCTAGACATCGCAAAAGGTTCGGGCTTACGTTTCTCTTCACGTTTGCAAGCCACGTAGGGATCGCCTACGTAGTTGTTTAGACAATTGCATGTGGGTAAATGATTGCGCACATAACATTCGGCATTGTGGCCACAGCTGCCGGGGCAGGGATCACGGCACTTTTGATTGATGCACGCTCGATTTGATGGACAGTCGGAGTCTAGCACACATTCGGGACGGCAGGCATCGTAGGGATTGCCAAAGTATTCGGGTAAGCACTGGCACGCGCCAACACCATTCTGTTCGCGACACTCGGCAAACGAACCGCAAGGGTTAGGATTGCAGGGCTGGATAACTTCTGGGGGTTCGCGTTGAATGGGTGAGCAGAGAACAAACGGATCTCCACTGTAGCCTGGCTGACAGAAGCACATGGCGCTGTGACTGAGCACACGGCACTCGGCGCCGCTGCCACAGAGACCTGGACAGGGATCCTTGCAGCGATTGTTGATGCAAGTCCGCGATGAGGCACAATCCGAGTTGGACACGCACTCTGGTCGACAGTTGGGCGGTGTTCCAAAGAAGTCCTGAAGACATGAACAGGATGGAACCTCGCCGTTGCGGCGGCATTCACTGTTCGGTCCACAGGGCGAAGGTTGACAGGGATCTTGAGGTTCAATAACTCGGAGGGGCTCAACTGTGGTTGATACATCGGGATCAGTTACGTGGTTTCAAATTGGATGATTATCGGCAGACTTACTAATAGCATGACATTGTATAAAGGGATTTCCAGTATAACCAGAGCGGCAGCTACAGAAGGGACTGTGGCTGACTGCTCGGCAGTCGGCATAGGCACCGCAAGCGCCAGGACAGGGATCGACACAACGTTGGTTTTGGCAAGCGCGACTTGGGGCACAGTCATAGTTAGTCGTGCATTCGGGTCGACAGGCGGGTGGCACGCCATAATAATTTGGCAAGCAGCTGCAAATAGCTTGACCCTGACGCTCACGACATTCGGCATTGGCGCCGCATGGTGATGGCTGGCAAGGATTCTGATATACTTCAACTAAAGAGTTAAGGTTGATGTCGATTAGTTGGTGCTCGCAAGAAAGGCGATTAGGCGTGTGTTTGAACCTACATTGAATGGGACTACATTGCACAAAGGCGTTGCCAGTCATGCCCACCGGGCAGTTGCACATGGCAATGTGGTTGACCACTTCGCAGATGGCGCTGTTACCACAGGTGCCCGGACAGGGATCCACACACTTTTGTCGAGCGCATGCGCGATCGCGTGGACACTCTGCGCTTACTACACACTCGGGACGGCAGGCGACATAGGGATCGCCTTGGTATTCAGCAATGCATGTGCATTGGCCTTGGCCTGAGCAAACGGCATTGCTGCCGCAGGGACTGGGATTACAGGGATCTCTGGGTTCCTCATACGCAGGTGGTGCTATATGGAAGGCAGGGTGAATTGATTTACTTAAAGTTAAACGGCTTTTCACAGTATGATTCTTACGTGGTGCTGGCTGGCAGGCCACAAAGGCATCGCCCACAAAGCCATGTAGGCAAACACAATTGGGTGTATGATTGATCACACGGCATTCGGTGTGTTGACCACAAGCGCCGGCGCAGGGATCGCGACACTTCTCATTGATACAGGCCAAGTGAGTGGCACAGTCGGCATTTATGGTACACTCGGGTCGACAGTGCGGTGGTGCACCGTAATAGTTGACTTGACAGGCACAAATAGCCTGATTCTGTTGATTGCGACACGTGGCATAAAGCCCACAAGGTGAAGGTACGCAGGGATCTCGATAGGGTTCCACATCTATTGGTGGTTGTGCTAACATTTCATTAAAAAACAAATTAATGCTTGTCCTACGGGAGACAACACTTGGGAGGTTTGCTTACGTATTGGTCGGGGTAGACAACGCACGAAGGGATCACCGATCAGATTGGGGGGGCAAATGCAAATGGGACTGTGATTCCGCACGAGACATTCTGCGCCCTGACCACAGACACCGGGACAGGGATCAACGCATTTGCGATTGATGCATGCCCTGGTCGTGGGACACTCGGCGCTGGATGTGCATTCGGGTCGACAATTAGGTGGTGCACCCATGAACTCAGGCAGGCAAGTGCAAACGCCTTGGTTTTGGACCACCCGACACTGGGCATTCGAGCCACAGGGTGAGGGAGAGCATGGATTCACAAATTCGTGGACAATTGCTAGTGTTAGGGATTAGATAAATAGACATACACTCCGAATTAGTAACTACTTTCAAGTCTACACATATTGGGTTAGACAACTTCTACGAATGATAATTGGAACTAGCTTACGTTCTGCGGGCTGGTTACAATATCTATATGGATCTCCGACGTATCCGGCGAAGCAGGAACACATCGGCGTATGATTGACGACATTGCATTCGGCGTTTTGTCCACAGCTGCCAGGGCACGGATCGCGACACTTTTGTTGTTGGCAAGCACGGTTGGATGGACAGTCCGAGTTTAAGATGCATTCCGGGCGACAACCCTCGTAGGGATTACCAAAGTATTCTGCTAGGCATTGACAAGCACCGGCTCCATTGCGTTGTGTGCATTCTGCATTTGCGCCGCAAGGTGAAGGCTGGCAGGGATTGATGATTTCCACGTCACGTTCAATGGGTTGGCATTGGGTGAAGGGATCGCCAGTAAGACCCGGATCGCAGGCACACAATGCTGTGTGGGATACAACGCGACAAATGGCATTGACGCCACATAAGCCAGGGCAAGGATCAGCACACTTCTGATTGATACACGCGCGATTCGAGGGACACTCCGAGTTTGCAATGCATTCCGGCTTGCAGTAAGGCGGTGAGCCCACGAATTCCGGCAAACACGAACAAGACGCGGTGTTTCCAGTGGCGCGGCATTCAGCATTGGCACCACAAGGCGATGGGCGACATGGATCCTGAGGCTCCACTACCTTTTGAGGCGGTTCGATGATCTGCTGGCAGCCAACGAAGGGATTTCCCGTGTAGTGCGGAAGGCAGGTACAGAATGGATTATGATTAACCACACTGCACTGAGCACTGCGACCGCAGGATCCAGGACAGGGATCAATGCACTTTTGGTTTACACACGCTAGCTGCGAAGGGCATTCCGAGTTACTAGTGCATTCGGGACGACAGAGCGGAGGTGTGCCAAGATAACCAGGGAGACAGGAGCAGACAGACTGCTCATTGGCCACGCGGCATTGTGAGTTGGGTCCACAGGGCGAGGGTTGACAGGGTTGTACCACGACGGGTGCTGTAAGTTGTATGGCATTTGCTGGATAACTCTTTAAAAGTGGACCTAATAAGTGATGATATTTACGTGGTATTGGTTGGCATTGTAGGAAAGCATTGCCGGCAAATCCTTCGGGACATGTGCACATCGGCACGTGATTAATCACATTGCATAGAGCATTGGGGGCACATGTGCCTGGGCAGGGATCGAAGCACTTGTGACGGGCACAGGCACGATCCCTAGGACAATCCGAGCTGCTGAGACATTCAGGGCGACAGCCACTGTAGGGATCTCCTTGATACTCGGGCAGACAGCTGCAGGTTCCTGCATTGCATATGGCATTTGAACCGCATGGCGAGGGATTGCAAGGATCGTCCGCTTCCACAGCTAGAGTGTAAAGTGTAGAAGTAGTTTCGAGTGGCAGCAACGATTTCTGTTGAGCTGGCTGCTTACCTTTCGGTGGTGGCTCAGGCTGACAATGGCTGAATGGGTCGCCAGTATAACCGGCGGGACAAGTGCAGCTGGGTGTGTGATTGAGAACATTGCAAACAGCACCAAATCCACAAGAACCGGGGCAAGGATCGCGACACTTTTCATTGATGCACGCCTGACTGCTGGGACAATCCGAATTGATGCGACATTCGGGGCGGCAGTTGGGAGGCACGCCCAAGTAATTGGCGAGGCAAGAGCATGAAGGTGCTTCTCCCTGGGGTCGGCACTCGGCATATGGGCCGCATGGTGAGGGTACACAAGGATCTATCGGTTGCTTTTGTACAATGATTGCAGGTGGCGCAGCTGTATACAATTTGGGATCGATTAGAAGAAGCCCAGGAACTAGTCAGAGAGAACAACTTACGGGGTATGGGGAAGCAGCGATAGAAGGCATCGCCTGTGAAACCAGCGCGACACGAACAGATGGGACTGTGATTGACGACACGACACAAAGCCTGATCACCACAAGTACCAGGGCAAGGATCGATACATTTCTTGGCCACGCAGGCCTTATCTGCAGAGCACTCCGAAGATATGGTGCACTCTGGCCTACAGGCTGGAGGTGAACCAATATATTCGGGCAAACAAGAGCAAACCGCCTGTTCATTGATTTCTTTGCACTGAGAGTTTGGCCCACATGGTGAAGGTTGACACGGATTCACATACTCCTTAATGGCTATAAGGGATAATTAAATATTGTACTCTAGTTTTTCATTCCAATCAAATTCAATTTCTTACGTTCTCGTTCAATCTGACATGAGCGGTATGGGTCGCCGCTATATCCTGTTATACAACTGCAACTCGGCACATGGTTGAGGACATTGCAGATAGCATTCAATCCACATGAGCCTGGGCAAGGATCTTGACATTTTTGTTGCTGGCATGCACGGTTCGATGGACAATCGGAGTCAAGAACGCATTCGGGTCGACAGCCTTCATACGGATTGCCAAAGTAACCCTCAAGACACTGACAGGAGCCCGCATCCTGACGCGACGTGCAACGAGCGTTGGCGCCACAAGGACTGGGATTGCAGGGATCAAGTTGATTAAACTGCTGGATGCGTTTCTCTACGCACTGTACGAATGGATCACCCTCCATGCCTTCGGGACAGTAACAGCTTGGTGTATGGGAGAGCACACGACACACAGCTAACTGACCGCACAATCCAGGGCATGGATCGCGGCATTTTTGTTGAATACAAGCTTGCTGTGTTGGACATTCCGAGCTGGTAACACACTCTGGACGGCAATTGGGTGGAATGCCTATGTAGTCTGGCAAGCAAGTGCAGGAAGGAGTCTCGTTGATCTCACGGCATTCGGCATAGGGTCCGCAGGGCGACGGTTGACAGGCCTGACGTGGTGGAGGCGTTGGGGGTTCAATCATCGGTAGACAGCTGACGAACGGGTTGCCCGTATGGCGGTCGAGGCAGCGACAGAAAGGACTGTGGTTTGTTACGTGGCATTGGGCATTGCGGCCACAGACGCCAGGACAAGGATCTCCACACTTTTGATTCAGGCATGCCAGATTTAGAGGACACTCAGAGTTGGATGTGCATTCGGGACGGCAGAAGGGTGGGCTGCCAATAAATGGTGTGATACAGGAGCAGATAGCCTGTTGATTGGCAACGCGACATTGCGAGTTTGGACCACATGGCGATGGCTGGCAAGGATTTTCCACGACGTTGAGCTCTGCGAAAGGTCGATGAATAAGGGAGTAGGGGAAGTAAGATGCGAAACTCGTTGGGGGTTGCTTACTTGGTACTGGGTTGCACTGGACAAAGGCGTTGCCTTGCATGCCCTCGGGACAGCGGCAATTAGGTATATGGTTAAACACTTCGCAGATGGCATTAGAGGCACAAGTGCCAGGACAAGGGTCCACACATTTGTGACTCACACACGCACGATCGCGCGCACAATCTGTGTGTAAAACACACTCTGGTCTACAGCTGACGAAAGGATCACCCTGGTAGTCGGGTATGCAGGAGCATTGACCGTCGCGACAGATCGCATTGGAGCCGCATGGCGATGGGTTGCATGGATCCTGAGGTGCAGGCGGTGCTTTGACTGATGGGCAAAATGAGTTTGATTATATGCTCAATAATTCACTTGGATGTCTCTTACTTCTTTGTGGTGGCTCAGGATTGCAAATAATGAACGGGTCACCAATATAGCCCACAAGGCAACTGCAGATGGGCGTGTGATTAATCACGTTGCATTGGGTATTAAGACCGCAAGAGCCGGGACACGGATCACGGCATTTTTCATTTATGCACGCCTGATGGCTTGGGCACTCGGCATTAATGGAACACTCGGGTCGGCAGGCGGGTGGCGTGCCCAGCTTGTTGGGCAGGCAAGAGCAGGATGGAGTGCCTCGTATGTCGCGACATTGTGAGTTGGGACCACACGGAGAGGGTACACATGGATCAAGAGGTTCTCGTTCAATGGGAGCAACAGGTGGCGCTAAAATACAACAATGGTTAGGCGCAGCACTTATGAAACTGATAAGTGGCTTACGAGGAATGCGATAGCAACGCGTGAAAGCATCACCAGTATGTCCGCTCAAACACGTGCAGATGGGACTATGATTGCGCACTCGACATTCAGCCTGTTGGCCACAGACATTGGGACAGGGATCGACACATTTGCGATTCACACAAGCCTTGTCGGCGGAACACTCCGAGCTGCTGGTGCATTCGGGTCGACAAGCAGGTGGTTGACCTATAAACTCGGTAAGACACGAGCAAACTGCTTGTCCGTTAACTTCGCGACATCGAGAATTCGGTCCACAGGGCGACGGTTGACAGGGATTCACATAGACTGGTTCCGCTGAGAAGAAATTATGACGGTAATGATGTGTTCCAGAGCCATGGAAATGGGGGGACAAGGCTTACGTGGGGCATTTTCGATGATGCGACAAGACCTATATGGATCTCCAGTGTAGCCATTGAAACAGTTGCAGGTGGCTAAGTGATTGATGACTTGACATTCGGCGTTCTGGCCACATGTGCCCGGGCAAGGATCGCGACATTTTTGCTGCTGACACGCGCGGCTCGAAGGACAATCTGAGTTGACGACACATTCAGGGCGGCAGCCCTCGTAGGGATTGCCAAAGTGTTCGGGAAGGCACTGGCAGGAGCCAGCACCACCACGTTCCTCGCATTTGGCATTGATGCCACATGGGCTGGGATTACAGGGCTGCAGCACCTCAATGGGTTCATCTCGAATTGGACTGCATTGGGCGAAAGGATCTCCGGTGAAGCCGCTATCACAGAGGCACATTGGCGTGTGACTGAAGACACGGCAGTTGGCATTTAGACCACAGAGTCCTGGGCATGGATCCACACATTTCTGATTGACACAGGCCTGGCTGGTGGCACACTCTGAGCTGGCCAAGCATTCGGGTCGACAATTTGGTGGTGCACCCAAGAAATCTGGCAAGCAGGAACAGGATGGTGAATCACCCGAGACTCGACACTCAGAATTGGGGCCACATGGTGAGGGTTGACAAGGATTCTGAGGGCGCTCAACACGAATGGGCTCGACTGTAAAGAATTCAGGCTGTAGCGGCGATAAATGACTAAAATAGATGACTAGCTTACTGAGCTGTTCGCAGCGAACGAATGGATTTCCGGACATGCCCGAAGGACAACTGCAGAACGGAGCGTGGTTGGCCACTGTGCAGATGGCATTGAAGCCACAGGTACCTGGGCACGGATCGCGACACTTCATATTCTGGCAAGCCTGATTGGCTGGACAATCCGAATTCGTAACACACTCGGGTCGACACTGTGGCGGACTTCCTACGTAATCGGACAGACAGGAGCAAACAGCTGTTTCCTGCACAACACGGCACTGGCTGTTGGGGCCGCAAGGCGTTGGCTGGCAAGGATTCTGTGGTGGCGGTACAACTACAGGGCGGCATTCAAAGAATGCATTGCCTGACATTTGATCTGGACAGCGACAGATGGGCACATGATTGTTCACCTCGCACAGGGCATTAACGCCACAGGTACCGGGACAAGGATCTATGCACTTGTTGCGAACACATGCGCGGTTCAGAGCACAGTCGGTGTTAAGCACACATTCGGGGCGGCAACCCACAAATGGATCACCTTGGTACTCCGCAATGCAAGTGCATTGACCGTCCCGACACTGGGCATTGGCACCACAGGGCGAGGGATTGCAAGGATCATCCTTGACAGGAGGAGTTGTTGGTGCTGGTGGCTTAGGATTGCAGTATGTGAAGGGATTGCCAATGTAGCCCTCTATGCAAGCGCAAAGCGGGGTGTGATTAATGACGCTGCATTGGGCATTCATGCCACAAGCTCCCGGGCATGGATCTCGACATTTCTGATTGATACACGCCTCTTGGCTAGGACACTCCGAGTTGATGGTGCACTCCGGGCGACAGTTTGGTGCTTGTCCGATGAACGTGGCCAGGCATGAGCAGGCGGGCACGCCATTGGTATTGCGGCACTCGGAATGTGGTCCACAAGGTGTGGGAACGCACGGATCACGTAGAGGTTCCGGTTCCCTTTCAATGGGCGGTGCTGCATTATATCGAATCGACAACTAGATATAGTAAACAATTGGGGAGAGGGGAAAACACAATTGCTTACGTGGAATGGGGTAACAACGTGTGAAGGCATCGCCGGTAAAACCAGAGATGCAACTGCATAACGGACTGTGGTTGCGCACACGGCAAATAGCATTGCTGCCACAGGTGTCTGCTGCACAGGGATCGACGCACTTCTGATTTATGCATGCCTTATCGGCGGCACACTCTGAGGAGATGGTGCACTCGGGTCGACAGGCAGGTGGTTGACCTATGAACAAGGGTAGACAAGAGCAGACCGCCTGTTCGTTCACGACTCGACATTGCGAATTGGGACCACATGGTGTAGGTTCGCATGGATTCGAGTATTCCACAGTTATAGCTAAATAGGAGGACGCGATTAAGACTGAGGCCTAAGAATGTTGAGGAGGACTAGCTTACGTTCTGCTGGCCGCGTGCATAGACGATATGGGTCTCCTATGTAGCCAGGCAGACAATTGCAGGAAGGCAAATGATTGACTACCTGACAGTTGGCATTCTGTCCACAGGTGCCCGGGCATGGATCCTGGCATTTTTGTTGCTGGCACGCGCGATTCGAAGGGCAGTCAGAGTCGAGGACGCACTCGGGTCGGCAACCGTCGTAGGGATTGCCGAAATACTCGGGCAGGCATTGACAGGAACCAGCTCCATCTCGTTCCCTGCAAATGGCATTTGATCCACATGGACTCGGGTTGCAGGGCGTGCGTATCTCGATGTCGCGCTCAATCTCTGGGCTGCACTGTGTGAATGGATCTCCGGTATAACCCTGCTGGCAAACACATTGTACAGCATGGCTAACAACGCGACATTCGGCGTTGAGGCCACAGCGTCCTGGGCAGGGATCAGCGCACTTCATATTGATGCAGGCCAGCTGACTGCTACAGTCGGAGCTGGTGACACATTCGGGTCGGCAATTTGGTGGACGTCCAATGTAGGTTTCAAGACAGGAACAGGCTGGCGCCTCGCCTATGGCACGGCACTGTGAATAGGGTCCGCAGGGTGAGGGACGACACGGATCTTTTGGCGCAATCTCCGTAATGGGTTCAACTGGGAAGTTTTTTGAATTACAGGCTGATCTTTCGGAGAGGATTGTTTGCTTACTTTGTGGCTGGCAACGTATGAACGGATTACCCGTGAAACGCGCTGGGCAAGTACAGAAGGGGCTATGGTTGACTACAGCGCAATTGGCGCCAACGCCGCAAGTACCGGGACATGGGTCACCACAACGTTGATTGAGACACGCCTGTGTGGGAGCACACTCGGAATTTGAGGTGCACTCTGGTCTACATGTTGGCGGTGCCCCAATGTAGCTGGGGAGGCATGAGCAGACGGCTTGTTGATTGACTTCACGGCACTGAGAGTTGGGACCACACGGCGATGGCTGGCAAGGATTTGTGGCAACAATCTCTGCAGAAGGAGTAGGTAGATTAAACAGAGCGGAACTCGTCGAATTGCAATAGAACGTACTCTGCACTGGGGAGCAGCGAATGAATGCACTACCGGCTGTACCATCTGGACATCTGCACATTGGTATGTGATTGATGACATCGCAGATGGCATTCTCACCGCAAGTGCCTGGACAAGGGTTGATGCATTTGCTTCGAGAGCAGCCCTTATCGCGCGGACAGTCTGAGTTGAGTACGCATTCGGGTCGACAACCGGCATATGGATCACCGTGGAACTCGGGAAGGCAGCTGCAAACACCATCGTTGCATTGGGCATTGGGACCACAAGGTGATGGTTGACAACGATCCACGGGTTCATCTAGATATCGTTTATCGATAAGCAATTAGAGCAGGGATTTCGAAAACCTTTACATGAGGAGAACTCACTTTCAATTAGCTCTGGCGGGGCCAGGCGACAACTGCTAAACGGATCACCCGTATAGCCCGAGGGACAGGTGCAAATTGGCGTGTGATTGACAACATTGCACTCGGCCGCAAAGCCGCAGGAGCCAGGACAAGGATCAATACACTTTTCGCGAATGCAGGCCATGCTTGAGGCGCACTCCGCGCTGATTGTACACTCGGGACGGCAGTTTGGCGGCACGCCAATGTATTCCGGTAGGCAGGAGCAAGACGGCACCCCTTGAACATTGCGACACTGGCTATTGAGTCCGCAGGGTGTGGGCACACAAGGATCACGCTCAATTTGTGGCACAGATGGTGCGGGTGCTGAGTTAAAAAAAGTGGATGGGTTCGACTTGAGGAATATGTGTTCTAAACGTATTAGGTTTTCTTGGGACGTTAGCTTACGTGGCAGGACATAACAACGGGTAAATGCGTCGCCCGTGAAACCGCGACGACACTGACAAAGTGGACTGTGATTACGGACACGGCACTCAGCATTAATGCCACAAGTGCCAGGACAAGGATCCTGACAGCGTTGGCTAATGCATGCCTGATCAGTAGGACACTCTGTGCTAAGGACACACTCAGGTCGGCAATTGGGTGGTAAGCCGATGTAGAGTTCAAGGCAGGAGCAGACTGCTTGGCCATTGAGCTCCCTGCACTGGGAGTTGGGACCGCACGGCGACGGTTGGCAGGGTTGTGTGGGTTTTCTAATTGCTGGTGCTGCAAAGGGTATCTTGTAGTTGAGCTGCAGCGGTAGAGTTGTTAAATGGGTCTTACGTTGCGTTGGTTCCACGTGACAATAGCGATACGGATCGCCGGTGTATCCGACGCGACAATTGCATGTGGGCAGATGATTGCTTACGCGGCAATCGGCATTGGTGCCACAGGTGCCAGGGCAGGGATTGCGGCACTTTTGCTGTTGGCATGCTTTGTTCGTCGGGCAGTCAGAGTTGCGTACGCATTCGGGACGACAGGATTGGTAGGGATCTCCGAAGTAATCTGGCAGACACTGACAGGCGCCGATGCCATTATGCTCGCGGCAAACAGCATTTGATCCACACGGATTTGGTTCACAGGGTGTGATCCGCTCGATAACAATCCGTTCTATTCCCGCCAATGAGCGGGTTAACAGGAAGAAGGAGAGAGTTTTGGAGAGAGGCAGAAATTTTAATAACTTTTCTTTAGTTGTACGGGTTTAGTACGAACCGATAACTTGTGTTTTTAGATTGCATTTTGCGTGTGTTGATTAATCCAATTTGGGTTTCATTTGGCGGTGGGATTAGAGCACGGTTTTAATGTTGTAAATCAAATTAAATAATTTTGTTTGTAGTGTTATTAAACGCAGTGCGATGTTGGCAGTGTTGTTGCAATTGTAATTGCATAATTGCATTGTGCTGATTGAATTTTGCAGCGTGCGTAGTGTTTTTGTGTGCAGTGTTGCGTAACGTAACAAGCGCATCTTTACGTTGCACATTACGTGACGTAATTAAAACAAATTGTACGTTGCGTCTCTTAAACAATTGGTTTATTGCAGATTTGTTAAGTTGTTGTTTTTATTATAATTGATTATGGTTTTGATTCTACAGAGTTGCAATTGTCTTAGTATAATATTAACTAATGGCTAACTAATTAATAAGCGTTTGTTTAGTTTTTGGTATTTTTTGACTAGTATGTTGATGATTGATAATCCTTTTTGTTGTGACGAACCGTTGTTACAAATAAGAGGCAGAATTTTGGTTTGGGTCGACGACAACAAGGCAGTACTCAATTTTGGGGTTTAGGGGTTAGGGTATCGAATTCAAAGGTTAGAGGCAGAGTTCAATTGGGGTCATGATCAAGTTTTCTGATATAAGTAGAAGCATTTCAAGGGTCCACAACAAAGTTTCAGTGTATTGTTTTTGGGTCAAGGGCCAACAATATTACGTTCAAAAGCGATAACAAACAATAAGAGTGAGGCCAAGGGTTAGGTCATTTCAAGTCGTTTTTGGGTTTAGCATTTACGATAAAGGCGTGGCAAAGTTGCATATTGTATATTGAGGCGTTAAAAAGCATATAATAATTATTTAATGATTACAAACTAATTAAAAACTTTGACTATTGCCACACACACGTCACTTCCAGAGACAAGCCACAATTCAGACAACTCGTACAGAATGTAGTGCTCTGAAATTTGCATTTCGCTTCAGTGTTGTAAAATGATGGAATGATTGCTTTTGTTGAAACACTTTCTATGCAATGCATTGTGCTTGTGCGTGCCGTAATCAAAATTTTTAATGCAATTAAAATTTGTGTGAGAAACTTGGAAATAACATTCTTTCAGCGCATTAGAACGGATTGCAAGGGTGTGAGTGTATTTAGTGAGATTTTGGATGTGCAAAATACTGGTAATTAACTGAATCAAATGCTTAGCATGACTAGAACACAAAAAATTTGCGTTATACTTTAAATTTAATAAAGTCTTTGATATGAGAATAATAATATTCTTCGTATTTTTAGCAAGCATTTGAAAAGTTACGTAAAAAGTCTCATTGAATGTTTATAAACACATTAATACTATGTGTGCTTCGTTCTAGTGCGCTTTGGGAGGAAAGTGAAACTGATATATCGATGGGGCTTTTCAATAAGATCAGGGGAATATTTGCGATAAATTTATAAATATAATAAAAATAGTTATAGTAATATTAACACTTATATCACTCAATTAATAGAACCAATTGCTTCGATTGAGTAACCGCGAGTCAGTTTCACTTTCAATTCAAAATTGTCCCTATCAAGGCGTAAACAAATTTGCATTTATAATTTGTACTTTAAGTAGGCGGGTGAACAAGTGAGCGCAGTGTACGAATGGGCGTGGTTGGACCAAAGTCCATTAAAGCGACCAAGAACCAAGCTAGTTTACGCCTTGAGCTAACTAACTGACATTCAGTGGGTAAATAAATAAAAAACTGAGTCCTACCTTGCTCACGTTGACAGCCGGTGAATGGATCTCCAGTGTAGCCCACATCGCAGGTGCAGATGGGTTGATGATTAGCCACGTTACAGCGGGCGTTGAATCCACAGGCACCCACACAAGGATCGGCGCACTTCTGCCGTATGCATGCCTTGGTGGGGGCACATTCCGGATTTATGGTGCACTCTGGTCGGCAGTTGGGTGGCGTGCCAATGAATGTGGCAGCACAGGAGCAGGCCGGATTGCCGTTGAGCTCCTTGCACTCAGAGTTGGGTCCGCATGGCGACGGCATGCAAGGATGTTCAGGCTGTACAGGTTGTGGCTTGCGTTCCTCTTGGTAACAGCGCGTAAATGGATCACCAGTGAAGCCAGTGTTGCACGAGCACGACGGATTGTGATTGATCACTTGGCAGCGTGCGAATTGACCGCAAGCGCCTGGGCATGGATCCACACACTTCTTCTGAATGCAAGCGGTTTGCAGTGAACACTCAGAGCTGACAATACACTCGGGTTTGCAGGCAGGTGGTGAGCCCAGCATGCCTGGTTGACAGGCACAAACGGCGCCCTGGGCGGACACATGGCACAAGCTATTGGGTCCACATGGATTCGGCTGGCATGGATCCTTTGCCACGGGCGTCTCTTGGCGGCAGTGGACAAACGGATCTCCTGTATAACCTTGCAGACAACTGCAGATTGGTATGTGATTGGATACGTCACACTGCGCGTTCTGACCACAAGTGCCGGGGCAGGGATCGACGCACTTCTTGTTCAGACAAGCCTTGTTTGGCGAACAGTCGGTACTTAGCGTGCATTCCGGACGACAACCGGTGTAGGGATCGCCTTGGTAATCGACGAGGCAACTGCAAACTCCATTTGTGCACTCGGCATTGGCACCACAAAGCATATGACCACAAGGATCCTCAATGATTATGGTTGGTTCTGTGGTACGCTCAATAATTTCAACGCATTGGACAAACGGATCTCCAGTGAAGCGTTCGCGACACGTACAAATGGCCAGATGATTCTGTATGCGACACTCAGAGTTGATGCCACAGGAACCGTCGCAGGGATCGCGACACTTTTCGGCAATACAAGCGCGATCGGACGCACAGTCGGTGTTGACTACGCATTCTGGGCGGCAATTTGGCGGTGCTCCAATGTAGTTGGTAAGGCAAGAGCAAGAAGGTCGGTCTCCGCGCACGCGGCATTCGGCATAAAGACCACAGGGCGATGGTTGGCAGGGATTCAGCTGCTCGGGAACCTTTTTAGTTGGTGGCTGTGGCGCTGGATAACAGCGTGCGAAAGGATCGCCGGTCATGTCTAATGGGCAACTGCAAATCGGATTATGATTGATCACCTCGCACTTGGCATTATTGCCACAGATGCCGGCACAGGGATTTGCGCAACGGAACTTATGACACGCCTTGTTCTGCGGACACTCTGCGTTTACTGTGCACTCTGGCTTGCAGTTGGGCGGTGCGCCGATGAAGGTTTCCAGGCAGGAACAGACGGCCAGGCCATTGGAAGCGCGGCATTTGCTGTTGGCTCCACATGGCGATGGATTGCAGGGATCGGCAACAGGTCCTGGTGTTGTTGGCTCAAAGCGACGGCAGATGGTAAATGGATCTCCAGTATAGCCGTCGATGCAGACGCAATTAGGCACATGATTGATAGCATAGCACTGAGCATTGGAGCCGCAGACGCCTGGGCAAGGATCCTGACACTTGTTGCGTATGCACGCCTTGTCAGTCGGACAATCGGAGCTGAGCACGCACTCGGGACGGCAACCCTCGTAGGGATTGCCTTGGTAATCATCGATGCACTTGCAGGCGGCGGCGCCGTTGCGTTCGATGCATTCGGCGTTGGCGCCACATGGCGACGGGTCGCAGGGCTTCGGGGGCTCCTCAGGTTGTTGTACGCACTGCACGAATGCATTGCCTGCAAAACCGGGTGGGCAGGAACAGGACACTGAGTGGCCGATGACACGACATTCGGAGTTGGTGCCACAGGATCCGGGGCAAGGGTCACGGCACTTGTTGTTGATGCAGGCCTGCGTGGATGGGCAATCCGGATTGATGATGCACTCGACACGGCAATTGGGTGGCGCACCAAAGAATTCGGGCAGGCATTGACAGACTGGACCCCGCTCGTCCGCCTTGCATATGGAGTTGGGTCCACAAGGCGTCGGTACACATGGATCACTGGGCGGTGGTGTGTCGGTGTCGACTTCTTTGGGCGTTATGTGCTCCGCACAGCTCTTGAACGGATCACCAGTTGTGCCAGGTGGACAGCCACAGATGGGACTGTGGTTGATGACCTCGCAGCGTGCCTCAATGCCACAAGAGCCGGCACAAGGATCGACGCACTTTCTGTTGACGCAAGCCTGCAAGGCTGAACACTCGCTGGAGACAACGCATTCGGGGCGACATTGTGGCGGAGATCCAATATAACCTTCCAGACAGGAGCAGACAGCGTGACCATTAACATCGCGACATTGACTGTTAGCTCCACATGGTGAGGGCGAGCACGCCTTGACGATGGGCTTTTCAACGTCTGGTTTCGGACGGCAAATGGTGAATGGATCACCCTCGTATCCTTGTTGACAGGAGCAGACTGGTATGTGATTGAGTACCTCGCAAATTGCATTGTTACCACAGGTGCCGGGGCAAGGATCCACGCATTTGTTGCGCATACAAGCCTTGTCTCTGGGACAATCGGCCGACAGTGTGCATTCTGGTCGGCAGCCTTCGAAGGGATTGCCCTGATAGTTGTTCTGGCAGCGACATTCGCCACTGAAACAATCGGCATTCGGGCCACATGGATTGGGACTGCATGGATCGTTCGGACGATCGGGAGTCTTCACTTCTGGCAGCTTGCTGCAGCGTATGAACGGATCGCCCGTAAAGCCTTCAATGCAATTGCAAATGGGCAAATGGTTGAGTACATGGCACTTGGCTTCAAAACCGCAGGAGCCAGGGCAAGGATCGCGACACTTTTGATTGATGCAGGCCTCGTTGGGTCCGCACTCTGAGTTGAGCACGCACTGAGGTCGACAACTGGGTGGTGAGCCAATAAAGTCGGGCAGACACGAGCATGCCGGACTGCCGCCAACAATTTGGCAATTGGAATTCGGACCACATGGCGAGGGAACGCAAGAGGGTTCAGGTGGTACCGGAGTGGTTACTTCAACGGTGATAGCTGCAATTGAGGGAAAGAAATAAAATGAATACTATAGATCCACTACTGCAGTGGTAATAATTTCGATTTGTTGCTAAATAAGTTCACCAGGTTTCGATCCGAAGGATATAAATTGTAAATAGGGTTACTTACGTATCTTGCTGCACTGCACGAAGGGGTCGCCAGTCATGCCACGTGGACACGTGCATATGGGGCTGTGATTCTTGGTGGTACAGATGGCGCGTACGCCACATGTATGCAGGCAAGGATCCACGCACTTGTTTTGGACGCAGGCACGTTCCGGAGCGCACTCGGCGCTAACCACACACTCGGGTCGGCAGTTCGGAGGCTGGTTGACAAATCCGGACTGGCAAGAGCACACCGCCTGGTTGTTAATGCTGCGACAGTTGCTGTTGGGGCCACAGGGCGATGGCACGCAGGGATTAATCGGAGACGGTGTAGTTCGCTGCATGGGACGACAACTGAAGAATGGATCGCCACTATATCCATCGGCACAGTTGCAGGTGGGTACATGGTCATTCACAGAGCAGATAGCAAACTCGCCGCACATATTCGCACACGGATCGATGCACTTGAAGCGCACACAAGCCTGGGCTGGACTGCACTCATCGTTGGTCTCGCATTCGCGACGACAGCCACGTTGGGCATCGTAAGGATTGCCCTCGAAACCGTCGTGACAATAGCAGGCGCCAGCGCCGTTGCGTTCTCTGCATTCGGCGTGAGGTCCACAGGGAGATGGATCGCAGGGTGATGTGTGCGGTGTGGTGGATATCACTGGAGCCATAAGTTGGCAGCCAAAGAGCGGATCTCCCTCGTAGCCATCGGCACACGAGCAGACGGCGTTGTGTTGCACAACCTGGCAGATGGCATTGCTGCCACACGAGCCGGGACAGGGATCAACACATCGTTCCTGCTGGCAGGACAAATGATTCTGGCATTCATCGTTGTTCGTGCACTCGGGGCGACAGTTGGGTGGACGTCCAATGTAGTTGGCCTGGCAAGAGCAGGCGGCCTGCTCGCCCACCTCACGGCAGATGGAGTTCGGGCCGCAAGGTGATGGCACACATGGATTCTCTGTAGATTTGGCAACATCCTTCACACAGCCAGAGATGGGGTCTCCAGTCATGCCAGGTACACAGCTGCAGATGGGGTTGTGATTGACAACCTGGCACTTGGCATTCTCTCCGCAGGCACCGCGGCATGGATCAGCACACTTCTGATTGATACAGGCACGATTCTGAGCACACTCTGAGCTGACCACACATTCCGGCTTGCAGGTTGGCGGTGCTCCAATGTAACCCTCCAAGCAGCTGCAAACAGCATGGCTATTTTGATCATGGCACTGACTGTTGGGTCCACAAGGCGACGGCTGGCAGGGATTCTCTGGGCGGCGAGTGACAACCTCGATGAGGGCACACGAACGATGTGGATCTCCTTGATAGCCCTCAAAGCACATACAGTTGGGAGCATGATTCAGGACGCGACACTCGGCATTAATGCCACAGGCACCGGGACAAGGATCCTGGCACTTGTTGTTAATGCAGGCACGAGAGCGATCACAGTCGGCGTTCTGCACGCATTCCGGACGACATCCGCTGTACGGATCACCAAAGTACTCGGGCTGGCAGGCACAGGAGCCGACTCCGTTTCGTTCCCGGCAGATAGCGTTGGCTCCACAAGGACTGGGATTGCAGGGATTGAGTGGCTCTTCCGTTGGATTAACTGGATCGAGCAGAAATAGGGCGAATTAAGGGTAAAATGTTAGTGATTTCATCAAGATTTGAATGGTGGGTTGAGTTATACTTTGTTGTATAATGGCACAGCCGGCGGAGAATGGATCTCCGGTATAACCAGGCTCGCACTGACAGTTCGGATTATGCTTAATGACCGTGCACTGAGAGTGCAGGCCACAGGCACCGATACATGGATTGGCACAGCGCTGGTTAACACACGCCAGGTTGGCCGGACAATCGGGACTTGTGGTGCATTCGGGTCGACAGTTGGGTGGCCTGCCGAGATAGTCGGGCAGGCAGGAGCATGCAGGTGAGCCGCGTATATCGACGCATTTGGAGTTGGGCCCGCAAGGCGAGGGCACGCAGGGATTATCGGGTACTTTGGGTGTTGTTTCATCCACTACATTAGCCAACAATGCCCACAGAGTAGTTGAAGTATAGTTGCATACACATACACATTTACACATTACACAGATAGATGAAGATAGTGTAGAGAGTACATAAAGTGGAAGAGAAGTACAACATTAAGGTGAAGGATATATATACATGCAGGAAAGATATATATAGAGAGAGTGAGAGCTCAAACCAGCTGGACAGGGAATTCAATACAATCAATTTAAGTTATAACTCCATCACATACAATTTTGTCTCGCCTTGTCCAATTGGCGTGGCCCACTCAGTACTTGACGTCTACTCATGCTTACATTTAATACATCGGTTGAAGGGATCTCCGGTATAGCCAGGGGCACAGGAGCATGCAGGATAGTGATTAATGACCTGGCAACGCGCTTCCAGACCACAAGTACCTGGACACGGGTCCACGCACTTTTGATTCTGACAGTTGAGATCTTGGGCGCAATCAGAGCTAACAATGCACTCGGGCCTACAGTTGGGCGCTGAGCCAATAAACGAGGGCTGGCAGGAGCACACGGCATGGTTGTTAATCTCACGGCATTGACTATATGGGCCGCAGGGAGAGGGCACGCACGGATTGACAATTATAGCTGTTGAATGGTACGACGTTCAGTTAATTCTGACAGTTTCGAAATGGGGGGTTACGGTTAGGTAAAACATACGTGGATCGGGCAGCTGGGGTATTTCACGGCAGGCACTTGATGGGTTTCCAGTGTAGCCGACCAGACAGTGGCAGCTGGGCAAGTGATTGGACACACGACATTCGGCATTCATGCCACAAACACCTGGACACGGGTCCACGCATTTCTGATTGATACACGATCTGTCGCGAGCACAATCACTGTTCACCACGCACTCGGGACGACAGCCGCTGTACGGATCACCGAAATACTCAGGCAGGCAAGTGCAGGAGCCGACGCCGTTGCGCTCGCGGCACTCGGCATTCGGACCGCAAGGTGAAGGCAGACAGGGAGTCAAATGTTCTTCGGGCACAGTGATTGCTAAGTGGGGAAAGTCGAGGATGGACAAGTTAAGCTCAAGTCACTAATGCCACGGGCAAGTCTATCAATCTTACTTTGTGGATTGCAGCCAGCGAAAGGATCGCCAGTGTATCCGTTCTCGCAGTTGCAGACGGGCGAATGATTCACCACGTTGCAGTAGGCATTAAAGCCGCAAGAGCCAGGACATGGGTCCTTGCAACGCTCATTGACGCAGGCCAAATTGGCCGGACACTCGGAGTTTTGCGTGCACTCGGGACGACAATTGGGAGAACGCCCAATATAGTTGGGCAAGCAGGAGCAAACGCCCGTCTCGCCGACAACACGGCACTGCGAATTGGGACCACAGGGACTCGGCACACACGGACTGTCATTGGATTTGGGTGTTTCGGGATCCGGCTGCCAAAGAGTGCAGCGCACAAACGGATCGCCACTGTAGCCAGCCGGGCAGGAGCAGATGGGATTGTGGTTGGTCACCTTGCAGTGAGCCTCATTCGCACAGGTTCCTGGACATGGGTCTACACAGCGCGAATTCACGCAGGCCTTGTCCTGAGCGCACTCGGAACTAACCGAGCACTCGGGGCGGCAGGCAGGTGGGGCACCAACATAGTTGGTAATGCACGAGCAGACCGCATGCCCATTCACCTCGCGGCACTGGCTATACGGACCACAAGGCGACGGTCGGCAGGGTTGCACAGGTGGTGCCACTAAAATATTGGTTGACCGATTACTAAACTGGTTAAAGTGGCAATTCCTAGGGAATACTCTACATTTGGGTATTTCACGGCAATGCTGCGATGGATTTCCCGTGAAACCGGCGGGACAACTGCAGCTGGGCGCGTGGTTGATCACGTGGCATTCGGCGGCCACGCCGCAGACTCCGGGACAGGGATCCCGGCACTTGTTGTTGAGGCAGGCGCGATTCTTTGAGCAGTCACTGTTGAGCACACATTCCGGGCGGCACTCCGTATACGGATCACCACTATATTCTGGCAGGCAAGTGCAGGAACCAACGCCGTTGCGTTCCTTGCAAACCGCATTGGCACCACAGGGACTCGGGTTGCAGGGATTGACAATTTCGGGCGGTACAACAACTAGTATGCGTAAAAAAATGGTCATGGTTTAGATTGTGGATGGTTTAGAATCGCGAGGGGCACTGAGATAGTTCTTACTTTGGGGACTACACTCTGAGAATGGATCGCCGGAATAACCATCGAGGCAACGGCAAATGGGTCTATGGTTATTTACAAGACATGTGGTCTGAATGCCGCAGGTGCCCACACAGGGGTCTTGACAGCGCAAGTTGATGCAGGCCAAGTTGCCGCTGCACTCGGAATTGGATGTGCATTCCGGCCGGCAATTTGGCGCCCTACCCACATAATGTTGCAAGCATGAGCAAACAGGTTGCTCATTGGCGGCCGACACCCGACATTGCGAGTTGGGACCACATGGCGATGGCACACATGGATTAACGGGTTCAATCGCAATGGGACGTTCTACATTTTACCATTCCATACAAATCAATTACACCAAATGATAACAGCATGCACCACAATAAAAGCCACATAATAAGTTTGTACATAAAAAAGAAAGATATAGATATAGATGTATATATAGATAAAGATTTGTTTGTTGAATGAGGCAATGAGATGATATAAAGTCGAACCACAAAGCAATGGATGGAACAGTCTTGCTTTTTGTAATATGACTTGAATCAATGATAGGCAAACTAGTTCGACAATTGGATAAAATAGGGAAAGAAGTCCATCCATAGTTTTGTAGCTCTGCCTTGAATGAAAGTGTGCAACGATGCTTGGTCTGTGCGGGTTTCTTACTCGGTTCGGGTAGACAGCGTATAAAGGGGTCACCATTAAAGCCAGGGCTACAAGAGCAGATGGGATTGTGATTGACGACGCGGCACAAAACATTTTGGCCACATGTGCCGGGGCAGGGATCTTTGCAGCGTTCGTTGATGCACGACTTATCCTGGCTGCACTCGGAACTGCTCATGCATTCCGGTCGGCAATTGGGCGGAGCACCCACATAATTGGGGACACACGAGCACACGGCATGACCGTTCAATGCTCGACAGTTGCTGTAAACGCCGCACGGTGATGGTTGACACGGATTTTCGGGCACAATGGGATCGGGATCTACATGCGAATAGTTGGCTATTAATATGAGGATTCTATTTGTGGAAGAGGAAGATCCCTAAGCTCTTACATCGCGGAGTTTCAGGAATCAGATGACAACCAGCGATGGGATTTCCAGTGTATCCAGGTAGGCATTCGCAGTTGGGTGCATGATTGAAGACAGCACACAGGGCGCTGTGACCACACATGCCTGGGCAAGGATCGACGCATTTCTGGTTGACGCACGCACGAGATTTGGGACAGTCGGAGTTTATAACGCACTCCGGTCGGCACTCTACATAAGGATCTCCATAGTACTCGGGCACACACTTGCAAGCGGCGGCGCGATTGCGCTCCTCGCATTGGGCATTCAACCCACAAGGGCTGGGACGACAGGGTTGTGTGGTTTCAATGGGTGCTGCGCGTAACAGAGTAATAGAGGAAGAGAGATGGGGACTTGAATAGGCTTTCTTAGAGAGGACAACGCAAGCAAACGTACTTTCCAAGATCTGATAACAGCCGGTGAAGGGATCGCCTGTGAAACCGGGCTGACACATGCAGACGGGCGCATGTGAGCTGACATGACAGATGGCGTTGTTACCACAGGATCCAATGCAAGGATCAGCACAGCGAGCATTCATACAAGCCATACGCGCCGGACACTCGGAGTTGATGCTGCACTCGGGACGACAAGCGGGCGGACGTCCCACATAGTTGTTGATGCAAGCGCAGACAGCGCCCTGGCTGGACGCTTGACATTGTGAGTTGGGGCCACAGGGCGAGGGGACGCAAGGATTAACCGGTTGTATCGGATCGGGTACCACGATGGGTTCTATAAGGATGGCAAATTGTAATTGAAGCCGCCTGAGAAATATCTAAAGAGGGAACCTACTTCTCTCGGGCAGACACTGATGGAAAGGATCTCCAGTGTAACCGTCGTAACAGCTGCAAATGGGCGAGTGATTGGTGGTGCGACAGCGCGCATTGTAACCACAGGTACCAGGGCAGGGATCAGCGCATCTCTGGTTGATGCAGGCCCTGTTCGAGGGGCATTCTGCACTTATCACGCACTCGGGCTTGCAGTTGGGAGGACTGCCCATATAGTCTGGCAAACAAGCACAAACGGGCCGATCTCCAACCACCTGACAAGTGCTAAAGATGCCACAAGGTGAGGGTCTGCATGGGTCTTTGGGTATTGGCAGATACATATCTATGAAAGGGCGTACAGGTGGTATTAGCAGAGAATCTGGATAGTGTAAGGGATGTAGGGGGTCATACTTGTGGGTTTCTCTACGCACGCTCGCAGGGGATTCCCAGTGAAGCCGGGATCACAGCTGCACACAGGCTGATGGTGAGCGACACGACAGACGGCATTGAAGCCACAGGCATTAGCACAGGGATCGCGACACTTCATATTGATGCAGGCCTTGCTGCTGGGGCAATCACTGTTCTGCACGCATTCGGGTCGACAATTAATGTATGGGTCGCCGAAGTAGTTTTGGATGCAGCTGCATGAGCCGGCACCGTTGCGTTCGCGACAAATGGCATTGGCACCACATGGCGATGGATAGCATGGATCAGTGGGCAAATCGGGCACCACAACTGTGTTTGTGGCAAAGGCAACAAATGCATAGACATGGGCATGGAAATAGCAAGCAGGCGTATGACGCATAGAATGTGAATTATCATAAATGGAAATACAAGAAAGGCTTATGATCTAGGCATATACATAAATAAATTTACAGATAACATAAAACTAAATAACAGGCAATAGAAGATAGTCGAGAAAGGCCGACTTTACATGCCTTGTACCAAGAACATTGTCTTCTTTAAATGTAGTCAATACGTCAATAGTTTTATTCCATCATTTAAGCAGTCTTTTCTTTGCATGCAGTCTTTAAATGTCGATATCTAGTCCATATCTTAACAAAAAATTAACCTAATCTCTCAATGAATACAGCAGTCATACTTCTCTGTGTGTGTTTTTTTTAGAATAAAGATTTATCGTTAACTAAATGTGTCCGTTTTAACTTTTCTTTCTCTCAATTTGAGCAATTTCAGTCTTGGTACAGGGCATTTAATTTGATGGTAGGCGTAATGTTTGAATATGTACACAATACAAAAACATGCATGAAATGAGAAGACCATAAACCCCTTAAGACTAAGCCCCATCGATCACCACTGAAAAGAACGTACAACATTAAGGAGACAAAAGGGGCGCTTGGAGGGAAATCACAAGGCTGTGATTCAGCACCAATAAGAGGATAGCAAATAATCAAAGACGGGTACTCACTTTCAATCATATTGCAACCAGTGTATGGATCGCCCTGATAGTTTTCGAGACAGCTGCACTTGGGCTGATGGTTCTGTGTGGTGCAGAGGGCATTGAAGCCGCAAGTACCGACACAAGGATCCTCGCAACGTTGGCGTATACAAGCTCGATTGGATGGACAATCCTGATGAATGACGCACTCAGGTCGGCAGTTTGGTGGAGCACCAAACATGCCCGCCAAGCAAGAGCATTCTGCGCGATTATTCACATCGCGGCATTTGGCATTAGGTCCGCAAGGATTGGGCAGGCAAGGATTGACCTCAGGTCGTCGTTCCGCTGAAAAGTAAGGGAAATATAAGCTTATGCCCCGAATAGAGTGAAGTGAGTGAAGGGTGGAGTAACTTACGTTTTGGCACACATTGTTCAAACGGATCACCAACATAGTTCTTGGGACAGGTGCAAATGGGATTGTGGTTGTTCACCTGGCACTTGGCATTGAAGCCGCATGTGCCACTGCATGGGTCAGCGCACTTCTGATTAATACATGCCAAATTCTGGGCACACTCTGCGCTAACCACACACTCGGGTCGGCAAGTGGGCGGAGCACCGAAGTAGCCAACCTTGCAACTACAAGTCGGATGTCCCTCGACGGTGCGGCAAATGCTGTTGGGTCCACAGGGGTTCGGTTCACACACACTAACTGGACCGATTGGCGTACGCTTGCAGCCCACGAAGGGATCGCCCTCATATCCACGAGTGCAACTGCAGGTGGGCAAATGATTGACGACCGCACACTCGGCATTAGCGCCACAGGCACCCGTGCAAGGATTGCGACAGTGCTGCTTGATACAGGCCAAGGACGAGGGACACTCAGAGTTGTAGATACACTCGGGACGACAGCCAGTGCTGTATGGATCTCCGAAGTAAGGCTCAATACAGCTGCAGCGAGCGGCATCATTGTGCGGTGTGCAGACGGCATTCTCCGCACATGGATTCGGATAGCAAGGATTATGGTGACTGCTTGGTTCTGTTAGTTAAGAAATGAGAAAGCGTAAGTATGGGATATCCTCTTCAAGAGTTTTATGCACAACTTACTCTCTGTGATGACCTTGGAGCAGCCGACAAAAGCGTCGCCCTCGAAGCCTTGATCACAACTACAATGTGCTGAGTGGGCCACAACCGTGCAACGGGCATTGTGCCCGCATGCATTGGCGCACGGATTTTGACACTTCTCGTGGATGCACGCCTTGTCGGCGGGGCACTCGCTACTCAACGTACACTCGGGACGGCAGTATGGAGGACTGCCGATGTAGTTGGCAACGCAGGAGCAAACGGGACGGTTTTGTTTAATCTGGCAGATGGAGTTAGGTCCGCAGGGCGAAGGCACGCAGGGATTGCCTGGTGTCTTGCCATCTATCGGCAGGTCGGGAATCCGTGAGCAGGCGACAAATGGATCGCCCTCGTGATTGGGCTCGCAAGAGCAGATCGGATTGTGATTGAGCACCTCGCAGCGGGCGCCAATGCCGCAGGTGTCTGGGCAGGGATCTGCACAGCGATTGTTGATGCAGGCCTGGCTTGGAGCGCATTCGGAACTGACCACGCACTCGGGCTGGCAGACGGGTGGGGCGCCCTTGAAGTTGGGCAGACAGGAGCAGGCGGCATAGCCATCGGCTGAGGCCAAACAACGTGAGTTAGGTCCGCAAGGCGACGGTTCACAGGGATTCCTATGCTCAATGGGTGGCGTCGGTGGTGGCAGGTAGTAGGGGTTGCAGGCCAGGAAGGCATCGCCACTATAGCCCTCGGCACAAACACAAACTGGAGCGTGATTCACAACACGGCAGAGGGCGTTGATGCCACAGATGCCCGCACAGGCGTCCACACACTTGGAATTCACACATGATTTGTCCGCTGCACAGTCAGTGTTGAGGACGCATTCAGGTCGGCAGCCGAGATAGGCGTTACCAAAGTAGCCCTTGCGACAAACGCAAGCTAAGCCGCCACTTTGGCGCTTGCACTCGGCATTGGGTCCACACTGCAGCTTGGCACAGCTGGGCGAGGGCGTTGGCACAATTGGTGAGGGTGGCGAGCACTGTTCATAGGGATTACCATATAGTCCTTGGGGACAGGCACAAACTGGATTGTGCTCGTAGACTCGGCAGACGGCGTTGCGGCCACATGAGCCAGGGCACGGATCCAGACAACGTTGGCCCAAGCAAGCGCGATCGAAGGGACAGTCCGAATTGGCAACGCATTCCGGACGGCAGCGTGGATTCTGCTGGGCATCTGGGCCAAAGCAGGGATCACAGAGCGCGACGCCGTCACCAAAGACGGAGCACACATCGTGAGGTCCACACGGCGACGGTGCACAAGGGTCACGCGAGACATTCTTCAGTATGCCGATGGGCACACACTGCAGGAAGGCATCACCAGCAAAGCCATCGAGACAATGACAGACTGGCGTGTGCTGACGCACATTACAGATGGCATTGATGCCACAGATCGTGCCGTCACAAGGATCAATGCACTTGTGATTGATGCAGGACAAGGCTTCGCCACAGTCAGAGTTGATGTCGCATTCGGGTTGGCAGCCAGACTGCGGATCACCCAGATAGCCGGGCAAGCAGGAGCAGACAGCACGGTTGTTGAGCAGCTTGCACTCACTGTTCAAGCCACATGGACTGGGCGTGCAAGGATTGGTCTTGGGTTGATCCAAAGCAAAGCAGCGTATGCCAGGGTTGCCGGTTAGTCCGGCATTGCAAGAGCAAACCGGATGGTGTTGCTCCACGCGGCAATTGGCACCATGGCCGCAAGCTCCGGGGCAAGGATCGTAGCATCGGAAGCCCATGCAAGCCCTGCTCTGTGGGCAATCGGCATCCACTTGACACTCGTAGCCATGGCAGCCAGTGAGCGAAGTAGGATCTCCGGACAAGCCGTCGGGACAAACGCAAGCAGTCTGGCCATCGCCAGCGACGACGCAGTTGGCATTGGGTCCACATGGATTGGGATCGCAAACGGTGCGACTGGGCTCACGACAGCCTTGATAGGCATCGCCCACATAACCGGGGCGGCAGTAGCATTCCTCACGGTTCGCGGCCACATAGCAGTCGGCATTACGTCCGCAAGGTCCAGGCTGACATAACTCAACGGTCGTTTCCGCTGGTTTGTCGCAACTTCTGAAGGGATTACCGACCTTGCTGTCCGGACAGTAGCACACGGGTTGACGCGATGAGTCGCAGATGGCGCCAGTGCCGCATGGATTAGGTTCGCAGGGATTGATGGGTTCGACACAGCCCCGAATGGTATTGGGACTTTCCACATAGCCAGGCAGGCAAGTGCACTTGGAGAATCCGTTACTCAGCACGGAGCACTGAGTGTTGGGACCGCATGGCGATGGATCGCAGGGATTCGAGGGCAGTTCGCAGGCAATAAGCGGCGGTTGACCCTCGTACTCTGGTAGGCAGAAGCAAACTGGAGCGCCACTTACGCGACGACAGCCGGAGTTGGGACCACAAGGATTTGGTGTGCATTCATCGCCCTCGGGTACTGGAAATGAATAAGAACGATTGATTGAGAATGATACCACTTGATAATTGATTGAAGTGTGCTACTTACTGCAATTCTTGAAGGGATTGCCTGTGAGTCCTTTGGGACAGAAGCAGATGGGATTGCCGTTGTCCAGTTCGCACTGTGCATTGAGACCACAAGGATTGGGGTCGCACGGATTCTGTGGTGGACTACAGCCCACCTCGGGGTTACCATTGTAACCAGGTGGACACTTGCAGATGCCGCGATGATTGACCACATCGCAGAGGGCAAAGGCGCCGCACTGACAAGGCGACGTGCACTTGCCATTGAGACACGCCTGACTGGCATCACATTCCGAGTCCGAGCGACAGCCCAAAGATTGTTGGCACAGCACATAAGCATTGCCCTGATAGCCGGGCAGGCAGCGGCAGTCGATGCCATGATTTACAGGCACACATTCCGCATTTTCGCCGCACGAATCCTCTTGGCAAGGATTGATGCAGCGACGATTGAGACGATCGCAGAGCTTGTTCGGTGGACAATCCTCGTTGTATTGGCAGACATGAGTGCGTGCTATTTTTATGGGTTATCGTGCAGTTGTTGTTGTTCAACGAGTATGTATGATACAGGTTCATTTGTTGTTGTCGGATTTGTACATGTGATGTGGCGGGTGTTCGAGGAGTTTGTACAGTGTATCAAACAGGAGAGAAAGAGAGAAAGTTTGTTTTGGGAATATTTTGTGGTTGATTAGCAAGAGAGGATCATTTGAGGATTAAAACAAGACTGTGCAACAAAGTGCAGTTTATTGCTGATGCTCTACTAACCTGGCTGGCAGCCAACAAATCCATTGCCCTGATAACCATCAGCACAGCTGCAATCGGCGGCGTGATTTGTGTTGATACAAACCGCATTCTGGGCACAAGGATCATGAGCATCGCAAGGATGCACACAACGCTCATTAATGCAAGCTTCCGTGATTCCGCAATCTGAGTTGTCAGCACATTCGACTGCGAGGACAAAAGATATTAAATGATTAGTTCAAATCAAACCAGTAGAAAGTAACTATAATAATTCAGAAGAGTCCAAACTTTGTTGCTAGTTGCAGTTAAAATTTATGTATGATGGATTTGTTGATTAATCTTGTTAAGTTGCTTACTTGTGTTATCTGTGGGCACACACTTGACCATCGGATTGCCTTCATGTCCCTGCGGGCAACTGCAGATGGGTCGATGACTCTTTGCCGTACACTTGGCACTGGGTGCACAGACCTTGGCAAACTCGCAGGGATCTTGACACAGACCCATGTAGCATGCCTCACTCTTAATGCAATCGTTATTCGATTGGCAAGGCTCGTGAGTTTTGGATGTGCCCGGTGTTTCTACTTGTTACAAATTAATCGGTTAGTCAGCAGTCAAATTAATTGATTATTAGGTTAAAAATATCATAACGCATGATGCCAATGTAAATATGTTAAGGCTTATATGCAGAGGACTTTGTACGAACTCTATAATTATGTACAGACTCTTAACGAGATACACTGGAATGTCTCTGCGGAGGCAATGATGCAAAAGCAAAGCATGAAGATTTAAGATATTTTGGGAAGTGTAAATTATATGCTTTTAGAAGTTTATAAGTTTGAACAGATTATCACATATCCTTTATCCGTCTGCAGGGACATTTAAACTTCGGGTATCCGAAGAAGGCTTCTTGGACTATTTAATATTCACATATTATATATTACATATTTGGGAACGCACAATTGTCACTTTGGCACTAATTTGCGAGTGTGTGAGGATTGAATAACCAATAAATATATATTTACAAATTTGTATTAAAATATCAAGTGCACGTTTTAGTTAGCCAAAGTGACAGCATAGCCAAGTTTTGTGTATCGCCGACTGTGTGTATACCTTTCTTTTGGCAACGCCCCTGCATACAGTACTCACTAGGAGCACAGTTAGTATCTACTGTACATGGGTTAATAATTGTGATATCTGTTGCATTTGCCGGTGGTGGTGCAATGGTTGTGACGGTGCCGCCGCTTGTTGTTTGCATCGTTAATATCTCATCCATTTCGGTGGTTGTACCCGGCCGCGTGGGCAATTCTGTTGGCCACGTTGTGGTACTGCTCATCGTTGTCGTCTCTGGGATCTCATTTGAGGTATCCAGACGAGTGGTTTTCATTTTCGGCGTTGTTGTCCGCCTAACACCGGTATCTTTGCTGCTCACTGTGGTTGTTGTGATCGTCGGTCGTGGTGTCGGCGTATCGGTTATGTTATTTTCACCATCCCGATAGCCCTTCGTGTGTCCCGACTTTATCGTTGTGGTCTCAATTGTTGTGGTACTGGTTGTGGTTGCTGTGGTGGGGTTAGTATCGGTAGTAATGATTGTGCTCGTTTCAGTGCTAGGAGAGGTGGTGCTTGTTCTTGTTGTTGTGGTTGTGGTTGTTGTTGTTGTTGTAGGTTCGGTTGATGTTGTTGTTGTTGGTTTCACTGAGATTGGCTTGGTAGTACTAGTTGTTATTGTTACATTAGCTAGGGAGAGACGATATATTTACATGGGTAACGGGTGGTTATTTTATATACACATAATATATACACTTGTGTGTTAGTGCTCAGCTTGAAGGGTTAATTAAATGATTACTGTATACCCCGTAGTGAATGGAAACTTGAACTAACCTTTAATACATGCGCCGGTTGTTGGGTCGCATTTGGCGCCTGGTGGACAGTGGTCACAGCCAGGAGTGCGACCTGTGGCTACAAGTATAATAATAATCGTTATTAAACGAAACTGTTAATTCAGCATTTCACCACGATTACTTACTGTCGCGACAGTTGCACCCGTCACACTCGAAACCTCGACGACAGTCAGATTTGCGTTGGCATTCACACACTAGAAATGCACAGTTTACTTGTTGATAGTCTTTTGTATTGTGTACGTTTGAGGACTCACCTTGAGAGCAGCTTGGAGAGTGGGCAACCACGCGACAATCCTCACTGCGGCTGCAGGGATTCGCATAGGCACAAGGATCGACGCATAGAGCATTGATGCACGCCTGTTGCGATGGACATTCATCACTTGAGACACAGCCGATTTCTATTGTTGCATTTGGAGGTAAATTCGTGTTATAAAGAAAATTGTTTGCATTAGTTTTAGGTTTTTGGCAGAGTTTCGCTTTCATTTCGATATTATGTTTAATTCATTCGATTTGTTTGCATTTGTGTAAGAATCCTGTTTTAAGGTAGTTTTTCTTTGAGTTCTTTTCAATGCTGTTAGTATAGAGTATTGATTGTTTTCCTGCATACTTCTAATGCTAACAAGCTAATATCAAAGTATTTGTTTGATTATTTCTATGATTATGTTATTGCAATACAACCAATACACATGCAAGCGAGCAATTAGGATACGACTATATCTTGGGGTTAGTGCAGTTGTTTTTAAGAGACTTAAAATACAATCACCGATTAGTATCATTTACCATTTATCATGCAGTTGGTTAATCATAGAGACATACAAATATGTTAAACTTACAGAACACGCTTATTTTGTTCACAGAGGTTTCAATTATGTACAAAGAAACACACATATGTACTAAATACAACAAATATCAACACAAATTTAAAATATCAAAATAAAACACAGAGGTAATGAGAGATCATAACGCTGGCCATAACATGCACATCGAGCACATTCAAGAGACATTCAAGATGATCAAGGTGGTTGATGATGTACAGAAGAACTTTGGATGATTATATACGAAAACGAACACGAATACGAGTACAAGTATACAAGTCATTGCAGCAGGCAGACAGGCAAAATAAGCAGGCATCTAAGATGAGGGAACACACGAGGGTACAGCTCCATTGGCTTAATGCTCCTTCGGTGTGTGTGAGCACATTAAGTATGGGAATATGTTCCCAACAGAGAGTAGTGGTACTTGGTGATGGTGTTTTCAGATCGGTGGTTGAGTTTGTGGTGGTTTTGGTGGGTGCAAGCATACAAATGACAGCCGAAGAGCCATTGATAGGACGACGGGGAAGAATAATATAATAGCAAAATTTGAAGCGATTGATGCCGTCGAAGGCATGCAGAATACACTTGGGAGTTGCATTGCAAGGAACAGAATAGAAGTATAACAATATTATAAAATAATAGACATGCACATGCCAACTATATCAGCTGGCTGGTCTGTAATGTTCATAGATTGAAGGTGTAGGTATGATGGCAGATCCACAAAAAAAGAGAGAGCGACAAAGTGATGGAGAGAGAAGGGATAGGACAAAATGAGACATCAAAATTGAAGTTGGCTTCTACGTATTGCCAGATGCATTTGGCGATTAAGGTAGTTGGCGCCACGGATGCCAAAAAAGAGTTTCTTTCACCGCAACCCTGTGGATCTTTTTTGCAATTCATTCAATTTATAGAAAACACGTGGATCGATAATTATGGTTTAACATTTACATTTCACTGCTTTATTTACCTGCATTGATAGAGCAACCGGGTTTATTTACATCTGCGACGTTATCACAATAGCACAATGCGGTATGGTTCAATGTACGACAAACAGTAAAATTTTGAACACTACAAAGTTTTTCGTAATATTCACATGGTCTAATGCAGTTTGCTTTCACACACAACTCATCGTCCAAACAATCGTTATTTAAAGTGCATAATGTCAAGAAGTCTGTTGTAGTTTCATCTGTACTGCTCTCAGTGACATTTGGCAAACCAAGTGAAGTGATTGTAGTTGGACTTGATTCTACCAAAATGTGACCAGTTGTTTGCATTAATGTTGTTGCTTCAAAAGGATAACCCATTGACGTATAAAAGAAAGGCATCATCGTACTACTTGGCAGTTGTGTTGCACCAAGAGGGATTCTTTGAGAAGATACATCATGTGAATCCGAAAAAGTTGGATTGGTTGATGAATAAGTTGGGGTTGTGACATCATATTCAAATGTCGATTGATTATCAGATGGGAGCATTGTCACAGTTGAAATAGTTCTAGGTCCGTAAGTTGTTGGTTTTTCTGTAGTTTCAGAAGGCTTGGATACTGACGTGTATGGAAAGCTTTCTGTGGGAGGGTACGTTTGAGTGTGTAGAACAGATTGTGTTGTGCTTATACCAGGAATTATTTTCACGGTTTCGTCAGTATAGGAACTCTCAGTTGTATCAAAGGAAGATTTTTGTGTAGTACCAATAGACTCAGGAGATGTTTCTGCGGGAATTGGCATACTTGTTCTTTCAGTGCCAGAACTTTCTGTTGTGGATAGGGAAGAAAATCTTTGAGTGGTACCAAAAGACGCAGAAGTTGTTTCCCCAGGCAGTGGTTGTATTGTAGTCCTATCAGTGGGAGAATTTTCTGTTGTACTGAGAGAAGAAGATCTTTGAGTAGTAGGAACAGATTTAAGAGTCGTTTCGGTAGGGGAACTTTCTGTTGTAATGGGTGAAAAAGATGTTTGTGTAGTACTAATAGATTCAGAAATTGTTTCCCCAGGTATTGGTTGAATGGTAGTTTTTTCATTAATAGAACCTTCTGTTGTACCGAGGGAAGATCTTTGAGTAGTAGGAATAGATTTAAGGGTTGTCTCCCCTGTTATTGGTGGAATGGTATCTTTTCTAGTGGTAGAACTTTCTGTTGTGTCGAGGGAATAAGATCTTATAGTAGAACCAATAGACTCAGGAGTTGTTTCCGCAGAAATTGGTTGAGTGGTAGTTTTTTCGGTGGGAGAACTTTCTGTTGTACCGAGGGAAGAGGACCTTTGAGTAGTACCCAAGGTCTCAGGAGTTGTTTCCCCAGAAATTGGTTGAATGGTAGTTTTTTCAGTGTGAGAACTTTCTGTTGTACCGAAAGAAGAAGATTTTATAGTCGTTCCAATTGACTCAGGAGTTGTTTCTCCAGGAATTGGTTGAATGGTAGTTTTTTCAGTGGGAGAACTTTCTGTTGTACCAAGGGAATAAGGTCTTTGAGTAGTATCAATAGACTCCGGAGGTGTTTCCCCAGAAATTGGTTGAATGGTAGTTTTTTCAGTGGGAGAACTTTCTGTTGTACCGAGGGAAGATCTTTCAGTAGTACCAATAGACTCAGGAGTTGTTTTCCCAGAAATTGGTTGAATGGTAGTTTTTTCAGTGGGAGAACTTTCTGTTGTACCGAAAGAAGCAGATTTTATAGTCGTTCCAATTGACTCAGGAGTTGTTTCTCCAGGAATTGGTTGCATGGTAGTTTTTTCAGTGGGAGAACTTTCTGTTGTACCGAGGAAAGACCTTTCAGTAGTATCAATAGACTCTGGAGGTGTTTCCTTAGAAATTGGTTGAATGGTAGTTTTTTCGGTGGGAGAACTTTCTGTTGTACCGAGGGAAGAGGATCTTTGAGTAGTACCCAAGGTCTCAGGAGTTGTTTCCCCAGAAATTGTTTGAATGGTAGTTTTTTCAGTGGGAGAACTTTCTGTTGTACCGAAGGAAGATGACTTTATAGTCGTACCAATGGACTCAGGAGTTGTTTCCCCAGAAATTGGTTGCGTGGTATTTTTTTCAGTGTGAGAACTTTCTGTTGTACCGAGGGAAGATCTTTCAGTAGTACCAATAGACTCAGAAGTTGTTTTCCCAGAAATTGGTTGAATGGTAGTTTTTTCGGTGGGAGAACTTTCTGTTGTACCGAGGGAAGAAGATCTTTGAGTAGTACCAATAGACTCAGGAGTTGTTTCCCCAGAAATTGGTTGAATGGTAGTTTTTTCGGTGGGAGAACTTTCTGTTGTACCGAGGGAAGAGGACCTTTGAGTAGTACCCAAGGTCTCATGAGTTGTTTCCCCAGAAATTGTTTGAATGGTAGTTTTTTCGGTGGAAGAACTTTCTGTTGTACCGAAGGAAGATGACTTTATAGTCGTACCAATAAACTCAGGAGTTGTTTCCCCAGAAATTGGTTGCATGGTAGTTTTTTCAGTGTGAGAACTTTCTGTTGTACCGAGGGAAGATTTTTCAGTAGTACCAATAGACTCAGGAGTTGTTTCTCCAGGAATTGGTTGAATGGTAGTTTTTTCTGTGGGAGAACTTTCTGTTGTACCGAGGGAAGAAGTTCCTTGAGTAGTACCAATAGACTCATTAGTTGTTTTCCCTGTCACTGTCTTTACGGTTGTTTTTTCGGTCGGAGATATTTCTGTTGTACCGAAGGAAGATGACTTTATAGTCGTACCAATGGACTCAGGAGTTGTTTTCCCAGAAATTGGTTGAATGGTAGTTTTTCCAGTGGGATAACTTTCTGTAGTACCGAGGAAAGAAGATCTTTGAGTAGTACCAATAGACTCAGGAGTTGTTTCCTCAGAAATTGGTTGAATGGTAGTTTTTCCAGTGGGATAACTTTCTGTTGTACCGAAAGAAGAAGATTTTATAGGCGTTCCAATTGACTCAGGAGTTGTTTCTCCAGGAATTGGTTGCATGGTAGTTTTTTCAGTGGGATAACTTTCTGTAGTACCGAGGAAAGAAGATCTTTGAGTAGTACCAATAGACTCAGGAGTTGTTTCCTCAGAAATTGGTTGCATGGTAGTTTTTTCGATGGGAGAGCTTTCTGTTATACCGAAGGAAGATGATTTTATAGTCGTACTAATGGACTCAGGAGATGTTTCCCCAGGAATTGATTGAATGGTAGTTTTTTCAGTGTGAGAAGTTTCTGTTGTACCGAGGGAATAAGGTCTTTGAGTAGTATCAATAGACTCCGGAGATGTTTCCCCAGAAATTGGTTGAATGGTAGTTTTTTCAGTGGGAGAACTTTCTGTTGTACCGAGGGAAGATCTTTCAGTAGTACCAATAGTCTCAGGAGTTGTTTTCCCAGAAATTGGTTGAATGGTTGTTTTTTCAGTGGGAGAACTTTCTGTTGTACCGAAAGAAGAAGATTTTATAGTCGTACCAATGGACTCAGGAGTTGTTTCTCCAGGAATTGGTTGCATGGTAGTTTTTTCAGTGGGAGAACTTTCTGTAGTACCGAGGGAAGAAGATCTTTGAGTAGTACCAATAGACTCAGGAGTTGTTTCTCCAGGAGTTGGTTGAATGGTTGTTTTTTCAGTGGGAGAACTTTCTGTTGTACCGAAAGAAGAATATTTTATAGTCGTACCAATGGACTCAGGAGTTGTTTCCCCAGAAATTGGATGTATGGTAGTTTTTGCAGTGGGAGAACTTTCTGTTGTACCGAAAGAAGAAGATTTTATAGTCGTACCAATGGACTCAGGAGTTGTTTCCCCAGAAATTGGTTGAATGGTAGTTTTTTCGGTGGGAGAACTTTCTGTTGTACCGAAAGAAGAAGATTTTTTAGTCGTTCCAATTGACTCACTAGTTGTTTCTCCAGGAATTGGTTGCATGGTAGTTTTTTCAGTGGGAGAACTTTCTGTAGTACCGAGGGAAGATCTTTGAGTAGTACCAATAGACTCAGGAGTTGTTTCTTCAGGAGTTAGTTGAATGGTTGTTTTTTCAGTGGGAGAACTTTCTGTTGTACCGAAAGAAGATGATTTTATAGTCGTACTAATGGACTCAGGAGTTGTTTCCCCAGGAATTGATTGAATGGTAGTTTTTTCGGTGTGAGAACTTTCTGTTGTACCGAGGGAATAAGGTCTTTGAGTAGTATCAATAGACTCCGGAGGTGTTTCCCCAGAAATTGGTTGAATGGTAGTTTTTTCAGTGGGAGAACTTTCTGTTGTACCGAGGGAAGATCTTTCAGTAGTACCAATAAACTCAGGAGTTGTTTTCCCAGAAATTGGTGGAATGGTAGGTTTTTCAGTGGAAGAACTTTCTGTTGTACCGAAAGAAGAATATTTTATAGTCGTACCAATGGACTCAGGAGTTGTTTCCCCAGAAATTGGATGTATGGTAGTTTTTGCAGTGGGAGAACTTTCTGTTGTACCGAAAGAAGAAGATTTTATAGTCGTACCAATGGACTCAGGAGTTGTTTCCCCAGAAATTGGTTGAATGGTAGTTTTTTCGGTGGGAGAACTTTCTGTTGTACCGAAAGAAGAAGATTTTTTAGTCGTTCCAATTGACTCACTAGTTGTTTCTCCAGGAATTGGTTGCATGGTAGTTTTTTCAGTGGGAGAACTTTCTGTAGTACCGAGGGAAGATCTTTGAGTAGTACCAATAGACTCAGGAGTTGTTTCTTCAGGAGTTAGTTGAATGGTTGTTTTTTCAGTGGGAGAACTTTCTGTTGTACCGAAAGAAGATGATTTTATAGTCGTACTAATGGACTCAGGAGTTGTTTCCCCAGGAATTGATTGAATGGTAGTTTTTTCGGTGTGAGAACTTTCTGTTGTACCGAGGGAATAAGGTCTTTGAGTAGTACCAATAAACTCAGGAGTTGTTTTCCCAGAAATTGGTGGAATGGTAGGTTTTTCAGTGGAAGAACTTTCTGTTGTACCGAAAGAAGAAGATTTTATAGTCGTACCAATGGACTCAGGAGTTGTTTCCCCAGAAATTGGTTGAATGGTAGTTTTTTCAGTGGGAGAACTTTCTGTTGTACCGAAAGAAGAAGATTTTATAGTCGTTCCAATTGACTCAGGAGTTGTTTCTCCAGGAATTGGTTGCATGGTAGTTTTTTCAGTGTAAGAACTTTGTGTTGTACCGAAAGAAGAAGATTTTATAGTCGTACCAGTGGACTCCGGAGTTGTTTCCCCAGAAATTGGTTGAATGGTAGTTTTTTCAGTGGGAGAACTTTCTGTTGTACGGAAAGAAGAAGATTTTATAGTCGTTCCAATTGACTCAGGAGTTGTTTCTCCAGGAATTGGTTGCATGGTAGTTTTTTCAGTGGGAGAACTTTGTGTTGTGCCGAGGGAAGAAGATCTTTGAGTAGTACCAATAGACTCAGGAGTTGTTTCTCCAGGAGTTGGTTGAATGGTTGTTTTTTCAGTGGGAGAACTTTCTGTTGTACCGAAAGAAGAAGATTTTATAGTCGTACCAATGGACTCAGGAGTTGTTTCCCCAGAAATTGGTTGCATGGTAGTTTTTGCAGTGGGAGAACTTTCTGTAGTACCGAAAGAAGAAGATTTTATCGTCGTACCAATGGACTCAGGAGTTGTTTCCCCAGAAATAGGTTGAATGGTAGTTTTTTCAGTGGGAAAACTTTCTGTTGTGCCGAAAGAAGAAGATTTTATAGTCGTTCCAATTGACTCAGGAGTTGTTTCTCCAGGAATTGGTTGCATGGTAGTTTTTCCAGTGGGAGAACTTTCTGTAGTACCGATGGAAGAAGATCTTTGAGTAGTACCAATAGACTCAGGAGTTGTTTCTCCAGGAGTTGGTTGAATGGTTGTTTTTTCAGTGGGAGAACTTTCTGTTGTATCGAGGGAAGAAGTTCCTTGAGTGGTACCAATAGACTCAGGAGTTGTTTCTTCAGGAATTGGTTGAATGGTAGTTTTTTCAGTGGGAGAACTTTCTGTTGTACCGAGGGAAGAAGTTCTCTGAGTAGTACCAATAGACTCAGGAGTTGTTTCACTAGGAATTGATTGAATGGTAGTTTTTTCGATGGGAGAACTTTCTGTTGTACCGAGGGAAGAAGATCTTTGAGTAGTACCCAAGGTCTCAGGAGTTGTTTCCCCAGGAATTGATTGAATGGTAGTTTTTTCGGTGTGAGAACTTTCTGTTGTACCGAGGGAATAAGGTCTTTGAGTAGTATCAATAGACTCAGGAGTTGTTTCTTCAGGAATTGGTTGAATTGTAGTTTTTTCAGTGGGAGAACTTTCTGTTGTACCGAAAGAAGAAGATTTTATAGTCGTTCCAATTGACTGAGGAGTTGTTTCTCCAGGAATTGGTTGCATGGTAGTTTTTTCGGTGGGAGATCTTTCTGTAGTACCGAGGGAAGAAGATCTTTGAGTAGTACCAATAGACTCAGGAGTTGTTTCTGTAGGAATTGATTGAATGGTAGTTTTTTCAGTGGGAGAACTTTCTGTTGTTCCGAGGGAAGAAGATTTTATAGTCGTACCAATGGACTCAGGAGTTGTTTCCACAGAAATTGGTTGCATGGTAGTTTTTGCAGTGGGAAAACTTTCTGTTGTTCCGAGGGAAGAAGATTTTATAGTCGTACCAATAGACTCAGGAGTTGTTTCCCCAGAAATTGGTTGCATGGTAGTTTTTTCGGTGGGAGATCTTTCTGTAGTACCGAGGGAAGAAGATCTTTGAGTAGTACCAATAGACTCAGGAGTTGTTTCTGTAGGAATTGATTGAATGGTAGTTTTTTCAGTGGGAGAACTTTCTGTTGTTCCGAGGGAAGAAGATTTTATAGTCGTACCAATGGACTCAGGAGTTGTTTCCACAGAAATTGGTTGCATGGTAGTTTTTGCAGTGGGAGAACTTTCTGTTGTACCGAAAGACGAAGATTTTATAGTCGTACCAATAGACTCAGGAGTTGTTTCCCCAGAAATTGGTTGCATGGTAGTTTTTTCGGTGGGAGATCTTTCTGTAGTACCGAGGGAAGAAGATCTTTGAGTAGTACCAATAGACTCAGGAGTTGTTTCTGTAGGAATTGATTGAATGGTAGTTTTTTCAGTGGGAGAACTTTCTGTTGTTCCGAGGGAAGAAGATTTTATAGTCGTACCAATGGACTCAGGAGTTGTTTCCACAGAAATTGGTTGCATGGTAGTTTTTGCAGTGGGAAAACTTTCTGTCGTTCCGAGGGAAGAAGATTTTATAGTCGTACCAATAGACTCAGGAGTTGTTTCCCCAGAAATTGGTTGCATGGTAGTTTCTTCGGTGGGAGATCTTTCTGTAGTACCGAGGGAAGAAGATCTTTGAGTAGTACCAATAGACTCAGGAGTTGTTTCTCTAGGAATTGATTGAATGGTAGTTTTTTCAGTGGGAGAACTTTCTGTTGTTCCGAGGGAAGAAGATTTTATAGTCGTACCAATGGACTCAGGAGTTGTTTCCACAGAAATTGGTTGCATGGTAGTTTTTGCAGTGGGAAAACTTTCTGTTGTTCCGAGGGAAGAAGATTTTATAGTCGTACCAATAGACTCAGGGGTTGTTTCTCCAGAAATTGGTTGCATGGTAGCTTTTTCAGTGTGAGAACTTTCTGTTGTACCGAAGGAAGAAGATCTTTGAGTAGTACCCAAGGTCTCAGGAGTTATTTCCCTAGAAATTGGTTGCATGGTAGTTTTTTCAGTGTGAGAACTTTCTGTTGTACCGAGGGAAGAAGATCTTTGAGTAGTACCAAGAGACTCAGGAATTGTTTCCCCAGAAATTGGTTGCATGGTAGTTTTTTCAGTGAGAAAACTTTCTGTTGTACCGAGGGAATAAGGTCTTTGAGTAGTATCAATAGACTCCGGAGGTGTTTCCCCAGAAATTGGTTGAATGGTAGTTTTTTCGTTGGGAGAACTTTTTGTTGTACCGAGGGAAGATCTTTCAGTAGTACCAAAAGTATCAGAAGTTGTTTCCCCAGAAATTGGTTGCATGGTAGTTTTTTCAGTGGGAGAACTTTTTGTTATATCGAGGGAAGAAGATCTTTGAGTAGTACCAATAGATTCAGGAGTTGTTTCTCCAGGAATTGGTTGAATGGTAGCTTTTTCAGTGTGAGAACTTTCTGTTGTACCGAGGGAAGAAGATCTTTGAGTAATACCAATAGACTCAGGAGTTGTTTTCGCAGAAATTGGTTGAATGGTAGTTTTTTCGGCGAGTAAGCTTTCTGTTGTACCGAGGGAAGAAGATCTTGGAGTAGTACCAATAGATTCAGGAGTTGTTTCCCCAGAAATTGGTTGCATGGTAGTTTTTTCAGTGTGAGAACTTTCTGTTGTACCGAGGGAATAAGGTCTTTGAGTAGTATCAATAGACTCCGGAGGTGTTTCCCCAGAAATTGGTTGAATGGTAGTTTTTTCAGTGGGAGAACTTTCTGTTGTACCGAGGGAAGAAGATCTTTGAGTAGTACCTATAGACTCAGGAGTTGTTTCTACAGGAAGTGGTTGAATGGTGGGTTTCTCAGTCGGAGAACTTTCTGTTGTACCAAGGGAAAATGTTTTTGTGGTAAACATAGACTCAGATGTAAATTCTCCAATATTTGGTTGCATTGTGGTCCTATCAGTGGGAGAACTTTCTGTCGTAACGAGGGAAGAAGGTCTTTGAGTAGTATCAGTAGACGCAGGGGTTGTTTCCCCCGGAATTGGTGGCATGGTTGTTTTTTCGGTGGGAGAACTATCTGTTGTACCGAAGGAAGAAGATCTTACTGTTGTTGTCTCTGTTAGAAAGTTTGTTGTGGTTGGATATTTTGACGTCGTTATGCCTGGGATAGGAGTTGTTTGATTTTCTGTGTGTTTCATTGTTACATTTGGAATCGTTGTGGGTCTGCCCGTTGTCGGTACTTTAGTCGTTGTAAAGGATGTAGTTTCTGAAGAAATTTCTGTCGTTTTAGAAGAAGGAGGAATCTTTTGGGTTGTAATAATAAATTCTGTTGTTGTTTCTACAGGAACTTGGGAAAGGGGAAGAAAGTCAGATACTGTCGTCGGTTTCTCAGTGCTACTGCCTGGATACATTTCGTAGTTTTTTGTTGTTTGATACTTCGTATCCTTTGGAGGAGAAGTATCGGGTATGTTAAGTTGCTTTGTGGTTTTAAATGATTCAGTCGTGCTCTCATATGAAGTTTCAGCTTCAATATCTGTGTAGCGGGTTCTCATTTCAGTTTGGTTTGCCAATTGCATTTCTGTGTATTTTATGCTAGTCGCTTCAGTTGTCGTCTGAGTGGGTTCAGTCGTGTCGACGGCGGGTAATTCTGTCTTTGTCGGTATACAAGTAGAGTTGGTCATGTTGGTCGAGCTTGTTGAGCAAATGCAAGTTGTAATCGTGTGTGCTTTGGTTATACACATTTTGCCACCAGCACAAACTGTTTGACAGGGATCGATACATTGACCTGACGATCCGCATTGATGTGCTTCACTGCAGTCGGTGTTTGTGGTACAGTTGCCACCTGGCTTGGCTGCTCGTTTTAGTTTTGATTTGTTTCGATTTGGAATCGGTATTATTATTTTTTGGGTGGAGTATTTTTGTACATATTTCGAGTAAAAGTAAAAGTAGTAAAACAAAATATAATACGTTAAAATATTTACAAATTAATAAGATAAAGTAGATAGGTGTGTAGCTACATCAGAGGAGGAATGTGCACGATAATATATAATATTTATAGAGGTATGTACAGGGGCACCTAGGGGCATTGCTAAATATAAATTCGAGAAAGCTTTCATCTAAATTTCTGGTGTACTGGTACAATTGAGAGAGATTGTGTAAAAACTGTTGAGATCAAAATATTTAGTATAAATTATTATTTTACGGTTAGATATGTAAATTCAAATTAGAAACGTTTTGGTTTTTACTATTAGTTAGCTACATATTTTTGTAGTTGTAGTGTTGTTGATTATACCATTAGTATTACGAATACATCTAGTTTACCGTTTATTTAGAATCGTGGGTTAAGATATTCATAGTATTCAAAAGGCAATTGATTAATTATCATTTGTGAGCATGAGCGTGTGTGAATGTTCAGAAGAATTGCTTGTATTTTTGTATCTGTTTCTGTAACTGTATCTGTATATGTTATTGCTGTTGTGATACTGCAACCCCAAAATGGGGTCATGGGATCATGGTCCCTTAATAATTTGGGAAAGAGTTTTTCTTATTTTTGCATGGTTATTTTGCGCTTTGGGTTGTAGCTTTATTTTATGAAGCTATACGGGCGTTTTAAGTATTCCTCAATCGATATTTTTTCGGGGTACGTGGTTTACGCTTATCAAATTTTAAGAGACGAATAGATTGACAGAGACAAAAAGGGAAACGGAGTCAGATAGAGAGAGAGAGAGAGAGACAGACTTGAGAAAGCGTTTTCGTTTGTTAATTTCTCACGTCTATATACACATTGATAAATATGGTCTTTTTCTTTGGTGTTCTTGTATGTTTATTGGTGTTGTGTGTGAGTGTGTTGAATTTATTAAATTCTTTGTTGTTGCTGTGGTGTGGGGATCAGACACTTTAGGACAGAACTAGCAAAAAAAAGGTGAGAGCGTGAGGTAAAGAGACAGACAGTTTAAGAGACAGAGAGAGCGAGTAGGAAACAGAGATTTACAATAAACGAGAGTCAGAGACATTAAGGTACTTTCACTTGACAAAGATTTTGTTTGTGAGAGAGAGTACTTTTTGTGGTTTACCTTTTTGACATCCATATTTGGCATCAGCTATAAATCCAGTTGGGCAGAATTTACATATCGGCTTGTGATCCTCGACAATGCATGGCGAATTGGGGGCGCATGTGGCAAACTTGCACGGGTCGACGCATTGATAATTGCGACAGGCCAAACCTGCTGGGCAACCAGCATCACGTAAGCAAATCGATATCGATGGCTGACAATCGCGCATGCAAATGCAGATGGGTTTGTGGTCCTGCACCTCACACGATTTGTTCTCGGCACAGATTGGCGCCCGTCCCAGAGGGACAATACATGGATTACGGCACTTGCCATCCGCACAGGCCATATTGGAGGCGCAGTCATCATCGCGATAGCATTCACGCTTATCCGGAGCACACGTCAATTCACCGTATTCGTTCACAATGAAGCCCGACTTGCAAATGCAAACGGGCTGATGGCGACGCGTCTCGCACTTTTTGTTGCTCTCACAGATGAAGAGGGGATTCTTGCAGGGATCTGTGCACTGACCGTATTGGCCGCATTGCAATGTCTCGGGGCAGTCCGCATCGCTAGTGCATGTTATCTGATCCTTTGTGCTGGGATCTGTGTCATCGGGCACACACTTGGGATCCGGCTTGCACTCGACCTCGGGTCGGCCAATGTGGCAGCTGGGACAAGAGCAACGCGGTCGATGGAGTACTGTTTTGCAGAGTGCATTCTTGCCACATGCGCCGCGCATTGTACAAGGATCGGTGCAGTGTCCTTGCAGGCATGATTTTTCACTGGGACAATCCGTATCTGAGTAGCATTGTTCGGTGTCTATAATCATACGGTCATACAATACGACGGCATACAGCAGACATGACGCATCAGGCGAAGATCGAGAGAGAGAGAGAGAGATAGACAGGTTGTTTTTGGTTTCTTTATACTATGTGTTAATCGTTGGGTGCACTCAATCTATCAGTCTATATGTTATTCCGTAGTCACACCTTACACGTAGCCTGGTTGCTTCGAAAACACGTCTGAAAGCGGGTCTACGAGCTCTATGATTTTCTTCTTCGGTTTGGGACATTTGACAGACAAAAGAAAACAGTTTTCGGGTAGAAATGTGAATTGCTAAGATGTTGTTTGCGTGGGGTGGAGGGAAAGGTGAGTGCTGGTCTACACATTGATGGGAGTGTATTTTTATAGCATACTGATTGGGGACGGGCGGCTCAGATAAGAAACTTATAGCTAAAAAATTGTTCTAAACACAAAAATAGAAAAACTTAAACGAGACAATATTTTAAACAGTGTAAATCAGTGTTTGATTGTACTTTCGATTGGTTTGCTTTGGTTTTTGGTTGTGGTTCGATTTGATTTGGTTTTTGAGTACTTTGTGTATGTGGTTTTGGGTTGGTATTTTGCTGTGGGAGGGGAGGAAATGTGTTCAAAGAGTTTGTCAGTGGGTCAGTGGGGATTGCAGTGAATTTGGAGTTTGGTTTTGTGCATGGGGTTGGTTATACAGTATAAGTACAGTAGTATAGGAGGTGGGACTTTAACGAATTGTGTCTTAAGAAAAGGACATGAAAAATCATAATAAAAGAGAAACACAATATTGTAGTTGGTGCAGTTAGTGATTGATAAGGAAAGGTAGACAGCAATTGTCGAGGACAAATCATCAAATTGCAGAACTGTGAAGGGAACATCTCACATTATTTCAGGTTGTTTGAATATATATATATATAAATAAATATATATATATATATAGCTATATGTTTTGTTTTGTAAAGAGTAGATAAGCTGCTTGTTTTTTGATTGGTATGTAAATTGCATTGTTGATTGATTGATTGTTTGATTGATTGGTATGCGGGCGAGCGAGTAGACGATCAGGTGATCAGGCGGTCAGGCGAGCGAGCGGGCAGCCTTATAAATACGAGTAGAGTGAGAAATAGTTACAATCCTTGATGAATTACCAATTAAGTATATTATAAATCGAGTGTGTTTTTTTTTTTGGCGTTTTATTTTTGCGGGTTTTAGAAATAGAGAGTCTTGCGCTTCAGTTGCCCAATTAATTGGTTTGATCTTTGGATCAGTTTATTAATTTTTTTTTTGCAATGGTTTCTTTTGTCTAATGCGTAGTTTATAAATATTTTGTTGAGTAATGGTGAAAATTACACGACATCCAACACATGCGCTCTGCCCTCACGAGAGACACGTTATTGGTGATTGATTGGGTGAGTGGCATGATAATGAGGTTCGAAAATGAAGATTCGAATATAGAGAGAGAGAGAGAGAGATATAGTGAGAGAGAGGGAGCAGATTCTTGAGAGATCAAATTCTTAGGTACAACTTGTTTTCTAAAGCAAATATATTAGCTGATAGACAATTTAGAAGAGTACGTTAGGAGTAAAAATAGTTGAGAGTTGCAGTGGTAGTAAGAGTAGTAGTAATAGTACGTTAAGTAGCTTATCTGTGGTGTTATTCATAATTCACAAAATGATAAATTTGGTAATAAATTTAAATTTAAATTCAAATATTTACAGGTTTGGTTTTTCATACTCTTTTGTTTTAGGGTTAGTTGTGGTTGAGCATTTGTATACGCATATAATATGTACAGTTGTGATTAATCACACATACAAATTTCTGTATATACAACTTAAAGACTAGAGTCAAATTTACCAAAATATGTATATTTAATTTTCCTTTTCGCTTTTGCTTAGCAGTGTTAGTCAAATTTAGTTACAGTTTTATTTCGGTTTTATCAAAATTTCGAATTTCTGTTATCTGTACGGAAGCGATTCTCAACCAATAGACGAGCTAAAAGTGTGCTAGGGGGTTTTGAGGAGCTTTTTACAAAATTTGCATAACATTATTATAGTAATTGTTTGCCTAATTTTTCGGTTATATAGTTTAGGAATGCATTGAAAAGTAGTTATAGTAGTTGTTGTTGTTGTTGTAATTGATCTATACACATATGAGACTTATAGTATTTGTGGTAGTATATCATCATTTCAAGCTAGAGAGAACTGATTTGATTTGATTCAGTCATCGATTTCAAAAAGCATATGTGAACCATGTGTGAGAATTGTCCCGTCCACAGTTCCCAATCTGAGACTTTGTTCATTCAAGAAAAAAGGTTTTTTTTTTGTCAAATGTTGCAGATTTTACTCGTTTTCTTTGTTCGTAGCAAAGGGAAAACGACAGAGTGGCGAAGGGGAACAGAAAAGTGGATTACACAACGTTGGGTTATTTTTTGGGGAGGGTCCGGGGGGTTCAGGATGGGATAAATGGGAGAGATCATGGATATCGACGATGTTAGGATGTGTTTTGGAGGGATTTGTTGTCTTACTTTTTTTTTAATTTGTATTTTTAATATATATATTGTTTTATAAGCTGTGTTGTTGTTTGTTGTACGCTTTTGGCACCAGATTCAGATGCTGGTGCAGTCCTTTCTCAAGTAATTTGGCTACATATCGCTATCGCGGCAATTTAAATAAATATAAGTATTAGATTAGAGATGAACCAATTTGTCTACTGATCTGTGCGTTATACGTTGTTTTTGTTTTCATGGATATGCCGCCGAGCTAGCTAGTGCTTTGAAACACTCCAAAAAAAAATAGACGAATATATAATTATGGGTTATTCAAAGCCAATACGAGTAATGTGTCTTTAAGATTTTGAATGAATGCTGCATGAAATAATGAAAAACGCAAGCTTCAAAGCTTTATGAGGCTGAATTGAATTGCGTAACTATTTTCTAACGATAACGATTGAAAGTGTTGTAAAATGACCTGAATATATATGCCGTTTTTAGTACTTGATATGCAACAATTTACTTAAAGAACTAATATTTGGATTTTGGATTTGATTTGGCGAGAAATGGGTTTTTTAATAAATGAATTCTAGGCACAGATTGGGTAACCGCGATAGCGACAGCAACATTCCACAAAATTTCCATATGCGTTGTGGCAGAATGTTAGCGATTATTTGAATATTACAAAAATATCTCTTACGAACTATGACAGAAATATTCAAAAATTAAACTAGTGCATGACACTCTATGGTCTTTGGTTTTGGTTTTGGTTTTGGAACTGTTTCTGGAATTTTTGCATTGAGTTGTAACTGTGTGTAGTTCAGTGTGTATACATCTTCTGAGTGTTCGTGTGTGTGTGTGTTTGTGTCTTGTTGTTGTGCGCGGGGAGTTGATATTACAAAAAATCTAAACACTCTAGGGTAACTTGGAACATGTGTATAGGTTGTTAAATTAATTATTACAATTAATTCATTAATATTTTCAACATCATTAAAAAACACACACTACACTGAAAAAAATCAAATTAAATTTGTTTTGTTTGGTTGTTGATGTTTTCAGAATTAGTGAAATTAGCTGGTGTTTAGGTTTATAAACAACTCATATATAGATAATCAAACCAAAGAATATATTATAATTATAATTATAACAGCAAGATCAGTTATTGTTACTGACTGAACTCCAGTTAAATAACGGCAATTATAACGATAACGCTAACTGATTACGATAAAACTGATTACTCCAATCAAAAATATATATTTCTATGAGTTTGTGTATGTGTGTGGGTTTATATTTTGTGGTGGATGTGTATGTGTATCTTTCAACGATTACTTGTTCTTTGTAAGTAAACGCCGATAAACAAGATTAGCATTTACTCTAATCACTAAAGGTACAACGGCTGGTACCCGTACTTTAAATAATTGCAATATTGACTTTTATTTGGACCACTTACCCTGCTGACAAACGTAATCGTAGCCCTGGCGCACACACGTGCCCACATCGCAGCCCTGGGTGCGACAGTCCTGTTGTGGTGGTGTCAGATAGCCTGTAAATGATCGATGATTGTAATATTTGATATTTTGTTGAGAGTACGTGTCGATATCTTAGTAATTCCTGTCGATTTCATAAGTCTAATTTCTCAAATTATTTATTATTTTCACCCCAATGATTTATGATGAAGAAAAATAACACTTTTGAGTGTCTTGAGCCCATTTGAGTATGAGTAGAAAGCACTTACATTGCACATAAGCATCGCCATTGGGGAAGTCCTCGGGGCAGTAGCATTCCGCTTGATTGTTGTCGAGCACGTGGCAGGCGGCATTGAGGCCGCAAGGCTGATCGTGGCAGGCATTCACTAATTGTCCATCGCAGATGCAGCCCTTGAGCGCGTCGCCAATGCAACCATCCATGCAAGCACACTCGTAGCCACCTGGCAGCTCAATGCACTTGGAGTTGACGCCACAGGGGTTGGTGGCACAACCACCATCCAGGGGCTGGCATTCGTTCGCTGGATTACCAAAGAAGTCCGGCGGGCAGGAGCATTGTGCCTTGCGATTGACGACACGACACTGGGCGTTAGTGCCACAGGCGCCATACTCCAGGCAGGGATTGCGACACTTGCCCTGATCACAGCGTTTGTTCGACTCGCAGTCCTTGTCTTGACGACACTCGAACTGCACGCACTCCTTGCTGGGTTCGCCCTCATAGCCGTCGGGGCAGTAGCAAAGCATGCGATGCTCTGACACGGTGCACAGAGCATTGCGACCGCAGGCTCTGTCATTGGCACAGGGATCTGCGCACTTGCCATTAACGCAGCTCTGATCCGCCGCACAGTCGCCGTTCGACTTGCAGCCGGCAATGCAGGCGCCGCGTTCACACAATTGTCCCAGTGGGCACTGACGCTTGGCTCCACACTTGTTGCGGCACTTGCCACGCGCGCACTGCTGTCCGCAGGCACAATCCTCGGAGCGCGCACACTTGGCAGCACAGTAAGCACCGCTTTCGTCGCACTCACAGCCGGGATGACAGCGTTCGGGCGGCAGGTGGCAGCCGGTGAGGCCGTCGCCAATGAAGGAGGCTGGACACTGGCACTGGACGCCGTGATTGATGACCAGACAGTCGGCGCATTGGCCGCACTGATCGGGTGTTTGGCAGGGATTCTGGCATTTCTTGTTCACACAGGTCTCGTCGCTGGCACAGCTCAGATCGTTGCGGCAACCCGTCTGGCAGACGCGATTCTCGCAGATCTGGCCCTGGGCGCAGGCGCTGTCCGTGTTGCAGACGGTGCGGCAAGTGCCGCGCATGCAACGCTCATCGGACAAACAGTTCTGATCGTTGCGGCACTTGCCCTGGCAGCTGCCCGCATAGCACAATTGGTTCGCCCCACAGTCCTCGTTGCGGCCGCAGGCGGTGCGCGGGGCCTTGCAGGCGACGTCAGCCTTGCCGACGAGTCCATCGGGGCAGCTGCACTCCTTGCGATGATCGATGGCCTGGCAAAGGGCATTCGTGCCACAGGCCGTGGGGTCGGAGCAGGGATCGACGCACTGTTGAGCCACACAGGCCAGGTGCGCAGGACAACCCTGGTCGGAGCGACAGCCAGTAACGCAATTGAGGCCGAGACAGAGTTCACCGTGAGCGCATTCGTTGTCGTGGCGACACAGCGGCTTGCAGACGCCCTGCTGGCAACGTTCGTTGGTCAGGCAGCCCGAGTCGTCGGCACAAAGCGGACGGCAGACGGACTCGAAGCAGGCCAAGCCATTGCTGCAGTCGCGATTCTCGTGGCATTCGAGTGGCGGCGAGCGTACGCAACCCACTTGGGCTGTGGGATTGGGCACCATGTTGTCCAGGCAACTGCAGCTGGCGCGATGATTGGACACCGAGCAGGCGGCGTTTGGTCCGCAGGGACTTTCCAGGCAGGGATTGATGCACTTGTCGTTGCGGCACGATTCAGAGGCACTGCAATCGTCGTCCACGTGGCAGCCATAGACGCACTTGTTGTGCAGGCAAACGTGGCCCAGGAAGCAATCGTTGTCCACGCGACAGGTCACTGCAAACGTAAGGGAATGAATCAATCGAGTGCTTAAAGCGGAGCAGGAGTTTTGTGGGACTTACGCATGCAATTGCCACGCAGACACTTCTCATTGGAGGCGCACTCCAGATCGGTGTGGCAGACGGGCAGACACATAGAGTCGCGGCAGCTGTAGCCAGGCGAGCAGTCGCCATCGCAGGCGACGGGGACGCGAACACACTCCTTGCTGGCGTCGCCAGTGAAGCCCTCGGGGCAATGGCACTGTTTCACATGGCTGAGTATCTGGCATTCGGCATTCTGGCCACAGGCCTGTGGCTGCAGGCAGGGATTGAAGCATTGACCGCCCTGGCACACCTCCGAAGCGGCGCACTCGGTGTCGAGCAGGCAGGCAGCTAAGGGGATGCGAATTGGGAAGGGATTAGCGCGATTGAAGCATGATGATGTTAAAACTCGATGCCTAAACTTCGTTTCTGTTCAGTACACGGAACAAGTGCTTAGTACGTGGTATAGTGTTGTTGTTGTTGTTGTTGTGGTTTGTTTGTTTGTTAACAGTTAGTCTATGCTACGGGGCTGAGCCTGTCCACAGTTAGACTAGCGCTCTGGCAGATGCTGTGGCCCAAGAAGTTAACTAGGTTTAGTTAAAGAGCAGCTCTTAAAATGGGACTTTTAACTTTTTGACTGTCCCTTGTTTGACAAGGGACAGAATGTGAGGCTAATATTAATAAATTAGACCTTAAATTAAATAAAATAGTTAATATGATAGGCATTGACAAATTGGAAAAAACATTATACTATAATATTAAGTCTGACTATTTTGTCTTTCATATAAATTATTGTGTACGTTTTACGAAAAGAGTTAGAAAGCATACTTAAAGATAAACTTTAGTTTTTGCATTGTAGAGTAACTAAATCGCAAAAGTAAATCGTATTTTGTGTTGTAGCTGTTGTTGGGAAAGCTTTTCGATTGAAGTATACAGCTTGGGTCACAGGGGAAGGTGCCACAGCATCTTAGGTCTAGTTATTGTGCTAGTTTGGTAAGTGATTAAGCTAAACAATACGAGTTATGTTGTTGTTGTTGGTAAGTTTGATAAGTTGTTGTCGCCAAGTTGTGGTGGTAGTTGAAGTAGTCGCGCTCTGGTTCTACGCCCTGGGTGGTGTGTTGGGTGGTGCGTGAGTGTGGTTGGTGGTTAGTACTTACGTTTACACACACTGTCGGAGCAGTAGGTGTTGGTGGGGCAATCGCTAGTGATTTGACAGGGCACTGGCAATGGCTTACAGCCGGCCAGCCGGTCGGCGGGTTGGCCGTCGTAGCCATTGCGGCATGCACAGTGGGCGACGTGGCCCTTCGGAACACATTCCGCATTGGGGCCACATTGCAGGTGGGCGCAGACGTCCTGGCACTTGGGCACACCATTAGTCTTCGTGCATGCAGCATGCGGGGGACAATCGTCGTGGCTCTCGCACTCCACCGAGCTGCGACAGCCCTCGTTATACGGATCACCGACGAGACCGGGCGGACACGTGCATTTGTAGGAACCGCGCGAGTTGCGACACCGCGCACCGGGACCGCACGGTGCGTCCTTGCAGAAATCGATGACATCGCAGCGAACACGCGGGTCGCCGCTGAAGCCGGGCTGGCAGTGACACACCTGACGGTGATTCTCCGTGGTGCAGAGCGCATTCTCGCCACAGGGCTGGCCAATCAGACAGGCAATCTTGCACATGTGATTGTCACAGCTCTTGTCGTTCGAACAGTCGTCGTCGCTGCTGCACTCGATCTTGCGGCAACCGGAGCGAGCGTCGCCGAAGAAGCCCTCCTTGCAGATGCAGTCGGGGGCATGCGAACGCGCCACACACTCGGCATTCCTGCCACACGCGGCACGTCCCAGGCAGACAGACTCGCAGCGAGCACGTCCGTAGGCATCCATCAGACAGGTTTCGTCGTCGCCACAGTCGCTGTTCTCGCGACAATCGAGTTCCTTGGCGCAGATGTTGTTCTGACAGAACTGGAACTGGGGACACGTCGTGTTCGACTTGCAGGTGCTCTGGCAGACGCCCTGCAGACAGAGCTGTTCCGAAATACAGTCGCGATTGCTGCTGCAGAGCGCGCTGCAGATGCCGTGACTACAGATGCTGCCCTGGGGGCACTGTGTGTCCTGCTGGCAGTACTGCAGCGGCACACAGCCCTGCTTGGCATCGCCGGTGCTGCCCGTATCGCAGGCACAGACGCCGATGTGGTTCTGGACAGAGCAGCGGGCAAGAGCACCGCAAGCATTGGGCAGCGAGCAGGGATCAATGCACTTGGCATCCAGGCACGCCTTCTCGGCGGCACAATCATCGTTGTCGGCACACTCGATGTGCACGCATTCCACTTGCGGATCTCCGCGGGAGTTGGCGGCACAACTGCAGATGGCCTTGTGCGCCTGCGCCTGACAATTGGCGTTCAGACCGCAGGCACCTTGACGCTCGCATGGGCTGCGACAACGCGAGTTCTGGCAACTGGCCGAGGCGGGACAGTCCGCGTCGCTGATGCATTCGCTGGGGTCGCGACAGCCGGCTTGCAGCGGATCTCCGATGAGTCCCTCGGGGCACTTGCAGTGGTAGGTGCCTGGCAGATTGTCGCAGAAGGCGGTGCTGTGGCAGGGTTGGGTCAGGCACTCGTTGATGTCCTCGCAGACGCCGTTGGTCAGCTGATAGCCCTCGTAGCACTCGCAGATGGCCTGATGGTCGGCCACCTGGCAGCTGCCCTTGCCGCAGCTGGTCAAGTCGCAGGGCTTGATGCAGCGGTTGGTCTCCGCATCGCAGGCGCGATCGCTGGCACAGTCCACGTGATCGATGCACTCCACCTTGAAGCAACCGACGCCAGTGTCATTGGGATCGCCCAGATAGCCGGCTGGGCAATTGCAGGTGGATTGATGGCCTTCCGCCTGGCAGTGCGCATTCGGTCCGCACACGGTTTTCAGGCAGGGATCCGTGCACTTTCCTTGGATGCAGCTCAAGCTGTTGGCGCAATCGTCGTGCTTGTGGCATTGTCGCGGGGCTGTGCAGCCCTGCTGGGTGTAGCCATCGCCGACAGTGCCCACGGGACACACGCAGCGATAGGAGCCGGGCACATTTTCGCAGCGGGCGCTGGCATGACACGGCTGCTCTGTGCACTCGTCAATGTCCGAGCAGCCGAAGGGTGTGCCAATGAAGCCACTGGCGCACTTGCATTTGCCGGTCAAGCAGAGCTCGGTGGGGGGACAGTCGGCGTCGGACTCGCAGCCCGGTTGGCAGGTGCGGTCGCTGTTGCAAATCTCGCCGGCCAAACAGTTGTTGCTGGTGTAGCAGACCTTGCGGCACACCTGCTGGTAGCAACGCTCGCCGATGGCACAGGCCGAGGTCTTGCTGCAGGGCAGATTGCACTGGTTGCCGATGCACATGTGTCCGTTGGGACACTGATTGCTGGCCAAACAAGGCGCCGGCACACGCACGCAGCCCTGCTCGGGCGTGGGGTTGCCCTCGAAGCCGTCGGGACAGGTGCATTGGCTGCGATGCTCGGCAATGCTGCAAAGCGCATTGGGGCCGCAGCTGGTGCTCGACTGGCAGGGATCCAGGCACTTGTTGCCTATGCAGGATTGATCCTGTTTGCACTCCTTGTTGCTGCGACAGCCCAGCGCGCAATGTCCGTCGATGCAGGCCAAGCCACTGGAGCACTGGCTGTGATCCAGGCAGGAGACAACGCAGACATTGCCCACACAGCTCTCGCCATCGGAGCAGTCCTGGGTGTTGCGGCAGGCCACACGACACTGGCCATTGTAGCAGAGTTCGCCGCCGCAGTCGACGTCCGTGGTGCACTTGGAAGCGCTGCGGGCGCAGCCGTTCTTGGCCGACTCCGAGATGGGCTGGAAGCGCAGCGGGCAGCTGCACACTGGCTTGCGATTGACGACCTTGCAGTCGGCATTGGAGCCACAGGCATTGTCACAGGGATTGAGGCAACGTCCGCCCGCGCAAATGGTGTTTGCGGGGCAGTCGGCATCGCCGTTGGGGCACTGTCCGTCCGGACGACAGCCCTTGGTGTTGGGTTGCGGTTCGCCGACAAAGAGGGGCGGACACTTGCAGCTGGCGCCTTCGGGTGTCACCTCGCAGATGGCTGTGGGATGGCAGCTGCCCGGTGCGCAGCCGCTCTGCTTGACACAGGCGACTTCGGGCAGCGGGTTGCCACGGAAACCGGGCGGGCATTGGCAGACAGCGCGATGATCCTCGGCCAGGCAAATGGCGTTCTCGCCACACGATTCCTCGTCGCAGACGTCGTAGCAGGTGTGCGTCATGCGGTTGCACATCTGGCTGGGCGGACAGTCGTGATTGTAGACGCACGGCACGCTCTTGCAGCCGTTGAAAGGATCATAGGGATCGCCGGCAAACGGTCCGGGCGGGCACTGGCACTGTGCCTGATGGTTGTTGGTGATGCAGACGGCGCCGGGGCCACACTTGACGCTGTCGCAGGCGGGCCGGCAGCTCAGCGATTGTGTGGCGTCGTCCTTGATGCAGGCCTCCGACTCGGAGCACTCGGCATTGCTGCGACACTGATGTTTGCGCTCCGGCTGGCAGCCGTTGCGATCGTTGGGATTGCCGACGAAACCGTTGAGGCAATCGCAGCGTCCCTGGTGATGGCGCGCCACACAAATCGAGTTGGCCGGACAGGTGAAGGCATCGCAGATGGCCACGCACTTGAGCACGCCCAAAACGTCGGGGCGACAGGCCGAGGCGTCGGCGCAATTGTCGTCGTTGGTGCAGTCGGGCAGCGAGGGTTTCTCGCAGGAGGAGACAACCGGGTTCCAGACGTAGCTGTCGGCACAGTTGCAGATCGCATGTCCCGCCGGATTTATCTTGCACAGTTCGTTCGGCCCGCACACAACGTTGGAGCACAGATTGATGCATTCGCGCGTTCCTAATGCGCCAGCTTGGCAGCCGAATCCACGCTCGCAATCCTTGTCCGTTTTGCATTTGTCCATGAGATCGGGCACCTTGCGTTCGGGCTGACAGCCCACCTGCAAGTTGCTGGGGTTGCCAAAGTAACCGTCCGCACAGATGCACGAGGAACGATGATCGTCGGCCACACACAGCGCGTTGGGTCCGCACTGGATCTTGGAGCAGGCATCGACGCACTTGCGCAGACCCTTGCCCAGCTGGAAGCAGATCTCGGAGTGACGACAGTCGGCATCGTTGCCGCACTGGCCGCGAATGCTGCAGCCCTGGCTGAGATCATGTGGATCTCCCACATAGCCCAGGGGACACAGACATTTGCCGGCATCGCAAATGGCGCGCGGTCCGCACGCCGTCTTCGAGCAGAGATTCTTGCAGTGTCCGCCCTGGCAGCTGTAGCCATCGGGGCACTCGACGCGCTCGCTGCACTGACACTGGTTGGCGTCGTGGCAGAACTTGCTCTCGATGGGCTGGCAGCTGCTGTAGGGATTGCCTGCATGCCCAGACAGGCAGAGGCACTCGAAGCTGCCCGCGGTATTCAGGCAGGCGGCATTAAGTCCACACGGTTTGTTCGCACACTCGTCCACGTCCTGGCAGCCCACGTACGGATTGCCGCTGAAGCCCTGCGGGCAGATGCAAGTGATTTGATTGCCAGCAGCGCGACACTCGGCATTCGGGCCGCAACTGTTCGGTTGACAGACGTTCTTGTTCTGGGCACCGCAGCCCTCGTAGGGATTGCCGAAAGTGCCAGGGTTGCAGGCACAACGGCTCTGGCCCAGACCATACTCGCAATGGGCGTTCTCGCCACAGTTGGGCGAGCACTTGGCCATCTCGATGGGCGGCATGCAGAGCAGATCGGGATTGCCCACAAAGTTGGGCTCGCAGACGCACTTGCCGTTGTTCTTGTCGCAGGTGGCGCCGATGCCGCAGACGACGCCCTCGCAGCGTTCCTTGCAGCGTCCGTTGATGCAGATCCGACGCTCGTCGCAGGGCCGCGAGGCGCTGCACTGATCGGTGCTGCAGCTGCCGCCGGGGAAGGGATTACCGAGGTAGCCCTGGGGACACTTGCAGGTGGGTCCCTCGCTGGTGGGAATGCAGAGCGCTCCCTCGCCACAGATGACATCCTGACACTGCGAGACGCAGTCGCCGTCCGCGTTCTTGACGAAGCCCACGCGGCAACGACACCAGCCCGCATGCTGCTCGGTCTCGCAGTAGGCGTTGGCACCGCACAGCAGACTGGCGCAGGGACTGAGGCAACTGCCGTCCAGACAGGCCAAATTGCCAGCGCAGTCCTCGTTGCTGGCACACGTACTCTTGGGCGCACCATTCTCGAAAATGCAGCCGCTCTTGTAGGGGTCGCCAGTGAAGCCCTTGGGGCAGACGCACTGGTAGCCGCCCTTTTTGTTGACGCAGTAGGCGCCATAGGCGCAGGGCAGATGGGCGCACTCATCCTCGTCCGTGCAGCCGAGCAGGGGATCTCCCTTGAAGCCCGCCTCGCACATGCACTGTGGCGGATCGGAGGGCGTGCACTTGGCATTGATGCCGCAGGGGAAACGTTCGCAGGGACTCTTGCACTTGTTGTTGTCCTGGGGGTCCAGGAAGTAGGGTGGCGGACAGACGCACTCGCCTGGCTGTATGCACTTCTCATTGCTGGCACACTCCTTGTCCGCGGCGCACTTGCGCTGCGCTGGGGCACACAGGCCATTGTAGGCGTCGCCCTGGTAGCCCTCGGGACAGTGGCAGCTGTAGCCGCCCAGCTGATTGACGCACTGGGCGCCATAGGCGCAGAGTTGAGCGCCGCGTTCCTCGCACTCGTTGACGTCCACGCAGCTGCCGTCGGCCTGGGTCTGGTAGCCCTTGGGGCAGGCGCAGTAGCTGACGCCGCCCGCAATGGAAATGCACTCGGCACCGCTGGGACAGGGCTGGCCGGTGGAGCAGCCCGCCAGGACGCAGCTGTTGCCCAGCAACTTGTAGGGTGGTTGGCACTGGCACTCGGGACTGTTGCAGAGCTCGCACATGACGAAGGGATTGCCGGTGTGGCCCTGAGGACAACGGCACTCGTAGCTGCCGGGCAGATTCTTGCAGAGCGCATTCAAGCCACAAGCGGGCTTGCCGCGCTGTCCAGCGCATTCGTCCACATCCTGGCACTGGCCACCCTCGGGATGCCGCTCGTAGCCCTGTCGGCAAATGCAGACGCTGCTGCCGGTGAAGGCGTCCTGCACACAGCTCTCGCCTAGAGCGCAGGGATTGGCATCGGAGCAGCCGATAGTCTTGCCAGAGGCACAGCCATCGCGATAGGCGTCGCCTGTGGAGCCACCCGGACACTGGCACAGATAACCGCCCGCAGTGTTGGTGCAAATTGCATTCTCGGCACAGGGATTGGCGCGGCACTCGTCGATGTCACTGCAGCCGCCGGGGAGGGCGGCATTTCCGGTGTAACCCGGAGCACAGAGGCACTGGGCCTGTCCGTTGGCCAGCATGCACTGCGCATGGGCGCCACAGTCGCGTGTCTCGCAGGGATGGCGGCAGTCGTTGCCAATATTCGGTTCCGGGCACAGACAGCGTTGGGTCTCGTCGCAAATGGCATTGCCGGGACACTGTTCGCTGGTGGCGCAGCTAACGATGGGCACACAGCGCACCGAGGGATCCGGGTCAGCGAGCGTGCCCTCGGGACAGCGGCAGGAGTAGCTGCCGCCTGGCTGATTGATGCACTCGGCGCCAGCGCCGCACTTAACCGAACCGGAACGACATTCGTCAATGTCCAAGCACTTGGTGTGCGGATCGCCAGAGTAGCCCGGTGGACAGGCGCAGCTGTAGCCACCGGGGGAGTTGGTGCAGCTGGCATTCTGGCCGCAGCTGCCGAAGGGTCCATGCACCAGGTCGCATTCATCGATGTCCACGCAACCCGCGGAGACGTCGCTGGGGTTGTACGTCCAGCCCTCCTCGCAGACGCAATAGGCTTCGTTCTGATCCGGCTTGCAGTAGGCGTGGGCGCCGCACTTGACATCCTCGCAGGGCTGCTTGCAGGCCAATCGCGGTGGACTGCCCACATAGCCAGCCTCGCAGTCACAGCGATACGATCCGGGGGTGTTCAAGCATTGGGCATGCGGTCCGCATGCTTCGGCGTGAGTGCGGCACTCGTCGATGTCCACGCAGCTGGAGCCGATGGGTTCGAAGCCGTCGAGGCAGAAGCAGTGGTTCTCAATGCACTCGGCATTGTTGGTGCAGTCAAAGTTGCTGCTGCACAGGATGTTCACATCGGTGGGCACACAGCCATCCTTGGGATCTGGTTTGCCGTCGTAGCCTGGCGGGCATTTGCATGAGTAGCCGGGGGCAGAGTTCTCGCAGATGGCGTGCTCGCCGCACGGTTTGTCCAGCGAGGCGCACTCGTCGATGTCCACACAACCCCTGAAGGGGTCGCCGGTGTAGTCGGGTTTGCACGTGCAAACGAAGCTGCCGACGGTGTCCGTGCAGATGGCGTTGTCGCCACACGGATTGTCCTGGCACTCGTTGATGTCTGTCGAAGTCGCGATCGCGATCGCGGTTTGAGCGTTTTGAGGTTGGTGCGAGGGCGGGGGGAAAGCGCAGAGACGGTTGGGGGCAGAGACGGGGATTGGTTTCAATTCAACGCGTGTTCATTGGCGTGATGTTGTTGATGTTGTTGTTGTTGTTGTTGTTGGTGGTGGTGGTGTGTTTGTAGGCGGGGCAGGGCCGAGGGGGAGGTGGTTAAATATATATATATATTGCAATTAATTCAATTAGTAATCAAGTCAAACAAATACGAAATCAATAAATGAGAGGTGTGAAAGCATAGCGTGAAACGGGGGAAGCGGTGGGGTTCGGGAATTGGAGATACAGATACAGGAAAGCTGTGAAAAGCTATGGGGAAGCCGTGGGAAGCAGGAAGCTCTCGAAGCTGGCAGAAGAAGCAGCCGAAAGCGTTTCGGTTTAAGAGAGAGAGAGTGAGAGAGAGAGAAACAGAGAGATTGACAGATGGAGAAAGCAGAGAGTGACACAAAGCGGTCACTGTCACTGCCCAGATTGGAGATGTGCGCTGGACACAACACGAAAAAGCGAAAGGAAATATTGTTTTTTTGAAAAACGATACATTAAATTTTGAATGTCGTGTCAGCTCGCACATCTCCAAGTCTAAGACGCATTGCCAGCAAGGCTTCTGTTCATGGAAGTTGCTGGCAATGCATTCTAGGAAACATGCAGACATGCAATCAAGCAAATACTAACTCTCGCAGTGCAAATAGCCCTGTCCTTGGAATCCGCTTGGACACAAGCAACGATATGAGCCCGGGAAATTGATGCACTTGGCATTCGTGCCGCACTTGGCAACGCCATCGGGCTGATTGCACTCGTCGATGTCCAGGCAGGCGAGGCCGGCGCCCGATGTTGCCGCTGGTGTGATTAATGTGTCGCCGTCGCCGTAGCCCAGTTGTAGTGTGGGTGTTGTGCTGGGCAACTCGGCATTTGGATCGTGTTCAAGCACAAAGCCCAGAGGACAGCGACATTGAAAGCTACCGCCCAAGTTCACGCATTGAGCACCCAAACCGCATGGATTGTTAATGGCGCATTCATCGACATCTGCACATCATGTGTTTGGTTAATCGTTGTTAATGGAATCAGTTTTTTGTTTTTGGTTTTTGCGGTGCATGCGGCGTGTGTTGAGCGTATGCAAATGTATGTGTTTGAGTGTGTTGTAAGTGTGCGTGAGTTGTGCCAAAAAACGGTGCCAAAAATATACCAAAAAACGTATGGCAAAAATTTCATATATGAAAATGGATTCGTTGCGTATTCTATGGTCGTATCAAGGCTGTACTTACCCTCGCATCCATTCATCGGGTCCCCGCTGAAGCCGTCGGGGCAAAGGCAGCGGAAGCTGCCGTCTGTGTTCAGGCAGTCGGCATTGCGACCGCAGGGCGTGCGGGCGCATTCATCGAGATCGACGCAACCCTGTTCGGTGCGGCCATCGCCGTCGTATCCCGGGGGGCAGTCGCAGCGATGACTGCCCTCGAGATTCGTACATATGGCACCGGGTCCGCAGACATTGGGGTATGCGCACTCATCGACGTCCTGGCAGCCGTCGTAGGGATTGCCGACAAAGCCGTCGGGGCAGGCGCACGTGTAGTTGCCGGGCGTGTTGATGCACTGCGCGTGCACGCCGCAGGCCAGCGGGTTGCTGCACTCGTCAATGTCCGTGCAGAGCACTTCGCCGTCGCCCGTGTAGCCGTCCTTGCACTTGCAGAGGAAGTGCGCGGGCAGATTGCAGCACTCGGCGTTCTCCACGCATCGCGATGCTATCGTCGGATCTTGGCATTCGTCAATGTCTGCAACAATGGCAATAATAATGATTGAGGCACGATTAATAGTGAGGCAATTAAGTAGCTACCATCCTCCCTCCCCCCATGCCCCCGCGGCCACTTGCCAAACGAAAGACTGAGGCAGCGAACTTGTTATTTACGCATTTACCGCTTGACTGCGCATCGCAACGCAACGCAACGCAAAGGCAAACGCAATCTGCGGTAGCTTGCAACGTCAGCAAGTAAGCAAGATTCAACGTTTTCTAATTTGCATGTTACGCATGACATTTCAGTGTCATCTGCCTTGGCAACCAGACACAGACCCAGTTAAAGCCTAGCCAAGCAGCAATGTCAATGCTCACAGGATGCACCAGTTGCATATATTTCCAAATGCTCCGAACTAATTAAAACTTCAACTGGCGCTGCATAGAAATCTGATGAGTTGTTTGCATCGAAACGAACTTTATTTGTTGTATTCTTTATTGTCGATATTTTCTAGTTGCTTGAATCTTGTGTGTTTGCTTCATTAACTTAAGCTTCCTGGTAAAGAATTATATTTTGAATAGTATATTTTATTTAAAATTGCTAGTCTAGGCAACGAAACTACCTTATATTTATGAATGTAGTACCATTTGCAATTGCATCTAGCTAATGATATCTTCATTATATCTTTCCAGCATAATTGGCAGACAAACGCACAATCGCAGCAACAATCTTGAGGAGCAACCATTTATAATCCAATTGCAGATTAATGGGGTAAGTGAACGCTCATGTTTTATGTTGAAGCCATAATCAATTTAGCAATCACTGTTGTTTGTTTTGATATTTTTCTTGTGCTGTAATTGATTTCTACTTTGTCGAATGGCGCGTAGAATCTGCTGCCTGATTTGGTTAGTTTGTTGGCTGCTTCAGTTGTTGATATTGATGTGGATGTGTGTTTAGCTAATGAATGCACAAGTACTCGTTTCTACTCGTATTCAGCCCATGCGGAAGCAGAACGATCTGCTTTCCGCTCCAATAGGCCGCAGCAGCGCATTGAATGCTCACTGCTCAATGCTCAATGCTCAATTCAATTCTAGCCTTCCCTTCTGCTGCTGAGCCAATGAAGCGGCAACTGTGGCAAACGATGCCACTTTTAGGGCCACAGTCCACACAGAATACATGGGCTATAGATTGGTTGGAAGGTTCGCTGTTCTCTGTTGGCAATCTGGCAGAGCCATTAATCATTGGGTTTATGGATAAGAAATGTTGTACATTTATAGCTAATATGACATAAGTACAAAAGTTGGCAAAAGACAGAAGTCGAGAGGCAAGGACAAGTAGAAGGACAGGGCCAAGGGCAGGGCATGGGTAGGCAAGAGACAAGGGCAGAGTGGCAGTGGCGGTCTTATAATTATGGGCAGTCGAGCAGGTTGCGCAGTTATAATTACTAGTTTTTAGCTTATAAATTAAGAGGATCATCACTCTCAAACAGGTACGGCTTTGTCCCTTCCCCTTCCCCTCTCAAGATAGAGGCAGAGACTGCGACTGAGAGTCATCTGCCTCGTCTATGATATGACTGCATTCCATGTTACCAGTTACCAATTGCTAAGTCTGATTACTCAATGTCATCGTCTACGTTCGCCTGTCTGCCACTTGGCAGTTGCAAGTTTCCAGTTGCCAGTTGCAAGTTGCCAAGTTGCCGAGTTGCCGTGTTTCCACGTCACCCAGTTGCCAGTTGGTAGCCAGGAGTTTTAGTCAGAAGCAGGAAGCGTTCTATGTTCTTCTAAGTTTCAATGTCAGTTTAATTACTTTATGCAATGCGCACACTGAAGCCTGAGAGACAGAAGGTTGTCTGTCCAGCGGGCATCGTCATCGCCGTTGCCCGTTTTTAGCCCACGTTTAGGCCATTGACCAACAGGCCATTGGCTCTGAGTGCCTGTCTGCAAGTTCAGGTGCAAAATTCAATTTATTTGCGCCTCAGCATACTCCTATTATAATTGTGATTTCTCTTGAGCTGTGCTTCTCTTCTAGTCATGTATATACATCTATATTTTTGAGCTGAGTTAACTTCTATTCTACTCCATGTAGGCGTTGTCCAGCCTTGGGCCAAATGTTTGTGCTTAAAATTTGTTTTTTGTTGCTAGAAAACCAATCAAATATGCGTGACTGCAGCTAATTAAGTTGAGTGCATGCTAAAAAAGATTCTGTCATACAGTCCCCGCGTTCTCTTTCCTTCTGGTATTCTCTATTGCAGAACCCAGATTTCCGGTTCACTGTCTGAGGAATCATTAGAAAAACATATTTCTATCGAATGAATGGCATTGAAGGGAAAACGACAAACTTGTTTGAACTGGTCTCTTAATGTTTTTCTCATTGTTTGGGTTGTTGGGTTAAATATAATAATGCATAAATCTGAATTGAAGCACCAAATATATCTCAATTTACTTTTGCTTAACCTAGTCAACTTCTATGTTCAATGTTTAGGTCTGTGCAGATTGACAGCATTTAACTGTGCTAATCAAAGCTAATTAGCAGTCGCGACTGTACTGATTTATTGTAAAAAGCTCAAACAATCTACAATGTAGATAAGAGCGTGGCCTGCTCTAGCTCTCGACTTGTTGGCGTCTCTCTAATAAATTTATGTAATTGTTCTGCTAATTAGCATTTGCAATTTGTGTCGTTGTTTTTCGTTGCTGTCGTTGTTGTTGTCGCTATTTTAGTTATGCCATTCGTGCCACAAATTTGCACTATTTTTACAGATAGTCGCACATACTTAAAATATACACATATATTTGTATTTATATATAGTAGAAGCGCAGCAATTTACGAGCGGACATGACTTTCATGCTCGACTGCTAAACTATGATGAACAACTCTGAACAGAAAAAGTAGAAACAGATGGACGTAGAAACTCAAAACTCAAAGTCTGTGTGTGGTAATTTATGGTGAAGCATAGCTGAACAACATTTGAACTTGAACTCAAGCAAAAACTAAGTTTATAAAAAAAGAGACAGGAAAAGTGGCTCGACAAACGCATGCTCAGTGAAAGCCAAATTAAATATCTTCACTAATTAGCACGTTCTTTTAAATACGTTCTTTGAATCAATATTGAATTGAAATCGTCTTTTATTTCATAGTAATTTTATCATCTTAGTTTCATAGTTAAAACTACTTAATTTTGGTGTTTTCAGTAGTCGTTCGTCTGTCTTAGCACTGTAACAACTCTCTTGGCAACTTCACCTTTATACAGGGTATACACAAACTGGGAGAAATATGAAATTAGCTAACAAATTTGTGGCGCAATTATGCGTTAAGTTTTTCCATGTAAGGCAGAGCAGCAAAAAAACAACCAAAAAACATAATGAAAAAACGACAACAACATTGAGAAAAAGATCAAGGTCGGACGACGGGCAGAGCGTCAAGTGATGTCAGCCCAGAGCCCAAAGCCCAGAGCCCAGAGCCCAGAGTTGGCATCTGAAGTTGAGGTTGGAGTCATGGGTGGCTCAATTTGGCGGTGGCGCGTAAATGTGGCAACACGCTGACTGCTGGCCGGCTTCAGCTGCGGCTTCAGTTGGGGCACTAAGGCGTGTCAATGCCGACGCTTAAAGCCATTTTCATGGCTTATCAGGCAAAGCGGCGGCAAGGCGACACGCCAATTAATTGCTGCTGCCATTTTGATATGCAAAAGGAAAATAAAAGTTGATGCTCGTACTATATGTGTACGAAATACGAACGATGCGGAGATATCAGATATACTCTATATATAACATATACGAGTATATTTAGGTCTGCACGGCAGATAAACACGTTCACAGTCGACGCTTATCAGCTGACGTTGATCTCTTGAAGCTCTGCATCGGACTCGAAGTTGGAGTTGAGGTTGGGAGCTGCAAGCTGAGAAGCTGAGAAGCTGAGGAGTTGAAGTCGGTGCCGTTTGCGGCTTTTGAGGACACACAGCATTAAGCGCCGAGCCGACAATGCTGCCGCATGTTGTTGTGCCGCCGCAACGTGGGGCACAATCTATTTTATCCGTTTTAATGATCTGCCCCAGTTAGCGAAACGAAAGGGAGCAAGCTGCCGCTGCCGCTGCTGCAGCTTGGTGAACGTGGCAACAAAATTAAACAAAAACACAAACAACACCAACAACAACAACAGAAACAACAGATACAACAGCCAGAGCAATAACAACAGCTGCAACAACTCGTGTTGCTGTTCGGCTGCGGCAAAATAGTTATAAATTTAGCACTCAACTCGCATCGACGACTCGGGGCTGCAGTTGGAATCGACACTCACTCCATTTGGGGCTGACTGGCGCATTGCAAGACAAATGCATTAGAAGCAAAGCTATTGACTTGCCTCCTGCCCCCTCCTGGGGCTATGTGTGGCAATTTGGTCTCTTCATTGCATAACTGGACTTTGGCGATGCGTTAACGAAGTCGTCGTCGGTGCACGCATCTGAGTTATGAACATGAACATAATGCGGCGAATGTGCCACCAGCAATGCAACAGGTGCTTGCCGCCGTACCGTTAGACGCGTGAGTGTGTGCCCGTCAAACAGGTAATCCCACACACACACAAACGCTTCAAAATAACTGAGTAGGAGAAGCTGGAAACTGACCATGATTTGCAGCAAAGTTTAATAGGTGAACTTGTAGATAAAATGCAAAACTGGATAGAGTTATGAGTGTGGCAGGAAAACAAGAGACAGTGGCCATAAAATCGCAATAACAAGAGACACTTTAAGAAAGAGTTTAATGCGAGAATTTGCTCAGAAAGTGTCTTAATTTAAAGCTGAATCTCGTCTGGTTTATTGAGGAGTTTTGCATCTAACTTTACGCTCAACAAAATGTTTTACACATAAGTACCTAAGTCAAGCTTAGCTCTAAGTTCTTCGTAGAGCTTCAAGCTAAAACATTAAGTAATTAAGATCGTGGCAGGTCTTTTATACGCTGTGAATGCAACAATCAGCGTCATAATCTAAGATAAGTGCACATTTATGCAATTGCGCTTTAAAAAGACGTTCATCATGATTTAATTAGAGCTCGCCGTTTGATTTGATGAACTGTGTGGGAAAGTCAGGCTTTAATGGACGACTTGAACCACACGTACTTAAGCCAGGCACGCACTAGGGACAACATTTTCTCAGCGTATTTAAAGCAGGTTGATTCAAATGATTGCAGACCGAGCACAAGTGCTTGGCGAGCTGTTCTCTGGAAGTCTCGAAGTTGCCTCGGCTGTCCATCTGGCTGTCCGTCTCACTGCCTGACTATCTGTCTCTCTGTCTGTCTATCGTAATGAAATGCAACGGAAGAGACGTGCCTATAGAATGGAATTAGATAATGCTCGTATGACTGAAATGCGATGCTGAGACGTTACATGCCACTGCCCAGAATTTATGCATGCCTGACGACGACGACGATGGCGATGACGACGATGACTCCAACTCCCGCTCTGCCCCTTTCCCAGAGAGTCGCCACATTGTAATCTAGAATCTCGGCAACGTCTTCATACTTAGCGGGGTAATGCTAGAGCGTTTGTGAAATTTGCGCTCGTTATCGCATTGTATCGCCAAGCAGCGAGAGCGACAGTGAGAGGCGAAAAGGGGGAGGAAGCAAGCTGTTGCTGCATGTGCTCTTCTGGAGTGTTGAAAGTTCTGGCGTGTCCATGTTTGGGGTCAGATTACATGACACTGATTCCTCGTCTAACAGACGTGCATATGCTCGTACGATCATGTCTACGTCTGCTTCTATGTTCTGTGTTCTGTGTTCTGCGGCGCGAAAGCATTGCTACAAATCTTGTGGCAACCACCAACACCACAATGATGACGATGATGATGAGCATCCTCAGAAATAGCTACAGCAGCAATGAGGGAAGAGCGGTCTTTGTAAGTACTTGTTGGGTTAGAATCCTCCTATCTCTATGGTTATTATTATTATTGTAGTTTTTGATTTCCTATGCCTTCGGCTCGCATCTCGCTGACTCTGTGTGATGCCATAATGTGTTTTCATTACGCAACATTAGGCCCAGTCCAATTATGGCTAGCACTTTTTCACTGTCGTATAGGTCGACAGGTTGGACAGGTGCGCTGGAGGGTTTTGGGCCCACGCTGTGAGCGAACAGCTCCACGCAACATGTTCATCAGCCGCAAACCGTATTCGCTTGGCTTGCAGCTACACTGAGAGAAAAGTGTGTATTGCAATTGTTTTGTGGCTTGTAGGTTTTAATTCAAATGATGTGCAATACATTTTGGTTCACAAATAAATTGCTCATCGATGAAAGCCGTTTGCATTCTGTGCTCTTTACTGATCTTGCCGATTACCTTTAAAAGCTTTGACCGAGCAGACTGTTTACAATTGAACTCGCTTCAGCCTCGAACACTTGAATCTCTTCCTCATTCGCTTGTTCTGTGCGTTTTGCATTCGATGTGATCTGCAGTCTTCTCTAAGATCATTTGCTTTGACTTTAAGTTCTACCTTCGGCTTGCCATTGTGGGCAATGCGCCGCCCCTCGCAACGCTCCTGGGACCTTTAACAATAACTAACTTCTAACAAAGAGACGACGCTGTAAGGTACTCAAGTGTAATCGCTACATGGTCATTATTATTACCTCGCTGGATAAGTATACACGGTGGAGAAGATTCCATAGCTCGGCCATTGTGAGTGCTGAGAGAAAAGCTTTCATATTGCAGTTGTTTTGTTCAGTTTGTTGTTGTTATGATGGCCGGCGTGTCTTTTGTTACATTTTAAGTTGAAGCTGGGCACTTGAGACGATTGAAATGAGTTGAAGACTTGAAGATCTCGCTAAGATTTCCAGCGAAAGAAACCGTTAGCGCGCAACGTTAAGATCTATGAGGTAACCTAGACTAAATCATGGTTTCATCCAACTGGCAACTGGCAACTGGCAGCCGGCAACAGACAACAGGCAACAGACGTTGACGGAAGTACAAAACGGCAACAACAATCATTTGTAGCCGTTGTTGGATCAGTTGTTCGTTTGTTCGTCGGTTAGTTTGGCTTTGGGTTGGGTTTGGTTGTGTTGCTCGCTCATTATGTCTATGCTTAGACTAACAACAATAACAAGACTCAATAAGATACCATACTAGACTATGTGGACTTACCTTCACATTGGAAACCATTGCCGCGATAGCCCGGAAAGCAGGTACACGTAAAACTGCCCAGTGTGTTTGTGCAATGGGCAAAGACATCGCATGGCCGCTGCTTGCATTCGTTCTCATCTGTATTTGAAAAGGAAAAGGTTTATTTCATGTTAACGTTCACGTTAACGGCTCATGTAAACTGAGAGCGTTGGCATTCGACTTACCCTGATCGACGCAGTTGCAGCCGCCAAAGCCGTCATTGCAATGGCAAACACCATTGAGGCAAACACCATTTGTGCACTGTGTGCCATCCTTATCACAGTCATCTGCAAATGGCCAAAACGACGAATGAATCAGTTAAGTTTGGCGTTCAGAAAAGCGCATTCGCCTCTATTACTGTTACTGTTACTTACTTGTGCATTTGAGCTCTTTACTCAGCTCATCGGAACCAAGAAAACAGTCTTGATTGCCGTCGCAGATTTTCGATAGATCGTAGAGTTGCAAATAGTCCGTAGACTCATTAACTTGGCAGCCAAAATAGCCATCTTCGAGATTCAGAAAGAACACTTCGCCTCGAAATCGACTATGCTTGTTTGGATTTGTCTTAAAGGGTTGTAGTTGTTGGTGTTGTGAATGTACCTGCAAAAAGTCGAACACAATTCGAGATTAGATCGTCGTGGTGATAATTATATTTACTGCATAAAATTAAGAAGATCGCATTTGATTAGTTTAGCATGAAAACGATTGGCACAACCTTGTGGAATTGGATACAATTTAGATCACTTCGTTGATTCGCAACTGCTTTGGCAATAGTCTTGACCCAATCGCTGGTCATTCATTATGAACTGTTTGATGTATAGATGCAATCATATTGGAATTCAGGTTGATATATTTTGCACTTGTTCCCCGCGATTTGTTCAAATAAGAACAGTGTCACCCATCACCCAACACCACAGCTTGGAAGCTTAACCTCAATCCCACTGGAAGACAACAACCTTTGGTGCCTTTGTTGAGGTTGTTGTTAAAGTTAAACTAATTTAAATTCAAATTAGATACAGCAAACTTAGCAGGCGTATCAACGTCAGCGCTTCTTCAACAAGATTTCTTAACCGACAGTCAAACACACACATAAACACATACAAATCTACATATGTAGAGCCCGATGCGGTCCATATGGGTAATACGTTCATTCAGGTTCGCTTACGTACATAACTCTCCATAAACATAGCTACACTGACGCAAAAGGGAAGCTCTCAAAAGGAATGTAGTACAATCTTAGGTATTTGTCATTAGAAGTTAATCATTTGTCACGAAACGCATAACTTTTTATGTGTTTTGTAATTTGTAATACAAAAGTTTCTTTAATTTGGTTTATTTCAATATTTAGTTCGAGAATCTGTAGATGAAATACATATTTTGTATTTAGAATTTCTTAATTTTTTATACAAAATGCTGACTGACTGACTAATTTCATAAATATGTAAAGCAGAGTGTAACTTTTTGAATTGTTGGGATTTTTTGTATCAGTGTACGAATATGTATGTGAGTCGTCTTTGGTTGCCGTTGTTTTGCCAACGCTTAATTGTTACACTTGGCTGATTTTACTTTTATAAACATACAAAAAACAAAAGTTGTTTGCCATATTTTCTCAGTCCAACTGCCTAGCGTTTATAGGTGTACTCTGTATGTCTATGTGTGTCTGTGTGTGTGACTGAGTGACTGACGGAATGACTGAATGACGCTATGAATTGTTACTGTTACCAGCAGGCAAACAAACAACATTAGATGCGAGGTGGTATGGTTGGGTACAGGAAAACGAGTTTGTCACTTAAGACCTTTTTGCGCTACTGCAAAATGAATTAAAACAAGTTCCATTTGGGAGCTCTTATATACATATTTCTGTTTCTTCCTCTTCTTTGCTCTGCTAGATATGTATGTCGTCGGACTTGATCAATTTTTACTTCCTACGTAGCGTCGCAGCATTCCATTTATATATTATAAGGCAGTGACGACTTTTGGCTATTTAGATTTGATCTCATATCATTTGATTTGATTTCAGTTGATTTGAGTTCCTGTTGCTATTGCTAGTTTTGAAATCATCTTCCAGTTTAGGCAAATATTTCGGGGAACAGATTCACAGAGAAAATCCATTAATAATTAATTGCTCATTAAAAAGAACAATCGAGATTTTGTTATTTCTAATATTTGAATTTGAATTGCAATTAATGAAAGCGAGTGAAAGGTTAATGGCTAAACTAAACAAGTGACTCAGGCAACGAACCTGAGCTAAGCTAATGATTTACATAACTCAAATCAAACTATACACTAAAAATAAAAATTATGAGTTAATAATAATACAACACAACACAAAAAAAAAGTGTGAATAAGCGAGCCGGTGCTGGAATAAACAAAACTACGTTCTCTTAATTATCATATCTGAAAGTTTCTTCAAACTGGGAAGATCTGCAGTTGGCATATCATTAACTGCGAGCTCAAGCGAGGGGGAAATCTTCACAAGTCAGATATATATTTTGATTGGGGAAAATAGACACAGTCGGGGTAATAAGTTCTATGCACTGCTTCTGACTGGGCTTCTAAATATGATGTACATGTGATTAGAGATCGTAAAAAGTTTTTAATGTGCAGCGCAGCACAATTTAAAGAGCAGCAATCGTCGGTGGAAATTGCTGATCAGCACCAATTACAGCGGGATGCTGTTGTGTGCTGCCATTCTTGGCAAGAACACTTTGCCACCTTTCTACCCGGCTAATGAGCGCGCCATAAAAAACTTGAAAGGTGTGAGCATGAAGCACACACTCGCCACGCTGTCAAGTTCAAGTCGCAGTCTGAGAATTGTTTTTGGTAGATCCTTATCACGCATCTAGTGCGAGTACTTGAGGTTTTTTTGTGTGTCTGTTTTTCAATAGGAGTTTGTACTCGCTTCACGCCATGCAACGTTAACGGCCTTGCAAAACAATAGATGGATGCAGCACTCGCTGCGCCGGCAAACCACCCGCTGACTGCTGCGACTATTTTTTCATTTTTTTTTTTTGTTTTATCAATTGACGGGCCTCACAATGCGCGGCAACGGCTGCAGTTCGAAGCTGTAGTTGGAGTTGTAGTCGGAGTCATCACATGCAACAATTAAAGCTGACTCTGTGTGAATGTGTGTGTGTGAGTGTGTGTGCTCATCGAGACAGCGAGAAGATGATCATGCTGCAGCGAAGCTCCCATGACATTGAACGGCGCGTCGCATCGCAATGCACAATGCACTTGCTGTGCTGTTGTTAGCCGAGTTAACAGATTGTCGGCTAGATACAATGACAGCGCCCCTCAACGCTCAAGTGCATCCGTTATACTAGATATCTGACTAACTGTCAATGTGTGTGCTGTGCACTTTGTGTATCACTAAGTCAGCGCTAGCTATTGAAAAGTTTGTTGCCTAAGTCTTTTGTTTGTGTCTAGGCAAACTCTTTGCGCTCTGCTGCGAGCAGCTAATCAAATAAATTATAACCCACCGCCAATTCGCACACATAAATCATCAAAATCACCACGCACAAATAGAAAGCAAAGCAAGTTCCCTTGCTCCTTCTCTCTTCGTATCGCTTTCTCGCTCGCTCGTTCGCTCGGTCGCCTTTTGGTGAGTTTTTTGTCGCGAAAAGCAAAGAAATGCGTGCTTCAGCATTGAATGTCAATGAACTTGTGGCTTAGCTTACGGCTTAGAGCATTCTTTTGGCCAATTTACAAAGCCCCGGTTCAGCCGTCCCTCTTTCTTTAGCTCTCTCCTTCGCTCTCTCTCTCTCTCGTTCCTCACAAATCGATAGCCATCAAAGCATTTTTACAGCTAATGCGGCTATTTTTATTCATTACGTTTTTGGCTTTCTTTCATTGATTCAAAGTCGAGTCTTTAGCTCTTTTCATTCGTCTGTGTCATTCACTCACCGGTTGCCGAAATCAACTTGTGATTTAGTGAGTGAAAGATCGACACAAAATAGAATAAATAAAAGTGCTACTTATTCTGGTATTTTCTTCTTTAATGCTTTGAAAGAGTATCTCGAAGTCGTGCTGCCGACTGTAAAAAATTCTTTACTTGCTCTTTATTGCGTCCGCGGCCTATCATTACACTATCTGCCGCGAAGCGAAATGTTTTTCGTTTTCTCGTGTTCAAACAGCCATCAAATCCAGCTGCTAGCAGCTGTTGGCTATAGTTTTGTCGGAGCTGCCAAAAAATTATTTGCTCAACATCAAATCAAGTTGATGGTTTTCGGAGGTCTCTTTCGTCTCAGGTTCTGATTCTTTTACTTGCTTCTTTCTTTTTCGTTTAACAGTCGGTTGTTAAAATTAATAAATCTGTCTTGTGGCTTAAGCGCAGGGAACTTAGAACTCGCTGGGCCGTAATTTTCATTTATGGCTCATTTGCATGGCCAGCAGAGAAGTACCGTTAGGTCATGAAAGATATTCGGTAGGGTTGCATCATTAGTCTGTATGGTATTCATACGAATCAGTGATCATTTCGTTTCAAAAAACCTTTGGCTGAGCTGAGCTCATTTCTCATTTGCGTTTATTTCTTTTCAACTTGATCTTGTGTTCTTTAGTATTTGTATAAAAATTTGTATCATAATGAGGTGGCAGCTCGTAAATTTGTCAGGAAGACTTTGCTGCATTGTGTGAACAAGGTTCTGGACAAACTCATAAATTAATTATTGTTCATGTGCTAACTGACAATGCCACTAAGATCCAATCCTATTCTTATTAATGACAGTCCAACTGAACTCGGTTCGCCTTTTAACCCGGCCACACCTTGGTATTAATGATTAGCTTAGAATACGTATATTATTAGCCGATACTTACTGTACTCGAGAGTAGTAGCACTATCCACGTGACTAGTGGCAAAAATATTTTCATTTTTGCTGAAACGAAAAGAAAAAATCAGAAATCACATTAAAAACACAATTAAAATCAAGTTAAGTTGGCGAGTACACAATAATGTCGTAGACCGGGGAAGTAGCCCATTAAAAGTAGCTACAAAAGTGCTTGAGAAATGTAATGCGATTTCCTGCTTAAGACGCGAAACGAAAACAAATACAAATACGCGCGTAATTAACTTAAAAATTTCAAACACGCACCTCAAGAGCTCTGCAAAAATTGGCCTGGTCATCGGAGACAGGTGCCAAAAACAAAAGAAATGTAAAGAGAGTCGGAGTCGAAGGGAGGGGGCGATGTCTAAGAGATACAAGTGGCAAACCGGGTAAATGACACTTGAAATTTATGCGCAGCGCAAACATGGCCAGTGTCTCCGTTTGTTTGTTTTTTATCTTTCGAGCCTTTTTTTCCTCTGAAAAATTCATACAACGGCACTGCAAACACCCGAGCGAAGACCCAACACGCAGACCAGCATAAAAATTACACCTCCGGCGAAAATGACAAAAAACTCAAAAGAGTGAGAGAGACGAGCGAGAAGTGTATCCAGCCATAATCATAATAATGCTAGAGAAATATATGTTTGTGAACTGGCCACAAGGCATTGTTTGTACGCTGTTTGTTTTCTCACGCATTTATTTTCCACTTTCAGTTTTCAGTTTTCAGTTGCTAGTTGTTAGTTTTTCTTTTCAATTGCTGCTTCGTCTCTCATTTTCATGAGGTTTTGGTAGCCGTTAAATGGGCCCCTTAATTGGTAGAATGCCCATAACGTAATACCAATTGCCGTTGTTGCCTTGCCAGCGGAAAATGTAATAATTTTGTGTGAAAATTGATAGGATCTTTATATACATATATATACATATGGATAGCATGGCATGGCATGGTTGGGACTAGGTGGTCATATAATTATGACATAATCAACAGCTGCTGCCGGAAGTGTCGAAGCCAAGCTGAACCTCGACACAAAGCCATTAAGACGTAGCTAGAATTTCGATGAAGGGATACAGTGTCCAGTATCCAGTATCTATGCTTAGCCAAGGCTCGCTGGGCGTGTTAACAAACAACTTTCTTAACTCGAGCGGAGACTGAAGCGCAGCGTGTTGCGCATATGTTAAAATGTTTGCCATTATCTGCGAATGTTTCTGCAAAAACACATATAAATTGCACCGCGGGCCAACAATAAAACCTTCAACGGGCCAAGGAGCTCTGCCCCATGAAGACCTTGCTGAGCACGGCCCTAGACCTGGGCTGGGCCAGTCTACGATTTATCTATTTCGGTTTATCAGCTAATAAACGCTTAAATAAAATACACACTCTAAGCTAAATTACATGCGCTTTGCACGATTGCCAGCCAAAGGAAATGCAATTGTGGCAGCTGCAACTAGAATATACCCTACAAGCGAAATTAATGCCCAATTATTGAAAGGAGTTTTCTATGTTTGCGGTTGTTGCCTGGCTGTAATAAAGCCCAATAGAATTGTATCAGTTTCAATCCAGAGACGAAGGGGAAGTTGCAGGGTATTTATTGAGCAGCATTTTATAGCCAATGCTGTGACTTCTAACGACATTTAAAGTGATCTAGGCTGCAAACTGCAACTGAGACTAGACGCTGACTGCAACTTGGAGTGAGACTGAGACTCAGACTGGAGCTGAAGGCCATCGCCTTTTTGGCTAATCTTGTTGGCTGGCTTATGGCCCTTGGCCGGCTTTGTGTGTTGGGCATGATCACTTAATTAAAGCAGAAGGCAGGGAAATGCTTTACGTGTAGCATTTCTCGATCTGCGAGTTAGTTGGCGAATAATTTCCAAGTGATGCCCGATAAATTTATATGGCTGCGAAATGAGCGTAATTTGGTTGGCAACTTTGGGATTGGCCTGGGTCGCGACTTAGAATTGGATTGGTCGGTCGGTGGATCGGGCTTGGAATCGCTGTGAGGATTAGTTGGCTACCTTCCGGCTGACAAGCTGATAAATGTGCGTGATAAATGTGAATGGTTGTTGTTCATGATTCTTGGCTGCTTTTTGCGTTTGCTTCGCCTTGTTTGCTGTGCTCGTTCGTTAATGCTGATTGAAGATCTAACAAAGTGCTATGAACACTGAAGATTGTGGCGCAAACAAGGCCCAAGAACGAAGCTAGCTGTGCACCCCGATTACAGTTTTGTAACTCTACTCTACAAAACATTTAAACAATTCAACGATTCGATGTTTACCACTTGCTTTTTGTTGTCTTTTCGCAGCGTTTTATTAAGCTCATTTTGCTTGTAGTTCGTTCATCATTTAACGGCATTTTCATTTGTTTATTTGAGACCCAAATCAAAATATTTTCATACAATGTCAAACAGATTGCCGCACGAAGGCCGCCACTTGAGCCACTTGAGCAGCTGTCTCTCTTCTCTTCTCATCTCATCGCGTCGCTTAATAAATAAACACCGTTGTTTTTCTTGAGGCTCGGACATATGTCTAACCTGATCTCAGCTACCCGTTGACTGCCCCACCCCCCTTGAGAGTTGCGCTCTCAGAGACTCAGAGGTTGCTGACGACGATGATCTCATCTTGTATTAACCTGTCTAGCCACTAAATCAAAGCCAAAGAAGCGAATGACACATTTTTGCTCAGCCAAAAACACACACACACTCACTCCACTCTATAATATATCACACACATGCACACACGCACACACACAATCGCAGAGCAACATCAGGTTGCTGAGCGCATCTTTATTAAAAATAAACGCTGATAGCTTAAAAATTATTTGGAATTTTTGAAGGCAAGCACATTTTTGTGCAGTTTGCGAGAATGCCTCGATAAGTGAATGAGCACACACCCAAAACACATTCAATTGCTGAGGCGGATGCAAATTCAACAGTAGTCGTCACATTTTGTAGTTATAGTTGAGCGGCTTTTGTTGTTTTAACATTTTGCAGCCGCTTGTCACGACATGTCGTTTTTTATGTACAATAATTGAAATAATTTCTGATCGTTTTTGATTGATTTCGTAAATTGTTTGGCGCGGCGGCCCAGTTTCAAATTTGCCCTCATAAATCTCGCTCGACATGGCCATCGATCAGCAAGAGAGCGAGGCGTGCCACGCCCACTTCTGGCTGCTTGTGCAATTAATTATGCTTTTTCAATGTCAAACTTTCTGGCTAAGGATGCTCGTAAATCTTTGGGGCGTCTTATTTGCAACAAGGTGCAGCTTCTGCTGCTTGCCACCGACTTTGTCTAATTGCAGCCGCTTGTCGGCCGCGAAGGTCACTGACTGCAGACGGCAGACAGCAGACAGCAGACAGTCGACTGACTTCGTTGTCTTATTGCCGTCGTTATTGCCGCCGGGCTGTCTCCCCAATAAGCTGCGGGTTGTAGCTCATTGCTTCATTGGAATCATCGTGTCTGTCACCTGCCCGCATGTCCCCAACTGCAGACTGCAAGTTGCAACTACTGCGAGTCAACAGCAACAACTGGCAACCAGTTCATATGAAAATGCATAATCAATCACACAAAACGACAACAAAACCAAGCGAGTGCAAGAGAAAACTCGGCGGTTGCACAACGAATGTTGCATGCACTAAATGCTTAACACACTCAACACCTTGTTGCTTGTTGCCTGCCCGCTTTGGCATTTGACGAGTGAATGTGGCAGTAGTTGTATCACAAAATATATACTGCGTTTCCCAGCTTTTAAGTTGCGCGATAAATATGATTATTATCTCGCGTTTATCCGGCTTTGGCCGTCTCAATTTTCCAATTGCAAAATATAATTGTTAATCGATGCTAATTGGATTTTAATAATTTTATAACACACTTTATTTTTAAAATATTCAAAAAAAGTCACTCGTGAATTTGTATTTTAAAAGAAAGAGGTCTTAAACCTGTTCTGCTTAAACAAAAAAATATTAATATTTATGGGGATGAAGAACTATTTTTTCATAAATTAAGAATGCAGAATTCATTGTCTTACTGCCTTACATAGTCTAATGCTTAGCTTATGCTCTAGCTAATGTGCTCGGTCAAGTTGCTGTAAGGGTTGCAGATAAAATTGCCCATTGTGCATTCCGACGCCCCTTGGCGTATCATTTGCGCATCTTCATCGTGAACGTCGGCGACGATGACGCCGATGACGACGACGACAATTCGCACGGCTTATAAATGTCAGGGTGCGGGTTCGAGTGATCTGTGATCAGCGCTCAGTGCTCAGTGTGATCAGCGATCGGTGACCGGTTAAAGTCGCTGGTAGCTTGCTTTATGGCATTACATTGGAGTCGACAGTCGATAGGCTACAACGAGTTGTTAACATTTCGTGTTAAGTTGCCGCTCATTAAAAGCTCATAAATCAGTGCAGCAACAGCAACAGCAACAGCGACAGCAGCGGCAACAGCAACAATAATTGCCGTTGCGAGGGCAGTGTCAAAATAAGGAACCAACGTTAAAAGTCAGCGGAAATGGCCACCTGGTGGCTGGAGCAGCAACAGTGGCAAAAGCCGTTGCCGGTACCGCTGCTATTTGTTGCACGTTGCACGCTGTACGCTGAATGCTGAATGCCGCTGCAGTTTCCGCATTGGCAATATTGACATCTGCTTGGGCATTTGATTAATGATAAATGCGGCGTGCATCCGCCGCTATGACATTTAGCTGAGAACAGCAAAGAAACTGTTCGTGTGATCCCAGCAGAAGATGTAGAGGAAGAGGCGGAATGGGAATGAGATGGGCAAGGGGAAGGGGAAGGAGGAGCAGGAGAGGAAGGTGCCCAGAAGAGCCATTAGGCAGAAGTGTAGTTGAGTTGGCCGCACCGGAATCGGTCGGGCGCACAATTTAAAGCACAACTAACGCAGTTAGACAAGAAACCACTTTCAAGAGCTGCTGGTGCTGCCGTTGAGGCTAACAATCTGGCTAACTTGGTTAACTTGGCTAACAGGGAAAACGGCTTTCAACTCGTTTCGTTTGGCTGCGGTTAGCAGCAGCAGCAGCAGCCGCAGCCGCAGCCACAGCAGCAGTGAATTGCCGTGGGTGCAGCCGTTGCGGTGCGCCGTTGCATGTTGCATGCTGCAAGTACGTTCAACTTTTCAAGTTAACAGTTAGATTTTGAAATAGCCAACAGCTACAACAGCAACAGCAACAGAAACACAGCATACCAGTTTTACCACTAGTCTAGGCCCCTGAGAACGCACAGCTTCAACTGCAACTCCAAGTGCAACCGAATGCTCGATAGATTTTATTGCTGCGGCTTAGGCTGTGGCGGCTCGGCTGAGATCAAGATGCGCCAATCGACGGAAGGCAATTGCAGTCGAGCGTTGCCGATTTGCGCGGTGCACATTAAATAAATACTTGGAACATTTTTCGTGTGTTAAAATCAAAGCAAAGCCAAGCCAGTAATGCAAATCACAGCAACGACAACAGCAACAGCAACAACAGCATCAGCAGCAGGCAGTTGGCTTTTTGTGTAACATTAACCCAAATACATAAAATTCTGGCTAACCGCAAAACGAATGACTTAGGCAGCAAACTTGACTGCAGGCTGGCCGTTCTCTCGGCATCGCAACGCAAGGATCTAATACCCTACATTTGGCCCATAATTAATCATTGCGCAGTCGCCTTCTCCTTTTTATTCAACGTCTCCGCCTGTGTAGAATTTTATTTTTCTGTTTTTTTCCATCGGTTTTTGTTGTTTTTGGGTTTATGGGTGAGCAGGAAGTCATTAGTGGGGCAAGGAATTCGTGCATGTGTTTTGCGGTCTGGCGATAAATCTTGCCAAGACTCGCCAGAGTTCTCGAAAAAGTTCAATGTCATTAGTCTGTGCATAGATGCGAACAGTTAGATGGGGGAAAAACACGCTGCTGATAAAACAAATATTCAGCCAAAAATACCAGAGAAAACTGATGAATCAGTTGACGGGAATTTAGAATAACCCAACTGGAATTTTTTTATACTCAATTCTACTGCTGCATTAAATTAGTTGCATATTATTATAGGTTCAGGCAGCTTCATAACTCTGCCTCGGGCCGAACAAGTCGTTGGGCCAATGCAATGAAGACATTACAGATGCTAAAACAATGCGAATTTGTTGTCAGCTCGCTGGCCAGACTGCGGGCAAAAGGTATGGGATTGGATTGTTGACAAGTTTTTGATAAGATTAATATGCCGCACAGCGACTTGAAGGGTTCGCGCAATGCAAAACAGTTGCTGCAGTTGTTGGTGGGAGCATTGCACGCGCAGAAGGACAGTAAAGGACAACAGCACTAGGTGGACAAGAGAAATCTGTAGCTGAGATCTCTGGACTCTAGCTTGAAACGAAAAGCTACTAAATCTCTTTATTCCCATTACAATGGAACTGCTAAACGTGTAGTCAACTTATTTGTAGTAGCCAATGTCTTGATATATTGTCTGTGGCGGAATGCGATGGGGCTGTGCTTTGTTTATGGCGTGTGTGTTGACTGTTTTGTTTATGTAGCTTCTGTTGGCTGCTGTGACTATTTGTTTCTGGTGGAGGGGGGAACTCGGGAGGGTGCCGAGATTGTGACAATCTCTTGACATAATTGAGACATTATCGACGCGTTTAATTGCCGCCTCCTCGAATGTTGGTCACACTGTGCAGCCCACTTGGGGGCAGCAGCTCTCTCCCCCTCCCCCTCGCTCTCTGCGTTTGCTGCCAATGGACCTGGCGCAATGTCAAGGTTACATGTTTAACCTTTGCGCAAAGAAGTTGCACAGTTGCACGACTGCAACGTCGTCGTCTGCGGCAAAACAATTTAAATGCAATTTTTGCTTAAATAAGAAATAAAATCTGTGTGCAACAACGACAACAACAACAACAACAACAGCAGCTTGCGGCGAACATACGTGCAGCAAGAGCAAGAGTCAAACTGCAAAAACAAATATTTGCTAATTTATCCTGTACGTGTCCTCCAACTAAGTGCACAGGTTTTAGGCCAGGCCTTAAGCCGAACCCAGGCTAAGTCACAAGGCACTGGCCATGGCCCAAAGGCAGCGCAAGCGCAGCCCAGACCCAAAGGCTCTTTTGCTCCCCTGCTCACCGCTCTCACTCTCTGCGCTGCCCGTGTGGCCGGTCGTGTTGATTGTTTGCATTGGCAACGTTCAGCGCTTCGCTGTTAAAATGCCTTTGATCTTCTGATATTTTTGCCCGTCGCCCTTCGCTCGTCGCCCGTTGCCTTCGCCTGCATCTCTCTTCAGTCGTCGATGCCAGTTCAGGTCCCAAAGTGGACACACGGCGGGCGTATTTAACTTGACTGCGCTGCGTTGCTGCGTTTCGAGACCCTTTTCAGCTGCAGCGGGCAACTTGTTAAAAAGAATGTCGACTGCAGTCAGCGACGCATGTTTCTCTCTCTCTCTCACTCTGCCTCTTGCGAGGCGGAGGAGACAGCTCCTCAGTCTCAGCCGCTGTCAGAGTCAAGGGAGCACTTGGTTTTCGCTTTCATTGCTGCGCATGACGAGCTTGTTTTTGTTGTTGCTGCTGCCGTGGCTTTCAATATTTAACCCAGAAATTAGCTGGCCAGCAAAGTGCCTCGCCCGCTCGCTTAATGCCTTGCCAATGAGTGGCCAAAGGTGTTAATTAGTTTTTTTTTTGCGTTCAGTATATTTTGCTGTGTATTGTGCCGTGGCACGCTAAGCATAAATGTCAATATTTATTTATGGTTTTGTGTATTTTGCTGTAGTTTAATTGAATTTAGCTGAGCAACAGAGTTGCACTCCCCAATCAGTGTTGGGGCCCACAATGTGTCCATGGTGCGCGCCTCATAAATGTCCAATAAGCCATAAATTCGTTACCCAACAACGCAGCGCTTGAACTTTGGCCCGCTCGCTGGAACGCGGCCGCCTCCAGTGCACTTGGCGCCTTTTGGACTTTCCAATTTTCGCCCACGCCCACAACAGCGACCAGTTGAACTCGACGCCGCGAGGCGAAACTAGAGACAACGACAGGCGACGGCGACGGCGACGGCGACTCTCGTTGGCATGCTCGGTGACCGCCATATATGGCGACTGTCTTCGAGTGCTTGCAACAACTGCGCCATAAATGGCATTGGCATGGCATGCCACGGCGACGGCGACGAGGAGAAGGTTGGGCCAGAGAAGGCGGCAATAGAAAGGCACTTGGCTGTGGGCAAGTTCGTTGCCTAAGTCTTTTGTTTGGCTGCCACCCAAAAAGGAAATAATTGCAAAGTGTCGCCGTTGATGATGACTAATTGCTGTCTGCGAATCAATCAAACATAACGGAAACTTATTTGAATACAGCGACAGCACACGCAAAGTGGCAAAGCGGCAGAGTGAAGAGCGGCGGGGAGAGAGAGAGAGGCAAGCACTCACACTCGACTTGAATTTATATGATTTTTACGTAGTTTATCCGGCGGAAGTAAATGATTGTTGTTGCTGTTGCTGTTGCTGCTTGTGGTGCGTGGTTCTTGCCACTGCTTCTGCTGTTGCTGCCACTTCTTGAGCCAAGTTTATTTGTGTTGTAAATTGCAAATGCGCGCGAGAGAAGCCCCCAAGCGTTAAGTCAGCATGAACAGCGAAGGCGGCAACGGAGACGCAACGCTTGCCTCCTACTTCAATAAATAACAACAATAAAAGCAACAACAACAAAAGCAACAACTTGTACATATACTTGGGCATTAGTTGCTGCCTGTTATTGTTGCTGTTGCTGTTTGCTGTTGCCTGAGCAATGCGTACGTGCCCGGACCCGGCGTCGCCATCGACAGCCGCCTCTTTGGTCGCTCTTTTGGTCGTTGGCGACGCATTGAAAAAGAGTTTTATGCAATTGCCTGCTGCCAGTTGCCAGTTGCCAGTTGCCGTCGTCGATGTTGTTGTTGCCTGATGTATTGTATAATAGTAGCAAACTGTCTTTGTGTTTGTGTGCGTGGTATGTGCTCTGCATAATTTTATGATACGCCTGCAGCAGTGTCGCCGTTTGCGACCATGTTATGAAAAGAGTGACCATTTTCAATTCCCAATTCCAATTCCAATTCCATGCCCAATCACCTCTGCATGTCTTGTCCGTTTGTCTGTCCGCGTGGCCGACTATGACTTTGTGTGCCTTTTTGATGCATTGATTGAATTGAACGTAATACAATTTGGCTGCTCTTGGCCAAGGGCCAGACATGAGTCAGTTGACCAGCTCGGCCATAGAAGAAGAAGAAAAAGACGCTGCCGATTATGTGACTAGCATGAAGAAAATATCAAGCATAAAGAACAAAAGCTTGTACTTTGCAGGGCAGCAAATGCCACTTGAACTGACATTTGCATACTTGTTTACCACGATGCAGATTAAATGTGCTCAAGACTAGAAAACTCTATTAATTTGAATAAAATTTCGTAGAACGATATACCCTTTAAATTCTGCGCTCTTTACATGAACGTTTTGTCGAGTTTAGTGACGCATGTTTTGTGGTTTTAAACGCGACTAATTGGTGTCAGCGTCTACACAAAAAGAAAAAAACAAAACACAAGAAATAAAGCTGAACAAGACCTGAACTTTAGCTGTGACATCTCTGGCTTTGGTCAGCGAGATGCCAACAACTTTTGGTTTTGTAAAGTTGTCATAGCCGTGGAAGACCTTGAAACTGCTGCTAACTACAAAATAAAAAAGCCCCTAAAACAACTACAAGCAATTTAAATATACAAAAATAACTTTGGAGCAAAGTTGTGGACAGGAACAAGGAGATGCTTGTAAAAATGCAAATCAATAAGCAAAGGTCCAGTTTGTGCTTGCAATAAAATAAATGTAAAATCGACCATTAAAAAGGCGAACCACGACAAGTCTTTTATTTTTTTCTTGTCACATAGTTCTTGTTGCTTTTGCTGTTGGTTATTTTTTGTCGCGCGCCAGCAGCTGGGGTTGGCTTTCAATTTGAGTTTAGTTGGTTCGCGGCGGCGCGAGGTGTTAATTATCGCTAAAAGTCAATGGCAGACAATCGGCTGAAAATCTGCACACGATGAACGTTTTGCCAATTGGCTCCCGCTGTTGCTGTTGCTGCCGCTGTCACTGTCGCCATATAGATAGCCGGCTGCCTTCACTTTGCATCCAAAGTCCCCAGAGAATAGACTCGACAACAGCAAGAAGTCGGAGTCTGAGACAGAGACTGAGACTGAGACTGAGACTGCGGCCAGTTGCGAAGTTCGACAGCTGTACAAGTGCCGGGGCAGGATAATTAATATGAAAATATGTGGAGAACACAAATGTTTTGCTGTTTCTAGCCTATTTTTAGCGTTTGCCATTTTTAATGAGCTGCCTCCAGAAGAGGGCAGAGAAAAGTGCAGACGAGTTGCAGCCGGGCCACCCAAGCATCCTAATTATGCGCTTATTTCTTTATGAATTATTGAAATGAGCAAAGTGGAGCGACAGACTGAAGCATTAATTGCTTTATAATGTGCAGTGGTGGGATGAGAGAGCGGGCGAGAGCGAGAGCGAGCGAGGAACTCATATTTCTATATAATTTATTGTAATGCACTTTTGGGGCGTGTTTCATTTCTCGCTTTAAAATGGCATAAATTTCCAAGCCCTTCCCTTGCCACGCCAACAATTTATTCGCAACAGAGTTCGAGACCTCCTCGGATGCTGCATGTTGGCCATGCACCTTGGCCAGGCCAGGCCAGGCCAATTTACTTTTCATTGAGCTGAAATACGCAAAAAACAGAAAAACAAAAACACGAACTGAAGCTGCAGCTGAAACTGAAACTGAACTGTGAGCTGTGAGCTGTGTTCATTACATGTTGTTATTTGTGTTGTCTGTCGGAACATTATTGCTCTTGTTCGCTCTTTTGCTCGCCAATTAGCCAGGCCAACTGCCTGCCAACGAAAGACTCGGGCAACAAACTCACTTCTGTGCACTCGAAGCATCATATTTGTACCTTTTGCATTTCTGAAGATTCTAAGCATCAATGAAAAAGTTAAATATGTATAAATGTCTAGTTATATACCAGCAAATACTCTGCAGAAGATTATAATTTTAATCGGTTTGCTGGAGAAATACCAAAAACATTATAGTTTCTATTTGACCATCAACTAACAAGTAGTCTGTCGAAAATTAATTTTAATTCTCCTGCGTGAGAAAAACTAAGAAAATCATTGTCTTGACTTAGTCAGCAGACAACAGACAAAGCCACTTTAGGTCACCGTCTAAGTACAGCAGCGTGATGAGCCTCATCACAGCTCAGGGACACATCAATCACATTACAAAAAGGGCGTTAACAAAGTGAGGAAGTGACTTGTTCCTTTTTTATTGCCTGCTGTGGCCACTCGACGTCTTGGGGGCGACCCAACCCTCTTCAATTAGCTTTCAAAATCAATCAGCACAACATTCTGCTTGTAAGAGCTTTTAATTACAAAAGTATCTCTCTATTGTGTGGGTCGAATGAGTGACTATTTGTGAGTGCGCGAGTGTATTGAAGGCTGTTCAACTGCCCACGCCCCCAAGATACGCCTCCGTTAGAATCGCGCTTTTGATATTCATATGCAAATCGGGTTTTTCTGCTCTTTAGCTTGAGCTCAGCTTATTGGTAATAAGCCAATTGGCGTGGCGTGGCGTTGGCCACAATGCTTTTTAATCAAGCCACAATCTGAGCCAGCAAGCTAGCTAGCCAGCAACATCTCAGCAGTCAAGCCGAGCTGTTAAAAACCTACGCAAGGCCTAAGGCCAAATATTGTGTGGTACGCTGTGTGTATTTGTTGTCGCTGTGTGTATGAGACACACAAATTGTCGCCAATGTTGCGAGTGCTGCGACGGCAGTTGTTGACCTTCGCCAACTTGTGAGTCATAACTTTTGTGCGTAACTGTTGCAACTCAAGCCGGACCTAAGTTCAAGCACAACAACACGAAGATTAATGATGAAATCTCAATCAATTCGAGTTTGAATCAAACAAACCTAAATCGAAGTGAACTCTACAATTGTCTGCAACATAAATCAATCGAGCATGATATTTAAATCTGGAGATAACTTCTAGTCTACGGTTAGCTACGGTAAATGTTAGACAATAATTTATGATATAATTTCTCTAGAAGAAGCGGGCAGAAATTTCTTTGAAAATTAAGATAATTGCCGAGAATTAAGTACAACCTGTTTGCGGCATGATATATCTTATCGGGTGTAAAGCGGCAGCTTTAATTGCAGTTCATCAGAACTTTCAGTTCTCACACTGTCGGCCAACTGTCATCAGTTGGGTAGAGTTGTCGTTGCCGTCGGTTGCCGTCGTTGCTGCCCCTCCCCAAATGACACGAGCGAGACTACCGCAAATGGCTGTCAGAGCTCATTAAAGCGCAGTCGGATCAATTAGCAGAAGCGTCAACTGTTGTTGTCTGATATCATTTACAGCTGCAGCTACTGCTATAACTATGGATACTTTTCGAGGCTAGGCAGTGGCCAAAGGCTAGACTCAGAAGCTCCCGGGCCAAGTGCAGTTGCAGATTCGATTAGGCCGAATGACTGCAGGGTAAATGTAATTTAATAATTGCGGTTTACTGGCGCTGTCAGTCGCCTAGACTCGAGGCAACGTCGAGTCAGGTCTCTGTGATGCCAGCTTGATTAGCATGTGCGGTTTTGCAATTTACTGCCAGCTCACAGGATATGACGACGGCGACGGCGACGGCGACAGGATGCAATGAGTCCACTGCGGTGGCAACTTCAAACGGCAGCGTAATTGAATTTTAAATTGCTGACACATACAACGCATGCGACGCAGACACCGCGCTCTGCCTAGATTAATTTAAATGAAGTTATTAGCCAGCTGCCTAGTCACTCGATTGCAATTGACAGGCGCTAACAAAAGACTGCAGTAGCGAACTTGCAGCTGAATTTCGCCTGGTTTTCGTTACGTTTCGATTGGTTGCATTTGAAAGTTAAATACGATCGCTGTTAATTGGGCACCAATCTTAACTGTGTCTGGACGGGTTTTTGCTGCTTTTGGCTTTATTTGGATTTATTCGGCTTTGCTGTTCGGCAGTTGCTGCGAAAATTGCTGCAAATTGCAATTTAAAAGGTTCCGTGTCGGCCGTCGCACGATGCCTGCTGCAGTTGCCATTGTTGTGGCAGCTAATATGAGTCATAAATCTAAAGGCTTGTTGTGGATTATCTTAACGTGAATTATGCTCGAATAAACGGCATTACGGCATTAAGGCTAGTTATATGCAGGCGTCGACATCGTCGTCGTCTCGTGTCTCAGGGTCTGTTCACGTTGTCTGTGCTTTTTCTGTGTTTTGTCTCGAGCACAAAACACAAACTGGGCTGGGCCAAAGTCGTCTGGTTACTTTTGCATTTGGTTCACAGTTTCACAGTTCAATTTTTTTTGAATTCAGTTTCAGTTTCAATTTCATTGCATGATTTTGCATAAAACAAAACTTCTGTCTGTCTGCTCCATCTGTCCTTTAGTCCACTTGCAGCCGTTGTTTTATTGCCAGCATTTTTTCGTTTTGAGCCTGTACAGCAACAGGCAGTCTTAATTTTTGGCAATTCCTTTTCAGTCATGACATCATTTCGGAGTCTGCAGACCCTACACAGCACAGCATAAAACAAAAAACAAAAAACCAGGAAAACTGAAACTGGTCTCTGGTTTTACTTTCGCTTTTGTTGTGTTTCTTTTTTTCGCCGAATATTTGGGCTCTTTTTTTCTGAGTGCTGCTGCAGATCTGCTGATGCTCGTCGTTTGTATGCTATACGCTGTCTGCTTGCGGTCCGCGGTGGCTGACAGCTCGCTGAAAGCCATAAGAGTTTTTGGCTCTTACATTTGTTTTTTTGGGGGACTCTTAAAGCACTCTTAAAAGGCATTGAAAACGAAACCATGTTCTGGTGAAAGTAGGTTGCTCTCCTCATGTCCACGAAAAGCGAAACGAAACGAAACGAAACTAAAACGCATAAACAAGTGCAAGTCAGCCAGGGATCACGTCAAGAGTCTTGACTCGTCTCGTCTCGTCTCGTCTGATCTCTTCTCATTGCTGGGACGATTGTGTCATGTTGGAGCCCACGCAAAATCTTCTAGCAATCAGCACAACGCCCACGATTGCATGCCAATTTGGCCAAAACTACTCGTAACAGCCGACGACAGCCTTGGCTGACTGTGACTCTGACTTCGACTCTGACTAATGACGACTGCGATGATGCTGATGGTGATGCGACTCCAACTGCGGCTGTTAGAAACTGTGGCATGACGACCGGCACAATGATCTGCTTGTGGGCGCACACACTTTGACTTTTTTGGCTGCACAACAAACACACAGACACCACACACCGCACAGAATTTATGTGAATTCTCTGCCGTAAAAGAAGCCCGTGCAAAACTCAACTCAAAGCGAAACTACAAAAATTGATTTGGTTTTTGTGCAAAAAATCATTTGAATTCTGCGGCTGCTGCGGTTCTTTGTATTTGCGGTGTGTTTGTGTGATGAGAATGGCCTTGAGTCGCAGCATCGCGAAGGTTCAACAGACTGTGTGGGGTGCAAGCTAAAACAAGTTGATTTTGACCAAAGCGATTGACGTTTGAATCAGCTTTAGATTAGAACATTTTGAGTTGGGTTCATGTGGTCTTTTTTCCACTGGTATTTAATCTTATACATTAAAATGGATAATCCAGTAAATTTTATTTCTGATGAATTTATGAGTTATGAAGAATATTGCGTTAGTCATCAATACCTTTAAAGGAGATCACAAGATAAGGTAGTAGCTGGCAAGTTGCAACTTGTAGCCATAATTCAAAGTTGACTAAATAACAAATTGACATTGTCGGTTTTTGGCAATTGAATTAGCCCATTTGCGAGATCTCTAAATCAAGCTCATCGAAATGGTAAGCTTATGCATTGATTTCATTTCAACTTTCTGTTGGACGACATTCACACGCTCCAACTTGTTGCTGACCCAAAAAGTTCGTTGCCTAAGTCTTTCGTTTATGAGCCAAGAAAGTTAGTTTGCTTATTGCAGAATTGCATGGCAAGTTTGTTTTTTGGCTCATTTAATTGCTGCAATTCGAAATGCGAAGCGAAGCAACCCACGCAGTGCGGGCCAACGGAGGAAGATCTCATAATTTATGGTCTTTAATATTGTAATTTCTTTGGTGCGTTTCGGGGCTGCTTTGAGCCCAGGCGTTCGTTCGTTCAGCTCGCACGCAAAACAATAAAACATGGAGTGAAAGTTTTGCACCTTCGCAACAACAGCAACAATTTAAACAGCTGAAGACACAACAATAATAACACGAGGGGCAAAAACAAAGCGAGTCAGTCAGTTTGTCAGACAGTTGGTTAGTTGGCTGGCTGCTTGGCTGCTTGGCTGCATCTTCCCGCCATCGGCCAGAGCTGAGCCACGAATTTGTGAAAATAACAACTCCAACAGCAGCACAGCAGCAGCAGTAATAACAATGAACAATTTTTACAAATGACTAGCAGCTAGTCCGAACTGGCGCTGACTGACAAATGAGCTCGGATTGCAGCAGCAAAGCAAAATAAAACGACAACAAAAGGGGAAAGACCAAAGACACCACACAACACAAGTTCCATCAATAAAGTTTTGGCCAAAAGTCGTGGGTACTAAAAATTTCGCCAATGTGCGTCTTAGTTTTTTTGTTTTAGTTTTTGTCTTTTTGGCCACAACACTCGAGTCTTCAATCGGCAGTCAGCAGCTCGTCGAGACGACAATCCACAGATCCACATTAAACAATGCCGCACCACTCACTCACACGCTCGGTCGTTGGATGGCTGTTGCGACCTCTGAGCGCTAAGCTTCGCCTTCGGTCACTTGTTAAATTGTTTTTGTTTCACAAATTTACTTGGCAAATGTTTGGAATTTCTTTTTTCTATTTTCGTTCGGGGATCCGCTCGCAAAGTGTGTCAAGCGAGCATTTCGAGCAATTATTTGTCATATTTTCCCATTTGCAAGCGGCCAAAGAAAATAAACAACATTAGTGACAAGGCATCAACACAATCATCTCATCTACAACTCGATCTTTCCTCACTCTTTCCCTCTTCAGCATCATCCATCTCCTCTATTCCATTGCCAACCTCATCTTCAACTTGGCCTCACAATTACTTTGACCAGGCAGATTTTTGCACAAATGAAAGTGAAACGATTGTTTGTCTTTCGCCTTAGCGTTTGGTTATTTTTTTCCAAGCTTGAAATCGACCGCCTGTCATGTAAACGGTTTTTTTTTAGAGTGACCTCACAGTTACTTATCTAGAAATAATTAGTCGGATTTTACATGGAAATGTGTCAGATTTACAGTTTTCTGAAAGCTGTAAATTTAAGTTTTTAATTATTGTCCGTCTCCTAAGTTATAGGATTTAATATATTTTGCTTTATCAATTTTAAAATATTTCCAAGAAAAAACAATATAGTTTTCTAATATTTTTTAAAATTCTACATTTGAAATTCTTTTAAAAATCGCTATTTCTCAGCACATATATTTCTCAGATATTTAAGAAGATTCTGCAACTATTAATTCATTCGTTCAGGAAGTAACACTCTCCCATATCTCCTTAAAATAAATTTAATTTTGATTTTTCTTAAGCTACACTTAATATTTATACCAAAAATATAATGAAAAACATTTGCTCACCATTTTATTCATGAAAATTCGGTGAAAATCAGTTCATACTGCCAACAGCTGCCAACGAGAAACAACGCCAGCAAATATTTAGATTTTGAGCTGCCAAAAGCTTTTGAACACACTCACACACACAGCGTTGATGGCCAGAGACACACACTCAGTGAAACACACACACACACGCACACTGAGCTGTGCAGACTCGACACTTGATATTTTGTTAAAATTTAACAAATTTTTGTTGACGCTTTTCTTGGAACACTTTTGGGGCTTTTTGGCTGATTCGCGCGTCGCGTTGCGTTGCGTTTTGGTTTTGGTTTTGGGTTTTTCTTTTAAAAATTTTCACAGGTAAAATTTGAAAACAATTTGTTGTCAAGTTGTACGGCACACACACGAAAAACTTTCACTGTGGATGATGATTTGAAGGAAAAACAAATATTTCTCAATATATTTCAAATATTTGTTGCTCCCAGTTTGCAGCTGGCTGAGCTTCGCACACTGTTCAGCCAAAGAGTTGAGACTGCGACAGAGACTGTTACTGAAACTGATTCTGAGACTGAAACTAAGAGAGAACCGCACCGCACGCGCGCTAAAAACGAACTGAAAACTCAATACGAAGTCGCCTTTGGCTCGAGCTCAAACTCAAATTCAAACTCAAGCTGAAGCCCGACTTCGACGCCGATGTCGATGCCGATGCCGAAGAGTCAAAGTGGAGACTTGAGACTTGCTGTTCGTATTCGTGTTGGTGTTTGCTTGTTGTTCGTTCGTACATTCGTTCGATCGTTTGTTCGTTGCTGTTGTCGGTTGTTGTTTGGTTGTTAGGCAACTTTGCTGCCCACACGCTGCGCTGTTGCTGCTACGGCGACGTCGCTGCCGACGCTGCGCTGGCTCTGCATGGTCCATTTTTGGCTTGGACCGCTCAGCGGCAAAAAGGCAAAAAAGAATAAATAATACAACTAAAAAGACCAGAAAAAAACCAGGCAATATTTTTTCTTCGTCTTTCTGCTGTATGGACGCCTTTGCAGAAAATATTTTTCTTAGCTTTGGCTTTGATATTTGCTGCTTGCTGCTCGCTGCTCGCTGCTCACTACTTGCTGTGCGCCACTCGCTGCCAGCACCTTGCCCCTTTCGTCTTGCAGTTGCCCGTTGCCAGTTGCTTTGACTCTTTGATTGACGTAATTTTTGCGCTTGATATTCACTTGAATTTCTTGTATTTCCACATTTAACTGTTTTGGTGTCAGGCGCACATTACACGCCCACAACACCCACACACTCATACACTCACACAAATACACATCGATGGCTGTCGTGGGCGTTTTAAACATTTTATTTTTACACATGTTTCATAAAGTTTCTCAAGCCTTTTGCTTAACTTTCGCTGCTGCGCCGGCTTCAAGTGTTGTGCCCCCTTTGAGTGCAAGTGTGTGTGTGAGTGTGTGTGTGTGGGCATATAAACCCATATTGGCATTAGCTTTGACTCATTCGGTTTGCTGGCTGGCTATGCTAATTACCCCCTTAAACTTTGCTCTTTAAGCTGGTTTTCTTGCGAGACGAATACAAATGACTTAGGCAACGAACTAGCCTGACCTTGTGTGTGGGTGTCAAACGATTTGAGGCTGCACAGCTCATCACAGCTCGGCTGTTGCAAAGGTCGCCACGTCCGGTCACTGATGCAAGACTTTATCAATGCGACTTGCATCTGGTTCACTCTTCCCCTCTTCATCAGCTGCTTATCATCATTTCTGTCTTCGTCTTTTTTTTTAATAAAGTAATTTCCGCTTGTACCCCCAAAAACTCACTGAGTCTTTTTTGCTGTCTGCAAAACCATCTTACGGTAATTTCAACTTCGCTCTCTCCCTCATTTTTGGCAACGCAATTACTTCTTGCTGCAAATGAAGTATGAAACAGCTTTAAAGCAAAACGTGAGCTTCATACTAAGTACCTGACTTATCTGTGTTTGTGTGTTTGTGTGCGTTTAACCAGCATAATTAAAAATTCAGGCGAAAAGCGAGACGAACGCATGTTGAGGGCGTTTAATTAGCCAGCGAATTGCGAATGAAAGGCTTACATGCCGTGTTTTATGCTGCTTTAAAAGCCACAAAATAACGGTGGTCTTAATTGAGAGTAAACGGTGCTTTACACACATATATAATTGCAGTTAAGTCTATATAAAGTGAAAAAAATCAAAAAGATACAAAGTATTAACTAGAAACTTCCTTTTAATAATTATATCAGTTGAATTATGAAAATGCTGCATGCAGCCTTATGTCAATTGATCGAGCGCAGCAATTATTTTCCATTCTATCATAATCAAGCTCTTTAAAATTGGGACTAAGGTCACATCACTTCAAATTAGCCTAAATGACATTGATCCACCTATTTTTGCACACTCGTTAGGTGTATTTTTTGCTGGCAGTGAAGCATGAAACAATTTATTTTTGTTACTAATCTTTCAAAATAAAATTGCAGTTGTTCTGCTTAATTATAAAGCGTGTCCCGTTTACTCTTTTATAATGCAATTTAAACTGATCTTGCTTCTGTTTCCTAACAATGTCATCTCTATGCTATTTTAAAATCGATTGTCTCACTTGAGTTGAGTCAACTTTCAGCTATTTAGCATCTGGCAGTCAAAAGTTGGCAACAAGTGCAGCAGCTAATTTAATACACCAAAGTAGCGTACAAAAAACCAGCGAGAGAGAAAAACCCACACGCGTCGTCACCGCCGTCGTCGTCGTCGTCCTACACTTGGCATATTTAACACATTTAATGAAAAATCAACAAAACATCAGCTTTTATGACGGGGCAGAGCAGCAGCTGCAAACAGAGATTGCTGCTCTAGAAGCAGCCTCAACAGCAACTAGCTGCAAGTCGAGTTGAGCAGCAGCAGCAGCCGCTGGCGCCAGCAGCTTGTTGGCTTTATTAAGTTGTGGCTGTTGTTGTTGTTGTTGTTGTGGCTGTTGTTGTCTGTTTTTATTAATAAGTCATATTTTTATATGCACTCTGAATAGGACGATCGGCATCGCGATGGAGCCTCAGGAGAGGCTGCCGCTCATAATTTATGTTGTCGATGTGGCAGCAACAGGAGCAGCCACAACACAGTTGGGGCAGGATGACAAAAGTTGTAGCCTGGCCACCGCAGCATTAAGTCATTCACTCGTTCACTCATTTATATTCACTGATATTCACTGAATCAACTCCGAGCTCATTCATAAATAAGCAGCAGCCGCCGCAGCAGCAGCAGCAAAAGCAAAAGCTCATTTTGATTAATTAAATGCAGCGACTGGGCGCTTTTTTAGTGCTTTAGTTGTGGCTCTTGTTGTTTTTGTTGCAGCTGTGAAAAGTGTGCCAGCAGTTGATGATGTAAGTTGTTGTTGCTGCCGTTGTGATTTTATTTTTTTATGCTCATTTACGATTTTGTTATTGCTTTATTAGCATTGCACTATGGCAAAACGCGACGCAACTTGGCGAAGTCATAGCCGTAGCCGTAGTCGTAGTCGTAGTCGTAGTCGACTATCGAGAAAGGGAGACGACGGATTACTTCAGCGAAAGTTTGTTGCCTAAGTCTTTGGCATGCACTTTGCACCTGCCACACAATACACACCGCACAATGTCACTGCTGTGCCAAAAAGCAACTCAGACGTGGCTGATGGCACCAACGATTTAAATGCGCCAAAAAAGCGCTTTAAAAACACTGCCCCAAATCGCGAAAATCAAACAATTTTCGCCAACAAATAAATCGACGCTGTCATTTGCGAAAAAAAATTCGCAAAAGTGATGGAAGCAACAAATTGGCATAACAACAACAAAGTTTATCTGAGCATTACGTAAGCAGCAAACGTTTCTAGTTTTTAGTTTTCGGTTTTCAGTCGAGTTTATTTCATTATACGTTCAGTTTTTCTATGACAAATTGCATGGCGTCAACAAATTAAATAAATACGCGCAGCAATAGAAATTGTTGTTAATTTTGACGGCATTTTGCATACAACGCACTCAACAACAACACGAACACGAACCCAACAGCTGTGCAAATGTACGAAGCTGACTTGGGGGCGTGGCGGGGAGCGAGGGGGCGGTATGGGGAGGAAAGCGAACGAACCGTTTTCACGAAAAACCTTTTGACGACGGTGCACACAACGCGACGTGCCGGCTGAGACTGAGACTGGGCTGAGAGCGCAGCTCTCTGATAGATGCAGCTAAGCAGCGTTTTAGCCAGGTTAAAAGCAAACAGCCAAACAGCTGACGGCAACAGTTGCCCCCTCTCTCTCTCTCTCTCTCCCTCTCTCTCCCTCTCTCTGTCTTTGTCTGTCTAATGCGCTAACAACGAAAAGGAAAACTAGTTTCGTTTAAATGTCTTCGGGCCACATTTGAAAAATCTGTTGAAGCCGAGCCATGCGTATAACAGTTTGCACCCGAACTGTGCTACAGAGAGGCAGACTTAGAGAGCAACTGTGAGAGAGAGAGAGATAAAGAGAGAGAGAGCCGCAGTGAGACAACGAGATTTGGCGCAGCGTAATTTGTTATTCGTGATTGTGTTTGTCAAGTCAGCTGATTAATTGAGTTGATATTGAATATAAATTAATTATGCCTTCAAAACTGGCACAACAAACAAAGCTACACTTTGATAGACTCTTCACTGGCATTTCAGGAATATAACATGTTTTGTCGGCTGTATTAAAATGCAATCATCCGATCATAAATTCGGCTACAAAATGTATTATTTTGTTGAATTAGATACGAAACTGCAAGACAAGTTTCGTATTCACAGCGCGCGTTCGTTGCAGGAGCCAAGCAAATGGATCAAATGAATCTACAACGATCAACGATTAACTCTACAATTTACAATCATTTTATAGCGATCTTTTAACACTGGCATACAAATTGTTTTGCATCGGTCTGAACATTAATTTTACTCAATAAGTTAGTGAGGGGGAATTACAAGCGAGCTGCGGGACAAACCAATAAAAACGAATGCACATAGACACTCATGCGAATCTATGAATATTCGTTCATATTACAGTTAGCAGTCGAATGTGGGACAATCGGGCAATTCGATAACCAATCAAATAACATTCGAATTTGCCTCTTACTACTAAATCGACTGCAGAACTGCTTGGAAAGTTGAGAATGCCTATAAATCACAGCTACTTTAACGCCATAACTCAGTCAATAATTTAGAAGCAAATCTGAATCGGAATTTGGTATGCAGACAGACGAGTTAAAGATAAGAATTTGCTGTGTGGCTAATCTATGGCATCTGTCGAGAGTGGATAATAATGTTGATGCACTTTTGTATGCAGCAAGTGTTGCCACTTCAAAATATATGAAATAAATTGGAAATTTATGTTATGCGATTGATAAATTTGCCAGCACAGAGATTCGCTACGAGGTTTGGAGGTCTGAAGTTTGACGTTAATATGTTTAAGGTTTGCTCATTGCAAGTGGCCGCTCACGTTTCGATTTCGGTTTCGGTTTCGGTTTGGGTTTTTATGGGGAACACTCGTATCTTGGGTCTTGCCGGAGATCTTCTCGTCGAGATAGGAGATGGCCGGCGTGGATGGGAGGAGGAGGAGGTACGCATGTAATTTCGGTGCAGTCACTTGACTTAATTTATGCTGTATGTTTTAAGTACTTGCTGGAGTTGGAGAGTCACGTTGCTGCGTTGTTGCCACGTAGACATCGTAAACGTTAATGCCTCTGCTCGCACTGTCTGTCTGTTGAACTGTTTGCCTACCTGTGTTCATGCTTCGTTTGGGCCAAAACGCATTGTTACTGTAAACTCCAAAACTATTTGTTCGAACAACTTGACTAAATATTTACGCGCCTGCCTTGCATAATTGCCCAGGCCGCATTTGCACTCGCGTAATATGATTTATGTTTGTGCTTTGCTCTTTGCCAGTTTTCCTTTTCTGCAGTTATATAAGCGCTTGTCTATATGCAAAGGCGCGTGCTGATGCGGCTGACCTAAAAAGCAGCTTTCAGATACGCGGTTTGACGCCAACGCAGCGACAAACGACAAAGTCAGAGAGAGACAGAGAGAGTGAGACAGTGAGAGAGCAAGAGAGGGACAGCGAGTGCTGTTAACTGCAGTGCAGCGTAAACAAGTTGACTTGACAGCTAAATGCAGTTAGACATTAGATGGCCAAGTGATGAGCCTGCTGACTGCTGACTGCCTGCATCTTGCCCTCCCTCCGTCGCGATTGGCGGCTTTGCAAATTGTGTGGCAAAGACGCAAGTCGCAAGACCGAAAACCGCCGCCAGTTGCAGTTGCAGTACCGTTGCTTGCCACACCAACCTACATACACGTTGCAGCTCAAATGCTCAAACTCAAACGCTCACATTCGCACATTCGCACACGCACATGCTAAGCAGCCAAATGCGGCGCGACGCTTGCGTGCGAGGAATGCAGCGGCGATGAGATAATTGAAAACTAGTTAGAACTCTGCCTATTGGCCGAAAGACACCCTGTAAATGCTGCTCAATAAGTTTTCAACGATATTCAAACGATTGTAATGCGTGAAATTTTAATGGGGTATTGCTATAACAAAGTAATGAATTATTTCATGAAATATCAAGGGCTTTACTATCAAGTATAATTGGATTACTTCGCTTTAGAATTTTCTATCTATTACCAAAAATTCAACACATAGTTAAACCTCAGTTAAACCTCTTCTGTTTCTCGTGCAACGCGGCCAACGCAATGCGCTGAAATTAATCTGCTGCTAGTTAATGCGCACTTCTTGCGTCTTGCTGCCTGTTGATCGTTTTTTGTGTCGTTTTTCTCTTGCTGAAATGTGTCAAATGGCCAGCCGAGGGTCAAGCGCGGCCAATGCACGTCTGACCAGTGATCAGCTTGCCAGTCAGCCGAGTTGCCAGTGCTGTGCTCTTTTTGCAGACTTCATCAGTGCGGAGGCTAGTCTCTCGCTCTCTCTCTCAGTCTCTGGATGTACATCTAGCTCTCTGTGTTGGCATTTTCCAGCAGTTTTCCACGCACGCATCTTTGAGGCTGCCCTGAAAACCTGTTCGTCTTGTTGTGCATTCGTCGCTGTTGTTGTTGTATTTTTCCTGCCGCTTTTTCATTGTTGTTTGCGCTCATTTTCGTTACGTACAGCCGCAGAAAGCAAAAGGCATTCACAGTAGAGACACAGACAAGGCGCAACAGAGAGAAATATGAGGAGAGAGAGAGAGAATCTACGAGTCTCCTTTGTTGTTGCCATTAGGCACAACAGCGGCAAAAACAACAACAGCGAAACACACACATGGAATGCTAGCGGTTATGGACATTCCTTTGAAGTCATACACACACGCACACACACGCACACACTCTCTCAGTGGCGTAGACAAACGGCCTTTGTTACTGCCGGAAAACAAGTTGGCCCAAAGGATGCAACAAAACAAAAGTCAGAGAAGTTCTTATTTACCAATCGCTATTGTTGTTGTTGTTGATGTGTTTGGTAATGAAAATTGGCCGTATACTGATTTCAAATCTCTACTCGTGAAACTCCAACACTTGCCTATAGAGGCATCATCATCATTTTGATCTTGATGGTCATTAGATTTATATTTAGGTAGCATTTCCCAAACACTTTGGAACATGACTTTGCCTGTTTTTCTTTGCGCCTCCGGTGGACACGCCCACAATACAGAGCGTGGAATGCCCCCGAAAGTGCTTAATCAGCGCTTAACGTGAGATGATAATAAGGTCTAAGCCCCAGTATGAGCAAGAGCCTGAGAGTGCTGTCAAAGCGTGGCGTGACTTCTGATAGAAAATTCCGAAATTTCAAATTATGTTGCTAATTAGTATATAAATAACAGCATTTTCCTCGTTCCTCGAGCTGCTGCCCAACAGTCCGAGTTGGGAGCTGAGCGTGTTTACGACTTCAGTAATCGTTTCCTTATTACAAATGACTGAGGCAGCCAACTGGCAAATGGACAAACTGCTGGCATGCCCAAAGGTGATTAGCTTTCAAAGCAGATAACTGCAGAAAATCAGTATGTGAAATTGTGTTTTATAGTCGCCTGGAAGTTGATGCGAGGCATTAGCAAGTCTCTTAGCTGAGTTAGGATCATGCATTCTCTAATGCCGAATCGCTCAGCTCAGATCGTAAAATATAATGCCTCGCTTTCAATGTGCAAATTGTCTTATAGCCAGCTTATGCTGGAGCTTCGCCCACTTCTAGATTGCAAGTCACTGAAATTTGATTTACATTTCGCTCTCCCAGCGAATGCGAAAAGACAGAGTCATGCTTTGCCATTGAGACCACTGTGCAGCTGTGGCAATGGGGCACAAGAAATTAGCGGGACATTTGCGCAATTGCATTTAGAACAGTTAGGCAGACAAAAGACTCAAAAGACTTAGGCAACGAACTTGCATAAATTTTCAGCTGGCTGCGCATTAAACAGAGACAAACTCGTTGCTCTTGCTGCTGTTGTAAATTAATCAAATGGCCGCACAACGGTAAACGAAATTATGTAATGCAAGCTGCAGTGCACGCCTCTTGCCCCCCTCCCCTTGTCTTCCCCTTGCAACGCGAGTCAGCGAAGCGTTTGAAACTGCTAAACACTGTACAAGATTTTAAACACTTTGTTCGACGACTTCCACCCCCCGGCCTCTCACTTCTATTTGCTTCTATTGAGGGGCGTTCTGGACACTTTGAACCAGGGCTATGGCCACCAACTATGTATCTTCATAATGGTAAGCGATATGCATGCGCGGAGCGTGTAAATAATTAGACTCGCGCACAGAGAGAAAAGACAAAAGGCAGACAAAGCGCAAGTAGAAGCAAAAGCAAAAGCAAAAGCGCGCAATGATTAAGAAGTTTTTGGTTTTAGTTTTCTTCTTCTTCTCTGTTTCATGTGATACGAGAGTGGTCGCCTCTGCTCTCTGCGTGGTTTTTGTTCTATTGCTTCCTCTTGTTGTTCCATTGTTCTTGCTGCTGCTCGCGTTCTTGCTGCTGCCCAAGTCCGAAAAAAGGCATTTTACTGAAGCATAACTTTACTTTTGCGGCGTCAAGTTAATTTTTATGGTTATAACATTCATTTGTTGGTAATTATGACTAGCCAGGAGGAAGCATGGCATGGTGGCATTGCCTGGGTTAGGGCAGCAGTTGGGAGGGGGGGCAGCGTAAAGCGCACTTTGTAATTAGACATTGAGGCAGCAAAAGCAGCTTAAGAATTGCGGTTGCCTCTTCTACTTCTGCTGCTGCTGTTGCTGTTGCTGCTGCTGAGATGGGCCAATGAACTGCTGTCGTCCAACGAACTTGATTTGGTCTACGACTTTTTGTATGCCTCTCTCTATCTCCATGTGTGTGTGTGTGAGCATGCAAATGTGTCTCAGGCAGCGCCCTGGCGAAAGGTCACCCAATGGCGGCGTGGCAGCAACAGCAACAGCGGCAGCGGCAACAATTACAAAATATGCGTTAAAATGCATGCCGCATGACTCGACACGACCAGCAACAACAGCAACAACAACAACAACAGTAACAGCAGCCACAACAGCAGCAACAGCAACAAGCAAAAACTGAAATAATATGGCCACAAATCGTGATAAGCAACGCCGGGCAAAATAAAAAAAAAAACGCAAAGATATTGGCAAACATTGCCAGAGACAACAACAACAAACAAACAACACCTTCAGCCTAGCACGCCGAATGCGAAATACTCTAGGAACTAAGAGAAAGAAGAGCTGAATAAATTTCTAAACAGCAAGTTGACTACGAGAATGTAATCCATTGAACGTATTATTTTCAAGTATTTCAAGCAATTTCCTAAACATCTAGCCAGAAAAACAGTTGAAGATATTAATAGAATCAATTTTCATGATTGCCTCATGTTGTGCGTTAAACTTTCTTGAACTTATTTCATTAAGAATGGAAGATTTCATTTAATGGACCGATTGGCTTGATTCGCGAAACGAATGAGATTATTTTTGCAATTCAATGTGTTAGAATTGCTTCAATGAATTCTGTGAAATATGATCGCTTCTTGTGAACGACATAATCGCTTTATATCATAATCGATGATGCTATAGCCTGAACCGATTCACAAGATTAAGAGAGAATCTAGGAATAAGCGAAACACATTTGCTTTTATAGTCACGATTGCACTTCAGAGATACAGAGAGAGAGAAAGAGAGAAGAAATCGCTCGTTGAAATTTACTTAGATCTCTTCGTGAAGCACTTGCAGCCATGTGGAAGCCACTTGTTGGCAGTTTATGGGCTCAATAATGTGTGCGATGAATAGAAGCCAGGATGAATGAATGGTTTGTTGGATGGGTAGTTGAAGGTATACTAAACACCTTCATAAAGCTGGAATGCCCAAGTGCAAGAGTAGTCGCAAAGTGCACCGAACACAACAACACAAAAAAAAGCAGTGGAAAAAAAGAAACAGGCTTGGCCAGGGCAACAAACAAATGGCCCAGGACTGAGGCAGCAGCAGCAGCAGCAGCAGCAACAACAACTGCGAGTACAACTGAAGCAAAGTTGGAGACAGACCAGGCGAGAGAGAGGGGGGAAGAGAGGGTAGCAGGGGGCTGGGAGACTGTGCGCTGGGCCCGGTCAGCATTTTGTGAACCACTCTATTTATCAGATACGGAGGCCGTGGCCCAACTAGTTGGCTCAATTGCTAGTTGGCCAGTGTATCGTATCGTATCGTAACATACACTCCCCTCTCCCCTCACCCCTCCTCCCAGCCACCTCCAACTCCTACTCCTTGCAGTTGGTGGCGTACATACAATATTATTGAGCGATTTTTAGTGCCGGCTGCGCGACTGCGAGGCTGCGGCGCGGTTCGCTCATATTTTGTTTTGATGGCGCGCTGAAAGTCAACCGAGAGTGTGTGCGTGTGTGTGTGTGTGTGCGCGCATGTGTGTTAGTAGTAAAAGTTGTTGCCGTTGTTATGTAGAGTGAACGACCATCAAGGTAAAACCGAACCGAACTGAACCGAACCGAACTAAACAATGGCCAAAGCCAGCCAGCCAAAGTCGTCGTGCTCCTTCTCTAGCTCCCAGGTGAATGTGCTGCTGTCGCCGTCGCCGTCGCCGTTAACGTCGCAGTCGGCGTCTCTGCTCTTAGCTGGGTCTCAGCCACTGACTCTGGGGTGTAGCCCGCAGAATTGTAACGCGTTTCTTTGCTTCTCCCCTCCGCCCCAACCGTCGTCGCTCTTTGTTATTGTTTTTGCTTATTTGTTTCTACGTATTAATAACATGTTGGATGCAATCGCAGTCTGGTTAAAAATATGCATACCACGACCAGCACCAGGGGAAGAGAATTATGAAAGGACGACGACGACGACGGTGACGACGGAGAGGCCGCGGCGTGCGTGTTGCCGCCCTGGACATTGCCAGAGCTCTTGGAGCAACTCGCAGGCAACTAATAATAGTAATACAGCCGGCAATAATAAGTTTTAATCATCATGATAATGGGCTGGCTCTCTGCTTAAATGCGCTGCAGACCCCCACACGAAATATGGGAACAGTTCACAGCTTATTTGCTGCATTTCCCATCAAAATTCCCAACTTCGCAACCTCACTCTCTCCCTCTCTTTCTCGCACTTTTCTCACACCAGACGAGATTGAAACTGCAAACTGATTCGGTGTCTCAGTCTGCGATTTTGATGTCTCCATAAAAATCTTTTTGTGGCTTTTGCCCTGTCTTTTAGTGTATGCGTGTGTGTGGCATCAGTTGGCGTATTTTATAAGTTTTTGCTTTTAAGCCGCTTCTTGTAGGCGTTACATTTGGAGTGCTGCGTTCTGCTCGCCTGACCACGGCAAGCTGCCACTAAGATTCTTACATTGTTGCTAGGCTGACTCATTTGCAATTGGAATACATTTCACAAGAAGAGACACGCTGAGGATGAAATTAACCTCATTGAGAAGTTGTAGAGGAGGCGGAGGAAACTCGCTCTTAACTTGAAGATCTCGCAAGTCCAAAATTAGCCGCACTTATGAAATTGTTAAAGCTGTTCCACTTGCACTTGGCATACACTATTTGAGAGTTCTTTACTTCTGCTGCTCTTATCTATGATCTGCTTAATCATAAATTTACTATTATTATGATTGGAAAATTGAGAGGGCATCCTGAGTGAATCGGGTTGGCTCGTTAAGTCGCTAAATTATGTTGGAAATAACATTCTATATTTAATTTTATTCCCCTACTGAAATTGCCACTATTTCTGGGTTTTATGCTCGTTGAATTGACTTGAAAATCAAATGAGTTTTTTATGTGCCACTTTTTATAGGCCTCCAGTTGCCAGTTGGACCCAACTGACTTTGTCACAGGCCGTAAAACTGTGTTAAAAGCCGAATGCTCAATTGGGAGTAGAACTGGGATTAGAAATGGAAATTGAATTAAGTATACAACTCTGCAGCAAATAAATCTCATCGCAAGCACTTTCGTTGGCGTCAAATCTGATTGGAAATCTCGAAACAATTTTGTTTCCCAGACTTGAATGTCACTTTAGATGTTTTTTTAGCGGCGAACGCATCTATGCTGTGTGAGATCATCAATAACGACGACACGCACGCATCAATGGAGACTAAAGTCACGTCTCGCGGCAGACAGAGGAAGAGGTCGAGGGGAGAAGCGGAGATAGAAGAAGCGAACATATGTTAAATAAAAATCCTATTAAAAGCTTACCACAAAAAAACAAAAAGCATGAGGCGTAAATATATTTTGTTAATGGCAAAACGAATGGCAAATCTATCCTCTCTCCGTCTCCCTCTCTCTCTCACTCTCTTTCCGCTCCCCCGCGTCTCTGAGATGTGCGTGTCTTTGAACTTTCGCATTCAATGTTCATGGGGTTTTTTTTGTTAGTTGGGCGCCTAAAACAGAATTCGTGCAATTCATTATGGCCAAGACGAGACACAGAAGAAGGCCAAAAACCTATTGACAGTAATTGCGTTTAATAACACTGCGGTTTACCGTTATACGTTATGCGTTATGCGTTGCGAGTAGCCAAAAGGCGACTCGAGCAAATAAGCATTAATCACTAGAGTCAACTCTGAAAATTGGCTTAAATAATGTGAGAGTCACAGGCCGGGCTTTTGACCAAGCTCAGCCTCCTCGTCTTCTAACTTATGCAACACTTAAATTTTATGCTAACCATAAATATTCAGCATCGAGCCACAGAGTCCCGGATGGCGAGCCACAGAAACTCTGGGCAGCGGCCATAGCACAGAGGAAGCAGCTGCTGTTTTATGCATCGATTAAACTAATTAAATTGTCATAAACTCGAATTTGAAACCTGAACAGTGGCAGGTTTGTGTCCCAAGTCTTTTGCTGGCCTTAGAACTTTGCAACTATATTTTCGGAATTAAGGTCAGCGTTAATAGTTGGCATTTAAAGCAGCTATTTAATACCCTACAACGCAGGCGGTCTGCTCAATAAATGAGACTGACTACGCATATATCTAAGTAGTTTTTAGCTAGCAATGAGGCTAATTAAAGCAATTAGGCAGCATCAAATCAAGTTTGTGTTCTAAGTCTTTTACTTTGAAATTAAAAATTAGAAAAGAGTAGCCAAATTAAGGTCGTAGCTAATAGTTATTCCTTTCAGAGAGTCTTTCTAATGGCCTGTCATCAGGGTCTGTTGTTAACTGGGTGTGCTCGACGTAGAATTTTCTAGTTAACTAATTGCGAGGAATCTTCGAGTTTGTCATCTAGCGTTTGCTTAGTTGAGATGCGTCAGATACTGCGCTGGTTGCGCTGCTTGGCTGCTTGGCTGTTTCTAATGGCCCAGCGACTGTGGCTCTCTGTTCTCTGACGCAAGTGGGGCTCGTATATTCGCCAAGTCTGTAGCGCGAACTGTAGCGCGATATGCGAACTCAAGGCGAGCAACTCAACTTGGTAGCCACTTTAGCCAGCGGCCAGGCAATGCACGCCGTGATTTAAATTAATTTTAACTTTATTTCTCTGTTTTTTTGGTGACTGCGTTTTTTGTTATATGCAAATTTCGTTATGGGCCAAGCAAAACCAAAAAAAAAAAAAACAAACCCGTTTGCTGACATTTAAAACAGTCGAACGGTCGAACAGTCAAATTGCCGAAAAGTCTGACTTATGTGAGTTCTATATGAACTGGCGCCCACTGGAAATGAAATCAGCTGGGGAATTAAGAGTGGAACTGTAACAACTGGTAACTGGCAATTGGTAACTGTAAACTGTTAATTGTGAAGCGATTGCATCATTGGATAATTTCACAAATTCGTGAAATGTCTGTCTGATCGCCATGCCTTTTCGATGCCCAGACACGCATCTTATATGTATGTATATCGCTCATTGTGTATATCATATATTTTTACAAGCATCGACCAGTTACCAAAAATAGTCAATTGTCCGATTTTGGTTTATTGTGATTATTTATTGACAGCTGCCCGTTATGTGGCGCGTTTCGTAAATGCCAAATGACGCGGACCCAGCCCAAAGACACCATCGCAGTCTCAGTCTCTCAATCTCAGGCTCAGTCGCAGTCTTACGAACAGCTTTCACTTCTTTGTGTATGAACGAGCAATTGCATTTGTTGTTGTTGACTTAGTTGTAATGTATGCGGAGTGCTGTTAAATTTGCCACAGTTTGAAATTGTGGCAAGTCAAGTTCGTGTCTTGAGTCTTTCGTTGCGCTCGTGCTCAACAACTGTCGGCCCACCCCGTGTATCCCAATTTCCGAGACCCCAAGAGAGGAGGGGGCGTATGGTAATAATCATTTTGCACGGACTCCGTTCATACATACATATGTACGTCTTTCTCGGACTCGCATCGCCGCTGTTGGCGGCACGAAACTTTGTAGGTAAATTGCGCTTAATGATTATGTTCAACGGGCTTTACATTAATAAATATATTGCTGGACCTGTGGCCAGAGCCTACTGCATGCAGTCTGTGGCACATGGACACCAAAAATAGCAGCAGCAGCGTGGCCACAAAGGTGCCTGGATTTATGTCTCTTTCCATCGCCATCTGAGGCTCTCTTTCGCGCACGCAACGCGGGCAGGATGCGCCGCCGCCTTGAAATGACTTTAATTCAATTAGGAGCTGCTGTAATTTACGATCAGCTTGCGCCCAGCTCCCTAATAGATTTATTTTTAATACCCTACACCTCTCTCCGCTCACTTGTTCACGGAAAATTACTCAATATTAGGTCGAATCACGCTTGACTTTTATTATGGCATACTTAATCGCACTTGTGTTTGTAGGTATGTGTATGAAGGTATGTATGCGGAATTAATATCTCTCGATGTTGCTTTTGTTTTTGTTTTGTGTTTGTTGTTGCGCCCAAGGCTGTGTCTATTGAGGCGGCAATGCGAAATTTGTTTGCAATTCTCTTGGCTTTTCAATGAAACGCAAGACAATCGCTCAATTAATTTATTTTCTCTCCCCTTCTCACGCCCGCTCCGTTAAGAAAATAATGAAATGCACAAATAGCCGCCAGCAATAAAACCCCCAAAAATACAAACAATATAAATAAATAAATAGTCGAAACTTGTTCGCAAAATTCCCTGTAGAATGTGCCAGAAGAAGCTGCAAGCCAATTGGATGTCGAAGATGTAGCCAATCGAATAAAGCATCTCTCTTGAGAATTAAACCGGAATCTGAAGTTTAATTCGAGTGCTAAAATGCGTACTAATCTAGTCTAACCACTTTGAGCGCATATAGGGTAAGTTCGAGTGTAAATTAAAGTGCGAATGTTTTGTGAAATAAATTGAGTTTATTGCGATTGGTGCAAACGCTTTTTTTGTTTTTTTGGCGCCTTGGCATTATTAATGAATGCGCATTTCAATTGAGAATAAACAATAGCCAATATTTAAATATATAATTAAACTTCACGATTTATTATATATATGCATATATATTAATGGCGATTTCATTGGACTTGTTTGCAGGGTACATCAGACATATATTCCCCTATAATTGCTCGTCTGCTAGTGCGATTAAGAGCAAAGTCGAAAATGCGAAAATAATTATCCAAACAATTAAAACTATAAGCATATATGTACATAAATTGTGTTTCTTCTTTTTTGTTTCTTTCCAACGTTGCCGCCCTCAAGAGTTTTTTTTTTTCATTGCAGTGTTTTGTAATATATTTTTTGTGACCTTCGAGGGGCGGTTGAGATTACGGCGTCGCTTCAATGGTCAGCAAAAAGCTGTCTGACTGATTGACAGATTGGCAGACTGACAGCCGATGATCGGAGAAATGCGCTGAGAAATACTCGATTCGTACAGAAATATAGAAGCATAGAAGTTGTTTCAACTGATTGCATACACAGCTGACATAAACACTCAGTACGATCAGAGTTTAATTGTTTTCTATGAGTAATTTAATCGCGGTTAGCACTAAGTGTTGATTTGTCAAATCAGAAATATCATCTCATTATTATTATAGCATGCTGAACAAAACCTGATCTAATTCCATTACGCATTTCGTTTCACTCCGTTCGCTTCACTCAAAATATTGAAACACTTTGTAATTTATTTGAAGAAACCACAAGCTATTGACTGGCAATTGAAACAAATGAAAAGCAATAAACAAATTAATAGTCAAGATTTTCGGGGTGTCAAAATCGAGCTGAACGCGAGCCCAACTTGTTTGCGGTTATTATTCTGCGGCAAGTTAATTAATTGCGGCTTTGTGTTTAATTTATGCTAATTGGCAGCTCGCCTCATAATTAACTAATGCTAATAATTGAGCAAATAATTTAATGTTGTGACTTCTGGCAAACTTACCAATAATTTGTTGTTACTCATTTCTCCGCAAAAGGAAAATCGTGTGCCGCTTTTTGTGAGTATTTCGGCTGCTGCTTCGTTGAACGTCGCGATGTTGCTTTCACACTCTTGTTGTTTCGTTGTGGTTGTTGTTATTCTTGCACTTTTGTATTATTTATCGTGTAAATATTCCTGGTGCTCAGTGTAAGCGCATTTTACACACACACACACACACACGCGCACAATTCACAACGCGAATGGGCCGTTGTTCTTTTTTCTTTCAATATTGTTTGCAGTTTTTCCTGGTTGAGTTGAAAGGGGGTAAAATGAGTTAGGAGTTTGTCTTTGGGGGGTTATGCAACGCCAACGCCAACGCCGAGCAAAAGAATCAATTGAATGCAATTTGAGTGGTGGCCATAAATACTCGTAAGCAAAGTGGGCGCTCATTTATCATAGCTGGTGCAGCAGAGAGCGTTGCATTCATTGTGTGGTTGCATGCCTCAGCACTTGGCTGGCCATTATTTGTTTTTGCGTTGCAGTTGCTGTTGCAGTCGCTCGAACTGTTGGTGTTTCAGTTTCTGCATGTTGCCCCATTGCGATTGCAAACAAATTGCGGCAGTCGCCACGCGGGGATCATTTGTTGTGTTGGCGTTTAATTTGCCAATTTTTATGAATTATTACGACGAGCAACGCAAAGGGCCGAAACGGGCCAAGACGAGGCGACACCAAGACGCAGACGGGGCAGACAGTTTGTTCGATCTGGCCGCGTCTGGGCGACTCTTGATCTGTTTGCCCTGCCACAATTTGCATCTGCAACAGCAACAGCAACAACGGCAGCAGCAGCAGCAGCAGCTTCATTAAGCGCTAAATTTAGACAGGCAGCGTCCATAGTGCTCGCCAGAACCCGAAGCTACAGTTGAAGCTGCAGCTGAACCGGATATGGCTTAATGCGGCAGTGCAACTGCAACTGCAACAGCAGCAGCAGCACTAGAAGCAGCAGCAACAACTACAAACTTGGCTAGTGGCCATTGGGCCTAGACCAAATTCTTGGCTACAGCTTTATTTAAACACAATTATTTGCATGTTGTTGTTGCTGCCGCTTCACTTACACATAAATTTGCATGTGCAACAAATTTGCTGCTGCTGCTGCTGTTGCTGTTGCTGTTGCTCTTGCTTCGACTGTTTCAACTGCTTCATCTGCAGCTTCTGCTTCGGCAGTTGCCTTGCATTGATGTTGTAATTTAGTTAATTTTGCCTATTCCAAGGTGGCAGCAAGCCAGCAACAACAACAAGAACAACAACAACAGCTTCCAGCTGCTGCTCATGCCAATTGCTGGGCGGCTCGTGCTCAGTTAATATAAAGTTGTTCGCGTTGTTTGCAGCGTTGGCGTTGCCTTTTGATTGTTACTTGTGATTCTGTTCTGTTGCTTTTATCTCAGTTTCATTGTTTTATTTTTATTTTGCTTTCGATATTCGTTGTGAGCGCAGTCACAACTGTATTGCAATTCCACTTTGATTTTATTGCCTTCAATTTAGCAAATTGCATTTATGCTGAGCATCGAGAATGCTTCATGCACAGCCGACACACATTCAACAAGGGCTCAACGCTCAGTTTTATAGTTAAATGTTTGCACAACACACTTAGTTCGTTTCACTATTAATCTAAAACTATATGATTCTTGTTTAAAAATGGAAATTTACATTTTAATCAGTTTGCTAGAATAAACTCAGAATGAATAAAGAAATCATAGATTTCTACAAATTACTTCTATTTGAAATAATTATAATTTGTACCAAAATGTAGCTATAGTTTATTCGAATTTAAAAGTAAGTTGCAATAATCATTAATTTTAAATATCACAATATTTTCCTATTTAAATGTAAGTAATTAACTGAATTTATTCTTTTTCTTGCAGATGCAAATTTCATTCAAGTAAGTTTCAAATATTGAAATAAAATAAAAAATAATATTTAAGAAAATCAAATAGTTTTTGGCCAAGGTCACACTAAAGCTCGTTAAATATCATTTAATTAATTTCAAAAAGTCAATATTTCTTTTCATCTCTGCGGCGCGAACATTTATTTAAAGTAAAAAAATATTTCATTATAGTAATTAAATGCAATTTATATTTAATAATTGTAATTAAAATCAGTTAAGTTCACACGCACGCACAGCACGAGAATTCGCGAATTTTCCCAGTACTTTGTTATTTCTTTGATAAGGATCAGAGAGATGAGATGACTTTGCAGCGTTCCGCGAGTTGTGTCTCGGTATTAAGCGCGACTCGGAATGTGGCAAGATGCGCAAGCGCTGCCGCAGTGAGCCTCCCAGATGGAAGTCGACGACGACAGCGACGACGACGACGACGTAAGCGACCCGACGAATGACGTAAGCTGGCTGACGGAGGTCGGTCAACGAACGGACTACGTAAGCCAGTGCAGAGCGAGACAGCAATAGGGCAGCAACTTGCAACTTGGCAGCCAGCTACTTACTGAATGAAGACAAGATCGAGCAGACGACGACAAGCACAACGAGCACTTCACACGACGAGGTGCGCAACAAGACTGAGCGCGAGCGCTTCAACAGACTGAGATTATAAAAGACGGAGCTGTTGAGATGTGGCCAACTACAGCATTAGACGACGAAGCCAGAGAGAAGACTGAGAAAAAGAGTGAGAGAGGGAGTGTGGCTCACCACACTTGAACTTGACCAAATGCACAAATTGCAGAGACGACTCGAATTGGCAGCAACGCCACGTGAGTGAGAGCACGACGAGCCTCTCTCTCTCTCTCTCTCTCTCTCTCCCAGTCGCTTACTCTTTCTCTGTGTGTGTGTGTGTGTGGCGCTCTCGCGCTGCTCAACATGTAAACAAACGAGCTGCGGCTCCAGTGCCAGTGCCAGCAACTGACAGCTGGAACGAGTTTTGCTTTGGCGCTCGAATCACGAATCACGTGGCCGGCTTCGGTTTGTTTTGGTTTCGTTCGCCGGGCCAGTTTTGTTTACAGCTGTGACGTCATCGTTTTGACACTTCCAATTGGCAGCAGCGACAACAGCGACGACAGCGACGTTGACGTCGACTTCAACGTAAGCCTCGCTGCCGTGGTGAGTTTCGCATTGCGTATGCGACTGCAAACGTAAGACTTAAGCGACGAACTCGATTGGCGCGCTTGAAGCGACGTAGCTCGCTCGCTGGCTGGCTGGCTGGCTGGATGGTCGGCTGGCGGTCCAAGCAAGCGAAATATAAATGATATTGAATTTCATTTTAAGGTTTGGACACCGTGCAAATTGTTGCTCTTGCGCTCGCCAAAGCCGCGCCACACATTTGTCTGGCTTTGAAATCGGCTTAAAATCAACGCCAGCGTGGGTGTCCCCAGCGTCTGCTGTGTTCTTGTGTGTTTGTGTGTTGTATGTTGTGCGGCGATGCCACAAGAGATGCCGACTTGTCGGTCTCTGAAGTCAAGCATAAATCCATCTATACGCTTATTAATGCTCTGTGTCAAATTTTGGCATTCGATTTCATCGCCCAATCGAGTGCAATGACATCATGTAAAAGGCGCTAATAATACAAAAGAGTGTGTGGAGCGTGTGTTCCATTATTAATTACAGCGAATTGTCAGCGAGTAGGTGAAAGGCAATTGAGTATTGGGCGGTGCAGATATTTAGCACATTTAAATCTTTCTTTAGCTCAGCGCGTACTCTGCTAGATAATTATGATAATTATGAGCATGATAACGCAATTAAAATAATTATCACTAATTATATTAATAGCACTTTTCATATCCTCTGCTTATGCTCGCAATTCTGCTGAATTTGTTGCTTTCGCTTTTCTGGCACTTCAATTACTTCTCATGCTACATAATCGTAGTAGTATTGTGATTCAGGGTCGCTTCATCATTCATTTCATATTTACACGTCCATTCTGTGGTATGCTGAGTGATGACCTAACTTCTAAATGTTTTCGCCTGCCACGGCCACAAATCATGTTCTTCGGCTCATGTTCTTCTGCGTGGACAACACTTTGGGCCCACATGTAAATGCTTAGAAGTGGAAGCTAGGTACGAAATTAAGCCTAGGCTTGGTCGTGGTTCTACCTCGCACAATTTACAGGTAGGGTATTACTGACTGAAGTTATGAGATGATAAATAGTAATAAATATTGCCAGCTTAAATATTTCATTGAGATTGTGTATTTCGTTTGGCAACATGAGTAATCTATTTGTTCCATTTGCTAAAATCACGTTTAAATATGTAATATTCTGTGTCTCTCGGTTCCATCGAAGTAATTGTTCTTAACTTCAAAGCTACGACTTCCTGTTGGCTTAACTGCGATCTAGTTCGTGTCCTAAGTCATTTGTTTTGGGCTTTGAAGTGGGCGCAGCATTTGATTTAGTTCATTGCTCGAGTGTCTCAATCAAAGTCGGTAAATGCAAATGCGAACCAAAATGCAAACAGTGAATGCGAGTGCGGCTGTGAATGCAAATGAATATCGTGACGCCGCTGACCCGCTTGCGTAACTGGCAGCCCACTTCCTACACCTTTTTTTTCTTCAAGTTCTTCAAGTTGTTTGTGGCAATTAGTGAATGCAAACAAGCAGCAGCAGCTCAAACATAAGTACAAGTACCCATAGACCCATACTCGAACTCGCGTTTGTTAGCACTTTTAACTAATTGAATTAGCGCCAGCCAGAATCAGCAGCGCCGAGAGAGGGAGAGAGACGAATTTGCGAATCTGTTTGCCCAAGATTTTTATGTGCATTTAATTATTGTCAGCAGTGGAATGGCATTGAAGAGGCTGGAGACGCGCTGGGGGAGAGGCGCTGGTGTCAAGCAGCAAGCAGGCACCGGCAAATGCGCTGCCATAAGATAAAAATGGAATCAAAATGTGAATTTATGCATTCATATAACGCGATCTGCGCTTTACAGCCGCCACGTTTTATGCGTTTGCCACTATTTTTGTTGTTGTTTTTTTTTTTTGCATGGCCACAATGCGTGCGAACAAAGTAACAAATTCCACTTTTATGGGGGCCACGAAGTCGCACACTCACAGTTCGCAGGACACACAGCTCGTGGACTCGTGGACTCGTGGACTGCGCCCCAAGAGCTAAAGTGGCTGTTGGCTGGGCGAACTCGGGCTGCCAGGCTGTCAGTTTCAATTTGAATGCTCAACTTAATCCGCGCGCGTCACTCTCGAAGCAGCTGCCAGCAGCAGCCGCAGCAGCAGCGGCAGCAGCTCTCATGCTTATTCCCAGTTGAAGTGTGAGTGTTCCCCTCTTTTGGATGGCTTGGGCCTAGGCTTGGGGTTGGGGCTTGGACGCGTCTAGGCAATTTGCGCGGCGTCGGCGCGTCATCAAAAGCAAAAGTAGCCTCAGTTGGCAACCTCTGCCACAGCCCCACAAGTGTTTGTCTGTTCGCTCGTCAGAGAGCCCATATTCAAAATTAATTTCAGACAAAGTTGAAATTTTTTAATTACGGGTTCCACTTGCACCGCAACTGAGCTACGTTTCGCGCTTGCTGCTTAGCGATGGGAGAACGAATGCGTGCTCCAATTATATCCAAAACTAAGAATTAGTTGAAACCTTTGCCTTTGGGGCAGGTAGTTTAGTGCTTTTAAGGAAAACACTTTGAAATCTTTTATAATTTTGTGTTGTCAACTGAAGTGAGTTTGCAATATCAGCTGCCAGCTATTGTCTCATCTCTAGCAAGTGCGTTGTCTCACTGGGGGTTGGCCCGATTTGGCTTAAGACGACCCCGAGTTGGCTTAATTGAATTCCAGGCGAGGCGCAGTCGCAGTTGCAATCGCAGTGGAGGAGACGAGTGTGGTCCTTGCTGGCAAATTGATTTGTTTACAATGTCGTGGATAACGTGTTGGTTTTTACAGTTAAAATTGAAAAATGAAATTATTGCATGCTCGTTGTAAATTAAATCCGATCCGAATGCCGAAGGTCTCCCCTTTAAGTTAGGGATAAGCACTGAGGTAGCAGTGCAACTTAAGTAGTTTTAATGAGGGGTCTGCAGTCGACAGTCGCCTGTCTCGATGGGATCCGTGGCTGCTAAATCGCCGCTAGGGTCGTCGTAGAGCCAGGCTAAGCTCGGTGCGCTCGGTTGGCTCGGTTGGCCTGGGAAACAGGTACAGTTGAGCAGCGTCAGGTGTTGTTGTCTAGAAGCACAAGCACAGGAGAGAAGTCGCTGGCAACAGTAGCTTTGATATGCAATGATTGATTGCACCCGCCACAACAAGCAATTAAGAGCCAGATCGAAGCCACACTTGACACACTTTGAGGATTCGGAAATGGCAGCAGTGAAATGGCGGCCTGCTTAATTGACAGCCACAAGAAAGAGCTGTGGAGTCGAGGCAGCAGCACCGTCGACACTTTGCACATAACTGCAAGAATGCACGATCGAATATTAGAGGCAAATGTGGCCAATGATTTGAGGAACCTGTTGGCGTTGCGATCCTGCAGCCAGAACCTGATCGCTGATCATGGGTTATTTGCAAGCCAATAGAGGACAGGAGGACGGGCAAAGAGAAGCCACAGCTAACCCATAAAAAGTCGCTGCGCGCTTGTTGTTGCTGTTGTTGTTTTTGCTCGCCGGAGGTGTCACAGAGCCGCAGGGCGTTGCAAGCAGCAGCGAGTCTCAAGCTACTGATTAGCGCCGCTTTGGTATGCAGACGACGACGACGATGGCGACTATGGCGACTATGGCCACTATGGCGACGATGGCGACTAGTGCAGCAGGTCTGCAGAGATCAAGTACAGGCACACACGTGTCTGTCAGCACTTTGGCATTAGAATGTTAAGTGATTGGCTAATTGCAGTGGATGGCCAGCAAGTTCGTTGCCTAAGTCTTTTGTGCATTTGCCAGGTTTGGCAAGCACTGCTGCTCAAACTGTGCACTGCTCAAACAGCTGGCGGTGGCAAAAATTCCACACAACTCCAGCTGTCAGCACTTGAGCGGCAAATGAGCCACAAACTGCCTCCAGGGGCGGCAAGAAAAGCAGCTAAAACAGCAGTCGCCATTTGTAAATGCTAATTAGAAATGCAACAACAACAAAACGACTTGTAGAACTTGCAGTTGCTAGTCATAAACTGTGGCAACTGCGTTGCAGACAAACAGGCAAATGAACTGTCAACCAAAATATGCGCCGACGAAGCACGATGATCTACGGCAAAGGCGTTCTCGAGGAGGAGTAGAGTGTGTGTGTGTGTTGCAAGCGGCAAGCGGCAAGCGGCAAGTGGCAAGCAAAGTGTGTGCCTTTGTCGAGTGGAGTGTGTGGCAAACACGCGCGCCAAATAACACACACAAATAACAATAAATCAGTGGCAGCAACTCCTGCAGCGGCAGCGAGGCGTGCCGGGTTAGAAAATACTTTTGAGCTGTCAATTTGGCGCGAATCTTGAGTGCGGCATGCCACACCCACACATTTGTTTGCTCCAACTATGAGTGTACTTTAGACTGGGATTGAGCTTAAGACTGTGGCAAGCGGCGACGGCGACGGCGGCGGCGGCGTCTAATGAGCGACTCTTTGTTTGATTAGCATGCGGGGTTGCAACCTCAACTCAACTGCTGACCGACTACGACTGTCTAAGTGCAGACTACAGACTACTGACGACTGTGGCCAATGGACTCTTGTTGGCCACTGTGCCACAATTTGTGGCGCAAATTGCTGGCAACAAAACAAAAGCCTAGCAATAAAAAAAAACTCATTCACAAACAATCATAACACTGACCTCAATTTCCTGCCAGCGTTTGCAATCACATTTCCATCTGCCTTTCCAGTCGGCAGTTAGTTAGTTCCCAGTTCCCAGTTCCCAGCTCCCAGCTCGCAGCTTACAAAACTCAGCAACTCGAGAACTCGCCAACTCCCAGCTCTCCCTGTTCCCACTTTTTTTCCTTCTCCCAGTTGTGTAATTCTAATCAGAGCCGCTTTGCAATTATGACGGAACGCTGCGAAACATGAAAAATCAATAAAAGCACAAACAGCATTTCTACTTCTTCGCTTTCAAATACACTGCGTCAACGAGTTGTTATGGCTAACAGAGCAAGTGTGAAGCAGCTAGCCATAACTGACAAACTTTAAAGTCAAGTAAAGTTCCTAAATCTAAATAAAATCTCCAATCTCAGTTAATTATTTAGACATAACATGATCGTGCTAATGAACCAAATAGTCACACTTAATTTAATGTGAAATTTTTTAGTACTGACTGAATCGAATTCAATTTTATTTCAAATACAGTTATCAACCTGTTGACATCAGTTATCAACGATTATTCAAATTATTGCAATCATTCTATTATGCAGAATATTATTTTAAAAGTTTCATTTGGCAAGCACTTGACGAACTCTAGGGTATCAGCTTGCCAACACAGTTGTATTCAATCATTAATGTAGTCATTCGTGTTGGCTTTCTGCGGGTCTTCCGTCTATTTTGCGCCGATGATTTGCTTTTGATGATGCGCACGAATGGAGCCCGAAAAAAAGTAGCACAACAATTGGCACAGAAATTAAATAATTTGCATTTAATGGCGCTCGATTCGCGTGGGCCGCATGCGGCATGAGGCATGGGGCATGAATTCCGGACGCAGCCAGCCGCATGAACCTGGAGTTAGAGTTGAAGCTGCAACTGGCAACTGGTAACTGGCAGCTGGCAGCTGGCGGCTTTTGTTGTGGGCTGTTGTTATGGACATGCATGTGGTTTGCTGTGGCATTAACTGCAAATGGCGGTGCAAGTTCAAAATCATTAGGCGCTGTGTGCAACTAGGTATGGGGCAAGTTCGTTGCCACAGTCTTTTGTTCGTGGCAATTTGCAGGCTGGCTGGCAGGCTGCAAGGCAGGCAGCGAGGAGTTTGCAGCTACGACTGACTGCGCTGTCACGATTAATAACGCTGTCATAATAACACTTTTCTGTGATTGATTTAAGACAATTACAGAAAAGAGGAACACAGCGCTCACGTTTGAGCTGTGAGTGAGTCGCGAGTGTGGTGTGTGTGGATTGTGTGGAGTGCCGACTGAGTGATTGGCGCTGACCGCTTAAGAAAGAGATTATCAAGTTGCCAAATGGGCACGTCCATTGAAGGGCAGCCGAGAGCAGAGAGCAGAGAGCTGAGAGCCGCGGAGTCGCAGAGTCGCACAGCAAAGTGTTGAACCGCGCAGACATGCTAAATTAAGCTGAAGAAGATGGCTATCAACACCACCAACGCCAAGCGATGCCAGGCAAGCAACTAGCGACTAAAGCGGACGCAGTGCTTCACTCGGCTGGAATGGGATGCGCTGGCAACGCAGCCCCAGCCAAATCGCTTGATGTTGATGGCTTACAACAAGTAATTGGCAGCATCCACAACCCGGCAACAACAACAACAACAACAGTGGCTAACCACAACAACAACAACAATAACAACAAGAGCGAGAGCAAGAGCAGGAGGCTGCCTCATCATCTTCATCAAGTTGTTGTGTGTTGTTGCGTTGCTCGTCCAAGCGTCGCGTTGTGTCAAAAGGTTTAATTTTGCTCTCCCTTCGCCGCCGCCGCCGCAGCTGCCGCAGCCGCCCTGCTCGCCTCTCCCAGCTGCCGCTTGTAATAACATTTCTTTGGGTCTCGCAGCCCGCAACCCGCAACCCGCAACCTCTTATATGGCTGACTGGCTGCCCCTCACAACAGCAGCAACAACAGCAACAAGAAGAGCGGCAACAACAGCGCCTCCATCTGCGTCAATGTCAGCACAATCGAGTCCAAGTCCAAGCCGAAGTCGAAGTCGAGTCCCCTGACACACGTCGCTAGCACCACAGCTGGCAACAACAGCACCACCGCCAACAACAGCAACAACAACAAGTGCTCCTCGCTTATTGGCCGCTGCCTCTTGTAGTTATTGTTATTGGCCAACTTGTTGCTGCTGCTGCTGTTGCTGTTTGTTGGCTGGGTCAAGTTCAAGGCTTCCCATTTTGCGACTTTTATGCGTTTTTTTCGTGTTGCCCCGCAAACATTTAATGTGCCCCGAAACGCACTCTGCACCACTGCAAATTGACACACGTTGTTGTTGTTGGTGTTGTTGCTGCTATTACTGTTGTTGCCGTGCTCCAGTCCTTGTTAAAGTCGTAAAGATTTTGCACTCAGCCTCTTTTGTAATTGGTGTTTTGTGTTTTTGTTAGAAGCAGCCAAACAACTGACCCGACAGTGGCCCCAAATGCAAATGCTCAACTGACATAAATAAATAATAAAAATTAAATACAAACACTTTTCCATAAAAAACTTATTTGGAAAATAAATATTGCTTCAAGCTATTGGACAAGAGATGTTGCTATATAGAAGACCATTAACATTTATGGCGTATGTAGAAGCTGCATTCTTGCATTTACCACAAAGAACAACTACGCATCCCCAATGAGGCTACATTAAATATGTGTGTATACTTCAAACTTTATATATATTCTACGCCCATTCAATAAGCTTGGTGTTAAAATATGAAATATGCTGTACAACCTTCAGTTCCTTGTGCAAATGAGCCTTCCAGCATAGGACAGTAAAATGGGCTTTAAATGTATGCGGAAATCGACTGCTGGCAATTGTTTTGTATAGATATGTTTGAGTCGTCGTTTAGGCTCGTACGAACATAAAAGTTGCCAATGGCCGTAACTATATATCATTTCTATGTGCAGATCTATAAACTAAATGATGGCCTAGGCTACAAGCTACAAGCGATTTAAATGTAAATTCTGCAGATGCCAGATGGCAGAAGGCTGGAAGTCAAGCGACTGCCAAGTTTAAATTGTTTGTTTTTTTTCTGTGCTTTTTTATGGGATTTGAAAATTCGTTGCGTATACGTTATATTGCGCTAAGTGCTCCTCACTTGGGCTCTAAAAGGCATTTGAGTTTGGCTAAGCGGCGGCAAACGCATTCTTTGCGAGTGTCGAATGAAATGGGTGGCAGAGGAGGCAGAGGCAGAGGCAGAGGCAGAGGAGGAGCAGGAGAAGGAGACCGACCGCAAGCGGACCATGATGGACAATAATAATTCTTGGCAAAAGCCATTTTCGTTTACAAATTGCCGCATAAATCGCATATTCGATGAGAGTTAGCTGCCTTTTTGTTTTTCCCCGTTTGCCAGAAATGCATAAAATGCAAAAAGCATCTGAAGTGGACTCGACTCAGCTCTTGCAGCATGCAATTTCATCTCTCAGTGCCCCAAACAGGCAGCAAGCAGTCAGCCAAGAACCAGAACCGTTAACCGACCAAGCAGCAGCCACAACAGCAGCATAAGAACGAGAGAGGGAGAGTTGAAATAAAGCAAGTCGAGTGCATAATTCGTTATGCTTTATTACGAAATTGGATATCATCGACTGCGACTGCGACTCCAACTCTGACTGTCTTTTAGCTTTGGCTTTGGCTTTGAAGTCGTTGGCTTTTGGTGCTCGCTCCTGAAATTATGGCTGAATGCGAACAAGATTCTGGTAGCTGCCAAATGACATACTTCTAATTTATGGATGCAACAGCAAAAGCAACAGAAACAGCTCTTGAGTCGCTTCACATCGCGTCGCATCGCGTCGCGTCGCATCGACTCCACGCAGAATTCTCCCAGCAGCAACAGCAGCAGCCAAAATGCATCTCACAGCTATCGCCCACGGAAATGCTGGCTAAATTGCAATTGCACCGCTAGCTGCAGCTGTTGGGTTGCACCACCAAAGCACTAAAGCACCAGAGCACCAAAGCACAACAGCTCAGACGGCAGCACATAATTAGTACAATGTGTGGACAGGCCACCGCCATGAGTCGAGTGCCGGATCAGCCAGAGTCAAGTGCAGGCTTAGCCAATGCTCAAGCCCCATGCGCACATTAAGAAAGCATTTCTGGGCGCTGCCACATTCGATCTTATTCGATCCCATCCGATGCGATGCGCTGCGATGTGCTGCGATCCGCGTCGTGCTTTAGATACATGCGAAACTCAACATGAAGTCTACGTATGATTTTATCTACGGCCTGAAACTTGCACTCTAAGTCAATGCGATACGCCTGCTCGCCGGCTAAGCAAACAAGCTGGCTAATTGCAGCCGCACGACTTCCGCATACCCTGTAATTAGCAAATATTCACTGCAGTTTGCTGTGGTGCATGTAATTATTAGTTGATTATGGGCATTATGGCAAAACACTCGAAAAGCTTCGAGTTTAGATTGCATATCAAATGCATTTACAATTTTAATGAAACACTTTGAACAAACAAAGCATTAGACCACAGCAAATTAATGAGATCATTAATTTCATCTTGCTTTACAGCTTTGCATGACTTTCGGCTTTCAACAGCAGGTGAGTTTCATGTTTTCATTTCAATTGCTAAATCTTTGTGTTGCTGTAGGTGTCAATTAAAAGTATTTCAAAGGGCAAAGCTATTTGCTTTACGCTTAAGTACTTTCCTTTCACATGATTTAATTTGCGAATAATGTTAGCTGCCATTTACATTCAAATTATTTTTCTATTTTTGGCTAGGAAAAGAATTGGTTTCTGATTTAATATTTAAATCGTAAGCATTCAGATCGCCCCAAGCTGTTGTTCATTCATCTGCCCGTCGTTCACTCAACAACTCAATCATTAATCAATCGGTCAGTGATTTTTCATTAGATTTCTATCGCACAATGACTGAAGTAAGCCACCCGATTGTAAGTTGAGAACAATCGGTATAAGAAACAGTTGTTATTCTGTGCAGACCACGAGTTGGACTTCAGTGAGGCAGCAGGCAAATCCAAAAGTGCCTGCGGCATACTCGTATTTTTTACCGTCGACTCGACGGCGATGATGCCATAGATATTGTCGCTTCGTGTACAGTTAGTCGTTACATATATATTAGCCAAGCCAAAAAAAAGCAGTACACACTTCGTTGTTGCCTTTTTGTGCGCGCTGCTGAAAAGGAGAGAAAGAGAGAGAGGGGGAGGGGAGAAACTTGTTTGGCTCGACAGTGTGATGAGTGGGTGGCCAGTTGGTAAATGTTCTGTTGTTCCTCTTGTGAAATTGGAGAAGTCTGGGTCGCCAAAGGGGAAGGGGAAGTGTGAAGAGCCTGTTCTCGGCTGTATTTCATTAGCGCTAACCGCAAATTAGCTGCAGTCGTAACGTGTGTCCCCGTTTTTGGTAGATAACTCAATTGAAATGAAAATCACAGACATGGCCAACTAACAGTTACCGTTACTGCCAATTGCGGCTGCGTCTGCGTCAGCGTCTTCGACTGCAGTCGAAGTCCAAGTCCAAGTCCACGTTCAAGTCCAAGTTGAAAGTCCATTTACGACCAAGTCAATAACAAATTGTTGTGGCAGCCTGCTGCCAGGCCCCAAACAGAGACTGCAACAGCAACAGCAACATCGACGGCAACTGCGAATGCGACGGAAGCATTAGAATCGAGGCGCGTAATCGGAGCAACTTTCTGTTTATGGCCAGAAACACTTGGGCGTGAATTGAGCATCTTTGGCATTCGGTTTAATTAGCCACAAATGCCGCAAAGCCGATCAAATTCTTGTTGAAATTAGACGACAAGCTCGCTTACCGCCTGCCTTATAAACATGTCCACTTTATGCAACACACACACACACACACACACTAGCGCACACACTTGGCAACAACGCGTTCAACACGCAACGACGCATTGTGGCTTTTGGACAGCGTTGCACGCAATTTCTAGCTCCCCTGTAGAGCTGCAAGTTGCAAGCTGCAAGCTGCGAGAGGAAAGCAGTTGACTTCAGTCTTTTAAGCTACACAAATTTATGTACGCTGTCCCTCTCAGCGCAACATGGCCAAAAGCACAGCATGGGCGATGCGGAATGGAGGCTTGTGGCCAATTCCCTGCATGTTCTGCGCTGATGTTACTCTTCCTGTTGAAATGAAAGCAGCATCAGCAGCGTCAGCAGCGTCAGCAGCAGGCGAGCAAATGGTTCTCAATTTATACGTCATACGAGCAGAAATGCATGTAGTCTATATACGTGCAGATACTCTGTCTGACGCTGGGCATATCCTTAATCTCAGAGGCTTTATAGGTCGTTGATGGGGGAGCAAATATAATTGTGAATCATTGGTATGAAGCTATAATCTAGCAGGAGATGTTTTGTAATTGAAATAGAATAATGAATCATAATTAAATTGAAACTATATATACACAAAGAAAGCCTTCCTAAAGTATTCTAATTCACGTTCTTGTCGTTCTTAATCTCGTATAAAAAAACTCCTGCAGTGGCTTTGATAGTTGAGAAGCTTTTGCTGCATTTGGCATTAACAATATTTCGTGCTTACTTTTATTATTTATTTTAAATTTAAATTGTCCTCAGAGGAAAGTGCACGGCGCTATGTTTTAAACATTGCCTGGACATCGGGACATCGAGACATCGAGACAGTTTTGTGGGGCTGCTTTTGCTGCTGCTTTGTGTCGCGGGCTGAGTTGAGCTGAGTTGCGGTTGGAGTTGAGAGCTGAACTGAAAGAAACTTCATGCACGATTGGCAGTTAGCAATTCAAAGATATTTCAAATTGTGAACGCAAGGCGAGAGAATGGCATGGCCACAAATGTTCGAATGGGATCGAATGGCAGAGAGTTGGGAGGCTGATGTGGCGGCTGCATGCGATTTGCATTTGCGATGCGATGCGATGCGGCTGCTCGAATTTAATAAAAAAATGCTTTATTAAGTCATAAAAGTATTTAAATATTTTGTGCATGCCGCGCGCAATTTGCATAAGTGAATGCGCATTGGAATTGTGCAATTTGGCAGAGCGCAGAACCAGGAAGTGACTGCAGCCCTTGAATGATGTGCATGATGTGCATTTGAGTTCACTGGCCAGTGTCCAATGTCCAATGTCCAGTGTCCAGTATCTAGGTGGGTGAAGTTGATCCACATCTCGCAGCAAGCGGAGTTCTTACTGTCGCCATGCGGAGCGAGGGCCATAAATAAATGCCACACACTCTCGAACACATCACGCACAATCAATTAAAGTTTATCTCGCTGCTGGCTGTCACTGACTGACTGTTTCCGACCGCGAGTCCCTTTGAGCCGCACATTTTTCGCCATGGCAATTACACAAATGCCAGCGCATCAACGCAAAGCGGCTATTGGCATTTAAGATGCCTGTCGTGCCTGCAGCACATAAATCCAGCGATCCTGGCGAGATGCAGCCAGCTATGAATTCAACCCTCGACGCTATCAGCGACTGTCCCATAAATGGATAAGGTTGCTGCCCCGTGAATTTGTCAAGCTTTCGATCGTCACAGTCGCGGGCCGTGGCACTGACAGTAGCTGCAACTTGTCCGTGGAAGCCTTAGATTAACCCGGAGACACCTCATAAAAGCCCTTGGCTGATTGACTCGGCGTTGTAACACTTGGCAGTCAGTCCATTAAATTCGTCGACTGAAACTGATTGCAAAAGCTTGACAAACTGCGCTCTAAACGCTGCTAATTTATGAAGTCTTCGAGGAGTTGTTGGTTAAGCAGAGGGCTGCGAGTTATTCAATTACCATTAGAGACGACTAGGCTAGGCTTGGCTGGGCTCATTAACAGGCCTGAGAACCGTTTGATGGGGCAGCAGAGCAGAGAGTAGTAGTGGAGTAGTAGATGGAGAGAAAGATATTATCGCTAAATGACCGCAATTTGCATGTAAATGTTGTTTATCAATTTAAACGGCTAAATGCTTTAAAACTAATGACAGACCTGGTCGACGGCAATAAAGAAATGTTTTCACCCTGCAGCAAAAACAGCGGCTCTTGTTGTTCTTAACGGTGGTTCAGTGGTTGCGTGGTTCCGCGGTGCCGCGGTTCCGCGGCTGTCCCAGTGAACATCATCACAGCGCACAACGAGCACCAAGTACCCCAAGTACTCTGTCCGTTGTCTCCTGTCTCTTGTCGTCGTCGTCGTCGTCGTCGTAGTTGTAGTCGAAAACTTGTAGCTCTCTCGCACTCTGCATGCAGCTCACATTATAACAACAATATTACGGTAATGACGTGTCATTAATTTTATTACAAAATGTGTATGTGCCCGCAACTGAGACTCAGACTCAGACTCAGACCGAAGCAGACTTTGTGGCCAAGACGGAGGCCAAACCGAAATGCAGAGAACCCCACTGGCCATTGGCGTTGCTTTATTGAAATCTTAAAGACTGCCGGTCTTCCGCATTTGATGGTCCCATTTTCCATTCCCCAGTCCCCCACTCCACACGTTTGCCAAGAGCAGGACAAAGAAAGCCCGATTGTGATTGGCGGGAAGATGCTGGTTGAATGCCAAAAATAACTCTGACATTGCTTGAATCGTATGAAATATATATGCGCTGCATAGCTGCGATTGAGTTTTGGCTTCTCCTTTTTATAGAGACGAATGAAAATATTTTCTATCAACTGTTGACTGCATAACTCACTTTCAGTGTGATCTGCGCGCTGGAAGCTGAGAGCCGAGAGCTGAGAGCTTCCATCCCCAGTCGATTGTCTGCGCTCAGTTGGGAGTAGGCAACTGCGCCTCCGCCTGACACTGAAAAATGCAAACAGAAAATAAAACAAAAGACTTAAGCAACAAACTGAGTGATTGCAATTGCTTTGCTATGTCTCTATGCGACTGTGTGTGTGTGTGTGTGTGTATTGGCTGCTATTTTTAGCTGAGCTAAATAGTTGGCATTGGCCCAAAGGATGCGCGTCGACTGCTGCTGCTGCGGCTGCTGCTGGCCCAGAAGGAGAAGGAGCTGTGGCCAAGCAGCCATTGGGGCCCGGCCTTGTCTTGGCAGCATATTATTTTATAGCCGCGCGCATAAATCTTGCAAACGCAGATAAAAAGGAACGCTTTATAGAAAAATAAAAATAAAAATAAATAAAATGCCAGCCACTGTGAATTGAGTCAGCGAGAGGAGGGAGCGAGGCGAGCGAGAAGCAAGTGAGGAAACTATCAGATGGAGAGTGTGCTTGGCAGAGAGAGGTGGGGAGAGGTGAAGAGAGAGAGTGTGGGCAACCGGATCGTCGTCAGCCCTCGCACTGATGGAAACAATTTATGGCAAAATTAATGATAGATTATGGCGCTGCCAATTAAAAACCAACAAACAAGCGCGCAGTTTATGGCTCAGCCAACAACATGGACACATTTCCCACTTGCCCTTCCCAACCCGCCCTCTGCTCGTCCTAGTCAAGTGCTGATCGAGTAGTACATAGATTGGAGTAGGTGTTTAGGCGATTGGCACGGCCATTGACTGTGATTTGTGTGATTTGTTTGCGGCTAAAGAGTGACAAATTGCCAGCTAACCAACAGAAGACAGAGACAAAGACAGAATGACAGACAGAGAGACTGAAGAGGTGACATCATATCAATCTCCAGAGTCTCTCCAATTCCTAGTAATTAAAATACAATAACCAAGACAATACTTAGTTATAGCCAGTTGATTAATAACCTATAGCTATATAGGAACAGAGCCGGGTCTGCTATTAAAATCAGTGGAGCGCAATTAGAACAAAGCGATGCGGGAATACAATACACCAAACTTATGCGATTATTATACGAGAATCCAAATCTAAATCTAAACATTTCCTTTTCGGGGCAGCTTCTAAATAGCAGCAACACTAACAGCGGCAACAAAACTACTTGCGTCTAAGCGGAATTCTGCACAGACGCGTTTCCACTTCTTTTGAAATTTGCCAAAAAATATCGCTGATGAGCTGATGAGATCAGCGCAATCTACATACATCATCATCAATGAAAGAAGTTCAACTTGAAAGATCTTTTTAAAGATAGCTGCACTGATCTTTCTCAAAAAATATATACATCCGTGTTAGATAATTGAACGTTTGCTAGACTATAAATATAGACATAGATAGCTTAAATTAAATATTCTTTTTAAAACTAAACAATACATAGTTAAAAGTAAATATTCTTTGTAAAACCATTGGTGGAATAAATATTAATTTGTTCAATAAGATTCGATTTAACAAGTGAAATTAATCATTAAAATGTTGTTTATATTTTCTTTCTTCAGAGTACAATATTCCATGTTATGTTGAAGCTACTGCAAATAAACCAGTTCATGGTTTAGCATATTTTGCCAATCTTTGAATGAGCACAGATTGTTCTATATATAACGTGAATATGGACATGATATTTCGGCTTGTTGACAGTTCTTTAATATTCAGCAATTGCAGCTGGATCGAAGAACTTTCTATACGTGATGAACTGACAACTTGACGACTTGTTTTTCCCATGACAAACTGATGACTGGACAACTGATTAGTAGTCGGAACATTGACTACTTGCACTTGACGGCTTCTCTGTCCATTCGATGATCAGTGAACTCTCTTTTGTGGGCCAGCTCAGACTCTCTCTCCCCCTCTCTTTCTCTCTCTTCCTGTCTCTGACTGCTTTCGCATTTTCATATCGATTAAATACAGCATGCATCCCATCAGATACTTATTATTATATTGCTGGGGTAAAATGTCTGAGTAAATATTGTTGGGAACAACCCTAAATCAACAGCGGCAGCTGAATTAAACAGAAAATTGGCAGCCGATTGCGGCTGTCTGTGGCTGTGATGTTGCTGCTAACCAAGCATAAATTGCTTTTTAATAATTGCAAACGAAGGAGCCACGGAGAGAAAAAGAGCTATGAAAAGCGCCTGCAGCTCTAAGCACAAGTTTTGTACGAAGAAATGCCAAAACAACTTGAAATTGAGCAATTAAACAATTTTGTGGCAAATTCTAGACTCAGCGAGGGGCATGTGGAAGGGGAGGAGAGTTCAATGTGCTGAATGCACGACAATCTCAAAGAGAATTCTTATTTTTTGCTTGGTTTTTGGGACTGTGCGCAGTCGAAGCAAAGATCACGTGCAAGATTTAAATGTTACGCAAGCTGATTGACTGACTGATTGATTGCATGAGTGATTGACGGAACTGTGCTACAACAACAAGGGGCACGTCCACGCCCACAGGCACAAATTACGCGCAAAAATTCATGTAGAAATCACAAATATCAAGTGTTCAGCTCAGAATACGTGACGCATATTTAATTTCGAATCAAATTTTCGAGCCACTTTTATGGCAATTTAATGGGCTTTTGCTACCTGCCACCAGCCAGCAAACAGCCCGGGATCGTTCGTAAGTGAGGCAGGCAGTTTGCGAGTCGCGTAATACAGGCAGTGACAGTGGCTAGAAATGGCACAGTTATTGGCCGCGAGCTATGGCCAGCTACTTATCGGCAAGTGGCCCGTAAACAAGCCAAACACAAACACTTCTCGGCCAAGTTCCAACTTCCAACTTCCAACTCCAGCTTTGTGATTTGGGTAAACAAATCACCTTATGATAATCAAGAGTCAATAATCTCATCTGCTCTTGCCCCCGAGGCAGAAGCAGAGGCAAAGCAGCTAGCAAAGTGCGTTCGTTCATTGGTGGCCAGCTTTGTACTTGGCCAGCGAAATGAAATGATTCATGAGTGTTTAGTGCTGTCCCCCTCTCTCTCCCCCTCCCCTCTATCTCTCTCTGTGTCTCATCTGCACTCGTTCATTTGTTGTATTCAATGTACATGTCGTTCATATCTTGTTCCTACAAATCGCGTGTTGATCGAGGTCTCTCTCTCTCTCTCCCTCTCTCTCTCTCCTGTAGGGAGCTCTTTGCTCGTGTTTGACAAGCGCGCAACAGACAATTTTAATGATTCCCTGCGGTTTCTGGCCATTGCTTTTGCCCGCCGTAAGAATTATGACTTTTTCAATGTGATTTCATTTATTTTGCCTGCCACTCCCCTGCCGTGGCCGCGACTGTGTCCCCCCTCCCCCTGCTCACCCTCTCCTATCCTGCTGCGCCCACTCAATCGCCACAATTGTGGATCGCTGTTGGTGTTGATAGCGACTTTTACTTGGCATCTTGTTCTTCGTGTTTTTGTTCGTTTTCTTCTTGTTGGCCTGGCGGCGCCTTTTGGCCATTCGATTCTCTGGCTCTTTATCTGTCCATAGATTTGATACAGTTCCTTGAACCCGCCAATGGGGCAACTTAATTAACTTTCATCCACTCCACAGTTTGAGAGTCACTGCTGCGCAGACTCAACTCTACAGTTGTGAGCGATTATTATTCTATTTCCCGTAGTTTTCAAGTGGCAAGCGGAAATGCCAGTCTCTCTGGGGGCAACTCCCCTTCATAAAAATTCTAAGCTGATTTGCATTTTGCATTTAGCCAGCCACATGTCATTAAAGTTTTGTGCTGTACTTTACGAGTATTTGTCTGAAGATCTCCAGTGATTATGATATCATTTTTGCCAAACAGCTAACGAGCTCGCTATTTGCACACATCTTTGCAAATAATATTGGTTGCGGTTAATAAACACAACAAAAAATAAATTCTCATTTGGCAAAGTAATTTACACGCAATTCAAATTAAATGAATCTTTTCGCGTACAAATAACTGAGAAAATGAATATATTCAGTCAACCAAACACACAGAATATAAAAAAAAAAATCAACATGATAAGTCGAAAAGTTAAAGTGCTATATTTTAATTGCTGACGCAGCGGACCATGACTAAGTGAATATCCCAAGAGTTTGCTAAGAGATTTGTCATAGATTCGGGAATATCACAAGCAATCGAAATACACAGAAATTCTGATGCAATTAGCGAAAAATGGTATTTAGAGATATTTATGTAGAATGAATTCATTAAATATTTCAGCTGTTTGGCGATTTGAATTAACAACATCATTGGAATTAATCTAAAGTAATTGCCTTCAATTAGGTTTTAATTTCGCAGTCATTTTAGGGTCTATTCAAGTTGAACAAAAGTTAATCCCAGCACGGAGTGCAAAACAATATCAATGCAAGTCGCAGATATTTGCAGAGTTCTCTGAACGGCTTCAAGCCGATAAAACCCGAGATTTATTTGATGTGTTCGCTGCGAAACTAATTTCTTTATCTCTCTTTCGTGGTGGCCATTTGCCGACAACAGTCGCGATTCTAGAGTCTAGAGTTTAGAGTCTAGAGTCTAGAGTCTGGACTCTAGCGACGAAGCCTCGCAGGGCTGTCCAGCCTTGATTTAGGACTGTCTAATGATGTAGTAGGCTGTTCACATCAGACCCTGAACTGCGAGCACTGGTTGATTAGAGGGTGATTGAGTAGATGAACCGATGCATACATTGTAATAGATAATTAAACGCGCTGCCATATATTTTATACTCGAAGTCGGCGCTTATTTGACGCTGAATGCTGTGCAATCAATTTTTATGTAAGCGCAATTCCACAATGCAAAAGTCGATGCTAATGAAGCCCGGCTTACTGCGGCAGCTGCCACAACATCGCCAGCATCAGCAAACAGTCGACGGACGGTAGGCGACCAGCAAATGGCAACCAGCAACTGGCAACTGGCAACTGGCAACTGGCAACCGGATAGCCTTATGGCTTAATGGGGGATTTGAAGGGGGAATATTAACTAAGCATAAGCCAAGTTTATGCTGATCACAAATGGCGCCTGCAACTGGAGTCGGAGCCAAAGGCGAAAAATATTGCAAGTGCCTAATTAAAAATGCCATAAATACAGGCGAGCAGCGAGTAAGGCTCAAGTTGACATTGCTAATGCTAAATGAAAACTTCTCGCGCCGCAGATGAGAATGGAAATGAAAATAAAATGCCTTTTATAAATGTTTTTGCATAAACTTTTAGTTTGCATACAAATTGCGCGTATGGCAAGACAGCAATCGCATCGACGGGGGGAAGACTAAGGTCTTAGCTTTGTTTTGTGGCCCAGGCAAACATAAAAACAAAGCAATACTGCCAATTCGGTAAGCAAATATTAGTATTAAATATCCATAAATCGCCGTATTGTCGTATTGTCGTCGAGCATATACATTGACATTTTGCCATTAGCACGGCTCGACCGCCACCAACTAATTTGCCAAAAACAACAAATGATTCAATGAGTACAAGTATGAATACATATGTCACTCAAGGTCTTAGTCGCAGTTGGAGCCACAGCCCAGCGACATCGATCAACAGTGCATGAAATTCGCGCTTGACCATGTCGCGTGTCATTTTTATTATTCCCAGATACCCTGTAGTCAGTGCGAGTGTGGCATGCAGGGCTGCACTTCCTGGCAAAGTGTTGAATCATCTCACAGATGGAAAGTTTCGAGAGTTCCCTGCTGATCAGCTTCGTTCGAGTTTTATTAGCTGCTGCTGTTTCGATGTCATAAGGGAAATGGGTGAACGGTATCTCGTCGTGCCATTTTCCGTTTCGAATCTTCGTGTTTATGAAATAAAATTTAGCTTGTTAAATAATTTTTATGTCCGTCGCTGTCACTGCATTGATTCATGCTGCGTTGCGGACATAAAAAAGTAATAAACTTTTTTTTTTACTATAAATAAATCGCATTCGTTGCCTTTGGAGGAACGTAAAGCGACGCTGACATCAAATATGTCATGTGGGAAACAACGGCAATTTCTGCCAGGCATTGCCATTTCTTTGAATGCCTTTTTGTGCTACGCTCACTGCGTTTTTCTTGTCGCAATAAAATAGTTAGCGAACTGTGCTTAAAATATATTTATCTAAGCTCACTCGACTGCAACAGAAAGCACCGTTCCAGAGACAGACAAACGGACAGACGGAGAGAGGGAGACATCGGGACAGTGAAAGACAGAGTCTCAAATCTCTAGAGCAAGTCTGAGGTGTTGACTGAAAACAATGGGTGTCAGAAAATGAAGTCAACGCATCAGCCATAGCAGCAACACAGAAGCAAAGCAGATAATTTGCCGTAGATAATTTTTAATTCGTTGCCCTAGCAGAGCATCATCCTCAGCAGCACAAATAGCAATCGAGAAATCAGCATTGCATGTTGCTGGTCGAGTGAAATTTTAATAGCGTTTTGCAAAAGCGAAAACTGCAGCAACAGAAGCAAATTTTAACATTGTCTGTTGGGCACAAAAACTGGAGCAGCCAGCTCCACCAACTGTGACCACAACTGTTAAAGGCAGCCAAACAAACATTCCAAGTGCAAGTCAGCACGCCTAAAGACAAGGTGCAGTATGTTTTGCCCAATTAGTATTTATAGCTTAGAGGCAAGAAAATAATGTATATTCTTTCAGGTTTCAGTTAGAAGTTTCACTTAAGAGTTCACCACAACTAGAAAAAGCTGCTAATTTTAGGATTAGTAAACTTAATTCCTTGCTGATTGACAGATTAAGTTCTCATCAATTTGACGACTGACATTAAGCTACCTTTATGAATGCTTCTCCACACTTAAAAGCAATCATCTTATTTATTGTGATACTCTAACCACATTAGTTCCTCAATAATTAACGTTTAAAATGTTGTATGTTTTATGGCTTTTAAACTTGAGTAAATACAAAATTAATTTTTAAAAATACAAACAGACAACAATAAGTCCATTATGAGCGCATTTTTCACGCTAAGAAGTCATGCTGTATTCAGCTGCAATTTGCATTTGATGGGCATTCAGAGATTTAAGAGCTGCGATTTGAGTACAACAAACAACAAGCCGACTGATGATGCATCATCTAGTTGCTAAAAATACCCTTTAAGACGCTCAATTTCGTAACGAGCTTGACCCCAAAGCTCGGCCAGTTTATCACAGTGATAAGTAGCTGTCATGTTAATGCCTCAGTCTCAGCCTCAGCCTCAGCCTCAGTCGCAACCTCAGCCCAAGTCCGGTATGCAGACACACCTTTCAAACACACTCTGCGATGCATATCTCGATTCTGAAGTGTGCACAACAGCTTTTCCACAATATTGTTTCGCAGAGACTCGATTGTGGAAAATTGCAAGATTGCGTTGATTTGCCATGATATGAGTATTCGGTTTAGTTCAAAGGCTTTTCCACGTTACTGCTCATTGATTGCGGACAAAGTCGAGAACGCGGCAAATCAATTTGACATATGCATAAATCGCATTGCTCAGCCATGAGCAATCGACTCGAACAATTGGAAAATGTGGCAAATGGAAAATGGAAAATGGCAAAGTGTACAACTGAAAACAGCATGAAATGCAGAACTCTGTATGTTGAGTTTATTACTTAGATAATTGCAGGCATTTGTTAATTAGAATTTAATATGCTAAGCGTAGCCAGCAGCTGGAATTACACCGAGAGAAATGATGGGAATAAAACGAGAAACATCTATAGCTAAGTCTAAAGCTACCAACATATTTATTTTTCGAATCAACACATTGAATCTCTGCCCCTTTTTCGCTGAGTGTGAAGATCATTTAGAGGCGCCTGGTGGTCGCCAAGGTCGTGTGCTTGGTGCGTGCCACTGCCCAGCATTGGGTTGGGGGATGAGATCATGCGCTGCACCTGTTGCCAGCTGGCGACCAGTCGCGAGTTGCGAGTAGTGTTTGCGTTTCAATTGTCGCAGAAGTTGAAGCAGCAGCACAAGTGACTCGTAATTAATAATCTTTGGCGCTATTAATAGACGAGTAGATGAGCGAGCTGTTTAGCAGATTTGCACACATCATGCGACATGATGCAGCATCACATAGCTTGCCACGCCCCAAGTGCCGCACACCCGTGCCCCAAGCACAAGCCAACTTTTTACTTTTTGCACATATTTTAATTTAATTAACCATTTAAGCAAAACCAAACAACACAAACACGTCACGTACGAGCATTCAGAAGTCGATATGAACAACTGCATCATTGTCAGCCGCATTATGTGGATGCGATTCAGAAGTACTTGAACACCGTGAAGCTATTAATTATGTATTGCAATTCTGTCTGAAGACTGAAGATTCCCCTCAATTATTTTCTAGAAATCTTTATGCATTTGCATCAATAAATTATTATTAATTAACAACAGCATAGACCTGTAGTTAGACCTATGTGTTTATTGCCTTCAATATGGTTCTTGATCTCATGTGATCTTTGCCTGCCACAATAATATTGTAATTTATGTCGCAATTAATAAGTAAGCTGACGATTTAATAACAGCCACTGGCATTATTTTTTGTTTTATATATCAATCAGCACGCGAAGTTCAAGCAGATCAAGTTCTGTTTTATTCAGACTTTCATCGAGCTTGGCTAATTCTGAGCGCACTTGAGAGATGGGCAGGTGAAAGTCTTGGCAGTTGGGAGACTTTTTCCAATCATCTTGACTTTACACTCTGCTATTGCCAATTTCGCGGTGTGAGGAAGATAAATGATTGTTGGCAGCAGCTGCTGCTTAAACACTTTCTATGAAAGCTGCTCCGCCTACTTGGCCCTCTTGCGCTTAACTCTTTGCACCACTCGACGATGTTGCCACGTTGACCAGCTGACAGTCAAAATAGCCGGCGGGCCTCTTGTCGTTAACTTTGACATGTTCATAACAATTGCCCAAAAGCCCAAAGATTCGACTTCGAACACCTCAGTCTCAGTTCAGTCTCAGTCTCAGTACGAGTTCCAGCTTCAGCTTGAGTCTCAATCTCCTTCGCAGTTGTAGCTTTGGACTGATCCACAGCCAATTATTGGGCCGCTGGCGTGCAATTTACGTGGAGCTGCTGCCAGTTGGTAGTTGGGCTTTATCAACTTGATGTACATCTTTGTTTGAAATGATTTGAGCCCTCGCTGCCCGGGGGAAACTATAGAAATAGAAGTGGGCACTGGACTTGGGCCTGAGATGGGGCACGTTGCCTGCTTTTTAGCCGAAACTTGTTTAGCATATTGGCAAATGTTTTGGGCAACAGCAAAAGAACCTTGCGAACTGGCGACTGCACTTCCTTGACCGCCCACTTGAAACAGTACCAAACTTCCTAGGAAAAGCATACTGAATCCGAAGCCAGGGACCAGATGACGATCGTGATGATGATGAAGGTGCAGACAATAATGACGAAGGCGCAGCGACCTCTGTGCAGTCTTCAAGAATCCGCTAAGAGTTTACAGGCGGCCAAAGTGGAGAATATCATGGGGAGTCGCCTCGACAATGCCCTGTAACCACAGTCGTTTACTGGGGAAAACAGTTGGACATTTAAACAAATGTATTTCCCAGTAATACACAGATTCGCTTGCATAGATATTCTCATATTAATCTAACTAATATTAGAAAGCTAGCATACCCTGTTGCATGCGCACTTTGAACAGGGCACAGAATAAAACTGTTCAACTTTGTGCAGCTGCGGCAAATGTGGCCCTAAGTGGAGTAATGAACTTTTGCCCAGTTGTTGGCGCTCTGCAGCGACTATTGCTGTGGTTGCTGTTACAAGGTTTGCGTGTTGTTGTGACTCTAGTTGCTGTTGTTGTTGCAGCCCATTACGTCAAATGCGCGCATTGCATGCGACTGAGGCAACAACATCTCTGACTTGGTATCTTGTCTCCGTTGTCTCTGTTGTCTCTGCTGCGAACGACTGCCAAGTTTAAGGTTAAGTTTTCGATTTTGTTTTGAGCCAAAAGAGAAAAACACCACAGCACGAGCAACAACAACAACAGTAACAACAGCAACAGTAACAACAACGAAACAAGGAAGCAAAGCTAAAGTCAAGCTCTTTTTTTTTGGCAATTTTCCGGCTGTTGTTACCAATTTAAAGCCAAATGCAGCGCAGATTCTCGTAAATGGTAATCATAGTGATTCGTTATTGAATTTCCCAATTTGCCAATTTGGCAACATGCAGCAGACACAGGCTCGCAGCTCTAGCTCTGGTTCTGGCCCAAGTTCTCGTTCCTGATCTCGGTCTCGCTCTCGCTCTGGCTCTGTCTGTGGCAGCAAGTGGCAGCCAGCGGAGGAGTCCGCGTCGCAGCCACATTTTTTACTGTTAAGAACGCAGCCAAATGCGTCAAGTTCGTGTCTGAAGTCTTTCGCTTTGCATATGCCCCACGGCTGCAGCTTCGTTTCGGCCTCCACCCCCACCTCCACCACAACGTCGAAGTCAACGTCGACCACGGCCATGGCTTCGACTCCCCCGCACGCTGTTTTCTTCTCTTTTTGGTGGTTCTCTCGTTTTTTGCTTTTTGCATATTTTTGATAGAATTTTCCCATGCAATTTGCCACTAATTGCTGCACGCAGCAAACTTTTCGACCCATGCTGCTTTCTTTCTTGCGCCTAGACACGAATAAATTGCCGGCAGCTACGTGTCTGCCTCCTCTCACCCTCGCCTCGGTATTCCACTTTATCGCCCATTGTGCTGGGCTGGGCAACTGCAGCACGTTGTGTCTCACAACATCGCATTAGAGCTACAATTTGATAGCGAGAATATACCATTTATCGCCAAGAGAGCACAGCAGACTTTTTTTAATTCCACATTGCAACATTTCATTAAAAATTGTAATTTAAAGTGAGCCGAGTAGTCAAACTAAAGACTGACAGGCAAATACTAAAATATTAAACAAGTTGCACATAATTAAAATAAGGAAAATATTCTCAACAGACTAGCAATTCTTCGAGATAATCTTAACATCATATTTAGAATTTAATTTAATTTAAGCTTCAACAGCCTCCAAAGCTATTCAGAGCCCAAAAATGTAGATTTCCAAAGCAAGCATCAAACCACATTTACATACATGTAGGCTGAACAAACCTTGTGATACTCTGCTGCTTGATCAAATGCTGCTTACAAAGCTGAAGCACCGGCTTTTGTTTCTTAGTTCACCAAATGGACACAAACCAAAATTCATATTTCTACAACTGCAGCCACACACATCAATTAATACTTGACTAGCAGCAACTGATTTTGTCAATGCCTTCACATGCATTCACACATGCACACACACATGCAAAGCTGTGCAACCTTTGTGAAGCTCTACTGTTCGACCACGCCCATCAAGCTGATCCGCCCACCTGATTTTGAGGGTCCCACGTGTAGACACACACACACACATGCACTTCGCACACATACACTCAAATTTTTGGCACCACTTACACACACATGCAAAAAAATCGACTTTTCTAAGTCAAGCTGCAATTCCAGCAGCATTTGATCTGAAGTGCACACACATACACACACACACACGTGCATCTCAACAGGCTGGTCAATCTTTGTGAAGCTCTGCTGCTCGACCACGCCTACTAAGGTGATCCGCCCACTTTGATTTCTTGGTCCGCCGCCTAGTCAAACACATGTACAGGCGAATGGCACACATACATGCAAATTTTTGCCACCCCGCACACACACATGCACAAAAATCGATTATGAGCAACTCACTATCAATGTCGATGCCTTGGAGTTCTGTTAAGAATTTATATGAGGGCATTTGGCTTAGTTGAATAGCTGGCTGAAGTATGAACGCAGGGCAATAAGAAAGCGACAATTTTTAAATGCCAAAATTTCATCTGCAAGAGAGAAGCTGTAGTTCCGACCTGTTAGGCTTTCTAGTACAAATAGCAAATGGATTTAGAACTCTTGAAGAATGTTTAGCTTAATTTTATCAACTTACTCGAAAGTTTTCAGACAACGATAGAATTGTTCATTTGTTTATTGCAGAACCCAATAGAGTTTTAGTATCAGATTTTCTTGAAATCATCTGAATATTTGAGACTCTGACTCAGAGCAGAATTATTATAGCTCACTGCAAAAAGAAAATATATATTAACCATTACTGCTTAGAAAAACATGGAAAGTGTTTAATCGATTCGATTTGAATGCTGTGATTTCCCAAATCAAAATTGGTGTCTGCTTTTGTTGCGAGTTATTAAAGGCACAAGTCAACTAATTGGACTAGGTGCAACTGTCACAGAATTTCCAGCCTCTCTGTCTTCGTGTGCGTTGTTGCTGTTGCTATTGACGTGGCTGGTGGCCAAAGTTGTCGCTTGTCGTGTGTTGACTCTGCTTCTAGGTGCTTGCTGCTGGCTGCTTGGTGCTGCAAATCAAAAGCCCAGCGGCGCAAGGGTGACAACAACCTACCGCGCAGTACACGAATGCAACTTGAAGCAGTTGCAGTTGGAGTTGAAGTTGAAGTTGCAGTTGAAGTTGCAGTTGCAGTTGCTGCTATTTTAATGGGTTCTTTCGCTTTTCGTTTGGATCGCTGGGATAACATCAAGGAAGCCAGTTTTATGTATCGACGAGTGTGTTTATGTGAGTGTCTGAGAGTGTGCTTCTGTTTGTGCTCATGCTTTTGTTGTTGTTGATTCTCTAACGCTGTCGTTTAAATGGAAATCAACGCGCAGGATGCATAAAGTTTAGCCAGTTGCTGCTGCTGCTGCTGCGTCTAATGAAAGGGTCAGCACTGAGGACTAAAGACTGCAGGCAGGCAGAAGACTCTGCTTGGCTCTGCTATGAATTATTTGCGCTTTGTTTGCCAGGCGACTGCAACTGCAACTGGCAACTGGCAACAGGCGAGCCTGCTGCTGATGTTGGTGGTGTTGTTATTGTGGCTACTGCACGCGAATTGTTGCACAACAAAACGGCAGCCGCAGACTCCACAAAGCAAATAATAAAGTGAGAAGAACAATGCCAATGCAATGTTCAAAGTCAACGAACCTAAAAAGTCCCATATTTCGCTTACAGCAGACAAACAGCCGCAGCCACAGCAGCGGCAGCAGCCGCAGTCGAGGCAACAGCAGCAACTGGCAACATGAAGATGCGAGTCGAGCCGAGTCGAGTCGGTGCTTTGTCCGGCAACAACAGCGGCAGCAACAGCAGCAGACACAGCAACATTTTTTCGCTCCATTTCATTTTTTCCAAGCATGACGCAAAATTTGTTGCCAACTTTTCCACACAGCGTCAGCATTTTCACAACCTTTGCACGTTCAGACAGCAACAACAACAACAGCAACAACATCGACGGCAATGGCCAAGAAGCCCTCCATGGCATTGCACGTAAAAAGTGCAATGGCCTTAAGTGGAAAAAGCAGTAATAGAAAATAAGCATGGACTCTCTGGGGCTGTGGCAAAAAAGAATTGCAAGCAGCTAGCAGCAGGCAGCAGGCAGAAGGCAGCCTCACACAGCACACTGGCCTGCCACAACAACAAAAAAGTTGCAGAACTTTGTTGCAGGCTGTTGGCTGGCTGGCTGGCTAGCTGGAAACGACCTCGCTTGCATCATTAGAAGTGGTGCTCCCAGCAGCAGCAGCAGCAGCAGCAACAGCAGACACACATTGCCAGCAGCAGAAGAGGCGAAGAGAGCGACACAGAGAGATGAGGGAGAGGAGGAGAGAAAGGAGAGCAGAGGCTGCAAGTTGCAAGTTGCTGCCGCAGACAAAGCCAAACTGCTGCTACGTGCTTTGGGTTCCATACAATCGCGCCATCTCGCTCTCGCTGTGGCACTCGCAGTGGAGGACGGCGCAATCGAAATAATAAACCCAACAGTTGGACAATTTTCTCGACGTGAGCTTTGTAGCAGCAACAGTTGCTGCCGCTGCTGTTGTTGTTATGAGAGCAATGCATGTAAAACTTGTCACAGGCAGCAAAGCAGGCGGCTGAACAACGGGGCGGCAGGCGGGCGAACAAACCAATTGACCTTTGCCGAGTGTGGAGCTGCAGCCCTCGCCCTAACCCTCAACTCGAATCGACTCGACGCGAAGCGACTCTTGAACTGGAACTGGCTTCGGAGTGGAGCCGGGAGTTTGGCCCTGACCATTGCGCTGGTTCAATGCACTCAATCAAGCAATCAATCAATTGTATACCATGCCAAAATCATTAGTGCCACAACAATGCCGGCCATGGCTTGACCCACAGCCCACTTAAGGCAGCAGTTGCCGCTGTTGTTGTTGTTGTTGTTGTTGTCGGATTTGGGCAATCAAAGCGCAAATACCGCCAGGCAAAACATGCGCCAAGAATTAGAGACATCAGCACAGACAGTCCAGAACACAGTAGGTATAGAGATGCGATAGATAGATTCTAGTTTGACTGTATGTGTGTGTTTGTGTGTGTGTGTGTGTGTCTATTGGTGTATGGTGTATTGGCTCAAAATGTTCGTGAGAAATTCGCACGCTTTTTTATCGCAATTGTTTATGGCGGCATCTGCAACACAGCAGCCTCATCATCAGCAACAGCAGCAGCAGCCACAACGGCAACAGCAATACAGTCGCCGTTGTCGTCGTCGTCGTCGTCGTCGTCGTTGCCATTGACAACACCAAAGAAAGCCTGGCCAAAGCCAACAGCCAACAGTCCAAGTCACAAAGTCAGCGAGAACCGTATGTACAACGTGACTTACATATTTGCCACCTTCTGTTGCAGCAGTTGCAGTTGCAGCCGCCGCTTGTGGGTGACTTTTGCATGGCTGATTGCAGCCACGTCGCGATAGCCGTGGCCAATTGTTGCTCTTGCTCTTGCTGTTGTTGCTGGCAACCAAAAATTAGAATTTCTAATGGTCCTTTGACTTTGACTCTGACTCTGACGCTGAGGCTGAGTCTATTGCATGCCCATAGCTGGACTGCTGGCAGAGTTACGACCGAAGTGCCAGTTGTTGTTGCAGCTGCAATTTGCGCGTGTTAAATGCAAACGGCGCTGCAACATTTAACTGTTAAATCGTTGTCGAGGAGCGTCGCCGTTCGAAGTCAACTCAACTTAAGTCGGAGTCGAGTCGGAGTCGAGTCGAGTGTGCCAAATTATAGTCAATGATTGAATTCAATTTGCAATTGAAAACACTCGTCCAGACCTAGCCCAAGCTAAGTCTTTGTCTCTGAGACAGTGTGTGGGCGGCATCTAAAGATAGAGAGAGAGAAAGAGAGACAGAGACAGATGGCATCGTCATCAACTTGGCCATAACTCAGCTTGAATGCAAAGCGCTTTACGAGTGCGAGCGACAAGCGATGATGTCATTGTGCATATGCATGTTTGTCTCTGTGTGTCTCTGTGTGCTTGTCCGCTGTGTGGCACGTGAATGCACAGTTAATTGCCAAGCCGTTTGGCTCCAGCCACAAAATGTAATAAGATGTAAACATCTAATAAACGCCATGTTGCGCCAGCTGCCCCATAAGTTACTCGAGGCTCTGCCTCGCTCGCTGCAGAAATTAAAAATAAAATACTGAATACAAAATAAACGATTGTTATCTTAATACTTTCAGCAGTCCACTTTTGGAGATCAATCAAGCTGTGATTTATTTGATTAATACATATTTATTGCATCGAATGCATAAGACATGGTCATTTAACGATATTGTTGACGCTTCAAGTAAATTGACACTAAACAATTATTGTTTCCAATTACAATATTTGCAGTTCTGGTTTTATGGAGTCGTAAAATATCATCCATGGTTTTTACTTTATTGTCTGCTTACTGGAATATATTTGCTGCGGAAGTGGTGAGTACACTGAAATAATATTGTCTTCAATTAATTTGGTCAACAATTGTATAGAATCATTGTTTCACTTTTTATATTGTTGTGATCATCTTGTCAAATATACTTTAGTACTTTGGAAGCAACCCACTTGCAGCTCACTGAATTAAATGTATGTGATGGTAATAAATTATTATTAAATCAAACGCAAGCAAAACAATTTACAAACTATTTTTAGCTATGCACATCACACACCATAAAGATGAGCAAAACTTCATGTACTGTAGATTTAGATGCACATGAACTCAGGGTGTAAACTCAACGTGGGGCTGGGGAACGAAAGCTGACACGTAGATAATTTCAATGACGATTCAGTCAGTCATCGATTGTGAAATACTGAGTGTGATGTATGCAAACGGATCTTGCATTTAATCACACAATTTACATAGATTACTCAGATCATCAATAATATAATGCGGCTAGTCGATTCCCCTGGGAACATTGTGTGGATCGCAGATGATTTCATTACCAATAAGAGTGATGTAATTATCGTCGAAATGAAAATTGGATTTCCCTGAAAATTGCTCTAATTTTGCACATAAATGTTAATGAATTTGTAGCTTAGCGTTTGAGGAATGTAAGAAATGTGCTCATTAAACGCTTTCCAGCAATTTTGCACAATTAATTGGGATATAGCTAAAGCTGGACGCCCTATTGCTTTAATTAGATTGCTCAGCTCAAATTAACTGTAACTGAGCCAGACATAATGCTAAACGCTGACTGAGAGGAGGTGAAGAGGGGGAGAGAGCGAGCTAAGACGAAAAGCGCGCAGAGCTGAAATTAATTAGCTTGGCTTTTACGAGCCACGGCAAAGTCAACACAAATCAAGTTTGTTGCCTGAGTCTTTCGTTTTGTAGTGAGCAACGCTAATTAAAATGACCAGCCGACTGTCTCACCCCCCTCTCTCTCTCACACTCTCTCTCTCTCTCTCTTCCTCCCTCTCTCACTTAAGTTCTACGCCTTTAACATGCTGTGCGCGGTCATAAAAGCGCACATTTCTATAATAAGCATGAAATGCAGACTCTATCCATCGGGTTCCGTCTCCCAACTATAAATAACGCCCGGCTCAGCGAACTAAGACCACAAGACCACGTTGTTGCCTTCATCGCGGTTGTCCACTCTTTGCCGTCCGTTTGTCCACTTGTCCCATATTGATGTGTGTCCTGTCTACTGCTTTTTAAATCAAATGATAATAAATCACCCGCAGATATCATAAAACATGTTGCTCATAACCAAGCCAGCGAGCAGCTCGAAAGGGACAACTCTCAAGTGCTGCTCTGACCCTGCTCTGTTCCTTTATTCCTCCTCTGGCTAGTCCTCGAGAGCTCAGTTTCGTTGTTTGGTGGGAAATTTGCCGTTGCTTAGAAGTTGCTTCGGCGTCGGCATTGGCATCGTTGGGATCGGGATCGGGATCATGCCTCAACCTGGACTTGAACTGCGCATCAGCACGGTCTCAGGGCATCGCTGTAGCTGTAGCTGTTGCTGTTGCTGTTGGTGCAAGTGGCGTTGTTCCTGTTGCTGCTGTTGTTGCTGTCGCCGCGCGCGCCGTTGTCTAATTTGCATAAATGACAATGAGAGTCATAAAACATGCGTCGATGTTGTTCGCCTCGATTGTCGTTGCCGCTTCTTGCTTGCTACCTCTTCTTGTTGTAATTTTTAAATAAAAATATTGCCAGGCTTGCTGGCTCGCATCATCATCGTGCAACATGTTGCATCGCTGTTTGTACGTTGTACGTTGCTGTGTCTGCCGCATAAATTAGATTTCACGCTGATCTACACTTTTGCTGCCGAGAAGCCAGAAGAAAGTGCAACCCAAAAGCGTTTTCGCTCTCAGCATCAACAGCAGTCGCAGCAGCCGCATGTTGCATGCCCCATGCCCTCTCGCTTGCTCGCTCTCTTCGGTCTTCAGCCGTGGAATTTATATCCCCGAAATGACGGTCAAAATGTTAAGGGCCAAAAGCGTGTCTGCAAGTTCAAATGCGAACGAGTCTCTGTAGCCGTTGCTGTAGCTGTGGCATGCCACTTGGGGCAAGTCGAGGATGCTGCTCAACTGGCTGAGGCCGCCCTGCGGCTACTTGTGCGGCATGGCAAGGTGAGGCCGCACTTTTGCCCATTCCCTGCGCTTCCTCTTCTCTTCTCTGGGTCCCGCGACTTTGGCTGGCTGCGAAGTCAAAGTCAAAGTCTTGTTGTTGCCCGCAGAGTTGTTGCCCTTTTTGAAATTTATCTAAGCTTCACTTGACACTTGTCGTCGTCGTCGTCGTCGTCGTCGACGTCGGCGTCGGTGTTGTCGTTTTCCACGTTGTTCGCCGTCTTTGAGCTGGGCCTGCCTTGAAATTTCCGCAATCTCGCGCCTTTAAGGTTCCTGCAGTTATCATTAGACACTCTCTGGCTTGGTCTTCAATTTTCCACTGATTTAAGTTAGCCACACACTTGGCCTGCCTCATGTGTGCACACACCACTTCACTCCTCTTCTCCACGCTTCACTCCTATTGCGGCTCTCAAGTTGTGCAGCCGCAGGCGTTTTTCTTATTTGACGCAAGCATTTTTCTTTGCTTTTTTTTTGTGCCTTTTTTGTATGATGCTCAGTCAGCCCATAACTGGCAATTGCACGATCTGTTTTACAGCCTCCGCCTCAATTCAGTGCCACAACGGGACGACAACAGCACTCGACTGGCATCAAATAGGCTGCGCTATATAAGCCTCTGCAATATATATTTAATAAATAATTCCACACAATGATTAGCACACAACAAGCAACAATTGGGAGAGGGGCTGAAAGCACTTTAGCAGTTGAGGAGCAGGACTTAGATAGAGTAGAATGAGAAAAAATTGAGAGCGAAAAACCAAAAACAAAGATAGAACCCAAAGGCTCAAAGTAGAATTATACAAGGGATACTTGCAATGTTTTTTTATAAAGTCAAAATCATTGTCTATGGAAGTTATCCATAAAAATCAAATAATTATACAAATAACTATTCATATTACTTAACTTAATCTATTATTATTACATTATACATTATTACAAGACAATACAAACTCGCATATTTTAAATAATATTTTTACAGCTTACAGATACGCTAATGAGTTGACAGCTTCATTAATATTTATAGAATAGCATGCATATTTATTGAACGTCTAGCGTAACAATCGCTTCGTTCTGACTCATTTGCATTGTGCTGACTCAAAGGTTGTTCTGCTTTTCATTTTCCCCAGTCCGCGTGTGAGAAAGCATACTTTTAGGCTCCCATTGTGCGCAGCCATTGAGGCGGCATATGAAGAGATCAAACTTGGACTGAGGCTGAAATCACGCTTCAAAGTGACGAAGACACCCGCTGCAAGGCAGCGAGCACAACGAGCCCCTTATTTAGTTGTAATGAAGTGTTGCAGGGGCGATTTTCGCTCGTTTTTGTTCGTTTCGATTTCTGTTTCAATTTGTGGCGGCCAGTTAGTGAAGCGAGCCCATAAATGCGAGCGAAGAACTCAATCAGAGGGAAAGTCAGAATCGGAATCGGAATCAGAATTCTGCGGCAATTTGTTGCGGTCCAAATGCTGCATGCCACATGCCACACGTTCACGCAACAGGAACACAAGCGCCCTTTTTGGCTGGCCGTAGATTATCTTGTCCGATTGCGTTTACAAGCCAATCCTTTTGGGCTTTGGGCTGTGGTCTGTGGGCTTCCTTTGGCCATGACCATAAACGCAATTAGAAGAACAATTGTTAGACATGCAAAGCAAAAGCCCTTCGAGGCAGCCAGCATCGACCGGCAACAGGCGTGGCCGCAACAACGATTGCCATCTGTGGACATGGCGACACAGACGCAGAATCGGACACAGGCGCAGTCATGGAGCTGGACACAGACTGTGAGTGCTGTGCGTGCTTATAACTGAAATGAGCAATTACCTTACAAAGGATTTGACTGCGCACACAAACGGACGAACAGAAAAGAGAGGGACTGAAAGGGACTGTGGAGGCTGGTCGTTGCTTTTAATAAACTCCTCACGATGCTCCATGTTAAAGTGTCTCGCGCCTGGCGTTGACTTGTGAGAAAGCTCTGCTGCTCTCTGTCTTCACGCTGACCACTGAGTTCAGTTCAAATATTTGAGAATTTTCACAAACACGTCACACGACAGCGCCCGAGTGAAGGAGAGCGAAGGAGCGCCGAGGGCGAGGACAGAGGACAGTGACAGAGCATGTAAGCAGCCCTTCAGAGAGATTGGGGGGCAGAGGGAGGCGGAGGGGAGGCGAGAATGCTTGGTCACAACTGTGTGGCACCCGCACGCTCATGGCTTGTATTTGGCTTGTTAACTGCGCTTGTTTACTTTATGTTAAATTAAGTTGAGAATCGTGCAATGCAAATCAGTTGGAAAAGCTGCAGAACCAGAATCACCCTGGAACAGAGACGACTCAGAAGACGGCGACTGCGACGACGACGACGGCGACGGCGACGACTCTTACTCGTATACAATTTTCCAACTCTTTTTCTAATTGCCAAGAGTTGCAGCCAGTTTCAGAATCAGAGTTACAGTTGCAGTTGCTGTAGCCGATGCTGAAGCTGTTTCTGTTGTTGTGGCTGTTGCATTTGAAGGCAGAGAGGCCACGGCTACTGTCACTGATTGCTTTGCATACGAAATGAATTAATGTCATTGAGGAGGAAGAAGATGTTGCCAGTCTACCAGTTGCCAGTTGCCAGCTCTTCGGTAGCAGTCAACAGTGCTGGCAAGTTGGCTGTTTTGCAGTCAGCTGCAGATGGACTCATAATCAACTGATGCTCTAATTATTCCGCAGCTAAAATAAGAGCATTTGTGACTATTGAAATCAGCTTAAGTCACATTTCATTTGGGTTAATTATTTAAAGTAACTTATCTAATATATATTTATGATCTTGATGCATTTAATTCTGGTTAAGTTGCCAGCACTGTTGGAAGTTCAAAGCTGATTTCAGACCTTAGATTTGTTTGCCCAACGGGCTGCGAATGCTACAAATTTCTATGAGTCGTAGATGGAGTGCAAACGAAAGAGACGCAGGGACGAGAGTGAACGCAGTGAAGAGAGCAAAAAGGAAGTGGAAGAGAGTGAGACGGCAGAGAGGTTGGCTGGCTGGCTTTATGCATTATCTAAGGGTCCAAGTCGCCTGCATTGTTGGCAGTTATCAAATGCAACACATCAGTCACAAGCCAAGACGAGGCTTAAGAACTGAGAGTTGAGAGACATTTGCATGATTTGTCCATGTGTTTGTGTTTGTGTTTGATGTTTGCTATGGACGTCACACACAATAATTAAAATGCTCTGACTGTGGCTTTGACTTCGACTTCGACTGTGACTGCGACTGTGGCTGCGGCTGCGACTTGATTGTTTGTGCCGCCTAGATAAGTGCAACTTGGCAACTTGCAACTGGTAGCTGGCAACTTGGCAGCAACTTGCAGCTTAGATAATGCAATTCTTTTCTTATGCAAATTTATGACTGACTGACGGACAATCGGAGCGACAGATGGACGGACAGACGGACAGACTGCCAAGTGAACGGCAAATGCCATTCAACCTTTCTAAACACTCTCTGTTATAGTTTGGCATGCGGCAAGCGGCAAGTGGCAAGCGGCAAGGGGCAAGCGGCAACTTGGCTGCTGCAAGTTCAACGTACTAAACCTTCGCATTCGCATTCACTGTGCTGTGCTGCGGTTACGGTGGGTCGTGCTGCCTACCACGCCCCTGTTGCATGCAACCGCACTTAGATAATTGATTTCAACAATTGCCTTATCAGCGTGTGAGGCTGCTCCGCCTCTGACTCTGCCCCAACCCCTGCCTCTGTCCCCTACTGAAAGAAGTCTTTGTTCTTTTGTCACGCAGTTGTGTTTTCGTACTAAACATATTCATATTTTCGGATCGCTCACGAATAACGCGCATCTCTAAATCGATTATAAAACTCATAAAATTCGTTTAGTTTCGTTTCTTGTTTTGTTTTCCGCTATGCAAATGAGCCGCAAATTTCGAAAATCAAGCGCTAAACACACTGTCTTCATTTGCATGTCATTTGGGCTTGACATAAAAGTAAAAGTTATTTATGCTTGGGGAACAGAATAGCTGAGATCCAAACACACGCGTCGACTGACCATCTATTAAGTTATTAGACGAATTAATATCAATATGCGCAGTCTACAAATGTATGCTCATAAATCTCGCGCAGTTTTGCTCTGAGATTTATGGATTCTCTCAGAAATCCATTTCTAAAGTGGGTCAAACTGTGAACTTTTCCATTTAAAACATATGGCTAAAAATATGCATTTGATGTGTTCATAAATTTGTCTAATTTTAGCACTATTTTATGGAGAAATCTTGGTCGTCATTTGAAAATGAAAATAAATAAATCCTTTTATTGCTAAAACAGTAATGTCATATATTAGTAGAGCTATAATTCCGTTGTAAAGTGGCTCAAATTGTAGCTATGCGTTACGCATTATTGTAATCCACTCTCTACTTGGGATGTTTTCGTGTTTATTTTAATCATAAGCGAATCCTTACAATGCAACACCGTAATGCCATATATTAAAAAAATATGATTCGCGCAGCTTATAACTGAATATTTAGTAAACTGAAATATCTTGTGCATATAATTATTTACATTCTGAAGCGCAGCAACGTTAACTGGCGCATTACCCAGAAGAAGATCTCCGATGCTCACCTTCTGTTGTCCTGTTGTCTGCTGTTGTGTGTAAACAAGAGAATTGGATATACGAAAAAAAAGGGAACGCTATAAAAAGCTGCACTTATGGGCCATAAAAAAGTAATGGCTTCTTGAGTTGCAGTTTGATTTCGGGTTGTCCTACATAATTTATTAATTAAAATATTATTAAATTGGCAATTTCATGCACGCGCCGCACCGCAAGTGCCACATGTTGCATAACGAAACACGCTCTTATTCTTAGCCCATAATATTATTCATATATAGTACTTTTCTTTTTTCTTTCAGAGCAGCAGCTCGGGGCATGCCATTTTTGGGGGCAGACACCAAAAGCGACGACATTCCGGGGCCAGAAAATATGAGCAGCCTGCGGGCACAACGAGGACAGTCTGGACAGCGCCTGCTGCTAAAATATGCCAAAAACAACAACAAGACAAAAAGGAGAGAACTCTGGAGGCTGGGCAACAGAATGTAAGTTAAAGTCTTGTAAATTATGCACAGCAGCGTGAAAGCGGGCGTTTGGCTGCCTGGTTAATGATGATACCGGATAACCGGCACTTAAAGGATATTTATGCTGCAAGTGCTGCAGTATGTATGCTGCATCCACAATCCGCAATCCTCGATTCGCAATCAAGACTCCGAGAGAGTCAGAGACACACTCGTGAAATTGCCAACTCAGCGCATCGCATCGCATCACATGAATTTGAGCTTGAGTTGGAGTTGAGTTGAGTTGAGCTTCGGAATTCGCAGTTTATTTTTGGCCAGAGCTGGGTCAGAGGCGGCTCAACCCGAACTCGCTGCTCGAACTTGAAGTCGGCGTCGAAGTCGATCATGAAGTTCGTTATGGCGATGAGTCTTAAGCCTAAGCTGCTCGAGAGGAGCGCATTAAAAGTCCATTAAGCAGCGCCGCTTGTGGAGGCGGCTTCAAGTTTTGCTCCACTTTTCTCGAAATGCAAAAACAAAAACCAACAGAAATAACATTCAAAAGTTTATTTGTCATTTGTGTTGTTCTGGCTGTTGATTGTTTTGTTGATTTCTGCTGTTGTTGAGGCAGCTTTTAAAGTGTTATGCAAATAAACCTGAAAGCAAACAAAGAAAGCGGAGAAAGAAAGAAAGAGAGAAAGACAGAAAGAAAGACAGACGGCAAGCAAGAAATGAAGCAAATCGCAAACTCCAATAAAACATTCATATTTTTAGTTTTATTAACGCAATAACAACCATTCTGCCCCTTTGCAGATTCGCTGCGGTATAAGTAGCTGGTGCTGTGCAAACATCGTCGTCACTTTCCACCCGACTCCAGACAACTCCAGACCCAGACAAGATGCGTTCTCAACTCACCCCAGCGCTGTTGCTGCTGGGCTGCAGCCTCGCGCTGGCTCAATACGACTACGCGGCGCCCAGGGAGCAGCTGACGACTGCGAACGAACGCTTCGAACATGTCGTGGATCTTCTAGGTCCCCAAAACGAGCTCGTCGAGGGCAGAGCGCAGAAACGCAATCAGTGCACAACTAAGGCCAACTGCTGTAAGTCGTCGCTGTAAAGCCGTGATATCGCCATCAAACTTATTCTTCTCTTTGCCTCAGTCTGCGGCTTGCCAAATGTCAATCGCATTGTGGGCGGCCAGCAGGTGCGCAGCAACAAGTATCCTTGGACCGCTCAGCTCTTGAAGGGGCGCCACTATCCGCGTCTCTTCTGCGGCGGCGCGCTGATCAACAATCGCTACGTCCTCACGGCAGCTCACTGTGTACATGGCAACAGGGATCAGATTATGATTCGCCTGCTGCAGCTGGACAGATCATCGAATGATCCTGGCATCGTGCGCAAGGTGGTCAAGACCATCGTTCATCCCAGATACGATCCCACTCGCATTGTCAACGACGTTGCGCTGCTCAGGCTCGATGAGGTGGTGCCACTCGGCGCCAACATGCGTCCCGTCTGCCTGCCCGACGTAAACCACAGCTTTGACGGCAAGACGGTAAGTTTGTCGCCTAAGTCATTTGTATTTGTGTTTTGTGTGTTAATTGTGTGTGTCCATTGAATGCTGTGGGGCATCGCCAGGCCACCGTCGCCGGCTGGGGACTAGTCAAGGAGGGCGGCACCACCAGCAACTACCTGCAGGAAGTCGAGGTGCCCATCATCACGAACCAACAGTGCAAGGCGACGCGCTACAAGGACAAGATCGCCGACGTCATGCTATGCGCCGGCCTGGTCAAGACTGGCGGCAAGGACGCCTGCCAGGGCGACAGTGGTGGTCCCCTGGTTGTCCATGAGGGTCGCTACAAGCTCGCTGGTGTGGTGTCCTTCGGCTACGGCTGCGCCCAGGCCAATGCTCCTGGTGTCTATGCCAGAGTGAGCAAGTTCCTCGACTGGATCAAGAGGAACACTGCCGATGGCTGCTACTGCCAGAGTTAGGTAGGGAAGACAAGGGAAGACAAAGGAGCATTTCACTTGCATTGCATTTCATCTTAAATTATTCTAAACTATTCCACATGCTGCTCATTCAATAAATTATTCTCCATAAAATATTATTTAATTTCGAATACATCACAAAAGATGTCGGAGTCTAAAAATGGTCAGCCCCTGAGGGCCAATGTCAGATAGCGAATTGATTCTTATCGCAGCGAGTGAGAGTATCGCTCCACCCTGGGTCGATTCAACGCATTTAGCTGCATGATTAATGCCTCGAAATTGTTGTGCTTCGTCCGTCCGATCGAAATCTTTGGCAGACTCGCTCACATCATAATCGCTCTCCGGGCTGACTGGGTTATCATTGAGGCGGCGTCTGGTGCTCGAAGCAGACGCTGTCAATCCAACAGAAACACAGCCAACAGCCAACTGCCAACTTCCAACTGCCGACTGCGAACTGCTGCCATCAGCTATCAGCGCAGTTGCGGCATAATTTGTTTTGACTCATTTTTATGCACAGCTCATAAATTCACATTGGCACAGGGCGATTGCCAGAGTCTAGAGTCTGCAGTCTAGCTACCATCCAGTCGGGATGCGATCATGATCATATATAGTGATCATGGGCATCGGCTGCCATTGATTTACTATGTGAACACTTTATGGCTGTTTAAGTTGTTAAATTGAATTAAGATGAAATAAATTCTGGAGCAATTTTTATGTTTGTTAATAAATTTTGCATGCCCCTTGCGATAATTTGAGCGATCGCACTCGCTGCCTCGGTCTCCGCCTCGGCCTCGACCGCGGCTTCAACTTCAGCTTCAGCATCGGCTTCGCTCTGCTTGACTCATAAATTAACGGGCTCTTTATGGCCACTAAAAATAATGCCAAGCAACGCACCGGACAATCGAAATAAATAATTCATGCGTATGAGAATCGAATCCACTCTTCGCACAAATCGAATCCTCGAATCCAACGGAGGAGGCGTTTTCCCTCCTTTTCGCTTTTGTTTCCCTTTGAGGCCCCCTCCCCCATTTGTTCTTTGATGATTTTTATTGTTTTTGTTTTTTTGGGCAGTGCCCAGGGGAGCAACTACAAATGGAGTGGAGTGGCCAGATAGATTGTGGCACTCGCAGTCGCAGTCGTATTCGTGTTTGCATTTTAGATTTTTCACACCTCACAACCGCCGCGACGGTGGTCTCAGTGGTTCAAAGCCGCCGCCGGCAGTCGCCACAACCTGTCCATGTACTTGGCACTTGGCACTTGGCAGTTGATAGCAGCCCAGCGTAGAGTTGTGTTCGTAGTTGGAGTTCGAGCTCGAGTTGGAGCTCAAGCTGGAGCTGGAGCTGGAGCTGGAGTTTATCTAATGCCATTGGCAGGCCCAACTGTCGGCGTTGTCCTCACCAAATTTGGCATTGGCTTTTCAAATGTCTGACCGCGAATTTGTCGTGACTTGTTAATGATACGTTGCGCAGCAGCAACAACAGAGTTGCAAGTGTTGGCATGTCGCTTAAATGCTGCACGTTGCCCTGCCAATGTTGCCGTGGCCGCTGCCGATGCCGGTGCCGAAGATGAGGCCGAAGTCGGTGCCATCTTTGGTCCAGCGAGAGTACCATAGAACTCTATACTTAGGGCTGTTGTCTATGTTAATACGCGCATCTTGACGTCGACTTGTTGCCTGCAAGGCTATCAGTTTTCATTGATTTGAATAGGACCTGCTGTTGCAGTTGCAATTGCAACTGAGAATACGACGACTATTTTCAATTTACAACTCGCCATAAATATTTCAACTTGTGCTTCTGCTTCTTCATGCGCTCTTCTCAGCTCCTCTCCGCTCGTCTTTCCAGCAGTCGCCGTGAGCATCAACTTGTTCGTGCCGCAATTTATGAGCTGTTCAAAGCGAGCAACACGGCCACAGAACATGCACCAAATCTGGAATTGTGATAATTAAACCAGCGAGTGAAAAGAAAATGATTTACTTCGACACGGACCTGGACAACGATTTCCCTTTCTACCTCCTCCGCCCTCCGCTCATCGCAAGCGCAGACATCATTTGAACAGCAACCGACAAGTGCCAGTAAGTTGAAAATCACTCAGACAAATGCTATCAGCTTTACACTTAAACGGGCAAAAAAGACCGACACAACTAAATGACGTGTTACGGTTGCCGCCCTCGATCTATATATACATATGTACGAGTGTACGGCAAATTTATGACCACATCTAACTGCTGGGTTTATGGCGATATAAGCAATTCGATACGTCAGTCATAAATGCAAATTTTCAAATTAAACACAAATGCTCTCAAACAGCAGACAATTCTTGTTCCCTCTCTCTATCACTCGCTTTCTGACTCTCTCTATCCCAGCTACCAGTTTTGTACGGCGACCAGAATTATATGTAGATAATCACATTTCGGGGCAATTAAAGTTTGAAGAAGTTGCTTATATTGTCAGTGTATGTCTACATTTATATTATGTTAACTACTTTACACTACAATTATGAAGAACATGAATGTATATTTCAAGCACAGATTTCGCATTTACGCTTGAAAGTGATGTCAGTATTGAATATCTTAAATCTCTTACTTGTTTCACTTTCATATCACTTTACGGTCACGTATTTCCATGGGGGGCATTTCCCAATATACTTGGGCATAAATCAAACATTTTTGTACTTTTTTTATTTTGCTTTTTTTTTGGGTTGCTTAACACGTTTGCAGCTTTAGTTTCGCGATATCTTTCGGCATTTTTGCACGTTGCACATTTATTTTAATTTCTTGCCGATCTTTGCAAATAGGCTGGGCTCGGAGGGACACTGGGGCAGCGAGAGAGAGAGAGAGAGAGAGAAGGAGTGGTAGCGAGGGAGGGAGGTGGAGATCGATGGCAGATTATCTCTGTCAGTTTGGCTCTTCGGGCTGTGGCCATACCGAGAATGGGAATGGGAATGAGAATGCACCTCGTTTGGCTGCCTGCAAACTGCTCATTAGTTTATTAATTAAGTTGTGCAGCGCATTCAACGTTCCCAGGGATGCTGCTGCTGTGGCTAAAGCTGTGGCAGTTACTGTAACTCCGGCTGCAGCTTGCAGATTTATTTCTGCCCATTATGAAAATTGTCTACGTCTATGGCCAAGGCCCAAGCCAAGCGGAGTTAAGAAGAGTCGCCATCGTCTCTTAATATTATTATGCTAGTTGCGGCAGTTATTTTAAATTGTTTTGCCTGGCCTAATGATACCCTGCACGGCAATGAGGGCGAATGGGCAATGGGCAATGGGCAGTGGGCCCAACGGCACTTAAATCGACAGTAGTTGAGCTTTAACGCCTGGCCCAGGGTCCGTACCTAGTTGAGGCTGCCCCGTCGCCTCCCTTTGGCGGGCTCCGCTGGCCCTTAGCGGTACCCGCTGCTAAGTGGAAGGTGTTGAGAAAATGCACAAAAATTAATCATTTTATAATTACTAAATTGCCAGCATTTACAGCGCGCACAAAGCACAGCCAAAGCCAAAGCCAAAGCTGAAGCTGAAGTCAAAGTAAAAATCTAAACTAAAAGTTGAGCCATTTCACAGCTTTTTTCGCTGGCGGCGTAGGCGTTTTCTGGCCAACTGTTTTGCGACCAAATGAATCACTGCCAATGCGTTTTGTGCCGCGAGGTGACGTCACCTGCGGCACAAAGGTGGAGCAGCCCCAGTGAACGCCCCAAACGATCAAATCAGACGACCTTGGCGCTCCGCGGCGCATAATAAGCGGCATTCTATACGCTTTCAGATCCAACAAGATCTCACTGTTTTCTACCTCTGCTCTCTGTTCTTTGCTGTCGCGTTCGCAGTCGCTGTCGCCCTGTCTACATTTTTTCTCGCTTTACTTTTAATTTTGCACGCGTTCCAACGTTTTTTCTGATGAGTTTGTTTAGTTTGAAATATGTTTTCTATACGTGCGTCATGTTTGGCCACGGCCACAGCCACAGCCACAGCATCAAGCACAGCATCAAGCAAAGCATCAGCAAGAGACATAGCTCTCTGACTAGAGCTAGAGCCACACCACACTGCCCCCAGGCTGCAGTCCTTGGCGGGCTGGAACTATAATTAAAGGTATTGGTAGGCGTTACTATTGGCTCAGTTGGCTGCTGGCGGCTGGCTGAGATCACTTGGCTAGCTGAGCGCGGCGGGACATCACATCTCTGATTTGGCCTGACATTTAGCAGCCACATTGCGTAAGTCTGCAACCCGCAACAGCAGCCCGCAACCACAGCTCGCAACAGCAACAGCGACAGCAACCACAACAGCAACACAATCTCCATTAAGAAGCTTCGAGAGTTTTGCCGAACTGCGCGTACAGTTATGCAAGTTTCCTGTCTTCTGAAAATTCTTGAGAAATTACTTTGGCAGCGCCTAACTTTGGGCTTCGCTCTGACCATTAATTGTGTGGCGGCAGCTTCTGTGCTTCTGCCAGCAAACCACAACAGCAGCAGCAACAAAAGCAGCTGCCCTGCGCGTCCAATTTGGCGCTGTCCGGCGGATGTTGAGCACAATTTGCTTTACGCTTCCAACGCCTTCACCTGAAGCCATTCATTCGCGTTCGTTCGCGCTCACTCGCGCTCTGAATTAATTAGCACTTTGGCTTCAAAATTAATTACAGCAAATAACAAGTTACACACCGTAGACCAAACTATGGTCTCAGCCACATAACCCCACCTAACCTACCCCCTCCTCCCCCACCCCATCCTGCATAGCATTACCATTTCGTTGATTTCGAAAGCAAAATTTACTGAGAATTTCTGCGACTTCAGATTCGCTGTCTGCCGAACAGAAGAACAGCAGAAGCATATGCAGATTCTTCTTGCGAATGATTTACATTTTAATCAGCTAACAAACACTTATAATGCGGCACAGTTGCACACATCGATGGAAGGTCTTCGTGGAATACGCAGTCAATGGAGAACTGGGGAGGTGCTAAGTGCTACTCAAATGTAGCACAAGGTGCAGCACTTCGTTTTGCCCTGTTACGGATAGATTGCCACAAGACTAGGTTACCGAATTGGGGCGCCAACTACAAGAGTGTCTAAATAAAGTAATTATCACTTTAAAATGTTTAACTGTGGGATACAATATCTTCAACCAAAAACAATGGAAGCGACGTAAATAGCTTAATAAATACATTAGTATATATGTAGGAAATTTAATTATATTTGTAATATCAATGTATACATAAAAAAAATTAAGGAATTTTACAAATTACAGTTCTTGAATATAAATATATTTCCATCAAATATTTTGAGATTGCTTGAAGGTGTTCGTCGTTATGATCCTAGCAATATGTGTCCTGAAAATATGTTGAAGTTGCCGTAGTATATGGCCGAAATACAACTTACAGGATATTCGTTTTTGGCCATATCTCCTCCAAATCCTTAAGGATTTACCAAGGACATACCTTTTTAGAATCAGAGCAACATGCTCTATCGATTGGCATTCAAAGAATTTAAGGATATTCCAAAAAATGCATACAAATTTTTTTCAAGGGGTGAGTATAGGAAAAATTGCAAAAAATCCGAAAATCCGCCGTATCTCGGCCATTTGCAGGACGATTTGAATGTCCTTTGGCAGAATGATATATTTAGGTAACACAAACCGATTGGCGTTATAAAAAGGACGAATATCCTTAAGACAGCCAAGTTACAAGGACTTTTTTGTATAATAAAAATAGCTATTATCTCGGTCATATCCTGCCTGATCCTTACGAGTAAGGTGTCAAACGACGCCGCTTGGACACGCCTATGATCCTACCAAAGGACATTCAAATCGTCCTTGTAGTTCTCAAGATATCCTGGAATTTGTAATTTTTGGTGATTTCTCATGGCCCCCGGACCAAAAAATTACAAGTGTTGGGTTCTTAGATGACCCCACATTTTTTTGATACCGATCGATAGATTTGGTCCTTGCGATCCTAGCAATATCTATCCTTTGAAAATACGGCAGGATATGGCCGAGATATAGCCAGTTTTTGAAAAAGGACATTCGTTTTTTGGCCATATCTCCTCCAAATCCTTAAGGATTTACCAAGGACATACCTTTTTAGAATCAGAGCAACATGCTCTATCGATTGGCATTCAAAGAATTTAAGGATATTCCAAAAAAATGCATACAAATTTTTTTCAAGGGCTGAGTATAGGAAAAATTGCAAAAAATCCGAAAATCCGCCGTATCTCGGTCATTTGCAGGACGATTTGAATGTCCTTTGGCAGAATGATATATCTAAGTAACACAAACCGATTGGCGTTATAAAAAGGACAAATATCCTTAAGACAGCCAAGTTACAAGGACTTTTTTGTATAATAAAAATAGCTATTATCTCGGTCATATCCTGCCTGATCCTTACGAGTAAGGTGTCAAACGACGCCGCTTGGACACGCCTATGATCCTACCAAAGGACATTCAAATCGTCCTTGTAGTTCTCAAGATATCCTGGAATTTGTAATTTTTGGTGATTTCTCATGGCCCCCGGACCAAGAAATTACAAGTGTTGGGTTCTTAGATGACCCCATATTTTATGGATGCCAATCGATAGATTTGGTCCTTGCGATCCTAGCAATATCTACCCTTTGAAAATACGGCAGGATATGGCCGAGATATAGACTGTTTTTTAATAAGGACATTCGATATGTCAAGTTTTACTATTAAAGTGACTAAAATTTCAATATAAATAAATGTAGTCCGATTTTTTGAAATATTTTTCTTTATTTAATTTAAACAGTTTTTTTAATATTAAAGCGGATAATAACTAATCACATAGGGCATCTGGTACTCCATTAGGCACAGTAGTTCCATTAGCGAATGTCCATTCAGCTTAATTATCTGGAAGAAGATAATAGAATACTTGCATTACAATTTATTTAGAATTAAAATGAATTTGTATCTGAGATTATTAAATAATCGCATGAATTTTTTATAATTTATTAATGCCATTTCTACCGCATGATATGACGTAACCACAAAAAGATAGAGAAGGAGATTGGCGAGAGAAATTCGTGCGGCATGTTCCGATCCAGTCAACAAGTGAGTGCGGCATACCCCCCAACACTGCTAGCCTAGTTCTGATGACTTTAATTGTTTTGTTTGCGCTGCGCGAAGCTTACCCAGGGCCGCGGGATCTGCTCGCATTCTGGAGAAGGGGCAGGGTAGACGGGGAGCATGCGAAACCCCAAAGGTAACGTAGGGAAATCAAATTGCAGAACTCGAGCGTTGAGAAAGCACCGTTAATGTGACCCGACGTGCGCGGCAATAGATAAAAATGCCCAACTAAGTAAAAAAAAAGTCTGGAGACAGTCGCAGCAGTCAGATAGATAGATAGGCCGGACAGACAGACGACAAACAGACAGAGAAAGACTGAACTGAGACATAGAGACAGACAGACAGACATACAGTTGCAGCGGGCGGTCCGACCGCAAGCGATGACCTCGTGCATAAAACTAAGTCAGTCAGACTCTAAAGGCGGGCTCACTGAACAATCAGCCTCGGCTGAAAAATTACCTAAGATATCTGATGCAAGCAGGGTATGCGGGTGGAGGATTTGGCCTAGTCTGTGGGCGAAGGGGATAGGGTCGTTGCACATGCAGAAGAGAGGCCTCAACAATAGCAGAAAGCACAAGGCAGAAGGCAGACGGCAGAAGGCAAAAGGCAAAGAGGAAAGCCATGGCCATTGACACAGCTGGGCAACATTTGGCAAGCCCTGGGAGCCGAGCCTTATAAGGCCAAAGCAATGGCAAGCTGGCAACTTGCAACTTGCAACTGGCAAACTGGCAGGCACGATAAAATACTCGTATGTAACGAGTACATGCGCCTGCCGCGCCACCCTCTGCTCAACCCAAATACATGCAGTACAGTTAGCACCAGGGATTTATGACATTTACCGTAAACGTCGACGACGTCGATGTCGACAACAACGACAGCAATCAGCACTCAGCAATCAGAGTGACCAGCTTGGCGCATGTAAATGTGATACCCTGTGCACATCATGACAGAGTGCCACACAATGTAGCAGAGAGCAGACTTGCCTGCTAAACACAAGCTGTCTTCACTGTTCTACTCTATAAACTGCAGAGGTTCGCCAGCCAATTGCAGTCGTCTGTATTAATTTTCGATATATTTGAATTAATTGACTTTCAGCAGCCCGCCGTCGCGCCCATTTTGGGTTGGGCAGGCAGGCCAATGTCAATGCCACTAACCCAGACACAATATCGCAGAAGAACGTGGTATCGAGGAGAGATGGAGAGCCACAGTATGCTGCTGGATGCTGCCAAATGGCCCTGGAGCGTCGTGTCAGTTGTCAACTTCGCCGCGGTCATCTGACACCTGACCACCGAAATGAAAATGCGTGGCGAATGCTGCGTCTGGGTCTGGTCAATGTTTGAGTGTGTATGTGTGCCCCGTCGCCTGCAATTTCAATCAAGGCGCAACAGGCTAAGGGTTGACCTGGGATTATGGAATCTTTGAGTATCCCCCGTTCGCGCTGTTGTTTCTCTTGTTGTTGCTGCTGCTGCTCGCTGCTCTTTTTTATTCGCAATCTTATGGTTATCAAAATAAATGAAGTGTTGCGCGCAACAAGTTGCGCGGCGCGGAAGCTGCTCTGTACGTGCTTGCCACAGCCGGCTGATTGGCTGCACCAGCTTCAGCTTCAGCCCAACCTAGCCCTGCCTGTTGAAGTTGCAGTTGGGAATTGGGGATTGCTGGCGAATTTACTAGGTGAATTGGCAACTGCGCCTTGTTAAGCTGCCGCCAAGGTCCAAGCAGCGACTGTGGCCAATTTTCAATATACAAATACATAGCACCAGGAGAGAGGCGAGCAGTGGAGAGAGACAGACTTATTTAACAAACGTTTGCACAAATTGAATATTAAGCTGGCGCTGTCCGCCATGTCAGTGCCCCAATCGTCCCCTTCATCCCTCCATCCCAACTGAACGCTGAGCGATGCAGCCACAGATAACAGAGATCGAGATAAGCATAGAGCGAGGCGCTTCCTGTGCGCTCAGCTGGCAGTCGCCTGTTGCTTGTTGCCAGTTGCCAGTTGCCAGTTGCAACTACTCGTACTTTCGGACTATGGCATTTATTTGCCACACGCAATCAATAGCTGCCCCAACTGGAGCTGCAGCACTTTGATCATCATTTCGCTTAATCGGCCCGCTGTGCACATGCAGATACAACTGGGAATCAGCTCTACTCGAATCGGCTCGACTCGATTCGAGATACATGCACATGTATCTGATTCTGCATCTGCATCGACTGTCGCTGCTGCTGCTGTTTATCTAGCTGCGATTGTCGTTGCTGCCTTGTAACTGCCTGGGCCATGTTGTTAGTCATTTGTTATGAAATTTGTGCAGAGAGAGGCAACTAAAAAGGGACTGCTGCTCTGGACTCTGGGCGGGCTCGTCTTACCAGACGACTCTGCATATGCATGAGTAGTCTCCTTCATTCTTCGTCCACATCTCCGCCTCTTTCTCCTTCTCTGTCTCCGTCTAGAGAGTGCCGACTGTGTGGCATTTCAACTGACCATGTGCGGAATTCTTAACACGTGTCAGTGGCGCATTTGTCTTGTCTACAGTTGGCCCAACTAGTTAGCCACTTAGCAACTGCCAACTGGCAGAAGCAAAAAATTCTAGGGACCTTGCCTGTGTGTAAATATTGCGACAAGTTTCCGTAAAGTTGTAATCAACATAATGGTCACTGCAAGCAAAGCTGAAGGCAAATTTTTCTCGCTATTTCTTTCTATTTCCAAGTAAAGCGCCCATTTATGGATGGCAGATGGGTCTCCCAATTACAAAGCGACAAACACCATAAATACGAGTCAAAGCTATAACAACTACAATGCAATAAAATGCGAAATAACTAATTTTCCATCAATACAATAAGTCTTTTAAATTTAGCGCTTATTGCGGCCTCAAATTTGCGTTGCGCAGCGAACTTTACGCAAAACGCATAATGCGTTAGCAGCCGACTTCACGTTGCGCACTTTTCTGCTCCCAGGTTTATGTTTTGGCTATTGCAGAACTGTTCCCAAGTTATCGAGAACACTTTACCGGTTTGAGCGCAAACAGTTGTGGATTTGAAAATGCATGAAAAATGCTTGGCAGGTATAAACTACTTTATCAGTGATATATTAATTAGGTCAGTCGATGAGCATAATTTACTGCTCGCCGCGTGACACAGAGATTTGGGCAGGGGTAGGTTGTTGACAAGATAATAAACACACTAAATATTCGTCATGAGTAAAATGCGGATGGCACACGAAAGTCTTAAAACCCCTCTCCCACCAGTCACTTTGATTTATTACGCACTAATGAAACTTATGCTCCCATAAAACAGTCATAAATTCGCACACTAAACGCCGAACAACAAAGCCAGGGCAAAGCCGGAGGAAAAGCGGGTCCAGGGGGATGAACAGCGCTGAGTCCAGACACTTAATTATAAGCACAAAGGTGCATGAATTACAGCAAAAACAACGCAAACTGTAGAAGCAACTGCAGCCAGGCGAAAGCACATAAACAACAAAGCCCATAAAAAGATGTGGAAAGCAAAGAAGAGAGGAGGACCAATAGGAGGCCGGGACATGGGGGGAGGGGACTCCCATCCTGCTACTGACAGGGAAATGTCGGCCATTTTGTGTTGATGTCTCGTCGTCGCTTTAATGCGAACTGAGAAAAGAATTTATACAAATTAGCGGTGAAATAAATTACGCGACGGCAACGGTGGAAAAGCAAATGAAATTAGGCGCCCAACGAGCGGGCGAGCAAATGGCTGGCGGAATGGGGGAATCGGGGATAGGGGAAGGGGGACAAACAGACGGAATGAAAGACAGTTGAGGTTGAAATGCAAAGCAAATAAAACATGTTAGGGCGCCAGCAATAAATTCCCTGCGAAGAGCAAATACTCTTTCTGACTAAACACACGAAGTGCGTTTGTGACTCGCTAACAGAGCTTTAATGTGCTTTCAAGTGAAAAGCAGCTTTGCATGCATTTTAAGCTGGCTGCTACACATAAGTCTTTAATGAGCTTTGTTTGTCTACGTTCTTGTGCTGCCTACAACACTGCAGTTGAGTTCAACTCTGTTTTCCGTGGGGCATAATCAGAAACAGAGCCTGTGAAATGCATAAAGTGTCGCGTGTTCTGCTGCGTGGCCCAAGAGGAAGCAGCCGCATAATGAAACATCCCGTGGCTTGAGGATGTTGTAGTAGGTGGCAAGAGTGGCTGAGAGACTGTGACTGAGGCGGGGGCGGGGGCGGGGGCGGGTGCAGAGGCAGAGGCAGAGGCTGAGGCTGTCGCCCTTGACTGTCTGGCGGGATTAAAGGCATGCTGGAGAAGCGAAAAGCGCATTCATGACACTGACACGCTAGAAAATAGAAGCAAGAGAGCAAGAGAGAGAGAGAGAGGGAGAGAGTAACGTTGCTAACAAGTGAGAGGTGAGAAGGGTGGCAAGGTGGCACGTGAAATACCAAACGTCGCGGCAACGCAACGCGCAAAAAGGTAAAAGTCAACATGACACTTTTTGTGAGTGCCCGGGCACTTGGGTAACTGCGACTAAACTGACATTTCACATTGCCTGAATGGCAACCAAATCACATGCTAATTTCGCAGCAACAGCGACAGAGACAGCTGCCAGATGGCAAGAGGCAAGAGACAGGGACAGCTAATCATGCCACTAAAATGTCAGAGCATACGCAATGAGAATTGACGCTAATGAGGCTGGCATAATCCCTATATATATCAACTCGGTGTCTGCCTGACTAAATGGAACTCATTTCATCCTCACCCTCATCCTCTTTACCCTCAGCCCCTCGCAATTAACATGCTTCATCATTATTGACACACGCTTCGACAGGGTAAAAGTCAGCTCAACATTTCACAGTTTTTGCCATCATTTTTTCGCTTTTTTGGGGTGCTGACAAATTAAGCTGCTTGGCCTCCCCCTCGCTGCCTCTTGTCCCCGTCCAACGTCCATTTACAGCACCCTCATGCCAAGCGAAGCAGGTTGCTTTGTTAATCCTCTTTGAGGAGGCTTCAAAAGTTTAATGAAGTCCATCAGAAATGACTTTATGAAAGCGCACAACGCACAACACACAGCGCTCAGCTGGAACTGAGCAGCAGGCAAATGAGCGTCAGCTTTTGAGTTTTTCACTTCAGTTTTCAGTTCACAGTTCTCAGTTCTCAGTTTTTGCTAAGGTGAAAGGCCGGAAAAAGTTGCTTGGAACTCTTCTTACCCTATCTGGCGATCTGCTGAATTCTCTTTATGATGTCCTGATGCCAGTCGCCTCAGCTCTGCTGCTGCCTCAGCTTTATTACACAAATCAAATGCTTGACTAGGTCCTTGGCCCAGCAGCAGCTTATTGTGCGTTATTCATCCGCCCCGTTGCCAGCAGCTAGCAGAGTTGGCAATTGGTCTGGCGTGGCCTGCAAGCCATGACGACCACTTAAATAAAGGCTCATTACATGCGCGCCACAGTTTTTATTTCTTGCATACATTTGCGGGCACACACACGCTCGCACACACGCACACACACACACTCATACTCTTTGCCACTCTCCCCTTTGGGGTCTTATTTATGTTATACGCATATTTGCCAACAATTTGTGCGGCCGACAAATAAGTTTATTGGCGTCTTGCCTTTGTTTAACCAACGTTCGTTGTCCGCTTCGCCTCGTACAATAACCCAACGCCTCCCACTTCCCCTCGCCTTCGTTCTTCGTGGTTGGTCGTCAAATCTGCTCCTTGTCAATGTCAGCGCATTGGCATATTTTGAATATTTCATAGAACTTGCACCATTTCCTATGATGGACACAGCAGCTGACGGCGCCCAATTTGCGCGTAAGCCGAACTCATTACTCGCTCGCTGTTCGCCTGTTCGACTGTTCGATTTTTGGCCATCAAAGGTGGTCATAATGCGGCACATGCAAAGGCAATCCAATTACGCAATGAGTCGTGAGTGAAAGGGCGATTTGGGCATAGGCAAATCGAAATTGTATTTATAATGGAATTATGAATTGCACAAGCTTCTATGGAACTTTAACTTGCAGTCAACTAAACCACCAGCTAATAATCAAGAGGATCTGCCATTAATTCTCCTCTTGTTATTATCTTAATAATTGCTCACTCGACTGAGTAGCTTGTAATTGATAGCAGTTAGATTATCAATATTGCAAGAACCAAGTGAAAAGCATTACAAAAACCTTTCTAGTTGCCTCACCAATACTTCCTGCCTCTCTCTCTCTCTCCCTCTTTTTCCATCTCTGCCTCGTTGAAGGGAAAACGGAAAAGTGCAACTCAACAATTAATCGAAATGTTCGTGCTCTGCTCATCTCCGGTTGCGCTTTGTGCTGCCGAACAACTTGATTAGAGCCGTTTCAAGTTAGCATAGCCTTCCGTTCACCTCTCGCTTCTTGCCACACTCCTCTTGCCACCCTCTCGTTGACCCCTCGGGGTCCACTTAATAATTGAGTTGCTATTGCTGGCTGTTGGCTGCTGGCTGCCGGCTGCCGTTGCCCATTTGCTTTCGCTCGGACAGCTCGGACAGGCAACAGTTCTCCGGCAACGGTTTTGATATTGGCAAACATTTTCATTTTCATTGAACATATTTTCAATTATAATGCCAACCAATTTCGCTTTTGTGTGCACCCAAAAAAAAAGGGGCGCCACAGCTAGGGAGATTCCATCCAGTCGAGTCGAGTCGAGTCGTGTCGAGGGCTCAAAAGGGTTGCCGCTGTTTGTCTTTGGGCATTTGGCAAAAGTGCTTCTGCCCCTCTGCAAAAGAGCCTCAGTTTCAGTTTCAGTTTTATTCAGTTTTGCGATGCTTTGCTTGTGTTGTAATGTTTTAAATAAACACGAGCTGAAATGAATTTTGCCAGGGTCAGCGTGGAAATTGTTGTTAGTTCCCTTAATAGGCAAAACATGCATAAAAATTGCCCAGCAGTCGAGCGATTAAATTGTGGGCTCTAAGCACGCACACGCTCCCCATCCACCCAAGACAGCTCTGAGCTGCCCTCCCATATGGGGGCGATATGCCTACAAGGGCAGGGCGAGGAGAGGGGATAGGGGAGAGGGCGTGCTGCACATTAATTGAGCCACTTGGGGCATGGCATAATCAGAGCGCACGCATAATGAGCCACAATTAAAGGACAAACATAATTACAAGTCAGTTTTCGCAATGCGAGAACAAAAAGCCAGCGACAGCAACAATGAAATGAGCTGCTCCAACTTGACTCTCTCTCTCTCAACAGTTTCGCCAAACTGGCCCGAAACACTAAACGACTAAATGGCAAACGGGCCAAAAGTGGCCAGAGAGTAAACAATGCGATGCGATTGCGGCTGTGACTGCGACTGCGACTGCGGCTGCGACTACAAATGCGAATGCGAATGTGAATGCGATGCCCGTGGGTACGCAGCTAAAACTTGTGCAAACTCTGCAAATGAAATTAACAAATTTTGCTGGCGCATGCACAAAAGACCAAGACAAGAGTTGAGAACCTGGCCGAGCGCCAGAAGAAGACCTTTCATTTCATTTCATTGCGGCGCTTCTTATTTACGTATGAAAGTCACATAAAACGATTTGCGTAGCGCTCGATTACACGGCGTTTGAGGGGGAAGTGAAGTTGGAAACGGGAGTGGAAACAGTGTGTCGAATTCGAGAATGGGCATGAGGGCTCAACCCCAACTCCCTGGCACGACCAAAATGAACCTCAACCCATTGCGGAGGCTGACCAAATCTAGATCCAGCTCCATCTCCATCTCCAGCTGGATGTTGATGCTGGCTGTTAAATTTGGTGATAAATGAGTTAAGGTAATGCGTTACATGGCCCAAAAGCCGCAGCTAGCAGCTAGCAGCCTCAGCCCTGGCCTTGGCCTCGACTCTCCGTCTCTCTGTCTCTCTGCATTACTCCAGGGAAGCTCAGGCACGCGCGTCTCTAATGAAATCATTTAAATACAAACCCTAACGCAAACCCAAGCCCCAAACACTCTCACTCTCACACTCACACACTTAGATTCACACACATGGACTGCTGGAAGGTTGGGGCATGTGGATTTGTAACTGCCGCAAGAACGTGCCAAAGCTTTAAGTCAGCACAGTGGTTATTCCTTTGTAAGCAACCGGTAAGTGTTTCAATTCAACACGACTACGCTGTGCCTTAAATGTAATGCATGGGTTTATCCAAAAGATGAACTAGATCTATTGTTAAACTACAAACAGTTCGCTTAGGTAAGCTTGGGAAAATAATTTAGACAGATTTCATTTTTATTTCATAATAAATTAATCTGAGGCCCAATACAATTTAAGTAGCTCTTTGCAAAGCCCTGCAATTTAGGTCATCTTCATAAATAATGTGCACTCTAAAACAATAACTATTGGTTGCAGCAACTTTCATAGTTGTGATACGATTCCATTCAACTAGCAAATATATTTTGCTCACTTTTCGGTACTTTGCAACAGTGTCATGAGCATAAGCCACATGTCTTTGCAATTCGAATGATACAAATTGCAAGTGTTTTACTGCATTGCCAGCTGCTGTTAAAGCACAGCTTCAGTTTCATTGTGAGTATCAGCCTCAGCAACATCCACATCATCATCCTGGTGCTCATCCTTATCCTGCTGCTTCCATTTCACCCCTGGCGCCTGCTGTTGACTTCGATATATCAGGGCGAAATGTCAAGCTGGTTTAGCACCCAAAAACAACAACACAGATGGTGTCAAATACACTATGTAGTCCATGTATCTTTAGTACGCATTCATATGGCTGGAGATACTTATGCACATCTGCACCCATCCATCCATCCACTATATCCATCGCATACACCCAGATATCGTAGCAGTTTTTATAGCTCGTCGAAACAGAAACTGAAACTGATACTGAAACCCAAATACTTTTTTTTCTAGCTTCCCACACAAAAATCCCAGCGACATTCGGGTGCCGTTGACTGCATTTGATGGCGGTTCGCTCATAAAACAAAAGCGGAGAGCGTGAGTCCGATGAGTACATGGGAAGAGCCATGAAAAAGTGTGGAAAACTACGCAATATGTTAACAAGGCAAGGCTGCAGCTCACACCCACTTCGCCACCTCCCTATTTCACTCTTCTTGGCAAATCCATAAATAATAAACTGCTTCTTGGGCAGCTTTAAAACGGGAATTTCATGAAGACAGCGACGCATGTCGTTAATTTGTCGTGTCATTTGCAACAATTTCATGATTAATTTGCCCAGCAGAGTTGCAAGCGCAGCGCATAAAGAGCAGGGCGAAGGGGCGTGGCCCGCCAATTAAACGTTGTGCAAAGAGAGCGTCATCCAAATTTAAACGACTGCTCGCTGTGGACACACGCAGTGAATGAAGGAAGGAGCAAAGGACATCCGACCAGTTGAAGCCGACAATGCAAACATTTGCACAGCGCCAAATAAAAAAGGCGAAAGCGAGAAAAGCGAGAAAAGCGGGCAAATGCAGCACAGGGAAAGCGCAGGGAAAGCGCGCGAAAAGCCGCACAAAGTTCGCCGCGGAAAACGTCGCCAATGTTTGAGCTGGAGATAAACGCGCGTCGGGGGCAGTCGCTGGGGCTAAGCTTCCGTTTCCGCAGTTACTTCACCCTCCTTCTCCTCCTTCGGCTCTTCGCTCTCTTTGCGCCCCTTGCAACCTTGAATATTTCTGTATGCATTTGCATGTTGCATGCCACTCGTCGTTAGCATTGCAAATACTATCAAGTGGCGCTTGAAATTGAAAAAGCATTTATCCCAAATGCGCGACAACTCTGAGTTTCCCTTGCAACTGCAAGCGCTGCAGCATCTTGTGCTGTGATATGCAATCAAAGCGTATTAACTGCAATTTATTGGATTAATCAAGATGCAACATCTCAACACTAATTGCAATATTAATCAGCCAGCACGATTCACTGCGCTTGCAACGCGGCAACTTTTGCAACTTAATTAAACGAAAACGAAAATTCAACTTTTGCTACTTTTGTTGCCGTTGTTTTTGCTGTTGCTGTTGCTGTTGCCGTTGGATTGTTGGCCCATTACACGTTTAAGCCCGGCCAAATTGAAAAATGAAATGCCCCAGTGAGTGGTGTTCCCTGGCGAGGCTGCTGCACCACAATTGCAGCCAAGAACATGACATTTACATACAGCAAATACATTTAAGTGCCGCACTCACACCGATAGGGTAAATGGACGAAGCGACTCGACTTGCAACCAGTTCGTTGAAGTGACTAATCGAAAACTGAATTGTAAACTCTGTTTTCAAATGCATTTTCGATATAAATTCCATTTAAATGCCTGCTGCAAATATCTTGCTTCGAAGAGATAATTGGCAAATAATTCGTCTGAATGTAAACAGGAAATTAGAACTTTGGAAGTTGTATTCCATTTAGAGTCCTTGACAGAGTGTCTGCCATTCAACAAATTAATTTCTTAAACATGACATTTTCGATTAAGAATCAAGCAAATTCTTAATTACCAGCACTGCAATAAATGACTGCTTAAATTGACAGCAATTCCCTTAGGTAGTCACGACACTGTTTACTCAACTGACCGGTAGTGTATTTAAGATGCAGGACAAGCTTGCTTTGTGCATTCGGCATTATTTATTTTGTTGCGCGCAATTCAACGTGTTGCAGCATTTTAAATTCATTTGTGCAATTTGTAACGCACACGCAGCAGTTGCTGTTGCTCTTGCGTTTGCAGAGCGATATATGAAAGGAAATGTAAAAGAAATTATGCAAGCGCGTGCAAGACGAATGGCGAATGGCGAACAAAGAACAGCAAGCAGCGAACGGTGGCGTATGCGTGATAATTTTGCATGCAAGCAAAAACACATTCAGCAGCTGCTATCTTCGTTGCGAATAAATGCGTGTGTGTGTGTGGAAGTGCGCGTTGATTAAGTTGCATAAATTATGGCGCTGCTTGCTGATTAACTGCAGTGCCATCTCTGCCTGCAGCTCCCTTTCCTCTTCTCTCTCTCTCTCTCTCTCTCTCTCTCTCTCTCTCTCTATAGTTCTCTCTACTTTGTCAACAGGCCCAGAGGCCAAGTTTCGGATTGAAACTTCAACTCGTTGACATTTTAATAAGCTGTCAAAATGTCATCAAAGTGAAAATGGTTTGCTATTAAGGGCGTTAAGCAGCTTTCTCCATTCTCTGCTGCAGTTAACATGTCAACTCTTTGACATCTACAATATATTTAATAGCCAACCCAATATAGTGTACTAAGTATTATGACCTTCTCCCCAACCAACCCACACACACGCTCTGAGTAATGCTTTAGAGTTTATTGAGTGCCACTTTTAGCGAGTCAAAGCATAAAACAACTCGACTGCATAGTGAAAACTTTAATGTGCTTTGAAAATACTGAATCAGAATAATATCTTTGCTATTTTCATGAGCAAAACTTATGGTCTCTCAAAGAAGACTTTACGGGGTTTGCAAAGGAGTTTAAAAAGTGATATTAATATTTTATCGAGCTCCACGTACATTTTAAATGTGCTACCAAGTTTGCCTCAATAAGAACAAACTTGTGAAATTAGCTTTCATTCTTTGCCAACTATTAACAGCTGTCACTTAAGAGTTGCTGCTGATTTAATGTGCTTTGCAGCATTAGCTGAATGCGCTTGTAAGCAGCTTTGAGTCTTTCAGTCTGTGACTGCGATTGCGATTGAAAATGCTGTCCAACATCTGGGCGACAAGCCACTTAAGTCTGTCACTGTGGCATGGCAGTTGCCAGTGCGATCCATATGCAAATGGAATGGCATCGAGCTGTGTAGATTGTGACCTCTCAGCTTTTGGCTTTCGGCTTTCGAATGTGGGCTGTGGGAGGCGATGACGGACGTGTGGCAAGTGCAGTTCTTGGATGCCATATATATATGTGTGTGTGTGAGAGCAGGATTAAATAATTTATAAATTCCAAACTGAGGGCGCAGAGCTGCAAAGTTTTGATTCTGCCCGACCTGCATTAAACATTGACACTTTCTTAGGAACGCGCTGTCTTAGCGCTCGGGCGAGTTAATCAACTTTACGTTTACGCACTCGCATAATATGGGGAAAAGTTTAATTAAAAGCGTAATTAATGGGCGAACAGAGCGGAGGCAGGAACGAGTATCCAGGAGCCATCGCCATGCGAGCTGTCAGGCTCGATGCCACGCACATGCTAGCAATTAAAATTAAAATTTTATGCTAAACTAAGTAGCAAGCGGCAACAGGCTTCATTCGGCTCAAGGCAGCCCCTTGCTACCCTTGACCCCTCCCCACTGCTCTCTATTATGGGGTTCACCTTTCAACCAGCCGACTTCTAACTGGCTGTTTGGGGCAATGTCGTGGCCGTCAGCTTAAATTATTAAGCTGCATGTTGGCACTCAATGCCAAAGTTCGCAGTCGCTTGCAAACGAGTGTACCCAATAAGTAATTCACGAGTGCTCGAACATGCATTACATTTTACGCATGCCACACGACGACAACGACGACGACGATACGGTAAGCCGCCAACGTGACGTATACGTCATAAATATTCATTAGACATTTGCATTAAATGCCTCTTGCGGTGCATTTCCCTAAATCGCCAACGAAAACTGGCTTTAACACAATTAATAAATTAACTGGCAATTTGAAGAGTTTTACTTGATTAACACTCTAGTGATTAAACTGAGGTTTGACTATTTTAAACATCTTTTGCATGTGATGGAAGTATCCTCAAAGTTTTGAGGGCAACAACTTTAAACTGTTCGCTTGAGAATACAGAATACGACCAAGTCTCTAATTTCTTTGAATAAATTATTATCAAAATAATCTAAGTTCAAATACGAACTTTTTGCTGCTAAGCCCATTTATTGCTTTTTGTCTCTGAGTCCTGTGTTACACTATTTATCTGAATTTGTTTCTCTAAGTTTCCATCTCTGAAGCTCTACTCATCAGCTTCTTCGCCGCTCCACGCCCAATTCTATTTCATTTGGCGACCCCCAAGTCCCTGTTTGACTTGTATTGCTGCCATTCAGTCAGTGCCACGCCATAAGTCTAGTTCATTTCTCAAAACGAGCGCATCTTTTAAGCCCAGACTCAAGTCTGCTGCTGCGCTCGTAAAGTCTGACCCTTTTTTTTCTTCTTGCTTGTTTGATGCCTCTAGTCCCATTTCTGATGAGTGTCATTCAGTTTGCATTACTTCTTCTGGGCTCTCTCCATCAGCTCGCTAAGTCTGCGGCTCTCGTCTCGATTCTGTTGCCTCCACTAAGTCTGGGCCAACGCCTAAGTCTGGTCGAACCCGTTCCCAAAGTCTGGCTCCGATTCGGCATACAAAGAAAAACTAAAACTTTAGTTCTTTGCTTTCTGTTTTATCAATTTCAAGGCCATCACGTTGACAATATTTGTGCAAACAGCTAACAGCAGGCAGCAGCCAGCTGCTAGTCGCATTGAGATGCCATCGAAATTGAACTGCGACCGAGACAAAGGACACACATGTGTATTGCAGACACACAGACACACATCAGGTTGCTTTTTTCCCCCCATTGGGCTATCCTAAGGTGAGAGCCAGCTTGTCCGCGTCTTTTGGCCATTTGATTTGGGCCAAGTTTTTTTTATTTTTGGTGTGTATCTCGCTGTCGAAACTAATTTTGTTGTCGTCTTGTCGCTAAGCTGCCATTGCCACACTGGGTTACTCCTAGTTTCAAGCATAGTTGTACAATCTTTTTGCTTTTCTATGTATGTGTCTTTTTTTCATTCTTGTTTCTTGGTATTTGTGGTGGCATCTGGAGATGCCACAACTGTTTGTCGTGTGGCATGTTTTGTTGTTTGCTGCGTCTTTGTCTTCGCCTTTGCACCGAGTTTATTTCATCTAGCTGCTGACACATTTCTGTTGTTGCTGTTGCTGTTATCACCTTGCAATGTTGTTGTCATGTTGCTGTTGGCTGTTCTTGTTGTTGGACTAGTTGCTGTCGCTGTATATTTGGCAAAACCTAATAGATTATTTGGCACTTTGCGAGAGCAAAATAAGTTTGTCTTTGTCTACTTTTTATGCTGCTGCTGCTGACGAGTCCTTGAATTATCTTGTTCCACTCTGTCGAGTTGCACAGTGGTTGACGCTGAATGTTTATGACAATGAAACAGTAGAGAAGCACGCTCCTATTTATGCTGCAATCAATTATAAGCAGCTGTTGCATACCACACAAAGCTGCAGTCACAAGTTGGGAAATTCAATCAGCTGACGAACGACAGCAAAGCGCAAAGTTATGAAATGTTCTCAAGGCTGCCAGTTGCTGCTGTGAGTTATTTGTTGGCAAATGTGTGTGTTGCACAGCAGTTTATTGGTTTTATTCGATTTGGTTTCACAACTCAGAGCAGTGTGCAGCAGCAGCAGTTGCATGCTACTCGTGCATGTTGCAGCGTCAGTGTTGTTTTCCCCGATCACATTTCAGCACGCTATTTATTCGGGCGTATTAGACGTGACAGGACTAAATATCTATCCATCGCCGACTGCTGCACAAAAAAGCCATCAGCGTTCACCTTCTCCGCCCTTTTGGCTGCCTTTATGCGTCCACCAGATGCCAAAAAATTAATAGCTAATGAAGCATGCAGAAAGCTGCACGGCCGATCTAACCACAGGACCATAAAAGTCAAGTGCTCCAGAGTGCAATGTCAATGCTGAGGTTGTGCTTGCAGCTCTGCTGTTGGCAGGTGCACGAGTTTGTGGGTGTGTGTGGCATGCCTCATTTGCCACACTCACTCGCACACACAAACTGCAGCTTCTGGCTCCTAACTTGGCCTGCAGCTAACCGAGTTTGCCAGCCAAAAGGCAAACTGCAGACTGCAAACGGCAAAAGCCAAAAGCCAAAAGTTCACAGCCAAATAAAAATCACATAAATTACGATTTTTCTACTTTTCAATTGCAAATGCAGCGTTCCGCAATGATTTCCATTTGTGTTTTTGTATCATTGCAATATACCATTGCCATAAACTACTTTACTTCGCTTCACTTTGCTTTCCTCTGCTCTGCTTTGCTTTGCTTTTCTTTTCCCCCTCAAAGTTTTCGGATTTTATGTGCTCGACTGCCAATTTATAGCCGAAGGTTGGCGCAAGCAACTGCAGTTTTATTTGAGCATCGTTTTCATTTAAGCTGACATTAAATACGACAACTTTTACTCTTGCAGGACACATTTTGTCACCTTGTTAAGCTAAAAAGTTGATTATCTTTGTCACACTGCAGCTCAGCTGCAGCTGACTTTAAGAGTCCATCAAAAACCGATCAAGTCTCGACTTTATGTCCCTCTTGATAGTCGCATCTAGTTAGCTAAGCGTGAGGAGGAGAACCTTCTGTTGTTAGCCAGTCTATTCGTTCAGCAGATCATCTATTAATCAACATATTTTCTGGCAGAGTAAGCACATATAATGGACTATTCTGTGAGCTGTTACAAACACGTTTCTATCTTGATTACTTTCATTGGATAATAATTCAATTACTCAATATCAATTTGGTCAATAACCCGTGAGTTTCGACGCTCTTTTCCCCCTGTTATTTTTCTTTTTTCTTTCTTTTTTTTGTCTAATTAAACTTGCTCAAAAGTTAAGAGTGCTGTCATTTTAACAGCCTCGTTAACACTGCCGGCTCTTGCCTCTCCTCGACGTCTGTGTGGCATCTGCACTTCCATTTAATTTCATTGATAAATGAAATGTCAAATCGTTTTACATATCAATGGATTTCATCGCTCGCTCGAATGTTGCCGCTTTTTTTGCTAGCATCGTCGGCTGGGTTCTAACCTCTAGGTCGACAGAGGGGAGTCGGGTCATGGAACATGTCGGGACTTCCCTTATTGATTACATGGCCAAACACCAAACACTTCTCGGGCATATTTCGTCTTTTCGTCTCATTGTTGCGCCCATTTTGCGCTTCATTTAGCGCAGCTTTTTCCCTTCCGGGCTGCGGGGGCAAAAAAAATATACGGAAAATATTTAAATGCCGTTTCCGCCTTGACTCCTTTTACATTTTTTCGTTTTCTTTTGCGACATAGACAGCGAGACGGAGAGGGGGGAGAGGGGAATTGCAGGGCAGTCATTTCCGTTGTCATTTTATTTGAAAATTCGTGTACGACTTGAGACGTTTTATTGATTTTCATTTATGTATGCATAAAAATTGGTTTTTGACGTGCTTTTTATGATCATGTTGCTGTATTTACGAGCATAACTCATACGACATGTTGTCGCAGCGCCCAAAGGCGCAATAAAAACACGCCCCTAAAACGGCATGCGAGTGTCTCTGTGTGTGTGTGTGTGTGTTGAAGTGTTGTGCTTTTTAGACAAATTAAATGCGTTAATAATGCATGGCCCATAAATAACATTGATAAAGCCGCGCTCCATTGCCTGACAGGGCTGGAAGAGAGCTGAACTGAAGCGCGCTGAGAGGACAGAAGTCGCAGTCGACTGAACTGAAGCGTGGCAGGCTCATAATTTGGCCGCGTCTTAACACTTCAAGTGTTTAGCAAGTGCACGTGGCGAATGCCGAACGGAGAATGGCGTATGGTGAAGCGTAACCGTTACAGTGGCATACGTGGCGTATGCTTCATTTTTGTGCACAATCATTCCGCGCAGCTATTGAACGCACCGCCAACAACCAACAAGCAGGAACCACACACCATTTACACAGGCATAAACCTGTCAGTTTGGCATTAGGAATAAGACCAAAGTGTTATTTACACACACACACACACACACACGCCAGAAGAAGCACTGAAAGTGTTGCGTGCGACAGTTGAGACTAGCAGACACTCTGTAAATATAATTACTAAGTTAGCTACATACAAGTTACAAGTCAAGTGGTCTGCGACATTCCCTACTTCGTCGGCACTTTCCACAGGGTATGCGATAGCAGCTCAGTTTGCTTGCGTGGCTTGTCGCCCTCTTTGTCGCCACTTCGGCAGCTCATAAAAATTAAAATGATTGCCCCAAAACTTTTGTCGCTGCACGTGTGAAAGTTTCGTCATTATGCCGAGTATCTGCGTCGCTGAGAACTGCGAGCATCGCTGGGTATCGTTCAAGTATCGTCGTGTCATTAATGGGTTTCGCAACTGCCGTGCTGTGCTGTGTCGCTTTAATTTCGATGGCCAAGCACTCGTGAATACCCCATTTGCCCGCACTTCACGCATTTGGCACAGGTGAGAGCATATTTTAGTTACTCCGCTTATGCTTACGACACGTGTATCAAATGCCAAACAATAGGGCTGCTGCTGCTAAGGCTTCCGCTCTACAGCTGCTGGCAACAGACTTGTGTGCGCCTTGAGCGCTGTTAACTAACAGCCAACACTTAACAGCGCTCAACTGCTGTTAGCTGAGTTGAGTGTGGAGCGAACAGCTGTTGTTTGTTATGCTGCGTTTGAGTGGCTTCGAAATACAGCTAAGAGCAAACTATATAATCTGCTGCGGCGCCTCGTCAAGTCAAGTTTTTATGCGCAAAGCTGTTGCGTTGTCCACTTTGCAAGTCCGAGATTCTGTCGTCGTTAGAGCGCCTGATTTATGCTCACACGCGCAAACATTTCTCATTTCCTGTCAGAGCGAAAGTACAATAAAAAAAAATAAAACAGAGAATGTGGCCCCCAAACATTTTGCCATTATAATCGAAACTTTTTATCGGTGCGTCGCGTCGCGTAGCGTCGCAAACTTTTGCATTTCGCACGCGCTCAAAATTACTTTAGAGCAGGCGAAAAGGAGTAGAGCAGGAGAGGAAATAGCGGAAAAGAAGGACTCGACAGCTTGGCTTAGCTTCGCTATCCTGCAGCAATTTGGCACATTACTGCTATAGGAATGCGATACATTTTTGGGCCATAAACATAACGAAACTTTGTAATTGAAAGCAACAAACAGCAGACAACTCTCCAAAGCCGACGCAAATTTTAGGTTGCCACTTGAAAGCGATTAGCGCGCGAAGGAAAATCAGAGAAAGAGCTTTGGGAGATAAAGACAGGGGCTGGAACAGGGGTAGGGAAAGGGACAGAGCGAGTTGATTAGATTAGATGGGCTTTTGGCTTTGGGTTTGATTTTGTGGCCGGCAGGTAATCCGCCCGCTAATTACACTAATTGTTATTATAACACAAACAACGAAAGCAAAACATAGTCTATATATTGGCGGAAACTTGGGCAACTAAAGATGCCTACTGCTTGAAGCCATTTAAATTCCTGTGCGGAACCAACAATCAGCAACTGAATCGGCAGCATGCGAGCAACTTTTATGCGAAAACTTTTAATGAGCATTTCGATGAAAATGTGTTGTGTAAAATGAGTTGCCAATTTTTCCTGTGGCTGCATTTAAGTTTGCAACAACTCGAGCCGTAACAAAACTAAAGCCACAACACAATGATGCACTAAGTTGACTAATAACACTAACCAACCAAATAGTGGAGAGTGGATCTACAAACTGTTTATACATCATTAATTGGCATGTGCATAAAGTTGAAACGAAACTCACCGCTTATTTAATATGTATTCGGTTGACAACGTCCTCATTAACCAGTTGTAGAATAGAAGCCAAGATATGTTACTGTAAATAGATGATAGAAGTCATTATAAATTAGGAAAATAAATAAGCAGTCAACAGAATATAAATCTAATACAATTTAAATGAATAGTCTAATCCTTATTTAAAACGTATTGTTCAAGAGATTCTTATCCTCTCATTCGAAATGAAGTCGTTGTTGTCGAGTGTAAATAAATTTAGCATGTGCAATGCTCGAAAAGCTAGTTTCAAAATGCAAGTGAGGCGTCGGGCGACGTCTGAAGTGACTTTTTGGCTGGATGCAATTGCAGCCACAACAAAAAGCAGCCCCAAAAATAGCACAACGAGCAGAGGGAGGGTCGGTGACGGTGGTGTCAGACGAAGGGTTGTCCTGTGCCGTAGTGTAAACACAATTCAATTAACTCGGCGATTGTTGTCGAGCGGTTGGCCATTGTTGTCGAGCCGGCAAGGACGCTAAAATAACTGAAAACTGAAAACGACAAGCCGATGATGTGGCCGATGATGACGACGATGATGACGATGATGATGATGATGATGGGGATCATCAACATGCTGCTGATGACTAGGAAGGACTAACTGGGATGACGTTGATGCCACATGGCACATGGGAGATGGAAGATGGAGGGATGAGCGATGGGTGATGGCAAGTGGCCAATACCCCACAGAGTTGCAAGCACAAAAGGCAGCAGCCAGCAAATTTCTGGTTGCATGCAACAAGCAAACTGCCAACTGGAAACTGGCAACTAGCAACTGGCAACTGTTTGAGGCAGCCGCCAGCAGCGCATTTGCATTATTAAAATTTTCATTTTGCGCTGCACTGGAGCCGAAAAAGCCCATATAGTATAAAAAGCCACACCTAATTGACTTACTACGTCCGAGTCTCAGACTCTGAGGCAGCGGATTATACGGCTAATTATGATGGATACACAAATCGCATTTCCCTCATTGCCTCGTCAGCCTTTTCAGAGCAGCTCAGCTGAGCGCAGACCGCTGAGCAAATAATTAGGAAAACAAATATAAAATGGAATTAGGCATGATTAATTATGAATATCAAATGCACATCGCCACAAAGCCAACCAGCTTTGAGCTGAAAGTGCTTCAAGTATGCTTCCATATAACTGCCTTTTTTGCGTCTTATTCGCTTGCTCGCTTGGCCTCCAACAATTGCTTAAAAATAAATCAATTACACAACTGATAATAAAAGGGCAAAGTCAACCCTGGCGGGAATAAATAAAAAACAAAAGCCCAAGCAAACCAACTCAACTGCAATATAAAGGAACAAATAAAAAAGAAAAGGGGACTATTACCTGGATTTGGGCAGTTAAGCTGACGTCATATTTCAGAGGACGTCAAATGGTGTGTGTGGGAGTAATGATAATGTGGATAATGGGAATGCGAGATTTGGGTATTTCAATAGCGAAACTTAATGGACTAAATAAAGAGAGAAGCAGCGAGGCGGCGAGGCAGCGAGAAAAAGGTTGAGGCTCCAGCGAAGCAGGGAAGCAAAGAGAGACTTCGACTTCAAGTTGGATTCATTCATCATCTATGTGAATTTTCAAGCAAAGCGGCAGCAGCTGAAGTGTAAATGTCATTGCCAGTTTCGCAGAGTGCGAAGATGTCAGGGGTGCGTGTCCTCATGTCTTGTTGCTGTTGTTGCCCCTGCCAAAGGATGCGTGGCTCTGCCTCTGACTGCGACTCTCGCTGCGGTTGCTCACTGGTGACTGTTGACTGTTGACTGGTGACTGCTGAATGTGGCGTTGGCTGTGGCTGTGGATGTGGCTGTTGCTGGCGACGCACGACTGCCGATGACACTTTTGACTCAGCTCCGAAATTCGAAAGGGTAAACGAGTACAAGGACAAGGACAGCGACTGCGACTGCGGTAGGGGCTGAGACAGAGACAGGGACAGTGACAGAGATGGCAGCTGTTAGCTGTGAAGTGTGACTGTGATTCTCCTTTGGCCAGGTTGCTGACGTGGCATCAACGTGCCATCAGCAAACAGGGCAGCAGAGCAGCAGAGCAACAGCGTAACGTGACTTTTGCCAAGAATAATGACTTAATTTTCAACCGCATACACTTTTGTCAATGTCATGCCCCCGCCTTCTGTCTCTTCTCGGCCAAACACAGCATTCTTCAACTTTAAGCGGAATCAATCAAATTGTCTGTGCTTTACCCTGTAAGCAGGTGAATGCAGCAGAGAAGATAGTGAGCCTAGTTCACTATGCAAATAAAACACAACACCAATCTAGTGAATAGCCAAATAATTACAATATGAAATCTATCACAAATCGCACAAATATACAATACAATTACAGCGCAACTCTCAGTCTATCAGTCGGAAGGCTCACAGTCGTATTTGTTTTACTTTGCTAGCTAAAAATAACTTTAGACCGAACCGAAATTTTCTTTAAATTGAATACAGTTTGTGGGCATTTTGTTGCTGTGTTTGCGGTATTTTTGAAGGCAATTTGCTCAGTGGGTAGATTTTTTTGTTTTTTTTTTTTTGAGTTGAGCTCGTTTGCTACATTTCTTATATAATGTTTCAATTTGCTGCCACATTTCTTACGAATGTTCGCCTGTGTGTGTGTGTGTCTGTGTCAGTGTGCTCTCTGTGTGTGTACTGTGCGTATGATTGATATAAATTTTGCTTTGATGAAATGCCCTGTGGAATTGTGAAAAGTGTTTGTCGGCTTTTGTTATTTATTGCCATCTTTGTCGGGCAGCTAAGCCAATTTATTTGCTAGTTGCGGCTAGTTAAATGTTTCCAAATCCCATTTCTATACAATTCTATACAAGTCTAGCAGGGCCAAGCCAAACAAACCAAAATGCCAACAAAACTCTGCGCCACACAATGAATATACAAAAGCGCATGCCAAACTACTTGTGTGCACAGTGAAGCCTGGACATGAACTGCTTTAAAATGTAAATAAATTATGCACAATCGCCGACAAATTGCTGTATATTCTTAAGGATATTGCCTTTGATTACAGCTTAGCTGATACAATCAAACACGAATATTATTAATTGTGTGTAAATAACTTAAAAAGTTCTGTTGAACTGTAGAGCAACTTACTGTTGGAGCAAGCTACATCGAATTCTAATGGAATATTATTTATGCAAATGACTACAAATTAACGCTCTTAGTCGAATTATATTAATTTGAAATACGCTAAATAACAACACGATAAATATACGATTGCTGTGGTGTGTTAAGAGTTGCAGTTTCCAATCTCACTGATTGCTTCGTTATATTTAAGAAATTAAGCATTTTTGTGTATGTATGTGTGAGGGGTGGCAAAAATATGCATGTATGCGTGTGACATGCATGTGTGTGTGTTTGTCTACACGCGGGACCCCCACAAAAGTGTGGGCGGATCAGCTAAGTGGGCATGGTCGAGCAGCAGAGCTTCACTACGATTTCCCAACTTGCATGTATGTGTGTGTTAGTGTATGGACAATTATAATGAAAGAACAAGTAGTGTTGCAGAGGCAGTAGAATGTTTCAACCTCCTATTTTCTGCCTTAAGCAGAGTAGTTAGAATGAAAGTTTGAATACACTGTGCCCAAAATGAACGCCTAAGCTTTGAGTTCAGCGTTGAAGGTTCTAGTTAATCTTGTTCTGTCTAGTCGTGCTGTTGCTCGTAGACAATGCTCACTGTACCATATTCAAATCAGTCTGCCTTTTTATGGCTCACACGCACTGAGGTACACACACACACACACTCACACACATATATATACACACACCCGCACTCAGCCATGGCATTTGCATATCAAAATGTTGAAGAAGAAATGTGGGAAAAATAAAAATAAAAATAAAAACGAGGGAAATAAAATATTTACTATGCAGAAATGTGGAAAGCATTGACACGTTCTTTTGCTCAAACGACAACTGAAAATTGATTATTCTATTTATTTATTATAAATACATACATTCTTCGAGTACTCTCTTGTGCGTGTGCGTGTGAAAAATATCTATGCAATATTTTGTACACTCGAGTTATATTGACTCGCTGATGGGACAAATAAATAATGTATTGCATGTCCTAAATCTTGGCCAAGGACCACTTCTCATCCCTTTGTGTTGGCCAGAAAGCTTGTTGATTTATTACGTCTGCACTGTGACTGTAAATGCAACCAAACTAAATAAATAAATTCCATTAACCAACCAATGGGCGGCAAGCCAAAGTATTTGCAAAAACAAATGCACATTGATTATTGCGGGATGAATGGCTAAATGCTCATAATTTCTAAATAATTTCGGCCACATAAATCTCAAGAAACGCTAATGAATTGACAAATGCCAAATAAATGAAAAGTGTCAGCTATTTTTCATTAAAATACATAATGATTGTAATTATTTAGTTGTTTAATCAAATGCCGCGACGTTTTTAGCTATTAAAATTCATCCATTTAAAGCAGAGACTGTTAAATTAACATAATATTTATAGTAGTATTTGTATTTGTTGAGTTTAAACATCTGTTCAGTTTTTTAGCCCCCCCTTTTCCCTTTTTCTACATAATATATAAACAGAGTTGTAGGATAAGCATATAAATTTTATTTTTTTTTACATTTTTGACATTTTTTTATTTGATAAGTATAATTCAAAATTACAAACTAAGTATGAGAAAAATAATAAGGCAATAGAAAATCGATCGGCGCGATTCTGAGAGCATAGAGCATAGTGCCACAAAGAAGCCACAGATGTTGCCACGAAATGGATCGTAAAGCATGTAAGGAGAGCACGGGTAATTGTGATTGTGATTGGGATTTGGTTGGGTTTAGTTGGGAATATTTGTTTGTTTGTTTTTTTATCTGATTGGGATAGATACACTGGACCATTTCAACATGTGGCTGGGCCGATGTAAGCATGTAGTAAGTAGATCTGTTAGTTCTTGCCACGACGACGCTTCTTGACGGGCATCGGCGGTGTCACTTCAGCTGCTTCTGCAGCTTTTGCGGCTTCTGCGATGTCTGGTGCTCCTGCTGCTGCCGCTTGTTCAGCCAATTTGAGGCCAAGCGCCATCTCACGCAGTTCGCGACAGCGTTGCATCTTGTTCTCGTCGGCACACTTGGTGGTGATGGCAGTGCGCACCTCACGAGCTGTCATATCAAAGTTGGTGGTCATAAAGTAGACCAAATCGGCCACTCTGATGGGATCCAGCTTGGCCTTCACGGGACGAATGCAGTCCTTGAAGGCGGGCGACGGTTTGCCCGACAGCGTGTGCAGCGAAAGCGGCTGTCGATCAAAGACCTCGGCCAGCAACTTGCGAGTGATGGCCGGTCCAGTGGTGTGCCAGTTGACAGTCTTCAGGAACGCACGGGTCAAGCGTGTGCCCTGCGGTCCAATGATGACATCAGGGGAGTTCGGATTCTTGTCGAACTCAAAGGTCGGCATCGAGTTGCGTTCGTTCGGGGTCGAGGTGGCTGGACGCCTCGAGGCTCGCTTGCGTTTGTTGGCCGGCTTCTGGCTATTGGGCAAATACTCCTCGTCATCGTCATTCTGTTCTTGGCCTGTCTCGGCCTTCTCGGTGCTTGGCGTAGTGGAAGCACGCATCGATTGATTGATGCGCCTTTCGATATCGTGCAAATTGTCCATCTCCACGGTCAGCAGCTCGAGTGCCTTGTGCTTGCAACGCTCCCAGTGGGTCAGCATCTTGAGGCGTGCCTCGTTCAGAGCCTCAATGTTCTTCTCCACGAGATCGCGGTGTTCGGATTTGGCTATCGCAGTGTCCTCGTCAATAGCTAGATCGGGGTCAAGATCAAACGTATCGTCCAACGCCGCTTCCGGCTTGCATTTGGGTGGCGTCTCCATGAGTTTCTCGGCAGCCATGGCCAGAGTTGCCAACATGCTAATCTGTTTCTTGATGGGCTTGGGAGCAGCCGGTTCACGGTCAGACTCCTCGATGTGTCGCATCGCCAGCTCGGCAAAGCCAGCAGCTTGAATTTCCCGCTGACGCGCCAAATCCGCGCTGCATATTTCCTTGCTAACTGTCTGCTCTTCCTCTTTCTTTGGCTCCTGGTCTGTGGAGTTCTCTATATTGGTGCGTTTGGTCACAATGTCCTCGAGAATTTTCTGCTTTTCCGAGAACTTGATCAACTTGGGATCGTAGGGCAAAATGCTGAGTGCAAATTCTAAGCGTTGGCGGCGAGACTGCAACAGAAAGAGCACAATTATTATAGCTGGCAGTAATTGAGCCAGAGTCAATAATGTTTCTTACCATGTTCACGGTCTGTGTCCAATTGTTGACTGATGCTCTGCCTGTCGCAGGCTGCTCTTTTATACCGTCACAAGTGGTCACAATCAGGTAACTTCGCGACACTAAGCCCTTTATGACCCTTATTGCCTTCTGTCTCTTGCAGATGCTATGCTAGCTTATGGCCTAGGTTTCTTGGCCGCCATTAGACGTTTGCAATGGCCGCCAGGCGGATCAGTTACGCGGCTACCTGCAGGCGGACCATGCTGCGTGTACCACGGGAACGACAATCTACCTGAAGAAGCACCGTGTCGAGCGAGTCGGCCCGTTTGCGTCGTCTTCGACGAATTGGATCCGATCGCCGCACTCGAGCGCAGCTTTGAGTTTTCCACGACGAGCACTCAAACCATTTTCGTGGAACACAAATCCTCGCAGACGGACGAACAAGAATGCAACAGAGATGCAAGGCGAAAGAGCAGCGACGTAAAGCAAATGAGCGATCGATCCACGCAGTACGAACAGGCAGAGGATTCAAATGAAAATGAAACGAATTCGAAGTCAGATGATGACAATTCGGATAAAAAGAAAAAGCAAAAAGAAGCATATCCTGCTCCACCCTACTACCCGACCACGCGCCTCACCAAAGAAGCTTACATTGCCCCCAAGCAGCAAAATGTGCTGCAGAAAGTTCTGCATTGGAAGCAAAACTTTCTCGATGGCCCAAAGGTGGACAGTCAAACTGCAGTCTCTTCTCAGCGAGTTAAAAGAAAAGAAAGGCAAGTGCTGCCCGAAATATACGAGCAACTGAACGAGTTGCACCTGAAGGTCGACAAGCAGGACGAACAAATTCGACACTTGCAGAAGGCTCTCGACGGAATGCTGCATCAGCGCGGCACCTTTGAAAAGAATTCAATCTACGCGACGAAGAAAACCCCTTTTCAGCAGCCCGCAGCCGCAATCAAGATATGCGACGAAAGCTCTTGGGAACCCTCGACCTCCAACAAAAGTAGCATATCTCCCGCCTTAGGTGGCCCAAGGTCAAGTGCTCATGCCTCTACAGCGAAACGATCCTCTAAAGTTGAGTTCGCTGCCCCACCTAGTTCCAATTATCTGCTGCAAAAAAAGTGTTCCAGCGAGTGCCAATTGTGTGCGGAGCAACGGCAGCCAGTGCTCGATGATCTAATTGATAAAGTGCTGCAACTGATTGGCAATCGAATGTTTGAGGACGTTTTGATCACTGTGCTGCTGCGGGCCGACAACGTCTACCATGTGAATCTCCAGGAGCGGCAATCCAGTCGCAACCTTGGCTGTCTGCTGGCCACACACGGTGCCATCGAGAAGGCAGCCAGGCAAGGCTTCTTCAAACAGATTCTCACCTACACTGTGACTGATGTCCGCAACACGATCACGTCTCCAACGCACACCTTTGGCATTCCCTTTGAGTTCGTTCCGCCGGAGAATTTGTCGAAGTGCCAAACGGATGACGAGGATGATGATGACAGGTCCACCAACTTGGCAGTCTGTGAATTCATCACCAAAGTTCTGCGAATGCCAGCGGATAATATGAAACAACCGTAACTGTCTGATTAGTTACAAATCTTATGTAGTATTTAGCACTTCACAATGTGATGTCAAGGATTGTATGCTACAATTATTTACTTCCACAATTTTAACTTTCGATAGATGTGAGCACGATTTTATGCTGGAGATGTGCGAGAATTTTTGTATGCTCTCATCGCAAAAAAATAACCCAATTTTTTATAAATATCGATTATAAATGGCACGACCCTTTGTAATTATCTATGGCACTCGCTTTTAAGCTTGGACAATTTCAAATAAAGCTAAACGACCTGTAATGCTTTTAATATGTAACATACTCGAAAATAAAATTCAAATTGATTTTAAATGGAAGCAAAATATAGTACTTGGCTTGTTAGCTTATTGCAATTAGATATCATCTACTATTTGAAAAAAAATAGTAAAGAGTGAAAATAGTGAGTTGTTAAAAAAACGAGAGATTTTCATTTTCTGTGAAGTATTGGTTTAATTAGTGATTTGAAAATAAATAGTTGTTAATAACAACCTATTGAAAAAGTAGCAATTTGAAGACATTCAAAGCTAAGAGCGATGCACTTACTATATGAATGCGATAAGAACAATTTCAGGAAATACATTAGCGATAAGAACAATTAGATATCACATACTTTTTGAAAAAAATTTAAGGATTCCTATCTTCTTTAAATGAAAGAGTGAAGAGTGATGCATTTTGGAAAATTGTGTGTTGTTATAGAAACGAGATTCTCAATTTCTGTCAAGGACAGCTTTTGATTACGGTTATTATTAACAACCTATTGAAAAAGTAGCAATTTGAAGTCAATAAAAGCTAAGAGCGATGCACTTACTATACGATTACTATAAGAACAATGCCAGGAAACATAAATGTTTCTTAAGCAAAGTTCGAATATTATTATAAATGTGGACAAAACTAAACAACCTGCAATGCTTTTAATACAAATTGATTCAAAATAATACAAAATATAGTACTTGACTTTTTAACTTCATGCAATTTTATAACACCTTCTATTTGAAATAAACTTAAAGGATTCACACCTTTTTCAAAAGAAAGAGTTAAGATTGATGCCCTTTAGAAAACTATGATTTGTTAAAGAAACGACTTTAAAAGATTCTTACCTTATGCCAAGGCAGCTAATGATACGGAAATAAATAGTTGTTATTAACAACCTATTGAAAAAGTAGCAATTTGAAGTTATTAAAAGCTAAGATGCATTTACTATATGAATGCGATAAGAACAATCTCAAATATGGCCACTGATATTCGTTCACTTAGTTTAGCAAATTGCTAATATAGCAATAAGCAAAGAAATAACTATATTAGTTTCAATTTATGAAACAACATTCAACAGAACTTTTATTTAATTTTAAAGTTAAACAGCAACTCAGAAAAGGGTCTCAAGAATCGTGTAGTGTCATAAATACGCGGCGACAGCTGCAATGTCGCGGGTCATAAACAGATCTATTTCTTAAGTAACGTTCGAATATTAGTTCTTGTAAATCCTTTGTGACAGATGGCGGGATCTTGCCAGCTGCGCGGAGCTGTCGCTTGATTCGCGGCACAATTTCATAGGTAAGTGCCTGTGACAATTAGGTACGCAAATCTGGAAAAACCCGACTCGGATTGGGAGGAAAATTTTGCGACAGAAGGCGGTCTACCTGCTGAGCACCCTCGGGTGGAAAACCGATCGCCTCGAGGAGAATAAAAGCGACTGTCGACAAGCAGAGAGCATCAGTTTGCAACGAGCAAAGCAACAGCAACAACTACCTCAATCTTCCAACGTCCAATCAAGTGCAAAAGAAAAGTGAAATCATGAACAACTTCAGTGGCCTAAACAAGAACACAAAAGGCGCTCTCATCTCGACTACAGGCAAGACTTCTCCTACTCGCCTTTCCTGGTTTTTAGCCGAAATCGACGAGGGCATTGCCGAGAACGGCAAGGCCAACGGCAAGAAGCGTTTCTGTGTGCTGCACAGCATGGAATTGCTGGAAGCTGATGTCTCCGATAAGTACATGACACGCTTCGTCGAGTTCAGGCTGAATGGCAAGAAGTTGGAGGCGAAGCTGATTCTAGCATCCGATGATCGCAAAGTGGTCGATGCCGCCCTCGAGTCGATGAAAAACGAACCCCAAGACGAGGAGGACGACGCCAGCCAGATGCTCGTGCAATACTACGAGGACGATGACGCTGGCAAGCGACTCGTCCAGAAGATGATGTCGCCACAGCGCGTCGTCTGGCTCAGCACAAAGCCCGAGCTGGGCGGCACTCCGCTGGTCAAGCTGGCCGACGGTGCAATTGCCCACGTGCTGAATGCCTACGAGCATCGCGACTACATGGAGAAGATGCTGCTGCACCTGAAGGCGCGCTGCTTTGATAACGCTTTCGACGAGCCACTCGAGGACCGGTCACAGCCACCCTTGGACGAGAACAGCTGGATGCTGGTGCAGTACAGTCCCGAGCCCGAGACGGTCATCTATCAGGTGGTGCCCTACAGCCAGACGGTGTGGCGCCAGGAGAATCTCTACAAGGATGTCATTGCCTACTTGCGACTGCCTGGCAGCGAGGTCGTCCTGCAAGCTGTCGTCATTTGCTACAGCCAGGACGAGCAGGCTATGGAGGCCAAGTTTGAGCGGATAGGCAGCTTTTCCCTGGAGATCGACTTTCCCAAGCCTGAAGAAGTCGACAATCAGCTATGGCACAACAACGGCACCGCTGCGCTCTTTGCTCGCACCAGCAACACGCTCTTCCATCGTGCCGAGAGGCGGGATGAGAGTGGCACACAGAGGCAGATGCGTCGCCACCTTGAGGCGATGAGCGAGAATGCCGACAGCGAGGCGCAGTTGCTCATCGAGGCCTTCGAGATGGTGGACAACATCAAAGTCAATCTGCAGGAACGTCTCAACAATTTGCCCTCCACTTCGGCCGCCAGTCGTTAACTTCTCAACGTTTTTTTCCACACTCATCATTTAGCTTAAGTTTACATTGAACCTAGTTCTAGTTGCATGAATTTGTAGTATTTTAAGTAATACATGCTTTAATTTCACTATTACAAAACTATGTATCATGAATAAAAATTTATTTCTTACTGCAAATCATTGGCCTTTAAATTGTTCACATTTTGTGTAATATTCCTAAATTATTTTACAGCTGATTATGGTTTCATCATTCAAACATCAACACCCTTTCGAAATACTGTTAATAAGTAGAATGAATGAATTGTAATACTTCTAAACGATTCTTTCTGCACTTTCGCCACCAGTTGTTAATTCCTTAACCAACAATGACTTATTACTCTTTTTCTAATCAGAAACACAGTCTATTTAGTTAAGGCAAATTTCATATTAGGTATATTTTGTAAGTATGTGAAAAAAATAGTTGCTAAAAGTAAATGTGAAGAAAAAAAACTTGAGTGAACTCTCTAACAGCGTCTAAAGCACTGTGCTCAAAAACTAGAAACGATTGCTCATTTGCCGAGTGGTAAATTGGATTGTGGAAGTGGAAGTTTGCTGCACATGCATCTGATACATTTGCTGACACGACATGCGAGACGTCAGTGGCTGCCCCATTGGCGTGTCGTTTGAATTGTGGGCCACTGTTGGTCGCTGGTTATAGCTCACTTGCCGCTGGCAGTAGACGGACGTCTTGCTGACCGTTGATACCTGCAACCAACTGACCAAGCCCACGCAGTTGTTGATGTAGTTCATCTCCTCGCTGTTGCCGTTGGGGGCAGCAAAGTGACGTGGACTACGCTGAGCCTGAGTCGGTGTTTGTGTCTGTCTCCGTTTCGGGTTCTGCGTCGGTTTAGCCAATGGCACTGGCCACTTCTGAAACTCGTCCAGCGGCGAAATACGCACTGTGGACAGCGGAACCTCGGCCATTTGGCAGCTGTAAACAATGTAGACCTTGCAACTGCGAGTGAGCAAGTGAATGCTTTGAATGTAGCCGTCGAAATCGCCAGTTGCCATCGAGACCACACACTTATCGCCCACATGCAAATTGTAGCCATACTCATAGCACAGTAGTCCAGTTTTCCCGCTACTCTGCAGCATTTCATGGTACAGATCGAGTTCCACATTGCGATAAAAGTGGGGATGTAGCGACTTGGCCACCTTGAAGGAGAAGGGCGCGTAGTTGTCGTTGAGCAGGCGACGCGTGCACGAGATCTTCGAGCTGCCGTGGTGGAAGCTGCACTTTTTCTCCTCGGCCAGCATGCAGGCGGTGTCCTTGGGCAGGTCCAGCTGGAAACTGTGGCCATTAAACAGGACCAGACGTCTGCCGACGCGTTGCAGAGGCGCCTGCTTAAAGGTGTCCGGGAAGAGCATTCGCTCCACTGCCAGCTCCACGTCGGGCAGCTTCAGGAGTTGCTTGAGAATCAACTTGTAGCAAATTGATTGCGCTACAGCCGCTGTCTTGTAGTACTCGGTCGTCATGACGTGATCAAAGTGATGGTTCGACGTGTAGTAGACTTTGAAGTGCTCTGCAAAACGTTTGTTGTAGGTCACGTGCTTCGCGGGTTTCTTGTACTGATAGAGCTGCAGGTTGCGGCGATACAGCAAGCACATGGCGCGCAACTCGACCATTGTGCCTCGTGTTCTGGGCTGCGTCATGTGCTGGGTATATGCCTCAAAGTCCTGATCGATCAGCTTCTCGAAGATACGACGCTTGAGTGTCATGAAGCGCACACACTCGGTGCGCACCTCAAAGTGCAGCGACTGCGAGTCGTACATTTGCTCGGCCACCACCCTGAAGAGGCTGGTGCCGTCTTGCGGCATCTTATGGCGATGCAGTGAATGCGACTTAAGGAAGACGTCATCTCCATCGTGGCTGGCCGCCTTGGCAAACGAACGCGAGGCCATTGAGGCGAAGAAACAGCTCGACGGCAGACACGTGAATCAAAGAACAAAAAGACATAGAGATGATACTTAATCGATAACACGCTTCCACAAGAAAGTACGAGTTAGAGATGCAGCTTGCTTAACGATAGTTAATCGATTAACATGCACACAAAAGCTCTTTGATCGATGTTGCCACCATGTCGCGTTGCTATTCTTATCGGCTAAGAATCTTGTAGAGTGAAAAGTTTGCAAGTTATTTGCAATTAATTGCAATAAAGATTCAAATAAAACTGACAACAAAGTTTTGCGACAAAGAGAAGCAGAATCCGGTTACAATGCCAATGTATGCAAAAGGTTGGTTTTAAATTTGGCAAGCATTATTTTCGTCTATAAATAAATCCACATTAACTACAATTTCTCTTTGTGCAGACAATGCGTTAAAGGCGAATGTATTCCGCTTCCTTTAGTGCATTTCCGCTTCAATTACCAGCGCTGCTCGTCGTCGCACCACCGTCATTAAAATATCGTAATATTCAGCGCAAATAGCAAATACGGGCAATGGTTGCAACAGCAACGACAACGGCAACGCAGCAGCAACAACAACGACAGCGACAGCAGCAACCGTGATGCCATTCCAACGCCAACGTCGTAAGTTCAAATTAATTGCATGCAATTCGGTGGCTTTAAGCTTCACGCAGCTTCAAGTCCCTTCACTTTGCATTTTAAGAGGCAGCTGGCTTTAGGCAAGGGATTTGTCCGAGAGCCGGAGAGAGCAAAGGAAACCGGGTTGTTCTCCGACTCAGTCTCCGTCCATTGGCATTTGGCATAAACTCTAGATAAAAATGTAATTTCAACGCGCTGAGTACATAAGTAATTGTAAATATGCAGTCATCGTCAGACATATTCGAGTTCATCTCCCCTGCTTAAAACAGCTGTCGCCCCCTCTCCTGCTCTAATGAGCATTAAAGCCTCTGTCCCAGTCTCCGTCTCTGAGTTTCGTTTGCAACCCTGCGCGCTATTAAATGGGGCACGAATGCTCCGCGCTTGCTGTTGCATTTGCATAAATTGAAATTGTAAAATGACCGAAATTGTCGTAGCAGTCATTTAAAAAAAGACCAGAGGTATACGTTGCAACTAAACGATACTCTTTCACACATTTTTTTGTATATGAGAAATGCTAAATTGCACACATATATTTATTGCATTCGAAATTCCAACAGTTTTAAATGCCCGCTGGTTTTTGCCCACACGAGCAAAAAGACAAATCGAAATTATTGCAGTTTGTTTAATTGGTGCGATAAAAATGTACTGACTTTAATGTAGTAATTATTGTTTGATTAACAGAAAGATATCAAAAAACAATCAATAAATGCATGCCTAATCAGCGTTAATTATCAACATTTATATCTGCAAGCCTGACCCCAATTCGTACATACTCTTGGTCCAATTTACTTGGGGTGCTGGGTATAATCAGTGACAGATAGTATTCGCATATTCTGGCTTTCAATTTAATTGGTTTGCATTTTAAATGGAATGAAATTTGTTTGGGGCAAAACATTAATTTTGGCTTTTTGTATTCGGTGTGCACTTTATTCATCTGCAACGCCCCCAAAAACACACAAACACCCCCTACAAATACAGCACACACACACACACACACTGACAGACATGGGGACAGCGGCAGACAGGCAATCATTTGGCAATCAATTTACGAGTAGTGTACAACAAATTCCCAACGCTTGCTTTTGATTTTTTGATTAGTTTTTTATTGATTTATGTGAGGCTCTGTCGAATGTTTGAATTCAATTCCAAATCGAACTAAATTCCGCACCCAGCAACTTGAGAAGGGCGAGAGAGAAGAATGGGGGAAGAAAAGGAGGAAGTGAGAGATTCCCCGTGCATTAATGCGTTAAACTTTTGTTATTGTTTTGGTTAACTCTCATCTTTGCTTTGGCCTGCTGCTATCTCATACCATGGGCCATTTAATGTGGCGTATACGCAATATCTGACAGAGCACACAGTCACACAGTCACACACACACACACGCACACTCTCGAGTTGCGGGCCAGAAACGGAAGCACTAAACCAAACATCAAAATAAACAGCACACTTAATCGTGTATAAATGTTTATATTTACCCTGCAGACTCCTCCTCGTTCTCTGGCTTCGCCGCTCGCCGCTCGCCGTCACCAACAACATCGGCATAGTTTTATGTCTCAATCGAAACGTTTGCGAGAGCCAAATAAAAATAATCAGCAAGTCAATACATCTCAGTCCAAGACACAACCCCAAACCAAGCAACCAAATCGTTGTCAGTCTACGGAAGAAATGCTTAAATCTCATGTGTGTATTCGCACAGACACACACTAGAGGGATAGACACACATATTTGATGAAGTTGTTGTTGCGTTTTTATGGCATCGATATGATATGGTGATTAAGTGGTTAGTTCCATAAAAGCCAACGGGGCGTATGCTTGCTTAAGTAGTATCAATGAAATTGTTAGTGTAGCATGCGATTCCATTGAAGAAGGTGTGTAGAATCTGCTTAAAGAGATCGCCACGACTGTCGGATGGACGGACGGACAAACAGACAGACAGACAGACGAACGTCTGTTTATGTTGATGAGCAAAATGTGCGTATAAAGTGCTTAAAGTGTGGCCAACTTTGTGATTTCGCACTTCTGCGCTTGTTGATGAGGCTGTCGTCGGCTGACTTTGAAATGTCAATGAAATCCCGAACGCAGCATGCGATTGGCATTGCGAGACAGCAGTTATGGAAAATGATAATAATGATGATAGTTTAGAGAGCGAAATGGATGCTTAGCAAATGAATGTTTGTGCTGAATGTCAATGAACATCAAGTCCCATTGGGGATTGGCAATGTTGCAGATGTAAAGAATGGAATCATCTGTTGATGACGACGAACATTGTCATAGAGGTGCGAAAGTTACTGTGGCCAAGAAAATACTGAGAGATTTGGGAGTACAAATTTAATTCTGCGCATAAAATCGAATTCAATTGAGTTGCTCAGCAGAATTATTTTGTATACTAGATAGATAAAATATTATAATTTTTCCACGTACTCTCAAATTCAATGTGCCATACGAAATCAATACAGCGACTTAATAATAGATGCAGTTAATAGAGCAAAATTGCCATTGGAAAATGTAGTTGTGAATTGCTGTAAGCATTAATATTAAATACATTAAATACTCGTTAATGGCCAAAGAGTGATGGACTCTTAAATATCGTTTATAGTTGTTAAACTTTTGCATTTTCTATTTACATTTTTCTTCGTCGCTCGTTGTACAAATATTGCGTATACGCAGGGGTTTCATGGAAAGTTGCCCCAACTGCAACTTTAACTCATTAAAAACTTTGTTTTCACAATTCTGTGAGGTGTGTGTCTGTGTGTGTGTGAGTGCGCGGCGTGCAATTGTAATTGTTGTATTTCTACGTCGAGCTGCAGGTAATTATCTTGACTGTGAGCTGCTTCTTTGTGGGGGCATTGAGGTGACATTTTAATATATTAAAGCAAATAGTTGCATTGAAGGCAACACAGAGAAACTCATTTGCCTTAATAAACCCCAATCCCAGCCCCAGCCCCATAGGGTGCCAACACAGCCTGCAGAGCTCAGCTGGCGACAGACACTGCGGCGACAGACGGTGGAGATGGGTGAGAGGTATCGAGGTAACAGGGTGCACAATGCTTGTGTCGCTCTGGCTGCGGTCTAATTTAGAACTTGTTTGTCTAAGCTATAAGCGCAATAAATCCAGCTTTGGGTCATAAGTTTTTTTGGTATGCCGAGAATTGTTGGACTGAAGTGGGGCGTCCAGAATTGTGGCCAGCTGATAAAGCCAAACAATTGCGAGCGGTTTTCAGTTGCTGCAATAACGAATGCAACCTTTGGCAGGGCCACGAGCTATGAACAGTTGCAATCTAGCAGACCAAATGGGAAACTGTGGCGAGCTAAGGAAGCCCACGGGAACACTCAGAGTGCTTAGTAACTTATGGTTTGTTTGCTGGTTATCTCTCTGTGTGTGTGTGTTGCTACCCAATCATCATCATGATGAGCAACAACACCATCAGCAACACCAACAACAACAACAATGCCATAGTCATCGTCATCGTCATCGTCAGCTCGTGCAAACACTTGACTTTCCCTTCACTCGCTGCTCATTCACATTCTCGTATTTGCCTTGCCATTTGCTGGAGCAAATTTTCTTGATTGCCCTGGCATTGGCATTGGCATTTTCGCCTGTTTTCTTGTTTCCTTTCTTTTTTTCGGCTCTCGTGTCTCTGCTTATGCGTTGTCATCTTTCTCTGCTTTTCCTCCTCTCGTTTTTTTTGGCACTTTTCCTCAACGGCCCCGCCCCTTGACAGTGATTTTGACATTTCACGCGCATTTATGTCGTTCCATCTTTATTTTTATTTTTATTATTTTTGTTTTTCCAAAAAAAAAAAAGAAGAAACAGCAAAAAAGGTCAACATTCGTTTTGCATATACAATAAACATACTCGCATCCTTAAGCCTCCACTCCTTTGCCTTTGTCCCGTGGCAAGCAAGACTTTAACTATGAGAACACGCGCTGTCCAGTTGCTCCCTTGTGGGGCATTTCTGTTGAAGTAAATTGATTCACATTTGGCCCCAAGCATAGAATCTCACTCGAAATAATTATGAATGAACTGTCAGCTCAGCTGTTGCTGTTGCTGTTGCTATTGCTGTTACGGCTCTTGCTGTTAGCTCACTGTTAAATGCTGCTCTTGTTGTTAACAGCACTCGAAATGCGGCAGCCGCACAGCTTCTGCTGCTGCTGTTGCTGGTGCGGCGGCGGCTGCGACTGTTTGTGGCACAGCTGTGTTGCCGTCGTCGTCGCTGGCGTCGTTAGTTGTCTCAGTCGAACCACAGACGTTGAGGCGAGAGCACACGCGACGCGCATGTTCAGCGGCAAATAGCGAAAGAAAGTCGAGCGAGTCGGTAGTAAAAACACGAAGCAAGCACACACACGTTGCGTATACGCGCCGTGCTCGTGGTCAGCATACATCAGTGCATTTGAGTAAATAAAATGGTCAGTTCTCACCTAACCGTAGCAAACGAGACTTTATTATGACAGCTAAAATAACAAATAGATTGTTTGTTTGATCAACAAGCGAAAATATTCAATTATCACGAAATTAACTCAATTAAATGCATCGCTCAATGAACTCTCCCTTCTCGCAACAAATTACACATTGCACTTGAACGATCTCCAATAAATACAATAAAATAATATGCAATAATTGAATTCATAAAAACTGCACGTTCAAGGCAATCGCATTGACAAAAATTGCAAATCGAATTCGCATAAAATTCACTCGGCATGTAACGCACAAGTAAACTCGAAACCCATAATATATTTATATAAATTTGATCAGAGCAGGGCAACAAAGCGAGAGACTTGGTTGGCAATGTCACATTTAAGGGGAATTGCATTAGATCAACGGCTCTTTAAATTCCACTTCCACCTTCCCTTGCCCCGAGGCACGTGAAATCCATATTGATGGCTCACTGGTGGCATCGTCAGTTCGCATCTCTTCCTGTTCTTTCTTGCCACCGCCGCGGCGGTGGCACTCAGTTCTTTGTTTGATTTGCATATTGCTACCTGTCTGAGTTGCGACACACTCGCTCACAAGTAAACAGGGCATAAGGAAACAAAAAGAAGACGACAACGGGGAGCAATACACAACAACAAGCAACAAAAAAGCAGACAACAAAACGTGATAAAATAAGCGGAAAAATAGCTGACAAGCAACGCACAACCTTCCCCACACGCTGTCCGCACAGGAGGCAACATAAAAAAAAGAAAACAAGGAATGAAATAAAAAAATGCGAAATAAAAACATTTGCTGTGCAGAACAAAGAAAATTATCTGACCAGCGGCCTGAGGCGTGCCTTCGCCTCCGTCTACGCCTACACTCCCATTCCCTTCCGCTTGCCTCCACCCCACATTCCTCTCTCGCTCTGTCTGCCTTTGTTTGAGTCTCGGCCGCTGTCGCTTCGGCGGCGCTTCCCCCCTGAGGTGCCTGTGACAAGTGACAGTTTTGTTTGTTTGCCACCGTCCAGAGGGGCTGCGTTGCGCTGAGCTGAGCTGAGCTATTCTCGGAGGAGCGCTGGTCACCTAATTTGGCCAATGCTTTTATTGTCTGCCCATGCCACGAGGCTCGAATGTTATTATGGCATACCGTTCACGGTTTACCGTGGCGCGTATTCGGTTTAGTCTGTTTACACGCACTTTTAACGTGTGTTTATTCGTGGATAACGTAAACTAATTGAGGCATTCAGCAAAGTGAACTTTGGGCCTATGCGGCGTATGCGTTATGCGCAATTTACTACAACTATTCGCCAACTCTGCCTGCGGCCTGTCACGTTTCCACTCTCATCTCTCAGCACTCAGCACTCGGCTGTCGGCGCAAGCAATCAACGAATGCCTTGAAATCACACTCAAATTCACCCACCCAAACACAAACACACACACCTGAATTCGCTTGCAATTGCAGTGCTGAAAAAGCTGGCAGATTCTAGTCCGTCAATACTCTTGTATAAATATTTTTTTGTTAGAGGTAAATGTTTAATAAATGGTGAATGTATTTCTGTTAAAAAATATTTGATATTTTTTCGTTCTAATAGGAAACGTTTTGCTTTCCTTCGAAGTGAGCCCGAAGCTTAGCAACTCTTTGTGAGTGTAGCAAAAGAAATCATCTTTCGCCTTCCCTCTGCTGACTGTCATTTGTCACTTGTCGCCAGCGTCTCGGTCTTCGTTTACGACCCCCCGCCCCGCTGCCCACGTCTTCGCCATTCTCAATGGCAGCCATCAAGCCTGTTAGCTACTTGCAGCTAGTCATCGTCCGCCCATCGTTGGCGGTGAGTGAGTGACTCAAACAAGCGAATGAGTTGCCTTGTGGCTGCAGCTTGTTTACCTGTCCGTGTGTTTTAATGAAATGCAAATGCAAACAAGCCGTCGCCGTCGCCGTCGCCGCCGCCTTCGTGGAAAGTTGCGCCCTTGCACTCACCTACACACAGACAGAGAGACACACATTCATATGAGAACGAATCGACAGCATGAATTGCACTCGTATGGAATTTGTTTTTGCCCCACAGTTTTGCCAGTTGTCGTGACACTTAAGCAGTGTAGTATGTTAATAATATTATTTTGATTTGCCAGGGTTGACACAGCTGTCGCAATTGCAATTGTGAAATGCAATTAAATTGAATAATTTTACAAGCTTGTGCCTGCGGCTTGTGGCGGCCATTAAATATGTATCTATCATCATTTGATTTCGTTTACGAGCATTTATGTGCTGCTCCCCCGCCAAACTCATAAATAAATTGGCAAAATGTTACTTTATGACAGGTGCCCTGCGCGGCCTGATAGCTTTGAGTTGTTGCGAGCTGTTGTAAGTTGCTTGGAGGCCATAAAAACAGATTTGTGCATAATTTCAAAAACGTTTTGCAATTTGCCAGCTTTAAGTTGTGCCACTGCATTTAAATAAATCCAAAACAGACTGGGGGGGTAGAAAATGCGAAGCTTGTCAGGTTAATGGCTCACTTTATGCCGCAGCTTAACTCTCCTTTCCTCCCATATGAAAAGTGCCATAAAAGCAGTTTATGGACTTGGACGTGGACTTGGCTGTCTGTAAAATTTAACACTTTTTATATGGGACAATCTTGTGCACCCTTTGGGGCGCAACAAAAGTCACTTTACTGCAGGCCTTGACTTGCGATCTAATTACAATTGCAATTGACTGAGTAAATTACAAGCAGTTGCATTGCAAATGCAATTTATAATATTGTCATCGTTTATTCCCTTGCAAAGCAAGTGTAGTCTCTTTAGTGTGCAATATATCTCAGCTAATTAGCTGCACTTCAGCTCTAATTCAAGGAGATTTCTTTGCTTCTCGAGTTTCGCTCTGCGACAACTTTACCCCAGTTTGACTTTGCCACAAATTGCTGCCACACATTCATCTATTCATGAGCTGCTAACAAGCCAAGGACAGTCGATAGAGAGAGAGAGAGAGCGAGGAGTGAGGGGAAAACCCTTTGGCAACATATCGCAACAACTTTCGCTTGACATGCTTCAGTTCTAAGCTCCGATGAATAACTTGCAAATTTGTTGGTGAATGACCAAAATAAAGTGAAAGTTTCTTTCTGTTCGTTCACACACACAGAGAGATTCGCAAACACGAATTTTGGGGTGAAAACATCCCGAGTTTCCATAGCTCTTGGGTCAGAGAACACTTGAATTTAATTAAAGATGAGTTTACGTCATAAACTCTTAAGCTAGTAAAGCTGCTTTTAATTACTGTTGGCCAACTGCCTGGCTAATGGCTTCAATTTCAAATTTGTGCGGCTTAAATCAAACTTAATTTTCAACTTTGTCAAATAAACTGTGCGAGCGCAACCAGAAACTTTAGCCGAAAAGACTCGGCGACCCCAAAGATAAGCTGAAGCTAAAGCGAATGCCGAAAGCTACTTATAAATATTATGAGTGTATTCATTCATTGATTTATGCTGATTTCTTTGATTACAATTTTCCTCTTCATTCTGTTGCTGTCGCTGTTGTAGTTGTTGTTGTTGTTATTGGTTTCCTTTTCACTTTGTTGGCTTATTGTGACGCTCGCCGCATTTTCATTAATTTATTGCAGCCAAGGGCAACTGATTTCACTTTAATTCAATTTATTTCCCGATACAAACAGCGCCAACAACCACAGCAAATAGTAGTAATAATCATTGCAATTACTGCCGCTGATGCACGACCCAATACCCTGTAGGCAGCAAATATATATGCTGATTAATCGATTTCAAAATGCGACAAGCTTTCGACGATGCCCAAACCAAAGTCTGCTTTACAGGGTACTGTGAAAACAATAAAATTTCGTATTTATTTCATGTTCACAATGGCGTCGACGTCGGCGTTGCGTTGCGTTTCGATGCGATGCGATTCGAGCCGTGTTGCGGGCTGTTTGGGTGGCGTTCCAGCCCAAAGTCACTTAACTGCTTATCTGGCGAGTTCCATCGGGGAAAACTAAGTCAAATCAAAGCCAAGTGTGCCTTCCTTTAGGCTCTGTGTGTGGGTGTGTGGGTGTGTATGATTGTCGCCGTGTCGAGACACGCATTTGAAATGTATGCACGACAAATTCATTATAATTTGGCCGCCCAGCTGCTTTTGCTGCGGCTTTGATCCGTGCGTGCCAAGACATACGCCCCACGAATTTCCTCTTCAATTTTTGTTGTTGATGTTTTTGTTGGCACGCGCATACACAACACTCACATACAGACACACACACACACACACACTCACACATACTAACAGAATGAAATCAGTTTAAATGCGCCCCAATGTGTCGTTTTTGGATTATGATTCCGAACGTTTCTCATGGCTGTCGCACCACAGAAACCCAGCACTAAAGCGACGTCTGCGCGTGTGTGACTGAGAGGGAGAGAGGAAGGGCGAGAAGTAGTGTGCGTGTGTGTGCAAATGAGATGCCCAAGGCGCTGCAAAAATATGCCTTTTTCGCACACAATATGCCCCATGGTCATGGCCAGCATTCCTCGCAGAAATGCTGCCTTTTAAAGCAACAGACCCTTCACAACAACAACATCAACAACAACAAGAACGGCAGGAAGATTGAAGAGGAAAACTCCATACGCCATTCTCCATTGACCGCCCATGTGTGTAAATGCTTTGCGTGTACGAGTTGTGAGTGAGTGTATGAATAAAGTGTGTGAGTGAGTGAGTGGTGCAGGCATTAGACTTGTGTACGCCTTGGCATTTTTATGGCACTTTAAGCTAACGTTGAGTAATGCCCAACTCACACACACTCCCCCCTTTCTCATACACTCCCGCTCGCGCGGCAGACAGTGAGAAATAAAAGTCAAGTGGCAGCTTGAGTGGGTCAGGAAAGATGAAAAGTTGCCTGCCAGGTGCCTCTGAGAAATTTGAGACGCGCACACTGAACATAAACAAATATTAAGCTTAAATAACCTCGCAAAATATCTGAAATATTTCTTTGGAATGATAATACAAGTTTTCTCTGCTTAGATATTTGACTAGTTGCTCTGCCATTTACGATTAACAACAGCATAAACGTGGGTTTCGTTTTAAGTTACTGCTTTTTTAAATTTTATACTGCATTTTGGATCCTCTTTTTTTACGATAATCAGCTTAAAAGTACTTTAAAACTCTTGCAAAACTTTGTAGCTTTGTTTGAAATGAGTTCACGTTCATTTCGTTCATTACAATTGGCAACCACAAAGATGAAAGATTAAAACCCAGTTGATATCCTATCCCCTGAAGTCGCGTCATTCTTGATGGGGCAGCAGATTACAAATGATTAATTTCATGGCCCCCATATTAAACGACTCTTAAATTTCCATATAAATATCATAAATCCAAAAGAAAAACTTCTACGTAATGCTGACCTTGATGGTCGATTAGTGGCACCTTTTGTTGTGTGCGTGTGTGTGGCAAGTGCGGGAGAAAAACGAAAGCAGATGCAACTCTTTAGCGATGTCATAAATAACAAGTTTAAGTCTCGCTCAGCAGCTGCTCGCCATCTTCAGCGCCATTTTGTATTGTTAGCAGAAGGGCGCGCGCAGTTCCGTTTCCGCTGCGGCTGTTGTGTTTTCTTTTTTTTCCTCTCATTTCTTTTTCTTTGCCTCAACTGAAGAAGTCGGTGCGCGTCGCGTCGCGTCGCGCATCTGATTTATGTGCCGCTTTTTATATCATACGCGCCGCCGTCAAAATAAATATCAAAAAGCAACAAATTGCGGCCATGCCACGGAACCCGAGCTCGCAACCAAAACCAAGACGAGGTACAGAGCTGAGATAGAGGAGCTAGGAGGCTGGGAGGCGAAGGCAAAAGCAGGGCTGCCTTTTCTCGAGTTCGCGCGTTTCGTTGTCGCAGTTGGCGTTTAATTTTATGCCAGACGCTGCTGCCGCAAGGCCAAAACACACACACACATATAGACACACACACACACACACACACACTCGTGTAGAGCCAACACGTGCCCAGCTGGGGCCAACCAAGGTGTCCGCATTCGTCCTCTCTCGCTCTTCACCACGTCTCCCTAATGCCCCTTTGGCCTTTGTGCATAAATTTGAAATTGTTTGCCACCATTTTTGTTGTTGTCGTGTGTTGCGCGTTGCACACTTTTTGGCCACAGTGTCCTCGGCTTAATAAAGTCGCCTACTTAACGCAAACGACAATGAAACGGCATTCATTCGCTGTGTGCGAGTGCGATAGACGGCGAAAGCGAGAGAGAGAGAGAGAGAGAAAGAGCGAGAGACTGAGTGCGTTGGCAGCATGTGTCACACATCCGCATCCGCATCCGGTGTTGGCATTGGCATTAGGCTACCTCTCAGACGTTTGCTGTTTCCGGCCTCTGACTCTTTTATGTCGTCTCTTTTATTTTTCTTCTGCTTGCTCATTGTCGCCCTTTATACTACACACTTTTTCCCCACTCTTGTTTAAGGCGGACAAAAAGAGAGACAGAAACTAAAAAGAAGGAAGAAACGCAGTAAACGCTTCAGCTGCGAGTATCATAAGCCTTAAGCGTCAATACGTTTCAATTGCTAATCCTTAATGGCTTTTCTGCCAGCCGAAGGCTTTGCAGTTGAACTAACAGTTTAACAGCGCGTTAAACGAAACTCCTTTGTGGATTACGCAACTTTACCCAAACATATCTCAGAATTTAAAATAAAAAACTAATGAAAAAGTCATGCACTTACCGCATCTTTAGTTGTCACTTATCGTTGACTAAACAGATCCTTTGGCAATCCTATAAATAAATAATATAAAGAGTGATAAGTATTTTTGGAACAACAACTAAGGAAGACTTTTTTTTTGGCTATTTATAAACTTAAACTCGACTCCTCTTGTGCGTCTCTTTGACAGTTTGAAGCCACAAAAGTTGTCTTACACCCAACCACACACACACACACACTTACTTACACCTGACAGTTTGTGAGGAAAACGAGGGCGAAGGCGAAATAAAGTTTATAGCGACGCATAAACATTTTGATGAAGTGCTAATTTGTTGTTGTTGGCTTACACATAAAAAATTAAAGCTCAAGTTGGGCAAATGTTTTTGAATTAATCACACATTTGTCAAAATTATTCAAATGCCACACAGCCACTCAGTAGGCTGAAGTGGCAAGTGTGTGTGCGTGTGTATATTCGCATTCACATGACATGAATAGTTAATACAAATGATGCCAAATGAGTCACACTGACAGTTGTGACTGTCTCTCTTGTGGCTGTGTCGCTCTGCGGTGCTCAGTCTCATTATGCCCTGTAAAAGAAGGCAGTAGAGTGTTTGCAACTGCTCAAGTTGAGAATGGCGAATGGCGAACAACTAAAACAACGTTTCGCCGACTACAGGGTAGCTGCGAGTCTAGCAATTGCGCGTTTCTAATGTGGCTAATGAGTTTCTGGCATGCCCACCAAAATTGCCAGGATTGTGAGGCTGCGTCTGCTGAGGCTGGGGCTCGTTTGGAGTCGAGCGGCAAATCCTTTTTCTTGTTGCATGCAACTTGTTTGAGTTTCCGCTTGTTTTGCTGCCATTACAGCGGAGCTTTACGAGTCCTTTGCATGCAGATGGTACTTTGTTGTGCGAGTCGTGTGTTTGTAACACGAATACGCTGAGTGTGCCCGCTAGGCATTCACTTGACTTTGGCTGCTGACGCTGACAACTCACAGACAGATTCAGCATCTGATTCAGATTGAGAGCATAAGCAGCAGCAGAAGCAGCAGCAACAGTGGCAGCAGCACACAACGGCAACAGTCACGCGGTTATCAGCTTAGTGGCAATGTTTGTGGCACGTGGCAGAGCAGGCGTATACGTAACGCAAATTGTTTTCAATGTTGCCATCATCAGCCAGTTGGCAGTGATTAAAGCGCCGCTGACTCTTATGGCATAATCATATTCGCATTAATATTTTACAAGTGCTAAGAGCGATGCATTTAAATTTTTAATTTAAGTTTTTAATTACATTTCAGTGAAATGAGCAGGAGAAATCCTTTAATGGCTGTCGCGGCATTTCGTCGGCGCCGTGCCGCGCTTAATCCTTTCGGGGCGGCATATTTTCCAACGCGACTTAATGACTCGCATTTCCATTACCATTTGCCATTTCCATGCGAAGCACGCAACGCAACGCGACGCAACTCGTCGAGGCTGACAATAAACCTGAATGTTGTTCCCCTTTCCCTTCCCCCTCTCATATCTTCTTCACGGCAATGAGATACAAGCACTAAACAAAGTTTCTTATCAGCTGCTGCTCTTGCCGCCGCTTCCCAGTTAATCACACTCAATGTGCCTTCGCAAGCGGCGCAACATAATAATATTCCCATTTGTAATAAGCACTTGCAAACAGGAAATAATTAAAGTCAACTTCGCCTTAAAGCACAACTTATTTCCGCTCATCAGCCAAGTGCTGCTCAGCTCAGCACTTAATCAATTAAAGAGATTGCAAAGCTGCAAAGTGAATTTTGAAGGAAACTTTGCTCGACATTCAATTGTAGCTCCATCGCTATCTCAATCAATTGAAGAGCTGAAAAACTCGGCCACTTGGCTTAAGAATTCAATTAGGAAAGCGACTTTTAAGTTTGTGCTCGCCAAAATAAGGTCAGCGAATTGCAGTTGAGGCGGAATGCGGATTGCAAAGTGCGAGGAAAACTTAAGGAGAACACGAAACAATCGCCCACAACTACTGCTTATAACTGTCTTTCCTGTCCGTCCGTCCGTCTGGGCGTCTAACTATAACTTGCAACTCCTGCTACCTGGGGAAAATGCACACAATTTACTCGAGCCAAAGCTCAGAGCCATTGCTCTGCATTATTTGTTTGCTTTTGTCTGTGCCGCGCGCTTTATTGCATTCAGTTGCTGCAAACTATCTGCAACTTGCTGGCTTGTTGGGATTGTATTTCTATGGCCCGCCACAAAATACTCTACGTAGCTTATTTGGTTTGACAAGAATTTAGTACTCAACTATTTATGGGATCCACTTGGCGGTGGTTTTATGGTGATTTGGCTGTCGCCGAGCGAGCAGTAGGATTATACGATATATATTAAATAAATATGCCACGAAAGCGTATTCAATCTTCGCTGGAACGTTAAGTGGCGCTCTTCTCCTGTCTGCTTAATGTAATTTCATCGTCTAATATGCAAACAAGCGCTGAGCTGCCCAGTAAATGGGGAAGTGGGGGATAAAGGACAATGGGGGAGGAGCGAGCCCTTTTCATGGTGCAGAATTTAATTTCATTTGAGTTGACTGAGTCTCGACTCTCAGCTCTCTTGGTTGTTGGCTCTTGAGTTGACTCGACTTTGGCTTCCTTGCTTATTTATGCTTGCCACAATGCAACGTACAACTTGCTAAAGCCGGAAACTGCCCGGTGGCGTCGTGCAGTCCTCGTGCCACTCATAAGGCAAATGAAGTGTTAACGCCACTCTCCTCCCCGCCGCCGTTGCTGCTGCTGTTGCTTTTACGCAGCAAGAAAATTGCCAAAAGCGATTGGCAACTGTCGCATCCGGTATGTGAAAAATGACGGGCCACAAAACGACAAGTCGAAAATTTACAAACTTAAAATGGGAAAATCAAACGGAATGAATTCCAAGCGACGTGGAATGTGACGTGGCGGATATCGCAGCTCCCTCCGCAGTTGCTGCCGCTTGAGGCAGCCAAGAGGCGTGTCAATGTGTTCCGGTGTCGCGTGACGTGTGTCATCTGTCTCGACTGTCATTTTAATTTCAATCTCATTCAGTTTCTCTCTCTCTTTCTATCTTTCTATCTTTCTATCTGCTTCTCATGCGCGCTTTGTTGGTTGCCACAGGTGGATCGAAATTCACGTGATACGATTTGAATTATGCGACTCTGAGTGCAACAAGCTGCAATTTGCGTGCAACACCTGAGTGTGGAGTGTGGAGTGCGAAGTGCTGAGTGTCAATGCCATAGCTGTTGCCATTGTTGCCACTGAGGTCGTCAACTCGCAACCACATCCGCATCCGGCTATTGATGGATTGTTCAATTTAGCCGGAGATAGTGACGATAATCAAATAGCACTGCGAACTGGGAACTGAGAACTGAGAACTGAGAACTGAGAACACACGCTCAGCACATTCGAGACTTATGTGTGAGCCGTGTGTGAATGCAACAACATGTTGACGACACATCACCTGCATCATTTGCATCATCACCGCGGCAGCACGGCCATCGAATTGGACAAGATTACCAATTTGAATACGGTAAGTACTGCAATCGAGATTCATTCTAGTTGACTGCAGCTTTGATAAGCCCTGCAATTAGAGCTATTGACAATTCGGTGTCGTGTAATTATCAAGAATTTGAAATGTCATTGCATAATGTCGGCCATCAGCTTACAGCAAAATGCTTCCCATACAAATCTGGGCTCCGATTGCAAAGAAAGAAATGATTATTTTCCGGCTGAAACGCTTTTAGCACAACCCTCAACTGTCACAACAATAATCCCCTAGCGCTGTTATATAATGCCAGTAAAGACGCAGATTATCGTTGCATCTAATGAATTTGCAATCCTCTTAAGATGGACTCCAATGACGCGTAGTTCAAAGGCTTACAGAGATTGCTTGAGTGCTCGCGTTGGCGGCGCCTTGAGGTATGCAACAGTAATTTGAAGTTGCCGCTGCAGAGGCGGAAATGCTTTTTCAGCTTTTCCGTTGCAGCGCAGCGACTTAACAGCAAACTGATTGCAATGGCCTTCAATTAAAGTTGACAGTTGTCGCAAGTCGAAAAGTTGTGCTTGCCACAGCTGCGCGCATCCGACAAAGAGAAAATCAAAATAAAATAAGTGAGCAGAAGACACGAGTAGTCGAACATGTGTGACAAATTCCGAAAGCAACAGCGAGAGTAAAAGAGATTGATTAAAAGTGCGTTTTTTTTTTGGCAAAACATTTCATTAATTTCCATTTAAAGCGGAAAACGACAGCAGCTGGAAATCCACTCGAGAGCTATTCATACGATTCCATTCGAGCTGTTGTCCAGTGTCAAATGGATAAAATTTAATATACAACATCATTTTTTAGTGGAGCTGGCTGGGCAGCTGGGCTGAAATAAATGAAAAATACTACTGCCGGAAAAGCAGGAGAGAGTGGAGAATGGCGAGTGGCGAAAGGAAAATGTGAAACACGTTTATTGCCATTCATTATATTCTCGCGAGCTGTTGCGCAAAGTAATGAAGCACTTTTGCAGAGGGCTTCCAAGTCCGCTATCCTTTTACGCCCCCTTCTACACTCAGCTCCCCTTTCAACATGTTTTTGCTTTTCAAAAACAACATCAACAGCAACGACAACAACAACGGCAACGGCAACAGCAACAGCAACAACAGCGTGTGGCAAGTTTGCAAGTGGCAACTGGTGAATTGACTGAGATGAGCGCCGAAAAGCAAAAAAAAACGTAAAAGAGCTCAAGAAAAATTGCTGGCTGCCTTCCGCCCGAGTGGAAATAATAATTTTTGGTATGGCTATTGCAATTTTTCCCCAACGACTATCGCAGCCCTGGCCTTGGAGTGGGCGGAGCTGGCTGGAAATGGGTGGCAAGTGCGTGCTAAAACTACAACCAATTTTCATTATATGGAAGCGCAAGTGCTCGCTCAAACAACAACCGCCGATACGTCTTCATTACTTTTCTTCAAAACAATATATGGCATGTTTGTGTAAACATTTAACGCTCCCAGAGTATGTGTGTATGTGTGTCTTTGTGTCTATGAGAACATGCGCTTAAGTTTAGCAGCCCAACATTTGTCTGGCAGTTTGTGTGCCGGAAATGTTTGAAGGACAAATGAATTTGGACTGCGGGTTTTGTATGCGGGTCGCCGTCTGCAAACTCGTATAAAAGCGCACAAAACAGGAAGTTGTGTAATTCGGAGCAGCAGCACAAACAAGCTCTGGTCTGCCACGCCGAGAACTTCTCCCAACTACAAGTCCACATATCAAATTTCAGCTTATGGCTGTGGTTCACGCTCTGCCAATTGAGCTAAACGACGGACATTTACCACACTATTTTATAGTCAATGGATTAAATACTCACATAAACTAGTTAGACGCATATCGAGTTAAAGCTCTGAACCACTTTGCAAGAAGTTTTCATAGTATATACAAAAAACTGTTAATCAGAATTGTGATTCACGAACATTTTTGCGTTCATAGCACAACAAAATTCATTAAGTTTATTATTAGGCAATGCGATAAATTGTCATTGGTTTCTGTCAGTGTCGAAATGTACCCGAATTATTTATCTATATCTGTATCTCATATCTGGCTGTGCTTAAACCCCTTTCTTTGTCGAGGGAGGACAAAAGTAGTAAGCGTAGCGCAAACAAAGGATCGTGTTCAAGGCACATGTCCAGGCAAGCAAACAAATAGATACTAATGACAATGACAAAGACTCGAAAGATACACACACACACACACGTACACACATAGGACAGATGACTATAGAAGGGATATCGTTCTTGAACTGGGTCGTATCGCTTTCAACTGCAAGGTAAATGAGCTGCCCTCGTTGATTGTCAGTCAGCTTGATTGATAATGTAAACTGAGCACACACAGGGACGAAGAGACAGAGATAGAGACAGAAAAAGCGAGAGTGAGAGTGAGCCCCAAATGGACATGACTGCGATAGCCCATCGTCGTTATCGTCTGCCATTGAGCGTGATATCTCAGCTCATTCCCCGCCAGCAGCTACATGGAAATAAAAGCAGCCAACAAACACTAGCCACACTTCAGACAGACAATCAACCATCCCGACTGACTCGCCGCTTGCCTCGTTTTCTGGCCCAGTCGAGCTGCCGGCGAACAAGCATCTATCGATTACACAGGCTTACGACTTTTTGCTATCATTTACGCAAAGCAGCCAAACTGACGCTCTAATCGTGGGTTAGACCAACCCAAGTGTCTGCTTCTGGCACGTCTCGAAGCGATAAAGAAATATATAAGGGGTTTCTTTGATCGATTAGCTTACGCTGAAATCATAATGACTCTAAGAGCGAGAGACCGAGTGACTGCGAAGATACATATGTGATGTTGACTTGACTTTAAACATTTTAAACCGCGTTACGATAAAATAACTAAAGCTTTAGAAGCACATTTTTGGATAAAGGGGTAAACGTTGAATTATTTAGATTAAATATTTGCAGGACTTTAAGATTCATAAAAAATTGAAATGGTTTCTAGACAGAGAATTACTATAAAAAAATGTTAGTAAGTTTGCCCCGCAGCTTCTTCTCCAAATAATACCATTTACGTTGGAACTTAGGCGTCATTGCAGCTTCCCAGCTAAAAGAATTGAATATATCTTGTATACAGAACTTTGCAGAAGGATTTCTGTGCCTGTATGTGTAAGTGGTGCCAAAAATATGCTTGTATGTGTGCGAAGTGCAAGTGTTTGTCTTTGTCTAGGCGGCGGACCGAGAAATCAAAGTGGGCGGATCAGCTAAATAGGCGTGGTTGATCAACAGAGCTTCTCAAAGATTTCTTAGCTTGCATGTGTGCGTGAAACCATGTATTGTGTGTGTGTGTGTGTGTGTGTGTGTGTGTGTGTGTGTGTGGGTGCTTAGGATCAGTAGCAGCGGCTGTAATTTTCAAGTGGAATTGCAGCTTGTGCTAGAGAACTTTAAACAGCCTTCTAACTCTTACAGAACTGCATAACAGCAAGTGTGTGTGTGTGTGTTTGTAAGGCATGCCAAAAATTTGCATGTATGCGTGTCATTTGCATGTGTATGTGTGTGACTACACGTGGGACCGAGAAATTAAGGTGAATGGATGAGCTGAGGGGGCGTGGTTGGGCAGGAGAGCATCACAAAGATTCCCCAACTTGCTTTGATATGCATATGTGAATGTGTGTGTGTGTGTTTGTGGTTGTGTGATCAAAAGCGGTTACTTTTAAATAAATGGTGATTTAGTTCTGAACATTTTGCCAAACTTATTGGAATTCAGCTAGCAAAATTTAAATGGAAGAAAAAAGCAAAACTTTGAAAGCATTTTTGGGTATGAATTCAATTGAATGAAATAAATTGAATAAGTTGAAAAAAATGCATTCTAAGCAAAGTTATGCCCCAGTGTAGTCGCTTTTCTGCTTCAATTCGTTGCAAATCTCCGCCAACTATTGTGAAAATGGACTACAGAACGAGCTGTGTGTGATATATAATTGCCAATTGGCCTAAACCTAATGACCTTCAGCCGCAGCGGTTGTACAATGGGCTGCAAGCTGTGAGCCGGCCCAACATGTTGCCATTTTGCAATCATCGCATGAAACTCAGCTGTCGTCGTGGGCATTGGGTATTGGGTATTGCTGGCCATTGTTATTGCGCTTACAGTTGTTCGACACACACACACTGTAACTTGGCTATTTGATGTTGCCATTTGCCATTGGCATTGGTGTGTACAATTGCACTTTGTATTGTGGCTGTTGCAGTTTCTGTTTCCCTTGTTGAGCCGCTTTGCAGCCTTTTGCCTGCAACACTGTTGCCTGCTGGCTGGCTGGGATGGGGCCGCACTGTGAGCACCTCTAAGAACCTTTATCCAGCTGAAGGTCGACTGCCAATCGCTTGAATGGACAGTTAGCCAGCTAGTTAGTTGGCTAGTTGGTCATTTCCTGCCAGCTGCTGTTGCTGCTGCTGTTGCTGCTGCTGCTGCTGCCTGTTGGCAGTTCGATTGTAATTATGCCACAGTTGAACTACAGTTCTTGGCTAATGCGTTTTCACTTTGCCTTAACCCTGACAAACTGTCTGTGTCTCTGAGTGTGTTTGTGTGTGTGTGCCATATCAACAGATGTGAAAAGCGCATTAGTAGCAACTTTTATCAGCTGCTTGACAGTCCCTGAGCTTCGTTTCGTTTCGCTTTCCCGATGTCCTTCAAGTGCTTGTTTATGTGGTAGCCTCGCAAAACATTGGCCAACAGCTGCAGTTAGACAATGCCACGTGTTGTCGTCACTAAAAGCAGCAACAATTTACTTAACAATTCGAATCAAACAAGTGGAAAATACTTGCTATGTGTGTAGATATAATACAGAAGTATATCATGTTCAAATTCAATATGCATCTTAAATAGATATTCAATTAGATTAAGCCATTGAAAATATATGATCAAAATTCCTTAAAAGTTCGCACATTAAATGCGTAATTTCTTTCTTCTTGCACTTTGCGAATTGCCGCTGAAATGGTTTGTGAGAACACTCTGTGTGCATTGTTGTGTTTGAGCAGAAAAACGTTGTCAGCTCTCTCACTTATTTTGTAGGCGTCGCAGTTCGTTGTGTTTTGTAGTGTTCCTTTGGCCCTGAGGGATAAAATAGGCGTGCGAGAAACATTGTGAATGCAAGCAAAGCACTTGCCACTCTGCCACAGCCAGCCACAAACGTTCTTTGCTTTCTCCTCCCTCGCATTCACTTCATTACAAATGCAATGCAGTCTCAAGTCCTCTGTGTGTGTGTGTGTGTGTGTGTGTGTGTGTGTGTGTGCTTGTGTCTTCGTCTTGTAATGCGTTGTCCTTTGTATTGCAATTTTAATTTCCGCTTTCACTTTGTCTTGATTCAGTTTTTGTTCGTCACATTCCCCCGTCACATTCCCTTGGCTCGCAATGTATTCGCTGATTTGCACTTTAAGTAGAGTGAGCTTTCTTTTTGGCCAAGCCGAGCACAACACGCGTGCAGCTCTTCCATTTTGCCCAGTTTTCTTGTGCTATCCACCACTCAGAATGCTGTTTGCATAGAAATCTAAAAAGAGGGACAAGCGCCGGCAGCTGTTTTTCAATTTTCCGCCTCAACTGTTGCCCACAAATGCTCAAGAACTTGTCGATGTTGTTGCTATTGCTGTTGCTCTAGATGTTGCTGCCGTTGCACGAATGGAATAATAAAACATTGTGGCACATGAATATGCAAGCTGCAGCATCTTCTTCTGCTGCTGCAGCACGTAAATCTTTTCGACTTTTTTAGCTGCCGCCATTTCCATTAGCAGAAATATGCGTTGAGTACCAAAACTATTTGCGGTCACTGCACGGTGAATTGGGCAGCGAGCGCTGGGTGAATTGAATTTGTGTGCTCTGTGCAGCACACGGTTTTTTGTTGGCCAGGTTTACGAGCCAACTCGTTGGACCACCAAATGAATGGCAGGCTGAATGGTCCGTCGGTCGCTTTGTCGCTCGGTCCCTCAGTCGCTTGATAGCTTTGGCAGTCAGGTAATTTCGGAAATGTGCTCGAGGCTTTACTTCATCTTCCTCTCACGTTCACGTCCACGTTCATTCTTTGTCTCATTCGTTCCCTCACGTTCGCACTCTCTCTCTCTCTCTCTCTCTCTCTCTCTGCCTGAGGTCCAGCTTGTCTTTTGGCTTAGCGCTGTGCTCTTTTAGTGGCTCTGTGCACTGTGCAGTCCCTTTTATGCGAGTTACTCGCATTCGCATTCGCTGCCGTTTACTTTGGGGATTTGCATGTGTGTTGCATGCTCCCGTGTTTATGCGTGTGTATATGCTGTGTGTGTGTGCGTGTGTGTCCTTGCCTCTGCTGAGATTTAAGCTACATATAAAATTTATGCGTGTGTGGCCTTTATGTGTGTGCGCGTCTTTCTGGGTTAGTCCCTGCTTTGTTTTAATACCCTGTACCCATAAAGAAGATGCCAAGCAGCAAGCTGATCGACTGCTAAGCAACCAAGCAAGTAGTAGTGCAATATAAGGTAGCTGAACAACTATTAAAACGCAACTACTTTGAGCAATAATTTAAATAGCTACCTCTGTTTGTAATAAAAACTAAAATAACATTCATATTCTAACTTTTCAATATTACAATTCAATTCAAAAATATACAAATTGTATAAAGTTATAGTTTTCTATATGAATTTCTTTGCTTTAATTATTATGGCATGTGAGCAAAGAACGCGAGTAGTCTTAACAGCTCAATCAACTGTCCGTTGTACAGAGCATCTCCCTTGGCGACCTCTGTCGACTTTTTGCCGCCTGCAGCTTTTCGACTTGTTCATATGTGTGGCATTAGTTGGCAGCTCTGAAAATACTTCAATAAGGCAGCTTTTGGCAATTAGAGCTCGAGCTTTGCCAAATGTCAACATTGAAGGGGAACGCCCAAAATGCGAACCAATAAAATGTTGCACAGCAGAGCAGTTTCACAACACAGTCTCTGCCTCAGCCTCAGTCTCGGCATCTGCCGCATCCGCATCCAGCAAGGACGCCAGCTGATGCCTTCAGCAGAACACAAACTTTGCCATTGATTGACTACAAAGCAATGGCGCTGCCACGCCCCCATCTGCCCGTTTTATCTAGTCGGCAAAAGTTTTCGGGCCTAGAACATTTCGCTAGAAGTTGGTACTTTTAATAAGCAATTTGCTTAAGTGCCGCTGCCTGTGCAGCCTTCTACTTTCCGCCTCTCTGCGCTCTCGCGCGCTCTCTTTCGTTGTCTCGCTCGTCGGCCTATTGTCAATATGACTAATCATGCATATATTTCATACCAAAGTTCCCCCGTCTATCACCCCAAACCCAACACACACACACACACACACACGCACACACAGCTGTCAGCTTAAATTGAGTCAAGCCACAAAATTCACTTTGCATTCGCCGGCGGCGGCCGCGCCAGCCGTTGGAGGATTATTAAAATTACGCATACGCCGCGTTTTAAATGAAGTGCCTGAGGGAGGAGTCAATGTAACGACGACGTAGCGGGACCGGATGGGGAGCTGAGTCGGGGAGTCAGTCATAAATATTTAAACGCTGCTGTTGCTGTTGTTGTTGCTGTTGCTCGTACTTGAGGGGGCGTGGCGCAATATGCCTGCGGTTGTCCCACCTCGATTTATATGTGGGATATATTTGCGAAATTAATCTCTTGTTTGGCTAAAAATACCCATAAGTGAGGGGGCCAGTCACCCAGCAAGAATGAATTTGCTGCAGGGCGGCCGAAAGTAAACACAAATGTAATATGCCAAAATACAAAATTCTTGTCTATTTTTGTGTGCTTGCTGCGCTCGCTTATGATGAAATGCTCTTTAAGCATTTGATTAATACGTCGCCGGGGAGAAGGGAATATACATATATACATATTTATAATCACACAAGAATTAGACATGCGATTGGAATAGATTGGACGAGGGAACGAGAGACTTTGATCTCGTGTTCAGTCTGCCGAACTGAACTATGACATTGATGGCGAAAATTGAACAATAGACTAACGAAGTCGAGATGAATAATTACCTACGTTATCTTGTCAATTATTTATGTGTACTTCAAGTCACTTTAAATACCCTTCCCATCTGAAAACACAGCTAGCTGGCAACAAAATGAAGCTTTATCCTTTCGTTTTTACGACTTCGCATTGTTGGCCACTTTCATTTTTACGAGTCCGATTTGGCCGCAGGCAGGAAAATTAGGCTCGATTGCTCGATTCATTTGTTGCCACAGCTTCCCCAAAGCTGGGCAAATGAGCCGTAAAAAGGCAACAACAACAACAGCAACGAGAACAACAACTGAGAACATAGAAAATAGGCTAGAAATGTTGTTGCGCCTGCGGTCCTTTTTTGCTTGGGGAGCCGAGATACAACTCGTACATGGACTACTCGTTGTGCTGTGCATAAATTAAAATGTATAATGTGTAATTTGTATGGGGCAATCGAGTGCTTGGCATAAATTAAGTATGAATTTCTGTATTAAACATTGCCTACTCTGCTCTGGCGCTGGCTCTGACCTGATGCTGATGTTGATGTTGATGATGTTGCTGTTGATGCTGTTGTCGATGGCGGCGCATAAATTAAGCAAACTTGAGATAAAGATAAATATCATTTCCCTTGTTGCACTTGCAGCTCATCGTGGAGATCAACAGCCATGTGGCGCTCTTCCGCGATATGCTGATACATGTCGGCCAGGCCAAGGACTGTCCGGAGCTGCGCGAAAAGATACGCAAATTACGCCGCACCTGCGTGGAGGCATTCAAGCATACGGCCCAAATACTCATGCCACAGGTCAAGAGGTAAGCGACAGAGCGAAACGCTGCATGACACAGAACAGACAGAGAGAGGGAGAGAAGGATGAGGAAAAAAGGCAGCCCATTTCAATCCATTTTGAACCCAAACTCATTCCAATGAACAGACACAGAGCGACACACACTAGAGTAACACGCATCGCATTAACATAAACATAAACATCAACATGTGTGTGACATTTTACGGCTTAAATACCCTCGACTCATAATTGTCTGCGTAGAAGGAATTAGAGACTAAATGGAAAGCAGTAAAATTAGAGGCTTTTAACTCTCTCTGCATCAACTATTATTCTGTATATACACTGATAAACATTTAAGTTTAAACTGAAATTATAAATTTATAGACACCTCTTCAATGTTTTAACTAATAATCATCACTTCACAATTGTGCAATTTTCTAGAGCATATCTGCTCGTCGCGTACTCATTTCGCTTCACTGAAAATGCTTTTAAAGTCATACATTTTATGGAAATGTATGCAAATTTAATTGCAGTCAAATTTACAAGAGGGACAACCCCACAGCAAAGGTATTCGTATCGTGCGGGCAAAAAGGATAACATAAATAACAATTTGTCGTTGCTGGATCCTCCTGCCTCCGCCTGCAGTCCAACTCCGACTTTGGTTCCGGCTCCAACTCAAATTCCGGGTGCTACTCAGACTCGCTTGGTTTCGAGTTGAAGCTGGTTTCTGAAATGAGTTAGTGCTGGTTGGAATTCAATTTCGAATGCTGCATAATTTAGCAGCATGTGTTTTGCCTGGTCGGGGAAAAGAGGTTCGGTTTCAGTTTTCGGTTTGCAGCTCTCGGATTGGGTTTTTGGGCTGGTGCTTGGCTTTTTTGACAGTTGCCCGGGGCCAGGAACACAAGAGTGAAAAGTTAATAACATTTTGTTTACAACAAGCTGCGGGCACAACAAAAAACACATGCAATCTCCTTCATTTAACTTATAGAGAGTGTAGTTTTTTTTTTGGGGGGGGGGGAGCTAACTGACATGGGAAATTGACAAGCTGCGACAGGAAAAGGACTCGAGTAAAGTTTAAAACCAATAAAAAAAAATCACGTCAATAAATAATTGAATACTAATTACGTAAAATGATAAAATTTGAGAAATTATGGAATTTGCAAATGTACTTTTCCCACCTCTAGCAACATTTGTACTTAAATCATTTGGGATTTATGTGAGTTCAATTATCCTAGATGAAAGAAATGTACAGCATTCAGAAGGACAACAGCGAACTGTGTCCCAGCTGCAAGAAGTGAAAACTTTTTGCTTTTTTGCTGCGGAACTCAAAGCTGTCTGTCTGGGGGTCTGACTCGCAGTCTGATAAGCGACTTCGAGTTATTGATTTATGCTGCTGTTGAAGCATAAAATGTTACAAAATGAATCCCCATGTGGCTGTCACACATGCGCCATTAGCACACGCCCCCAACATACTCAAAAAAGCCTGACGACGACGCCTTCGACACCAACAGCAGCAATGACAAGCGGGCGACTAACAAAAGAGAAACACAACTTTTTAACAAACAACTTGAGCGAAATTTGATATACAATAAACCATTTTTATATCCACAGCCACTGGCGAAAGCGTGAAAAGGGTATTTCAAGTTTGTAATACCGTTTGCAACCATCAATTAAGATCTTCTTTTTACTATCGAAAACCTTTGGCATTGCTTCATTGTGCATTCTTCATAGACAAATCTCTTAACAGTTTCCCCTTATTTAATCACGTTGAAGCCTCGAAATTATTCTAGAATTATTGAGAGAGCTAAGTAGAGCGTATCTTGCAGTCAAGTGCTTTACAAATCAATGTTTCTACTTGTTTGTGCTGTATTTATTTGTAATTTGAGTCACAAAAGCAATAGAACATGCTGACAATTGTGGGTGAGAGAAAGAGAGAGACAGCTAGCTCAAGACAGAGACAGATGGATTGTGAAGAGTGTTGGGGTCTCTTGGAGCAACTTTTGAAGAAGAGTAGACTCTGTGGCATATGACAATGTGATTTATTATCGAGCAGACGCTTTAAATGTCATTCCAGCACAGCAGAAATGTCAATCCGCATATAACGAGATGAACATTCGCATCAGCATTTATTTGTTTACTTTGTTGTTGGCGCTGTTCTTGCCACTGTGCTAAATACTGTTGTTGCATGCAAAAGAACTGACAATAAAAAATCAACTTTCGGCAGTTAAAATTGATGATTGGCTCTGGCAGCGAGCCAAGGATAACGATAGCGAGTAGAGCGAGCAACTGTTAAACTGACACAAGAGATTTCAATTAATTTTTGGTCCGATATTGGCACAAATGAGCGAAGGACTCGAGCGGAGGAGGCAACAGCAACGACGAAGGCAATGGCAGCTGCTTATCGAGTTATTCAGTGGCCCACGGGGCGTATGAGTGACGGCATTAAATTAGCAGCCTGGATCAAAGCGCCAGGCCAGAAAGTTAAATTGAAAGTAAAAGTTCAATAAAGCAAAAGTGAAACAGAGAGAGAGAGAGAGAAAGAGAGAGAGAGAGAGGAAGCGGCAGAGGCAGGGGGAGAGGGAGAGTGATAGAGTGATATAGGGGGAGAAATGTGTGTTGGCAAAACTTTGAGCACACAACTTGACAATGACACAGACAAAACTTTCTGACAGTGTTGCGTCGTTGTTTTTATGTTTTGTAAACACATGCCACGCCATGTGAGGCAGCCGAAAGTCACAAAAACAAACGAGAGCAAAACGAAAACGAAAACGAAAACGAAAATGAAAGAAAACACACAAGAAATAAGTAACTAGAGCGCACTCTGTGGAAGCACACGAGGAAGCTGTCATACTCTTTTGACGAATCATAAAACACTAGAAGAACTGAGCTTGCGTTCAACACTTGACCGTAGAAACGAGCTGATAGTATTCGAAACTAATGAATTCATGTTGACAAGGGTGGCTCAGAGAAGTGTTAAAGTAAAAGTTGAATTAACGACTGTTCTTCTCGGCAATAAATTAGCGATTGCTCAGCAGTTAGCTTGAGCTTTTACACTCTACATTATTGCTGGCGATCAAACAAAGCTGCACAGCTAGAGGACTCGCTCGGCGCTGGCAAAGTGTGCAGTAAGTTTGCTTTTACCTCTGGCACACACGCTGCACACGGTTACCTTGACGCAGAAGATATGGCAACGATTCCAGCTAACTTCTTCCGCAATTCCCCCTCCCATCTATCGCTGAGTGGAAGCACTTTGTCCAACTGCCTTAAGTGACTGATAGTTGTTTGCATGTTTGTTTGCTGGGCCGTAAGAGAAACAGGCAGAGAGCAATACACAGCGTGAGAGTGGGAGAGAGAGAGAGCGTCCAACGAGGCGTATGCGTGTTCCAGTTGCTGTTCTACTCGTAGTCGTCTTGTTGTCGTCGTTCAGCGCTCATTTCACATGTTGTATTTGTCTGCCTCGCTGTTGTTCTGCATTGTGTGTTTGTCTTGCAGTTATGTGTAGCTTGAGTTGTTGCTAAATTACTGTCGTTGACTGTCTCTGTCTCTGTCTCTGTCTTTGTTTTATCTGTGCATCTGTGTGCGTCTTTCCGTCTATCTGTGTGTGTTGTCTTTGGCATCTGTTTTGACAGCAAGTTAGTCCTGAGCATGGCTCGAAGCAAGCGGCAAGCGGCAGCAGTTGTCAGACGTCTTCGTGTTTGCCTCGAACGCATTTCCTACACAACTAATGTCAGAGCATCAGCCATCATATTCCTAGCGCTGCCTCCTCAATGTCCCTGAAAACTGTAAACTGCAGTGCAAATAGCAGCGCAGCTTCCGCAAAGCACAAAAGTCATTCATGTTGACTTTATCGATGCCAAACACGTTTTGACGTATATTTGATGTCTCTTCCCAGTTGAATTCGCCTCATTGTACCCTGTAAATAATACTCTGTCCCTTTGAAATGTCCAGCTGAATTATAATATGCAAAATTATAGACATTTCTGCCGAATATTGCCCCCTGACAATATTGTTTATTGTTCCGACACTTGATACTGCGGTACATTGAGCTCACTTCCCTGTGGTTGCTGTGGTCGCTGTGGTCAGTGTTGGCTACTGGGAATAACAGCAAATAATTGAGACGGCCATTAGTGTGTGTGTGGCCGTCACGTAGTCTAGGATACTCTACAGTTTTATGGCTGCCATAAAGCAGCGGACTGAGCTGGAGTTTTACAGCCCTGCCCCATCGCAGCTGCAGTTAATAACTTCGATTTGTCAGATGCGAGACATCATCGCATTGAGACATCGACAACGACAGCGACGTCAACATCGACACCGACATCGCACGTTAAACACAGTTTATGAATCTTCTTTTTACTTTATTCCCTTCTTGGTGGTTTCACCTTCTTCAGTGCTGCCCTCTGCCCTTTGCCTCTGTCTCCTCCTTATCCACTCAACGCATAATTGTGCAATTTTCGTCGGAATTTTCGTTTTCGTTTTTGCCATTTGCCATTTTCTTTGGCGTTTTTGGGCGACCCAACAAAAAAAAAAAAAGAATAACGAAGGAAAATCCCATTTGAGTTTGGGGCTAGACCAGTACAATAAAAAATATTTCACTGTTATTTGCAATAAATGAAAGTAACGTCCAAACTGTAATCAACAGCAGCTGCTGACAATGCTCCATACTCCTCTGTTTCTTCTTTCATTTGCCCTTTTGCTGTTTCACTCTACGCGTAGCTGTTCTTTTGCCATTTCGGGGCTCTCCTACAACTGATGCCTTGCAGATTTAGCTCGTTTATATACCCTGGCGAAGGGTATAACTATGCGCCTCGTGCTACTCTAAACATTTTACGATACCATTAAAAAGTTTATACTTTTTCTGAAGCAACAAATAGTTTACTACATTTATTGCTAGCTAGATAAAGTTGAGAGATATTAAGTTTATGTTGCAAACTATCCGACCACGAGGTCCACATGTTTACAAAGTAAGATTCATAGGGTATGAAGTAGTCAGTGTCATGGCATGTGCTTGCTTGGCTTTTTTGAAACTTATTATTGCGATTTTGTAGCTGTTGGTGAAAATGACCCGCGTTAATGTGCACAGCAATGAGTGGAGTAGATAGAGGATAGACAGAGAGGGACAGAGATAGATGAATGCTGGCGAAAAGGACAACGACAAGGAGCACAGAGTGTGTGGAACAGAAAAGCATTAAAAAATTGCGTTGTCCTTCCGCAAAAGGAAACGACTTGCAGCTTGTGAATAAAAATCGCTTTGCATTAATTTGATCATATTTTAAGCACATTAAATAGCATCAAATTATGGGTTTTATTGGTGTGCCACATGCCGCATGCCACACAATTATGCAGGCACCAACAGCAGCAGCAGCAACTGAAATCTGTTCTTTACGGTCAGATATTTATTTTAAAGCCAAGCTGACCGAGTGCAGTTTACAAACTCTGAAGGTCAGAGAAGAGCCGCATACCTAAAATTGCAGAGATTACTATACTCTATAAGGAACTTGGTGCGTGGGGTATATTAATTAGGGAGTATTATGGCTCGAATTGCTTGACAAACTTCTCGTCATTGTCTCCTAAGAGATTGATTAGCTGCTGCAGCTCTGTCTACCTGCGGCAGCAGTTGCCGCAAAGGAAAATAATTAACTTGGCACGCAATTTATTAAATGCTCGCCCCACTCACATAATTATGCTGCTTCCTTGTGACACATGCTGCTAACATATGAAGGTTGGCCAGCAGCAACAACAACAACAACAATACTGTCATGATCCTAGCCACACAAGACACACAAGCACAAGGACTTGAAGTGAGACATGGATACGATACGAGTTCGGCAACTGTTCCTAGAATTTTTCGCAGCAATCAACTTTAGCATGAGCAACAGACCCAAATCCAAATCGCTCTAAGTAGCTGCACACACACACACACACACACACACACACACACACACACACACACACAAACACACGCACAGAGAAAGAGAGACACACGCATTCTCACACACACGTTGGGGCTCATGTAGAGTCGCAGACCCTCAGACACCTAAGGCAAGATTAATTTGCAATTTATTTGCTTTAATGGCAAAAATAGGCGTAGACCTTGCCAGGGGCAGGGGCAGCAAATGGGGCGGGGGGACTGCAAATGGGACCGAGGACAGTTGAGGCTCAGACACGGCAACACTTGCCACATTCAGCGTGGCTGCAGGGGGCGTGTTTAGGCGCCAAGGATTACCCTCGACACTGAAGTAGCCACGACTGCTTGTCCGACAACTTGGTAATTTGGCTAGAATATACATATGCACATATATATTTCTCTGATGCCCTGTAAGCAAGCATAAGGAGGGTAAAAGACACTGCTGAACGCTAGCGAATAATTAGAAGTTTCTTCAAGTAGTCGGTCGCTTTTTGTACACAATATCTGCTAGTCTCGCTGCGACTTTTCGCACATTTCTATGCTTTAGTTAGTACTTAGCTCCAATTGCAGAGTTCAGCAGGCAATGGGGGAAAAGCAATTTTACAAATTGAATTTATATTCTCATGCTTGCTGTAAATACATTTATGGCAATTTATATGCTATAAATTCATGTCTGATGGCCAGGGCCGAGTGTTTGCCCCGATTCATAATTGCTGCACGCAAGAGCGAGAAGATGAAGAGAGAGAGAGAGAGAGAGAGAGAGTGTGTGTGTCACAGTTCGCAAAATTAATGCTGTGAATTCCAACTAAGCGCCAATTTACACAGCAGCTGTAAATTCTCAACATTTCTTGAATTATGAGCATTTGAGCAGAAATTTCACGTTGTGCGCTGAACTGAACCGCACTGTGGATCGAGTCGGGGGGAAGGGAGGAAAGTGGGCGAATGCTGAGTGGTAGCTGATGCTGCGATTTAATTGCGTTTTGAGTAGCAAATAAAACGATTTGTAACGATTATTTTCATGAAATTAAAATGAATAAACGTGTGCGTGTTCGTGTTCGTGTTCGTGTGTTTCAGCCCATTTGAAGTGAACATAATCAAGGGTTTTAAAGCACTTAAATTAAATTTCAATTAAGGTAGAGGGAAATTTTAACTCGTCTCTGCCTGACAAATTGGCTCTGCTCTAAATGTAATAGCTTAGTTAATGGGATTTAAATGCAGCTTAACTCTGCTTTATTCGCTGAGCTGAATTCAGTTTAAAGCTTTAAGCTGCAATTGCAATTTGAATATTATTATCTTTGGCACAAATTGAATATTTCTCTTTCATTGTAATAAGTAAACATTTCACTTTGCAAGGCCCCCATGTTTGTTTTCATATTTCGCCAGATTATTGAAATCCAACAAATGCTCGATGTTGACATCTAGGCAAATAACAGTCGCACTTAAATCAATTGCCTTGTTTGTGTGCCAGCATAATATTTTGGATTTAACTGTTGACAATGGCCTTAAAACTTGGTTCAATGAATTGCTTTGTCGACCCGAAAACACACATGACCCCCAAGCCCCAAGAAAAAAGAAAAAAAAAGAGATACGAATGTCATAAAATTCATATAAATTTCATTTCTCAATATCCGCATGCAATTTGGTGTGCCACACAGAAAGGGCACACATACAAACACATATAAATAGAAAGAGAGAAAGAGGGAATTCGAATTCACCTTTGGCTTGCCTATGCATTTATTTTACAGCGCCATGGCCGACGGCATTCTCACGGACAATCCGCACTTGGTGCTGCTCTTCTACATGGCGCAGTTGTTTCTCCGGGAACTCGTGAAGAGTTATCGTCTCATCCAAGTAGTGCCAATGGATATGTCTGGCTATTACGGTAAGTGCAACAGTTCTGCGTGTGTTTTAGTTTCTGTTTGTATTTGTGTGTGTGTATGTGTGTGTGTGTGTGTGTGTGTGTTGAAAGGCTTTAGCCCATTGCCATTCAGGGCAACATCATCAGTGCAAATGCTTAGCCATTGTTTGCATTCCGCTCGACTGCATAAGCTTTGATTGCCAACATTTGTTGGCCATGTTTAATGGCCAGCTCCCCGAGCCATCCAACGACCCGCTGACTGACTGACTGGCTGACTGATTGCGTTGCCTGTTTCGCATACTAAATGCAGTTCAAAAATGTCAAAACGTCAATTGCCGACCATTAATTTTTTAATTACCACTCAGCCTCCGCCCGCACATCGCGCCCCTCGCCCCTCGCCACTCGCCCCAACCGCATCCGGAGCGCTGTCAACAGCCCAGGCGAAATGCAAATATTTACAATGCTTCAAGTCCGCAGCACAAAGTTGGCGCAGTGGTTTTTGCAGCTGCATACAATTTATGTTGCCCCATGCTATTACATGGAACACAAAAGTTCGACGCAATGCTATGGAAATGCCACAAAAACTGCAGAAAAGCGGCCAAAAATGGAATTGAGTTTTTGTTACAAGCCCCCCCTACCCCGCCTCCCCTTTACTCACCCATAAAGGTGGCTTTAAAATGTGCAGCGCTGGCAGAAAGTGCTGGCCTCAAAACACATAAATCAAAAATCGCAACTCCAGCAATATATGTACATATATTGTGTACATATTTATTTACGCATTTTTATTTGCATTGCGCATACGACACGTTGGGGCGATCCAATAAATTGCAGGCCGTCGATGCATGAAACTCGTCAGTGTTTTTATTAGATGTTGCACGCTGCAATTACTGCTGTTGCCTCGACAAAGATTGATGATGATCCGAAATAAATGTTGGAAGTTTCGTGCAGATTTTTGTATGATAACATTTGGCAACTCAGGAAATTACTAAAAATGTGCATCATCTGTCAAAACCAACATCGGGCTTAATTTTGGTGAAATTACGTTAGTTACGTCATGGAAAATTTATATAAAATTTTTTTTTTGAGAAATACTCAAATTTGCCTGTCAAAATTCGGACTAATAACTAACTAACTTTATTACTTCAACAATATTTGCTTCGTGCTGTCAAAGTTAGTTTGTAAAAGCTTCAACTTTTCCCTTAGACATTTTATTTTCTCTTTAAATTTTAACTGCAACTCGCAGTGACATTTTAAAGGCACTTCTTTAATACTACCAAAAGTCAACTGTATTCGAGCTTAATTTAACATCAGCAGTCGGTCTGTCTTTATGTCAGTTGGTTGCTTGTTGGGTTATTCAGCTAGTCAGTTAGTCAAGCAAACATCAAAGCGCGTTGAAAAACAAAATGTTGTGTATTTGCGGCACAACAGCAGCTGAGCGGCTGGGGAAAATAAAATAAAAAAACAAAGCTAATGAAGCAAATAAAAAAAAAGAGAGCGAATCACAAGCCAACAACGAGCAGGCAAATTGTTTGCATTGAAATGAGTCAAATAAACTCGTCGCTTATTTTTGTTTATGTACATTTATTTATGCGAATGTTTGTCGCGTGTTGCCCGTGAATATTATGAGTGTACTTTCAGTGGAAAAAGGGGAGCCAGCCTTTGATGGCCGCTAATTTTGTGGTCAACTGCAGTTGACTCTGCAAAGTATGCACTCGAAGATTTATAGTTGTGTGTTTGGGTCTCCCATTGCAGAGAATCGTGCGGGACCCTCGAATCTGGGCAATGTTATTAGCCAAATACTGCTGTGCAAGCAAATAACGCCCGACTTCAATGAGGAGGAATTATGCAGCATAACAAAGGACTCACAGGATATTGCCATGCTGTTATCGGAGATGCAGGAGTACATGCCACAGCACGAGGCATATTTGGGTGAGTTTATGCGCAGTCGCCACACACACACTTGTACACTCGCACACTCGCCATCGCATTCGCATTCACGTACTGCACTTTGCACTCTGATATTTAGCCAAGGTCCAGCCTCAGTTGCCTCGGAGTGCAAACAGAAATTGCAAAAGCATACAAAAGAGGGCCAAAAATGCGCACACAGCTATTAGTGTTTATGTATTCACATTTCGGCCATGCCATTCATTAATCAAACATTCTTTTTTCTGTGTGTTTCTCTTTCTTTTTTTCCTTTTTTTTTTGTTTCTTTGTTGGTGCTGCTTGTTGTTGATTACAGAACGAAACGCTGCTCTGGATACGAATGGACCTTGGCAGGCAAAACGGCGACAGAATTACATATGCAAGAACATGAGTCTGCTCTGCTGTGTCTCCAGGCCTAATTATCTCTGAGACGAGGCCGAAATTGTTTAATCTCTCCCTTCAACACACACTTTGACACACACACACACACTACTTATATCAATTACTAGTACTTAAGTTAAGACTACAACTAAATAACTTAAACAAATGAGAAATGAGAAATTTTAGAGCCTAAGTGTACAACAACAACTCAATTAGCATTGTAACATACTCGGAATCAAAGGTCAAAGGTCTAGACACAAACTAATTTACATTTAGCTCTCTCTACACACACACACACACAGACACACACACGCTAAAAACAAGTGCAAGTTCATGTGCTTGGTGGTGTGTAAGTTGATATACATAAATATATATCTATGTTTAGGCAAGTTGTGTATAATCAAAGTTAGTTATGCTGCATGATACAATACTTAATCTCAATTCTGGGTGAAATCAGTTGTTTTAGCAAATTGCCAACGACATTAGCCGAAAGCTGAGATTTCAATCTATAGCTGAGAGCAACAGCACAACAGCAGCAGCAACAGCTGCAGGCTTTAATTTGTCCAAGAATTCTCAACATGAACATTTAACGAATATGTAAGAAAGCAGTTAAGACTTTTTAGGCCCACAAATTGTGTAGTAACTGTATAGTAGAAAAAGCACATTATTCAAACAAAAACCATTGAGTTAACATTTAGATTAGACAAGGCCGTTGACATTGGGCACTAGGGCGGGGGGTTGAGGGGAGGGGAAGTCAGTTAAACTAGCGTGGTAATTAAGTTAAAAGCCTGGCATGGACCTGAGTTCCTGTCCGGGCATGTGTTAAAACAAAAAGCAATAATACAAACTGTTGTTAACTCACTCACACACACACACACAGACACACTCGAACACACAACACGAACATAAATGTATCTATGATGTCCTTAGGTTTCTGTTAGTTTATTTGAAAGACAAAATAACAACCAAGTTGAACTCTGAGCAGTACCTAAAAACGAGCAACATGTGACCAATAAAAATAATCATAAAGAAGTGAATAAAATAAATCTAATTGAATTACATTTTGAATTAATTTAAAGCGTCGTCGTCCTTAAAGTCTTAAATTGTGCGCATGCATTCAATAGTCGCACATTTCCACACTAAATAATAAATTAACAACACCATGATAATAATAATGAAATTCAAATAGATATATATATATATATATATATATATATATAAAATCTAACAACAGCGCACTTAGTCATTGCAAATTGAATGAATTTAATTCGTAATTTAGGTAATTTCGACAACAATTTGCAACGTATTTCGCCTTTCAGTCGCATCGAGTAATCCACTCTCTCTCTCTCCAAGCGAAAATTCATTTATTCCTATTACACACAAATGAATCGATTTATTCATTACGAGGGCCAAATAAATATTTAATTATTCATAAGTATTTCGCTTTGTTTGCTTTGCGTTTTTCACTCTTGCTCTGCACGCTTTATAAATTTATCAAATTAATATCCACAGAATATTTTAAATATGCGCTTGCTTGTTCTTTGCTCTTTTGTTCGTGTTGATGCCCAGCGAATTCAATAAATTTTGACAAGAGTCGACTACAAAATGAAACCTCGCATTCAACAGAGTTCAGTTTCTGCCACAATTCCAAACTATGCATTGTGCAGGGTATCAACTAAGCGACTGCTTTAAGGAGCACCAATTTTAAATGATTATTAATTGAACGACAAAGAATTGCAAGGTAAACATTGTTCTTTTCGTGCGCTTTGTATTTTTACAAATTATTTAACAGTCAAAGTCTCATTCAAAATGAGATAATCAAATCAAATTAACGTCAAGTTGAATCCACTTGAAGGGAGAACGAGAGCCGTATAAACTTGAATTTTAATGTACATTATTTAGGCTTGACTAGAAAGAAGGAAAGATTTAGACACAATAATGCGATGATAGCAGCAATAATGAACACTCGACATTTATTTAGTATTAATTCCAATTACGCCTAAGTCAAACACCAACAAAAAGTAAATATTTATATGAAAATATATTTATAGAGAAATTGATAGAAAGTTCATAATATTATTGCAAATTACTAAATGAATAAATTTAAAATGTATACTCGTACATGTATAGATATGTATATCCCTTAGCACAGTAAAGATTGTTTAATTATATTTACCACATATACTATTCATAAAAATGCAAAATGAATTCGTATACTTGTAATTAATAATAATATTGTACTAAACGTGATTGTTATATGATATTCATATAAAACAACTTCATTCAATGTTTGTTCATGTTATTTGCAACTAAAAAGTCAACTGAAACTCAAACTAAAAGAAAAAATATAAAACTAAAACACAACTTGGGGTACCAATCAAATAAATATACAAAATATATATATATACAAAAATATATATATATACATATATACATATATGAATAAAGCTATTTTTAGAGAAACTCAACGCAGAGCGGAGTCGACTTTTACTTTCGCTTTAACCTGAATACCTGAATACAAGTCGACTTTTAGCCGTTAAATGGCGATGAGGAAACGTGTAACCTGAAATTTATTACACTTCATAAAAATGAGCGATTAACGTTTATGGATGTGATTTCATCACGAACTCACGCACACACTCGCACTCACAGCTTGCATACACTCAAACAAACACTCACACTCACACTCACACATTCACGTGGATATGCGACTGTAAAAGGTAAAGCTTAAAACTCCTTCGCTCCTCCTGCTCGAGGTTGCCTGGCATCAGCTACGTGCTCGGGCATTTACGTGTTCGACAATAGATACGTCTTAATCAATCTTAAACTGTTGCGGGGCCAATAAGCCCGAAAGGGGAGTGTAAAACCCTCCAGCTCTGTTTAATTTAAACGCATGTCAGCACAGTGGCATCTCCATCAGCAGCTGAATGAAATGACAGGGGCAAAGCGAAAGAGTGCAAGAAAACTACAAAAAAATGGTAGAGTATGTGGTGATACCAATTCAAATTCAACTTGCTTCAGAACTGTGAACTGACAACGAAATTCTCACTGAATTGACCAGATTAATCCCAAGCAGGATCACTGCCATCGAAGCTATTGTATCAACTGAGAGTTCCTTGTCAAAACAGTAGATTAATCCATCGTCCTTACACTTTTTATTGGTAAGTATTGGATGCTTTAATGAGCTTCCAAAAACTGTCCACAATATTGACCAGATTAATCCCAAGTCTGAGAGCGTCCATCATGTCAATAGAAGCTAATTTACATACGCTTTTGCTGCCATTTCTGTTCAGCTATTTTAACGTGCTCTCAGATAAAAACGTCGATTAATCCAGCGAGCGCCAGTATCATTTGACAGCCCGAAGCCTAAAGCTAAAGGGCTTAAAGCGCGCAGTTAACCTGCGGACCTCTTCATTTGCATGGTCACGTAGGGTTTGGGCGCGAGAAACTGTATGTAAATTAGTTGGGGAAACTGCCGCCCAGCCACCGCAGTGGGCCCAACTTTGCTTTGCAGACCCACTGTGCGGTGGCTGAGGTGCGCACCACTCGAAGCGATTGCCTTTTGATGTGGCTGAGCAGGAAGCAGCGGACAGCACGATGTCGGGGATAGCGAATTGTAGATTGTGTGGCATGTGGCAGCGATACAACAATGGGTACGTGCTGCTTTGGCCAAATGCTTCATTTACCGCACACTTCGACACCTTTTGCGGCAGGCTTATCCAGCAAACGTGAGGTGTTAATAGATTTACGTGGCTGCCTGTTGAGAGAGTCGAGCTCGCACTCGCACTCGTTTTAGCCAAATGCGCCTCGTGGGCCAAATGACAAAGGCACACGCAATGCCTCAGCCTCAACCTCAACCTCAAGCTCAGCGTCAGCCTCAAGCTGAAGGCCAGTGAGGCTGGGGCTCATTATGCCCAAATAAAATGCCAAATAAAAATGAGAATGCGAATGAAAAGTAAAACAAAAAAGTTACTGGGACAGCAACACAACACAATACAAGAAAAAAAAAACTGTCAAAACAAGCGCAGAAAGTTTGAAAAGCAAACGGAAGCAGGACATTACTTTTATTTGTATTTCCATTTCGAGTTTCATTTTCATTTGTATTCGCACTGTTGCAAGTCCAAGGACGAGGTCACCACGAGCCAGGACAATGCCTTAATGCAGCAACAGTGGCAAACAAGTCGCTCTGTCCAGACGCTGCCACACTGCCACACTGCCACACTGCTCCACTGTCTGTGTCGCGCCTCTCGCCAAGTGTGCGCGGGGCGAAGCCAAAATAAATGCCAACAAGGATAATTCCAGGGTAATCCGATTTAGTGCGTTGCCTGTTCAAGCAACAGCCCCCCATATTCCGCTCTCTTTTCCTCTCTCCCACACACACACGTACAGTAAAGAACCCCACTTGATTATGTGCCGCTGCTTCAGATGCTGTTATCCCCACCCATTGAGCAGGATACTTAAGTGCCAGCTGGCTGGCTGGCGAGTTAGCTGCTGCTTTAGACCAGCTTACAGTGGTCAAGAGCTAGACGAACTAGATTATAGACAGACTGAACAAAGCCTTTGGATGTGCAGTTAAAAAACTAATTAGTAATCTTAAATATTAATTCAGATGATTGCAGTTTAAAAAGCATATAGAATTGAACTTTGAAACTCACTTTAATCACTTCATAAGTCTACATGTAATCAACAGCTTTGTGGCCGACAACAAACAACAGAAATACTATTTTTCATCCTTTCAAAAGCTTCTTCTAAATATTTAGCAAAAGCATTTATTGACTGCGTCGTCCACTGTACTGTGTTGCATTGGTTTGTCTCTGTGTTTTCTTATTTTTGTGCGGTCTTCTGGCTTTGCTACAAGAATTCTTGACTTTTTAAATGCGTCTTTTGGCCATTCAGTCAGTGCTTTTGTCTTTTGTGCACAGCACAGCACAGCACAGCACAACAAAAAAGAAAAGAGAGAAAAAGAAAAACAAAGTGGAAAAAAGCAAATTCAAAACATAATTTTAATGCGGCTGCTTTGCGTTGTGGTTCCATTTTGCATAATTAAATAATGACAATGCGGCCGACAGAACGCTCCACTTGAGTTATCGACTGCAAACCTCCCTCCTCCAGCTTCTGGCCCATCGAGAAGGTTCAGATTTGAGATAAATTGTGTACAAATAAGCTGGGAGCGAAGACCCAAAATCCGTCTGTCAACCGAGCGTTGACCCATCGAATAGTCGCCGAGTCCTGAGCATATGCTCAGGCAATCTTATCGAAGCGCCTTTTTTTATTACGCCTGGACTTTGACGCTGGGGAATTGGATATAATCGTAATAGTAATCGTAATCGTAGTCGTTGTCGTCGTAATCGTAATCGTAATCGTTCTCGTTCTCGTTCTCGTTATCGCAATCGTAATAATGGAAGTCGAAGAAGGCATTGACACGCCAGTTTTAAATCAGGCAACAGAACAAAATAGATGCCTGTGTTTGAAACATTTAATGGCATCTAATGGCGACGCTCGATACGATCTCGCATAGCGTTAAAAGCTTCCGTTTTCCGCGCCGCACATGCGGCGTATGCGTAATAAAAACGCTTCTAATGAACCCAAACACGTTTAGCTGCGATTGTGTGGCGATAAATAGAGCGACCTGGCAGTTATTGATTTAAGAATTGTTTTTGGTGACGTTAATTAGAGCGCCAGGGTTGGACAACGACAGCAGCAGCGAAGCCGACGACGATTAAATGCAATTCTAAAGCGAAATCAATTCACTGGAATTTGCGATGGGACAAGAGATTGAAATATATGAGTTGCATGCGTGAAGAGAAAAGTCGAGGGAAAGAAAAGCGTCCAACACACTTCACCTGCTCGCTGCAAATTGCATTGCAAGGCCGACCGAAAAGTTGTTTAACTTCTCTCGGAATGCACAAAAGAAATTGCACCGGAATTAGCAGAGGGAGGGGCAGGGATGAAGTGGTTGCCGCTCTATGGCGCTGTTAAAAATGCATTTTCATTGTGCCAATGCGTGTGCGTGTGAGAATTTTGTGGGCGAATTGCATGCGATAAAGTTGCTAATTCAATTGTGGGCATGTCGTGTCGAATCCGAATCCATAACGTGCAACAAATTCCTAACACCATATTCCACTTTAAAGCCCCGACCACATGACTTCCTCCTCTTCCCCCGTGCAACTCTCCTCGGCTCACGTTGCGCCACGTGTCCAGCTTAAAATAATCAAAACTTTAAGTACACACACACTCACACACACATGTCCGCAATGATATGGGCCAGACAAGTTAACCGAAATGAACCCAGCATTGTCATACCCTTTCACAGGGTATGATTATCATGTTAAGGCGCCCAAAAACAAAGCGAGGGTTTCCAGCTTGAGCAAAACATATTTCGGGCTTAAAGCTTTAAAGCCATGTGAAGCAAACTGTGAACTCACATCTTTGAAAAGGCTGAATGCGTTTGGCACTTAGGGTACTTTTTATTCGTTGTCCAGTGTTGTTTATTATGGTTTTCACTTGACTCTTAACCGCAAATGAGCAGACACATTAGTTTTGGCAATTATCTTCAACTAAGAGGATTACAGGTCAACAACCAGCATAAATGTCGGCTGCTGGTAGCTGCCGTAATGTCTCTTCACTGTAGCTCTAATAAAATGCAAACTAGTCGTTGTGGCGCCATCTATTTGCTAGCGGATATACAAACAGCGTAAAGAGAAGCATTACTATGCAACAGAGGACGCCACTAAAGTACAGGGTGCCACAATCAAGGTCTTAGCAAAGACACAAACCTAAGGCGCTTATAATACGCATGCGCTCGCGAACACAGTGTCGTAGCGTGCAGCTTTCGAGAGACTTGTAATATTTGAAATTGAGAAATCCGTTGCCAAAAATTCAATAAGGCAAATAAAGTTAAATATAGTTGTAATAAGGGAATGTAGAATATCCCACCAACAAGTTAATGTAAACTTTTTCAATACATTTACATTCGACCTGCATAAATTAGTTGAATCCACGAGCTCTTCAACCAGCTTATTTAGCGTGTGGGCTGAGTAAATAGAGCTCAGTTCAAACACCTGCTCAGAAGTTGAAAGCAACAGCAGCATGTGGAAGGGGGCTAAGGGGTAGGGGGCATTCCTCAAACAGAGCATAGCCGCAACAACCACAACAAACAAATAAGCAAGGAAATGAAGGAAAAACTCAATGTATTCACTCATTGGGGCTCCTGCTCCACCACCCACAACTTGGCGCACTTGCTTACCACATGCCACAGCTCCAGCTTGCACATTTCAATGCGGCACATTAACCCAAGACGAGACGCAGAGCGAAGAGTGAAGGGGCAAGAAATACCAACGGTCATTGCGACGCACGCCTCAACGATTCATGTTGAATGTCGTTGTTGTTGTTGTTGTTATTCCTGCTACTGTTGAATGAAGGTCCGAAACCACCGCATAGCACATGCCAATTGCAACAGCAACAGCAACGACGACCAGGGAAAGTGAAGAAACTGTGGAAAAGGGTTACGAATTGAGAGCGAGTGATTTGCATGCAAAGGAGCGAAATTAGAGCGTGAGAATTGAACAATTCACATCAGCCATCGTCTTCTTTTTGGCCTCCCCCCTTTCTGATCTCGCCCCTCGTTCCAGCGACGCCTCTGGATAACACTTTTTTATGGTTTGGCGACCAGGAAGCTGCTCGTAATTTTGTTTCCGCCTGATTTACAAATATTTGCATGGCGAAAACTACACAAAAACAAATAAAAAAGAATCAACAAACAGTGTAAAAAAACACAAAAAAAAAAACACACTACAACCAGAAAAACAAATAGAAAATACAGGAAAAACTAAACGAAATACAGCCCCAAAACCGAAATTGCAAGGAAATGTTCAACTAAAAGTTGTTGAAATTCATTTGCACAACTTGTGGCCATTTTTTTGAGGTCGCTTGACTGACTGAAAACTGCTCGAATAACTGCATGAATAAGTGATTGTGCTGCTGAGAAGAAAGCTGTGTGAGAGTGTGATTGAGGTGAGCTTTAAAAGCACATTATTAGAACGGCTTACAGCAACTTGAATTATTTAGCAAGTCGGGTTATATTTATACTATATGGTATTACGTTTTCATTGCTGATTAAGTGATTACCACAATGACTAAGACGAAAGCTGTCTGTGTGGCTTAGGTAAGCTTTAAAAGCACATTATTACAAGGGCTTACAGCAGCTTGAATTGTTTAGCAAGTCGTGTTATATTTATAGTAAATGGTATTATGTTTTCATTGTTGATTTAAATGTATTAAGTAATTGTGTTTCTAAGAAGAAAGCACATTATTACAAGTGCTGATAAACTACAGTAAACTATTTAAATGTATTATTAATCGGCTTCAGAAACTCTCAATAAATTCATACATTTATACACCGAATTTGTAGCTGCTTTAAATCAAATTCAATTATTTACCGAGTCGTGTCATGATTATATTATATGTTTCTACATTTTCGATGCTGATTTTCAGGTAATAAATATTTGTGTGCTGTGACTGAGGTGAGCTTTAAAACCACATTGTTAAAAGGGCTGGTTGTCAACATTATTCACCTATAATACTTCAATTCAGACCATCTGGAGCAAACTATATTGTAGCTGTTATAGATAAGTCGTATAATAATTATATTATAAGTTCGATGCTGATTTAGAGGCTACGGTTTCGAGTGGAGTCGCGAGATTGCGATATGAGTTGCTCTATTTAGTTATTTGGCCAGCACGTTTCCGCTGCTGCCAAACTCTATTTGAGCTGCACATAAACAAGTTGCAGGAGCAGCTGCACTTGACTAAACAATACACAAACTTCACTTCACTACACACGCTGTTCAAACACACACACACACACACACACATGCACACACATGGATAGAGGACAAGGGAAACTTGCAGGAAAAACTCAAATTCGATTTGAAGTCAAGCCACATACTCGAATGCCAAACGCTGGAGACGCTGCTTATCCCAGCTTCGTTCTTCCTTCTGCCGCCACTCCTAGTGCAAAGCATGTGGCTGACTGATACTCTCAGGGCTGCTCATAATCCCAACAACACACGACACACAACACAACAACACACACTTGCCAGAACAATAAGCGAAAGTTACATGACGTTCGAGGGCCTTGCCCGTCTCCTTGGCTCGCAGCTGAACTCAGCCCATGATTTGGACGAGTTGTCGCTCAAGCACGCAGCCAATCAATATCAATCGCAATCGCAATTCAATTTCAATTTCAGCTTCGACTGCGACTTCGACTTCGACTTCAGCTTCAGCTTCAGCTTCAAGCTCCAAGCAGCAACAGAAGTCAGCCAACAAGAGCTGAAGCCATTGTCCCCGCCATACCCTGTAACTAAGCTGGCCAATTTACAACTTTTTGATGGATTCTTGCCAGGAGTTTTAGTTTGTTTTAACTGACAAGTTGAGAATGAAGTATGAGGTATTTCTAGGGTAGTTCCGCATCGAGAAGAGCTTTGCTTGCCATGGTTTATTACTACAGCTAATCGGTTTCAACTTAGACTCTTCACTTGTGTCTAACTTGTCTAAAACTATTTGAATAAAGCTCATTGTAAACCTTGACTGATGGCTTCAATTCATGAGTTGTCGGCAGAGTATCTGCTAGTCAAACATACCCCAAACAAATCGCCGATTTGAAAAATAGCAAAGTGCACTTTGCAGCAGTGACAACAACAACAAGAGGCTGCCAGTAAATTACTTAAGGGGAGATTTGTGTGTGCTGGCAACGCAGTTGCAGCCGGAGGAACCGACGGCGACGGCGACAGCGGCAACTGGCGCACATAATGAGGCAGCAGACTGCGTTGCACACCAACCAAAGCCAAGCAAGCGAACCAGCAACCAAATGTGCCAGAGAGCTGGCTCCAGAGCTCCAAGCAGATTGCCAGTCACGCTGACGAGATTGAGGACAGCAATGGCAACTGGGAATGCGCTCGCTGAAGGATGAGAAGGCGTCTTAGTTGGCGCTGCAGCTGCAGCTGCAACTTGCACTGATTTGTGAGGCACAGCCACGTTCTGCATGCAGATCTCGTTCGATGTCAGCGTCAGGAGAGCGGAGGAGAGAGAGCGAGAGCGAGAGCGAGAGCGAGAGCGAGAGGGGATGCTGCCAATGTTTGCGTGAATTTGCGCCCGATTTGTTGCCCATCAAACGAGCTTCGCAATTTTGCGTGTGATTAATGCACACTGGCAAATGCATTTTTGGTCCTCTCAAAGGATACGAACGCTACTCACCAGTCGCCAGTCGCCAGTCGCCTGATAAATGTGCAGCAACAGGCAGCCAACTTCCCACTTTCGACTGCCAGCTGACGAGCTAATGACACCAGCTGAAAGTGACGTTAGCAACATGTGGAATCGTGTTAAGTGAACTCAATTGTGTTCACAAAGTCAGTCGACTCAAAGCTAAAGCACATAGTGAGCTTTGATGTGCTTCAAAATAACTCAATTGTATTCGCAGTAGGACTTGCCTAAGCTGAAAGGTTTAACAATCTCGAACCCTTTTCATCTCAAGCCAACCTCGACAAAAGAATCAAAATAATGACACCTGAAAGCTGCAGCCTTACGCTTTACAAACTCTTTCTAGTTTAATCTACTTCAAACAAAAAGCGCAAGCCATAAAAAACAACGAAGCTGGAGCAGAACTTTCAAACTTTGTCAATTCACTATGACACTCAATTACTCTTCAAGCAAGCACTTCACAAATCTAAGGAACTCCAGTTTGGTTTTGTTCTCCTCCCTTGTTTGTCAGCCAGTGTCATTGGATTATGGACAGCAAGCGGCAAGCGGCAGACAGCATGCAAATGAAAAGACTTGTGACAACTTTTGCTGCTGCTGCTTTGAGCGGGACAAACAGAAAAGTTATGCTGCTATTAGTAGGCGGCCCATCACATGAACGGCAACTCATAAAACGCCAGAAGTAGACAGAGGCTGAAATTGAAATAATGGTAGGTCGGGACAAAGGACAACAACTGAGCAAATAAACTGAGTGCAGTTTGCTAACGAGGAGAGCAGTGAAATAGCAGTGAAACTTACACCTACAGCTCTAAATGTGGAATAAAATCAACAAACTGCCAGCCAGCAATAACAATGCCAACAGACAACTCGGGCAGACACCTCGGACGGCAGGACAAACAGTCTGTGCCTGTCTCTGGCTCACTCGAGTCCTGTCTGCCTCACTCGAGTCCTGGCTGGATTTGCTGGCGCTCTGCAAATAGTGTGCGGCATACATAATGCCACCGGAAGTTAGCATGCCCCGTAAAATGCTTAAAACAATGATAATGCCAAACCAAAATAACAATCAAATATTGTTGTTATTGCCGAGTTGCCGAGTTGCCTGTTACCTGTTGTTGCTCGCTTTGCTCGCTGCTTGTAGCTTGTAGCTTGTTGCTTGCTTTGTAATTGAGCAAGTAAACAAATACGCGCTAAGCCAGAGACCAGAGTCTACAATAACCTGGGCATCGACAACGCACGGAGCCTCCCACAACGTCTGCCGAACGAAGTGTGGTCTTTATTATTTCCCGTCTTTCTATTAGTTCGGGCGCATGAGCTTTATATTACAATTATGCGTTTATTCCTGTTTATTCGGCTCGTAAACTCGATGCTGTTAATGGACTCTCAACGTTGTTGCCGCAAGTGCGAGTACATGAAAATGGTTTCACAACAATACCCAGGATTCGCATGGTTTGCTCAGCTCAGTTTAATTAGAATTCTAAAATGGCAGTTGCTGGATTTCATTTTGAGTTTCTGAAACTCTTTGGAATGAAAACTAATTACACATTTATAGGCAAACAAATAAAAACTATTAAATTAGATTGTAGACAGCGATGAGTAGATATTTGTAGTTCAGAGTTTTCACAAATGTTCACCACTTATTCAGTTAGCAATAATATAGACTGTGTGCGATGCTTCAAGCTGAAAGTACTTTAGTGGTTATGTTAAATAAATACCAAATCAAGCGAGATTTGCACTTCCCAATAAGGAATTCAGTCGGCCACAATTGGGAAAGCAATTCTCATAACTGCTGCAATCCAATGCGCAGCTTAAACTCGATTTGATGTTCGGGCTTTTATGGCAACTGCAAATTGACTCGAGTGCGATTCGCAGGCAACACAATTTGCGGCATGCGAGCACTCGAAAAGTTGCTGTGAATAATGCTGGGGGCGGAAGCAATTGGACAAACGCAGTGGCGACAATTGCATTATGGCAGCGAATGGGAGAGAAGAAGGCGGGTGTGCAGCAAACAGGTGGCAAGTAGCAAACACTTGCAACAACTAATGCAACAGCGAGTGGCATGTTGCAGAGTTGGCAGGTGCTGCAGCAACCAGCAGCCATGGCGGAAATCCTGACAGCACAAAAATGTTTTCTACCCAAATTTACAATATGAAGTGGCATGCCTCGCAGTTGCTTGAGCTGCTTGCTGCCAAAGGTTGCTTGCTGGCATTTTTCCGTCCCCTCTCCACACTCCAAGCTTGCCATGCCACACGCAACCTACACATACACAACAAATGGCATATGCTGTCCCTCTCCCTTTGTCGCTCTCCCTCCCTCAATACACACATTGTTATTGTTATTGTGTTGTCGTTGTTGTTCTGCCGCTGAATGCACTCAGCTCTCGACGCTACATAATTTTCAATTTTCATGCATGTTTTGCCATTTGGTTTGCAACTCGTAAGTAGCTTGCCGAATGCGAAATGTTGCATAATATTTGTGCGCTTGTTTCAGCTCTTTGTCTCTCTCTCTTTCTCTCTGTGTGTGTGTGTTGCATTGTAATATGCAGCATGCAACATGCAGCACATATGACTGCCAAAAACTAGGCTATGAAAATTTTATTTCAATTTGTGGCATTGCTCACGTGGAAATTCGCATTGTGTGCTTTGTTGCTGCCACTGCCGCTGCCGCTGCAGCCACAACTCATTTCATATGTCATTAAATAATTTCCACATTATTCATTAGTGTGTTTAAGGTAGCCACAACAAAGCACTTGCCATGTTTATAAATGTGTGATGAAAATACGCTGACATGAATACAAAGAGCGGCTTCGAAAACTATTGAAACTATTGCAATTCGATACGCCCTAATTTTGGCTCAAATTCGAAACAATATTTTAATTTTATATCCTCTTCTGTTGTCACAACAATTTGTATTTAATCCGCTCTAATTTCTGCCCCTGTCAATAATCTATGTCAATGGCATTGTTACTGAATTTCACTACTCTTACGCTTTGTCGTGTCAATACCCTGTATATTATTATCTAATTTGTTTCTAGTTTAATCTCGAGCGATAAGTTGGCCGAATTAATCGCAGTAAATAATCTTGAAGTTAATCAGCGATATTTTATTGTTATTCTACCGCTTCTATCTCTGCTTCTATTGCTCATATTGTGACCACACGCATTTCAAATGATTTCACCCTCACTTCCGTGGACGAATCATCATCACAGCTCGCTTCAGGGAGTGAGTGTAGCCACGGAACGTGTACCAATTGATGCCCATGCCGTAGGAGTTGTTGCCATAGTTGCCAGCCAGGTTGCTGTGAATAAAATGCGAGCAAAAATACGTGAGTTGCCGAGACAGAAGCTGCTTTGAAGCCATTGAACGCGTACCTTTGGTGACATGGATCGCTGAACCACCAGGCGCTCCTGTAGATCTCGGCACAATTGTGGTTGAGGTCGGGACCGTAATAGTAATTGTAGGCGGCAAACTTTTGGCCAAAGTGATGCGAGAGCGAATCTCCTGCTGTTCCATTGGCCCTGCCCAATGTGTCCAAGGCGAATTTCTCGTAGTCGCCGGAAATGGCGAATTTCTCATAGGTCTCGTAGGCTTCGATGCCGTCCGCATCCTCCAGCAGCACAAGCAGCTGCTGACTCCTTACGGAGGTTAGAGCAGCAATATTCGCCAGTCCCAACATGAAGTCCCCATCGAGATCTCCGAATCCGTTTTTATACTGATCCCAGGTGCGATAGAAGTTCACGCTGCCATCCTCGCGGTTCAAGATACGCGTCCAATTGCCTCCCCAAGTCTTTGTGTCACAATAGACGTCTATGTTTTGGGAATACCGATCGAAAATGCGTATTGTGTAGATGCCACTGGGCAGTGCTTTGGTGGTGACTTCAGTACAATCAGTGAAGACTGCGTCTACCCTTAGCTCTTTGTTGTTTGCATTTTCAGAGCTTTCGCTGATGAAAGTCAATGTGCTTATCAGCAAGATAAGCAAAATTCCTTTTAATTCCATACCTGGCTGATCCCGTACCGATGAAAGTAGCGACTTAACTAAATAATTGACGGTTTCATTGGCGCTTTTATGCCAAACGCGATGACTTCTTATCAATTTATTCGCTGGCTAGATAAAGTTGTAATCTTGAAAGCTCTGTCGCTTTTTCATGACCCACAGCAACTTTGTTTCGGAATGAGTGAATACTGGCAATCAATTTAATTTTTGCTCATGATCTCAACACTTTAAAGAAAGTGATAATGTTGCTCGCTGCCTTTGTTATTATTTTTCGACCACAGTGGAGAATTATTATCAGTTTCCTACTACATAGGTATCGTAATGGTCAGCACCTGAACGTATATTTTGCTACTTATTAGAGGCAATCAAAGTTCATTTATTCTTCACCCTTTTCAATGCGTAACACTCGCTTCTGCGTCGCACTTTTGACTTGCTAACATCACTCTGTGGCTGCGACTGTGGCCATGTCAATAAATGAACACTGGGCTATTTACAAAGCATTAAATTGTCATTTTTTAATTACTCGCGAAAGATTTAATGACTCGCTGTGGTAATAACACACACACACACACACAACAAACACACGCACACAGATAGTCGCCTATTACTGGCAGCTGATTAAAAAGCAGCGCGCACAAAAGTATGCAACGCTTAATTACATAAATGGATAGTAGCCCGAAGCTGTGTGAAGAGCAGAGCGAAACTGAACAGTAGCCATTGCCTATGGGTGGGAGAGGGAGAGGGACAGTGAAGGGAGATGCAGCTCAAGCTGGCGTGTAATATCGAGATAATAAGAAAATGGCGAAAATTAAATTGTTTTTGTGCGCGGCGCGCCAAGTGACCAATTAAAACGGACGACTGCAAAAAGTCTTCGACTCAACTCAACTCTCGACTCGACGACTCGACTCTCGACAAGCTGAGCCAACAGCCCCAGGAAAGGGAGACGCAGGGAGGGGACAGACGTCGACGATACACCGCAGACGTCGCGGCATCTCGACATCTCGCTGGCAGCTGCTACTCCTTTTATTTTTTGTGTTCTTCCTGGCCATCCGAGATTTATCCGAGATGTGTTCTCTCCCTCCTCCCTTCTCGCGCCGTCTCCGGGATGTCTGTTTGTTTAGCAATAAAATCATTTTGAGCTTTCTAATGATGCCTGCTGCCTGCTGCCCGCTGCCCGCTGCCATCTCCTGGCTGGCTGCTAAGCAATGAAAGAGCAAACTAAATTACCACCGCGGGCCTCTCAACACACAACAGTCAACACGGTTCCGACAGCGTCGTAAATAAAAGTTGGCCCAGAACTAATATGCCAGCCAGTTGCCAGTTGCCAGTTGCCAGTTGCCAGTCGACAGACGCCGTGTGGCCCACAAATCTTTAGTAAAGTAAATGCGCGAGTTGCATTGGAATTTTGTTACCTTTTCTCAGTTTTAGCGGCCTCTCCCTCTCTCACCATGCCAATTCTCGGTTCGCAGTCTATGCTCTGTATGCTTTTACCAATACTTTCCGCTGCCTGGCTGCTCTTAATTTAACGCTCTAACATCCTACTCTATTTATACCCTGTAGCTAAGAAGGGAGCGGGAATGACGTCTTGTCAAAATTTATTTATTTAGTATTCCCATTGACCATACTATTCTCTGCATTATAGAGCATCTGCGGGTCGATGAGTCCCAGCTGCTCTGCACTGTGAAAAGCTTGTTGTTTTTCGTGTATTTGCTGTTTGTTGGCAACACACTAATTACCGCAATTAATTATGCTGCCTGTGGAACGAGCCGAGTTGCGTCCAGTTCTGAATGCGGCTCGGCACAACAGAAGTCTGGGTAACGAGGGGGAAACAGTGCGGGGGGGAGGGTAAGAACTTTTTGCCGTTGTTTTTAACGGGTTCAACGGGCTGCACTTGCTTTTCGAATCCAACTTTTGGCCTAAGCAGAGCATGTGTGTGTGTGTGTGTGTGGTGTATTCCTCAGTGCACATTTGAAACAGCTTTTACCCCGAGGGGCATTTTCACACAAAGCGCATATCAAATGCACAGAGCGCCAATTTAGTTTGTTTAGGGAACACAGCCTTTAAGGATAGTATATCAGCACAAAGCAGAATGTTGATTCAACTGCGCACAACGACATTTCACAATGTTACATTCCAATGTCCATATAAATAGTTGTCTGTGTAAGGGTATTAATGTCAAAGGCAGCGAAACAGCAGCGCAAAGCCATAGATCGAATATGCGATAAGACGAAGAACAGGCAATGCTTTCTCTCTCCCTCTCACTCACGCACTAAGGCGATGCCAACCTGCATGCATCTATGACAACATCAAGCCTGCAGGCATTCTAGGCAACAACAACTAATTAGGTGAGTGAGTAATAGAGCGCCATCTATCAACAGAGAGAAGCTCAGCTTACACTCAGAAAAGACAACAACAAAATGCAGCCAGCATAAGAAAGTGTTCACAGACAAACGAACGACAAAGTGTTCTCCCCACGCACACTCTCTCATTCTCTCTCTCCCTATTTCTATTGAATACTGTATTGGCAGCATTGAACTTCAACTATTTGCATAAAACTTAAAGCTGGGAGAACGTGCCATCGATGGAGCGCTTAAAACGAACGAGAAAAAGCGAACACTGCTGACATGAGAACGGCATTGGCTTAATAAACTCTAACGGCAAAACTGGCAGCTGAAGAGCGGCAGCTGCAGTTTGCACTGATGCCGCGAGGCTTTCGACGAAAAAGAAACGAGAAAAAAGTTATTAGCGCGGTTGACTATGCGCTACCCTGTACAACAGTATCCAAATAAATTTGCGTATAAATACAATGTAAAAAAGGTAACTTCAATTATTAAAAAGTGCAAATGGTTTCAACAGTTTACTACCTGTTTGCTTAACGGTGCATTTAAAGGGTATTTCGCAGACATAAGCTGGCAACGATTTCAGTAAAAGCTTGGGCAGCGCTGACACCACGCAGACCCCAATTTTTTTGTCGCACTTTTCACCCAGCAGAAAAAGTCGTGCTTTAAGAGCTTTGCTTGGACGTCCGGCGCTCTTTAAAATGCGGCTGCCCATATGCATTCCATTGAGGCGTGAGCTCATTATACTCTTTGGCTTTGCCTGTTTGACGCTTTGTCTCTTTGGCTTTGATGGCCGCATGTCGATTGTTGCTGGCCTGCAAAAACAATTTTACAAATGTCCATAGAGCACTGCAGGTCACTCCCCCTCCCTCTCTGCGTGCACTACTTGTTTCCCTATGACCCGCAGTCTGGTGCCCAAATGTCAAATGCCAACACGAGGCACAAATAGAAACGCGTGGAACAAAAAGAAATTGTTTGACTGGCCGCTGTTTAGGGGCCTAAGCACAGCAATAGGGCGGCAGTTTTTGTTCTTGTTTTTCTCCATTGTCCAAGTTTCGTCATCCGCATTCGTATTTACATTCGCACTGTTTACTCTGCATCTGATTTATGCGGCTGTCAGCGAAACGGTTGCCAGCAGATGCTGCTTACCGTCCCCACTTCCCCTTCCTGCAACCCGCCCACAAACCGCCACCGCCATGCACGTTCATTGCATCGGCCGGCTGATTGACAAACCGCTATTTGCCGAAATGAACCGTTTGACATGCGGTTTGACGGCTCTTCGACACGGATGCCGCATTCAAAATTGCTTTTGCGGCAGTCACAAGTTGCGCTACTCACACACATACGCAACGCTCGGCACTGCCTTGATTGCAATTCCAATGCATTCTCTTATGTCTTTTCAGCTCTTATGTCAGAGCACATGCACACATACATTCATGCGCGATCATTGGAAATACAAGAACAATGTAATGCAATGTGAAAGTGCGTCAAAGAGGAAACGCAATAGTGACAAAATTCGGCAGGCCCAGTTTTAAAATATAGAATTTGAATATTTTTAGCTCACCTTGCGATCTGTGGATTATATGCATAATGTTTAGACGAACGAGTTGATTGAATTAAATCACTTTCAGTATTCAGTATTTTTTTTCAAACAAACAACACGAGCACGATACGAACACAACCGAACACGCACTCGCACTGTTCTCGCAATGCGTTTTGCGCAGTCTGTCCTTTTGTCATTTCAGAAAAGCTGCACTCACCAACACTAACAACAAGCATGGCGGGCAGATAGGCAACAATCCAATGTGAAAGCGCATCAAAGAGGAAACGCAAAAGTGAAAAATTTCGGCAAGCCCAGTTTTAAAATATAAAATGTGATAGCTTTGGCTCGCCTTGCGATCTGGCGATTATACGCATATAGTTTAGACGAACGAGTTGATTGAATTTAAACACAATCATTTTCACGTTGCTCTGAATATTTTTGCACACAATCAACGCGAGCACGATACGAACACAACCGAACACGCAATTGCACTGTTCTCGCAATGCGTTTTGCGCTGTCTGTTTGTCATCTTACCAAAGCTGTGCTCACCAACACTAACAACAAGCATGATATGCTGATAGGCAAGAACAATAATTAACTGTGAGAGTAATAAGTGTGTGAGCGTGGGCTCAGTTCGAATGTTTTACCGTTCACGCTCTTTCCTACTTAACTTACTGGTGCTAGTTAATTCGACTTGGGATCACCTAGCTATGAGTTATTGGCAGCTGCTGAGCGCCGCTCTCTTAAATTCCTGCCCATTAAGTATTTGCTCTTTTTGATTTTACTAAAACTTTAAATTACAACAAAACACTTTAAAATTTTGCAAGTGCCTTGTGCGCGCTACGCAGAGACGGAGCGATGCTTAGTGAACGGATCGTTTGTCCGTCTCACTGCTGTCTGAACTCGACTCCACCATGGAAACGATTTCGATGCCAGTCACAGGGTACTTGGCTTCCTCATCGGACAATACGAGGCTCTTGCTGATGCTGCCAATTTGCAGCATGGCCTGCGAGACGCTCAACTTGGACGTGTTCTTGCATCCCTCGGGCGACTTGCCGGCCGCAGCTTGATCCGCTTGCAGACTGCTAATGGGATTGTACATGTCTATGAAGAGCTGTTTGCGCTCCGAACTGTTCCCAGCACTCAGCCGCTGGTTGCGCACAAACTCAAAGTTGATGCCGCCAAAGATGGCGTCGCGCGTGTTCATCGAGCTGCGCACATCGATCACACAGAAGGTGAGCATCTCCTGGAAGATGCCGAGACTGTTGGCCTCTTTGATGCCCTCCTCGTTGACCAGCAAACAGCCGAGCACTTTGCCCGTCTCCAGATCGCGCACATTCACATGGTATACGTTATCCGCTCTTAGCAGTATGGTGAGAGCGACGTCGGTGAAGAGACGCGTGCCCATCAGCTGAAAGAGCGCATTGTGCATGGAAGAGAGCACCGGCAACTGCTGGTGCTGGCAGAACTGACACATGCTCGACGGCTTATGACAGACTTTTTTCTCATCCAGGAGAGAGCAGCGCAGCTGCTCCAGATTCAGTTTGCTCTTCTCCGCCTCAAGTAGCTTGTATTTGTCGTTCAGGTTGCTCACGTTGCCACTCAGCTGCTTTAACTGATTGTTAATGGCATTGAGCTCATCCTTCTGCCTCCTTTCGACCGCCAACTGATCCTCCAGCTTTTGCATCAGCGTCGTCAACTGCTTGCTGATTTGCGGCATTTCGTTCGCTGCGTTCATGCAAGGCGCTGGTTCAGGTTCTGTAAATGAGATGTGACGCTCTTTAGGCGCAATTGAAGTGCAGCTCTTTACTTCAATGGCACAGTTTAAGGGTGAATCACGCTCTCTTCGCTTGCCCGCACGCAATGGCGACTTAGAAAACCGCACTTTTAAGCCTGACTCTTCGCAGCTGCTGCTGCACTCGAGCCGGGGCCGAGAGGGCACCACGAGCACGGGATTCCTATACCTAATTCTACATCTCGACTTGTGCTTTGGCGGCTCCAAGACTGGACACTTCTGTATCGTCTCTTTGCATTGACAGTCGTTGCGCCTGGACGTGAAGCCATTCCAATTGAAGTGCAAGCTTTCACTCAAGCGCCCTCCCGCGTGCAGGCGACTATGACTGTGGTTGTAGCGCTGCAGCGGCGGGTGGCGCTGCTTCGTGGTCAGCACATTCATGCGCTCCGCTCGAACGCGCGCTGTTAAATACTTCCTAAAAACACGTGCCGAATCTGCAGCGAAGAGAAAGCAAGAGAGTGAAAGAGAGTGGGCTGTTTAGTTGTGGAGGCTGGTCGCTTTTTTCTTTTTGAACTCACCCATGTTGCTTAACTAGAAATTTACTAGCCTGTCAAACAATCTTAACGCGAAATTTCCGAAACTGCTTTCGACAGTTGCTCGCTTGCTTAGCAAATGCTTCGAACCCAGCAGTTGAAGGGAAACTTTTTGAAACATCGATTTCAGGTTTTTCTTATTTTAATTAGCAGGAGTTTAACACTGAAAATAAGAAATTAAATAGGAATTATTGTTGTGCTTTAACAGCTTTTAAACTCTAAACTAATTTAACTTTATATATTATAGTAAATGCAATTGTTAATTTTGAAATTTTGTCTATTGCTTAAATTCCATTCGAATACTCACGTATTAAATGTTTATCTGCTTAATAAATTAAAATCACATTAAAATTCAACTGAATTAAAAACCAATAATTTCTATTTGCAATGCAAATTCTTGCAAAATACTTACACCTGTCGCCATCAAATTATCGTATCTGTGGAATTTGTAACATTTTTCACAGTGGTTAACGTATTTTTGACCGAACAAAAAGGTCAGTGTTAAATTTGCAGCTGAAAGAGCAATCAAAAATAGTACAAAACTTGCGTGTATTTTCAGTGTTTATTTGAGTTTATTTTATTTAGTTTAATTTTGCACAATTGGCACACAGAAACCACAAAACATTTAATCATTGGCAACTTGGTTACGTGAAATTTATCATTTGAAATATATATGTATATATACATATATATATGTATATAGAGTATGCGTGTGTTTTTTATAGTATGTTGTGTATAGGCGTTTGTATATTTTATAAAATTTCATTTATTATTAAAGGAATGCTCAATTGTTGTTTAGTCGTCGTTATTGTTGTTTGTTTGTTTGTGTTTCCTTTTGCATTCTAATGGACTCTGGTTCTGGTGTTCAATTTATTCATTTTGGCATTTCGCTATACTTAAATGTTTGTAAACGGTTTATACAAAAAAGAAAAACAACAACATCGAAATTTCGCATTTATAATAATGTTGTATACAGTATTTTAGGGGACAAGTTTTAAGAGGATTTGTCAGAGTTCAATTTGCTTTCGTTTGGGATATGATGGCATTTAAATGCTTATTGTTTATATATTAAATTGGGTTAGAGATTCGCTATTCGGAATGTCTGTACTATAGATATAGATGGAATGAGTTTCGAGTATTTCAAGTTTAACCATTAATAACTTAACTTATTATTTTCGGCCTCAAGGCACAAGACTGCAAATAGTTTTTCTTTTTCCTTTTTTTTTTGGGATTGCAATATAACTTTTAAGTTGAACTTTTGTTAATTTCTTTTCAGCTACAAGCTAAGCAATAAACGTGTTCCGAGCTGCTTTTTCTACCCAACTCCAAACAACTATGTTGTCTATATTATAATACATTGCGGAATAGAATTGTGAACTAAATATGTCAACTGCATTCTACAGAATTCCAGTAGGTATTTTAACAGATTCCCTAGTTGGTATTGAAGTAGAAAGCGTTACTTGGAACAGACCTGTATGCCTCTAATATCATAATAAAGCGATTATTAGTTAGTGTTGTATTCAATTTTGACTAATTTTGGGGTGGCTAATCGAACGAATCGAATCCGATGGAGAACTGCTTACAGATGTAGACTTATCAGAGTGTTTCAAACTCGTATCAAGAACTTAGAACAATATTTAGTACAAGTCGGCAAATCAGAGATAGTCTTAAAGCTAGGCAAAGCCCTGGAAGTGGAAATGAGACTGGAAGTGTGACTGGAAGTGGGACTGGAAGTGGAACTGGAAGTGGGAGACTGGAAGTGGAAGACTGGCCTGGAAGTGGGACTGGAAGTGGGACTGGAAGTGGGACTGGAAGTGGGACTGGAAGTGGGGCTGGAAGTGGGACTGAAAGTGGGAGACTGGAAGTGGGAGACTGGAAGTGGGAGACTGGAAGTGGAAGACTGGACTGGAAGTGGGACTGGAAGTGGGACTGGAAGCGAGACTGGAAGCGAGACTGGAAGTTGGAAAGGGATCGTCATAGCGTGTTTAGTAGCAGCGCCGCAGCAAGAGCACCAACAGCGTGGCCGCCATCAGCTGGCAGACCGACGGCAGCAAGGCGCCCGACGATGCACGCAGCTCCAGGGACAGAGTGCGTCGCTGCGTCACCTTGGTGTAGTCGCTGAAGCCGGCGAGGTTGCGCGAGGCGGCGCGTATCAGGTATTCCGTGTCGGGCTCGAGGTTCGTGATCAGCAGACTCGCACCTGCGGCAGAGAGAAGCAAGTCAACTCACAAGGACTACAAGGAGAAATAGAGGAGACTCGAACTCACCCTCCTCGTAGGGAAAGTCCTTGTGCTTGGCATTTGTCCACTTGCCGGCATCGGCCTTGAACTCCGTCTCCGTCATGTACTGAATGCGAAAGCCATTCACGTCCATCGGCCCCACCTTGTCCTTGTCCCGCTGCACACTGACGTCCACGTCGAAAGTGTTGGAGTTGAAGCCGCGCAGCTGGAAGACCGACGGAAGCGGCGGCTTCTCCCCCTGATCGAGCCGAGTGACGCGCTCAATGCTGCCCAGATGATTGTGGGCCCGACAGCGATAGTTGTCGAATTGTTTGGCGTCGCGCACATGGATCGTGAGACGCGACCACGTCGAGTGCGTCTCGATGCTGTAGACGTGCTCGTTGCTCTCCAGACGCTTCTGCTTGCGCGACCAGCTGAACGTTGGCGGCGGCTCCGCGGTGGCCTTGCACTCGATGGTCGCCGTGCCGTTGATGTAGGCGTATTGTTGCTCCGTGTGCAGCGAGTGGATCCATTGCGGCTTGTCTGCGGAGTGGGGTGTGAGGTGAGAGTTGTGTGGCAGCTTAGTTAAATGGCAATCAATCAGTGCGCCGAAAGTAGGCTACAGCATCAGTGCATGCCTCGCGCGTATAAATCAAAAAATAAAGTCATTAGCTGCACATGTGCCACGCCCCCCACATGCTGTGTGTGGGCGCGGGCTAAACGTATGTAATTTTAAAATATTTCGTTCCGTGCTCAAAAAACTATTTGCCGCACGCTGCACTGCATACTAAACGGACAACGTGGCCACGTTCGACAGCAACACACATTAAAGAGCCGCCCCGGCAACTGCTCAAGTGTAATTTCAGTGCCATCAACGCAACAAAAGCACATTGCTTCGAGAGTGCGAGAAAACTGCGTGAACTTGTCACGAGCAGAAGCTCATTGAAAGCTCATAGATGCTTGTCAAGTGAAAGCAAATTTCAGTGTTAATAATCTTCAACCTTAATTTATATTTCAAATGTAGCGCCATTGTAAGCGCAGAGTTGAGACAGTTTTGAGAAGCTTTTGTTTGAGCTTTTGCCTTTGTCTTAAGGAGCTTTTATTGATGCTTAAGACTTTTGAGAGCTTTGAAAGTGCATCAATTGAAATATATTTGTGTTCTCTGCTTAACACAATTTGATTACTATTTGCAACTTCTTTGAAGGCAAATAAGCTTTGAAATAGACAGCATTATAATTCTACTAAATGAAAGCTTGCTCCTTAAACAGTCAGTTTATATATGGGATAATTAACCAATTCATTTATAGTTGCATTAAAATGGACTACAACATAAATGAAAGATTGCCTAATACAAGTATCTAAAGATTATTTGTGGGAGTGAAATGATAATGATTTTAAAATAAAATAGAGCTTGCTTTCCAATTGAAATAGCAAGTCAACTTATTGGCAGAGGATTTACTTATTATAAGCAGGGAATTAAAATGTATGTGGTGCTAAATAAAATCAGAAAATGAGCAGTTGAGACCTCAGAGCACTGTGCAGCAGGTTATTATTGATGGGAGATGAGAGAAGAAGAGGCAATGTGGGGCAAGGGAAAATCATAAATCTCACTCACGTTCGATTTTCATCAAAACTGTGCGCTCCTGCATATCGGAAGCAATCGAATTCACTTGGAATGCGCGGCACGTGTACTCGCCGGTGTCAAACTGTGTTACCTTGTTGATGAGCAAGCCATCCGCCAGGATGCGGAATTTCGAAGCGTTTGCTGTCAAAATGCAGACGTGAAGAGCGAGAGAGAGAGAGAGAGAGAGAGAGGGAGAGATTAACGAGTGTTCACGCCAGAAACGAACGAACGAAGAAGAAACACGAAAGGAGAGCAGAGAAAAGCTCTCATTAACTTGCACTCACTCTCCGCACTAATGGGCTGTCCATTGAAATGCCAGGTGACATTCGGCTGCGGTTCGCCCTTCACCTCGCACAGAATGGTTGCATTCTGTCCCTCCTTCACCGTCGACACCGAGTTCGATTCCGTGAACGTTATTTTCTCTGGCAGCAGCACGCAGCAGAGAGAGAGAGAGAGAGAGAGAGAAACAAACAGCAGACAATAATGCAATTTTAATGAATGTCTTTTGGGTTGCCTTGCTAGCTGCAGATCTGGTCACACTTACGATACACAATCAACTCGTACGATTTACTATGCAGCCCCCCCTCGACCGCCTCGCAGCTCCAATTGCCCTTGTCCGCGAGCGTGATGTGTGCGAAAACGATTTGCAATTGTTCTGTGTGCGATAAACATGCAAGAAATATAATATATATATAAAGTATATGAAAGCAACCGCCAAACAGCGGAACAGGAATTTAATGTGCTCTACTTGACTAGAGGGATACCCTGTAAGAAATCGTATCAAGAATTTATAAGAATCTGACTTTACGATTGTTCAATAAATCAAGCATGACCTTCTTAAATTTAATTATTAATTTGTCAATTAGACTTTATTGTCCCAATTTAAAATTATTTTTTATAATCAAAACTATTCCGACTTTGTATTATTCGATTAGTAATTTGTTATAGACATTTATGAAAAAGATTTGAATTTTTTATACCCCAGCAATTCGGAATGAATTCTCAAAATTCGCTTAACTTAAAGCTCTTTTATAATATAATATATTTTTATCAAAAAGAATCAGTTGACAAAAAAGTAGATTTCATTGAAGTTTAATTCTGTTGGGTTATTGAGTTGTTGTTCTAATTAACTTAGCTTTCTTCAAACTCTATTGCCAAAATCTAATCAAATTCGCTTTGCTTTGCATTTACTTCTGGCTGTCACAACTCCCTTGAATGCGACTTGCTTTACAGGGTATCCATGGCCTGGGCTAAAGAGATTCGCAGAGGCAAAAGCCAAGCGAAATTGCAATTCCCATTCACATTCCGTGTATGTGTGTGTGTGTGTGTAGAGCTGCAATTAATTGTGTTTGTTTGTTGTGCCACAGGCGGAGAAGTCCTTGCTCCGCTTCGGCTGCTCCTTTGACCCCATCGCCAGCCCCAACTCTGCAACTCACCTGGTGCCGTTTGCTCGATATGGATGCGTCCTTTGTTCGCGCTTATAATTTCACCTTTCGGCGATTTCCACTGCAGCTTCACTTGCGAACTGGGGGCTGTGCATTGGACAATGAGGGACTCGTTTGTGTACCGCACAACGCTCTGCTCCGCCGGACTGAGCGTCAGGTTGCCATGGTGATTGCCCAAGACGCCAGCTGCAACACAGAGAGAGAAAGAGGGAGAGTGAGAAGGGGGGGGGGACATTGAATATTGGATCAAAAGGGATTGCATACATGCACTCTGGTTAATGGCTCGTTAATTGCTGCGCCAGCTGCGCGTCGACTTTAAAATGTAAATTGAAAAGTTCGAGGCCAATTTGTTGGCCGAGACGAACGACACTTGCGACAGTCGCTAACCGAGTTGCAACTTACACCCTGCTATTTACAGTTGAATGGAGCTGCTGCCAGACCCTAGATTCACATAAAGCAAACTTTTACCCGCTCCCAAATCAATAACAAAAAGTTAACCATAAGTTTTGGTTTGTCTGCATTTTATACGGCGCTCAGACTTCGTTAGTCACGAGCCATTTATCGTATTTGTTTGCCAATTTGTGAGCAGTTTCACAACCCTTGATATAATTCAATCTACTAGAGCAGCATTCTATTACATGCACTGCCCTCTTCCAAGCCAAAAATAATTGGAAAATCCAGCAGGATTCATAAATAAATTGTGTTGCAAATAAAAGTGGAGAAAATGTGGTAAATGTGCGCTCTAAATCATTGCTTATTTGTTGTGTTTTGAATAATCTATAAAGTATTTGCAATAAATTAAAAGCAATTCATAGGCTGCTCAATTACAACACAATTTAAGTCGGCAATGATATCATATATATTGACTATTTCAAGACAATTTAAAGCTGCATTGAGTTTGTTGATGTTCATAAAAAGATGCTCGGCACATTATGGACAGAAATTAATTAGCGTAAAATTGTTGCAGTTGCATCTGCAAATTGCCAACAAACATCAACACAAATGCATGGCAAAAATGTCGTTTTTATTGGATGAGGAAAATATATGTATGCATAATTACGAGTATTTTCCGGGCAGGGCGGCATTTTCTTATGCCACATGATGTAGTCGCATCACTCAGCAGCTTTGATTCATGTTGAACAGCAAACTGCACTCAAATTATTTGCAGTTTGCATACTTTTCCCATATTTTCACATTTTCATATTTTCATTTGCTCGTTTCAACGGAAAGCTGGAAGGCAGGAAAGCAGGAAGGCCAGAAAGCAGGTAGGTTTTGTTGCTGCTGCTGTTCATTGAAATTTATCACAAGAAATTGCAATTTCATTTTTGCCGTTTCATGTCAATCTGCTGCACAGCAGCAGCAACAACGAGCACACAAAATGTAGATCATATAACCATCGGTTCATTTGGAGACCGGCGATGTTCGGGGACGGTTGGGGGCACATTGCATAGATGCAAACAATTTCCTGCATACTTTTTAATAAAGTTTCTCGTATGCCCAAAGTGCCAGAAAATGGAGAACACACAGCACAACAACAAAAGCAGCAGAGCAGCAGAGCAGAGCAGCAGTTGAACAGGATACAGGAAGTAGGAGCCCAGGACGCGGACAGTCAAAACTTTTGCCCAGCTTTCATTCCGTCTTCTTTTTTTTTCTTCTTGCCATTCTTTGTGTTGTTGCGCAACATTTTATTGGCAAGAAAATTTACGAGTACACATCATGTAAAAGCAAATTAAACATTCTTCATATTTAATGTACAAAGACTAAAAGCGTAACTTGCCAAAGCACTCCGGCAACTTTGCCGAGTCCCTAGCTCAGCAGAAAAAAAACCCTTTGGGTCGAAAATTCACATAGATAAGTGTCAGCTAAGCTCGGGCCTAAGAATTACATATTTATATGATTTAATTGCTGTCTGGAGCTCTTACGCAAATTTGCAAGTGGAGAAAATTCATTTGCTACATTCGTAGTAAATAAATAAAATCATGACAAAAGCTAATGCTAAAAGCAGCCAAAATGCTTTCAAAATTCCCACTCAAACTATCTTAAATCAACCATTAAAATTAGTATGAAAAGCCAGGTTGTGGGCGGAACTCGCTTGTATTTATCAAACAACAATATTGACTTCACTTTTCACTGTTATTAGCCCAACTAATTGCCCATCGCTAGCGTTTTTATCCAAGCCAATTATATGCTGCTATATGGCGAGCACTATTTGCATACGATTGTGTGCGGTCCGGGGGTGTAAGTAAGCAATTCAGTATTTGCTTGACACCACCTGCAACTGCGTGTTGCATGCTGAATGCTGCATGTTGCAGACAGACGCATCGCGATGCGGTCGTCGTTGACTCTGTTTGTCTTGTGGCGCAGCAGCAACTGTTGTTATTGTTATTGTTGCTGCTGCTGCTGCTGCTGCTGTTGCTGTCGTGTTGACTGCTGTCTGTTGTTCTTGGCTGTCAGCGTTTTTGTTATCTGCCATAGCAACGTCAACTGCAAAAAATACTCGAAGCACTCGACATAAAATTTCATGCGCAAACCAAAGTCGTAACGCCACCTTAATGACAGACAGACAGATGGACAAATGGACAAACTGACAGACATAACAACTACGGCGGCAACAAACATATTATCACGTAGAAATCCGCGAAAAACGAACTCTTCCAATTGCTTATATTCTGCGCAACTGCTGCGATTATTTTTGTTGATAACAATGAAATATGCTGCAAGAAAAGAACTCTTCTCTTCGAATCAACACAATAGAAGAGTGTATTATATCATAACTTTTCATTATAAGAGACCGCGAAACTGTTTATTTATTGAAAGGCATCTTATTAGATCCCATTTTTGCTGTCGAATTAAGAGTCAACAAGAAAGTAAGAGTTTTTGCATTATTGCTATGACCAAAATCTATAAAAAATTTTGTTTTTTAACATTAAATTTAAATATTTCAGTGCGATCTTCAGACGTCTCATAAATTCGTATTTTATTGCCTATTTTTTAGAGTTGAAATTTCGTGCCATCAGAAAACATTGTTGACTGCATATTCCTCTTTGCTGCTGACTTCTTTTCGCAGGGTATTTTGAATAAAGAAATTGCATTGGCAAACACGCAAAAAACAAACGGTTAACGTTAACGCGTTAACAGTAAATGGCAACTGGCGTTGCCAGCGAAAATGACACACACACATACACAGACACACACACGTACGCACGCAAAATAAGAAGCAGAGCGAAATTATCCGACACGCGCTTCGCATTGCTCAGTGGCCTCTATAAATGCATTATGTTATGCACTCCGTGAGTGTGCGTGTGTGTGTGTGTGAATGGGAATGAGAATGAGAATGAGTGCAAAAAGAAATGCACACAGTTATGCGCGAGTGCAAAGTGGGCGTGGCAGGTGGCGAGCAGCAGCAGAAGACAGCTGCAAACAGCGGAGCAAGAGGCGCCGAAAAAAATGCGGATTGCAAATGCAAAGTTATGCGCATAAAAGTAAAGTCAAAATACTCTACGAAATTGAGGAAATTCTTTGCATAATTTATGATGGGCGAAATTACTAAATGAGCGCAAAGAAATAACAAGTGAAAAGAATGCATAAACAGCGAAGAACACGACGAAGAACAAAGTCTTGACATTGAGCAAAGTCAGTCAGCAAAATATAGAACAAAAGTCGAATTCGGAAATAGGAAACTGAAAAAGTAAATTCATTGATTTGCAACCTATTGTTGGTGAAAACTGATTGGAGCAGCTAGCAGTAAAGCAAGTGACTAATTAAGGCAGATAGCAGTAACTTAGGTGATAACTTAAATAATAGCTTAGTAATTTATTGATAATTACTGCTCTCTTTGAAGAAGGAGGAAGGCATATTTTAGAACACGTAATTTTCAGTTCTGTCCGTCAATGTCTCAATAGGAAATTAAGACTTCCAGCTCTTTTTACAGTCTGCCTTTATTACAGCAGCTCAGAGCATACAAAAGTCGGTGCAGCTCAAGCTCTCGACGCCACGCGGTTGACATGAAATGTTACATGTGCGTTGCTGTGTGCGGTTGTCTGCCGGGCATTCTTCTCAGTGTGTGTGTGCGTGTGTGTGTGTGTGTGTGTGTGATGGTATCTGTGTGTGCTCATGCGAGGTGTTGACCCGTAAATTTCATTTAATGCCATATATTATTATATTTGGCTGCGAGAAATTGCCATTAAACATTGCTGCGCACACACACAGAGACACACACACACACACACAATCATATGTATATAAGTGTGTTTGCATTCCTTAAAGTCAATTCAGTTATCGACATTAATTACAAATTACTAATTAAAAGAATGCACTGCAAATGAAAAATTCGTTTGAAGCGCCGCACGTTGAATGCCCCAAGGAATATGAATATAATAAACCAGGATTCGACTGCGGCTGCATATGGAAATAAAGGCTTGAAATAATACGAAAAGTTCCAGAAGAAATCGCATCGCTGAAAACTATGGCCAACAAATTAATGAATTGGAAATTCAATTTTTCTGAATTAAGCTCTTGCTTATACTCGATGAACTTTTAATAAATTACACTGTGTCAGCTGTAATGAGTGCCGCAAACTTTTCAGTTTCCATTAGCCCAACAGCGCAAACTTTGTAATTATTTGCCAATGCTTTATAGGCTGCTTGCAGAAATACAAAAAAATTGGCGAAAACAATTGCAAGTTGAAAAGCTAAAAAGAATGTTTATCGACTCCAAGATATGCTGCATATAAGATGCGAGTAAATTCCATAAGTTGACATGTTAAAATATGAAATAATTAAAATTGAAAGGCGGCAAAGCAAATAATATAAACCTTTATTTCACTAGTAACTTGGCATATATAATTATTATGCTTAAACCATTTCACTTATATGGTATTAAAGCTCGCTGATTATGTGTTTACAGGGTATTTCAGTCAGCCAAAGCATTTGCGACAGTTTTATTTTGCGTGCAATCCTTTTTTTGTTTTTTGTTTGCAAATTTTTTGATTGCTGCACAAAATAAAAGTTGCCGGCAACAGTTGCAGTTGTTGCTGCTGTTGCTGTTGCATGCATGCCTTCAACTTTAACTAAAAAAGTTGCTGCTTTTGCAAACTGTAATCGAGACGGTAACAGGGAGGGGGAAGCAGGCAGACGGGGCAGGGTTGGGGGTGTTATAATAATGTCAGCATAAACGCATATGAAGCACGCACTTAACCTGAATTCAAGCCGAGGCGCCACAAAGACACGCACTCCCCAGCATCAGCATCAGCTATATACATATGTATGTGTGTGTGTGTGTGTGTGCGTGTGCTTGCCACAAAAGGCGGGCAACGACGACGCGCGAGCAAATAGAAATGCTCGAGAGTCGAGCATGCAAATAATTGCAGCATTTGTAGTATGAGCTTAACCCATTTTCTGTTGCAGTTTTCCCCATTTTATTCCTTTGCAAATCGCTGCTGTTGCTTCTTCTTCTACTTCTGCTGCTGCTTCACGTCTTCTCCTCTTTTTTTCATTTCGTTTTGCTGCATCTTGCTCTGCTCGTATTATTGCTTCTCATAAGCTGCCGTCATGGGGCCAGGCGAGGAATTTAATTCGAAATTCTCACACAAAGCCAACAGCGGCAGCTTCCCCTGACGCTTCCCCCTTGTGAGTGTGTGTGTGTGTGTGGCACGTAATGCCAAAACATACATAAATCATCGCCGCGTCTCCGCATAAGAATATATTTCCGCTATAAAATGGACGTTTCCGCATTTTCGGCTGCCTGGCAACGTCCTCTCTGCCTCCCTCTCTCTGCCTCTCTCTCTATGCCTCTGGTCTGCCCTCCCGCTGTCTCTCACTCTTTCTCTGGTCCATCTACTGCATGCACAACAGGAAGTCAGCTACCGTTTGGGGCCTGTGCTTTGCTTTGTGGCTAACGGAAATGCAGCTAGTAAAACTCGTGCCACAGTTTCTCAGGTACGAGAGTCCAGAGTCCCTGCTTCCCCTCTCTCTCTCACCCCCTCTCTGTCTCTCCCGTGATGCCTTTTAATAGTTCGCAGCTGACACTCCGGACTCTGAGTCAGAGTCAGAGTCGGAGTCGCTCTTCGAGTTGGACTGGCTAACAAATTTGCTTGGTTTGTGCCTTGCACTTGAAGTTTTCTGTTTTACTATGGCAATTAATTTTTTGCGCTCGGCAAGTTCATAAATCTGGCATTCCGTGCGTTGAGTCAGAGAGGAAGAGAGAAGGCGAGAGAGAGAGAGAGAGTGAGAGTGAGAAAAGTAGAATTACCGGAAAATACATTTATGCGTTTTTAAATGCTCGCCAAAGGAAGCAGAGCGCACATTAATTTTTGCCTTCCTTGCGATAAGGAACGCAACATGATGAAAACTCTGGACAGCCAGCCACGACCCCCCCTCCCCCCCTCGCCCACTTCCCTGCTCGCTTTTCCCTTTCACAGTCGTACGACTTGTAAAACAGTTTCAGCTCATTCATCAACATTGTGCGCCTTTGACTTTCGGCAACAAAACTTTGACAAACTTTGCATTTCGCATGCAGTGCAGCCTGCAAAAGGACGCTTCCCCCTCTGCTTCCCCTCTGCTTCCCCTCTGCTCCCCCTTGGCCCCGTTTAAACAAAAGTTCGCCCCACTTAAGCATTCAAACAATTTATAGATAGCCACGCTCACAGCACAGCCAAAAAAAAAAAATGACAGCTTTTTGCGACAGTTTGCCACACTTAAGCGATCATGCAAACATAAAGCTGCAGGTGCTTTGAGCTTTGAGCTTTGAGCGCTGTCGGTCAGTTAATAACATTAAATAACAAACTTGCAGCTCAATTAGCAACTTTAAACTCTCTCGGCGGATGCTTTGTTTAGTTGACTGTCAGCAGCACATTGAAAACCTTCATGTTTAATTAAATACTCAACGTAATTGGGCAAGTTTCCTGCCAACTTCAGCCACACTTTGGCCCCACTGTGCGACATTTTGGAGCTGCATAAAGTGAGGCGACCGCAGCCAACTGATTTGTTAGGCAAATTGCAGCATGACAGAGAGACAGAGACAGAGACAGAGACAGAGACAGAGACAGAGACAGCGTCAGAGACAGCGTCAGAGGCGGCCACATTAATCATGTCCCATCAAATTGTCGGTGTTAATGGCGAGCGCAATTATGTAAGCAGCAAAGTTAAGCATTCCCCCCTCCCCCCTCTCGCTCACTTTACTTTAAAAAGCTGCTTGCGGGGTGGCAAACAACATTATCGTTGTGCTTGCCACTTCAAGTGGCTGAAATTGTAATTGAATCCGTTGTCTGCGACACACACATTGCGTATACGACACGTTGACGACGACGACGACACAAAGTATAAAAATCAAATTCGCTCTCGCCATATAAAATATAAAAGTTTCTGCTTGCTGCACGGCAATTTTTAGTTAAAAACTTTGTCGCATATTCAGCTTGTTGCCGCGCACCGCGCTGCGAAAAATTAAAATCCTGCAACTGCAACTGCAACAACAACAACAACAACAACAACAACTTGACACGACTTACAGTGTTCGTCTACCCTGCGGCTTGGTAGCTATGTCAATGGGGAGGCTTGGACCCCGTTATCCTATTATCGAAACTCATTTCAAGTTGATGTCCTGCGATGATTGCAAGTAATCGAAACTTTCACATGCTTGCTGCTGTTTGAGGTGACTAATATACCCTGTAATTTAATTAGTGTTTAGTTTGCACTCCTTAAACATCAACTATGCATCTATAAAAATTTGTTAAAGCCGAATTTGAGTTACTTTTAAATCATTTCCCTAGAGTAATTGTATTTGCCATTGTTTACAGGGTATCTGCTAGTCTATTGACGCACGAATCGGGCAGTCTTAGTTGTGCTTTTTTGCGTTATTATTATGGTGCAGCTTCTGTCTTCTGCTAACAACTTTGCTGCTTGCACTTTGTCGTAAAAATAAAGTTTTACACACACGCGCTACTTGTTTTCTTTCTTCCATTGCATGTGTGACTTGCCAATGTGTGTATCGTGTGTGTGTGTGTGTGCGTGTGTGTGTGATGTTTGCTACAGCTTGCCACATAACAGCAATGGCTGCAACAATAACCAAACAAGGAAAACTTCAGCTGCTAAATGGATGACCAAAGAAATACTCAGTAAAAGGCAGATTTAATAGAGGAAGGCAGATGAAGCTAGAGAGAGGTGGAAAAGGGGAAAAAGATGGCGAAAATAAAGTAAAATGTTTATAGAAGAAGCGTAGGGGAGAAGTTTGTTATCAGACGGAAGATTTGACTTATAAATCAATGACACTTTATACAAGCAGACAACTTAAACTTTCATGAATGCAACTTGACTTGATTCTGAGTAAGTGACTCTGTTTATATCATAGTAAATTAATCATTATTGTTTCCCTTATAGTATTTAGATATATTTTCCCTTTTCATCATGCCTATTACACCCTTTGGAAGGAAATTATGCAGGGTATGTGGAATGACGCAGCTTTTGTGGCGCTGCGTTTAGTGTCTTCATTTTTAGTGCAGTCATAAGGGGAGCAACTTGAGTGTGCAACACACGCAAGCACACACACACACACACCAACACACACACACACTTGCAGCGTGTAGAAGTGGGGCAGCTTTTCAATTGCCAAGTTAATGGGCAGCCCACAGACCTGGTCAACACGGTTCATATTCGGTCAGTTAACTGAGCTCTGACTGCGAAGATATTTCAGTTAGCTGGGCTGCTGTTGTTGTTGCTGTTTGTTGTTCGTTGCTGTTTGCACTGCTCAAATGCAAGTTAATGCAACTTGATGCACTTCAAAGTGGCGCCGATTAGCTGGAGCTGCAGCTGAGGCAGGTGAGCGACGAAGTGGGGCAAGGGAGGCGAGTGAGGCGAGTGAGCCGTGCACTTAGTTTAATATTTCATTAGCCCGCTTTGAGCCACGTTTAATCCAGTCAGCAGCAAACTGGGCTATAAATTGCGCCCTGCCACGTAAATTGTTTTTCAAGTTAGCTAAGAATTGTTGTGGGTGCAACGCAGCAGCAGCAGCAACAGCAGCAGATAGCAAAAGGTGGCAGCCAAAGCGAGGGCTCCCCAGGGCGCTCGCAATTTATACCTGCGGAGTGGGGGAGGGGAGGAGAGGGGCAGGCGCTGTCTCTGACGTTGCCTGGAAGTACAATTAATGTGCTTTTAATTAAACTTAAGTGCGCATTCGTAATTGCAAAATTACTACTAAGTACGAGTATTTTGGAGAGTTTTGCTGGCGACGCCTCAGAATGCATTTTACCTGCTTAAATAGTTTCGTTGAAGTTGCAGCTTGCAGCAAGCAGCGTGTGGCAGCAACGTCTGCGTGAATGGCTCAGCTAAGCTGCCACTTCGAGTGCTTTTTAGTTTAATGAAATTTCAGCTTAAGCCGCTGGCTGCCAACTCGAGAGAGAGAGAGAGATAGAGAGAGAGCAGCTTCTAGATTAATTTATGCCGCAAGCTCTTAGACAACTGCAAGCTTTTAACGGTCACCACTTCCACTCCTCCCTCCCCTTCCCCTTGCCATCGTTATGCACGGCCAGAGCCAAAGCCAACATAAAGTGTGTAACAAATTGAATTTCTCACACCCCAAACACACAAACACACACCTCGTCTAACCACACACACACTTAACAAGTTTTTCATGTGCTCCGCTCTCGTTGCGCATATTGAAAAATGCGACAATATTTTGTACAGCAAAATCGTTAGCCATGCTGCCTGCCACATGCTGTTGCAGGTGGGGCACGACGTGCTAAGCTGCCGCTCGAAATATTGTTGCGGATTTGTGCGAGCTGCAAAAAGATTACGCACACCGTGTTGCTTCGATTTATGCCGGTGACAAGCATCGCCTGCAAAATACATTTGCTGAAAAGTGCACTTAAATAACTGATTAATCTGACTAACCACCACCCAGCTCCCCCCCCTCCCCCAACGCCCCAAAACCCAACAAAAATTGGCAAAGTGAGCAACACAATTTTATCGCAAGCTCATAAAACATTGAAGCGCCCGCAACTTTTGAAGCAAATATTATTTCCGCTTTTTAAGCTGGCAATTTTATTTATATTTATGCGCATTTAGCAGCTCAACCATCGTATAGCAGCAATAAATAGGAAGTTATTTTAATTGTTGATTGCCAAAGCAACAGCAGAATGAAAGAGACTGCATTTAATTTGCATGTGCAATCAAACAATTAACAAATGAAGTGTAAATGTTCATAGCAAGGCAATTATCAATCATTGAACTGAACGCATCAAAAACCATTTATTAACAATCATAGGTAAAAGATTCCAGTTTCTCTCATTTGTGGAATTTAATGCAAATTACAAAATGCAATTTTCTCAACAGGATTTGATTGAAAATTTAGATTATAGCTACAGCATTTTAAATTATATTTGTTTGGCATTTCAAAAATGAAATCATACACTATTAAACTTAGCAATATAATGCTTAATCTTGATGATACTTTTAACAGATGAAGACTCTTTCAAAACACTAATTTAAGCGTTATTCTGTGCTTCAAATGTTATACTTAATCCACACTTTCTTTCTGTAAGTTAATTGCCATATTCTTTTAGTAATTATGTATCTGTGATATTTACAACGCGAGCATTATTTATGCTAAGTCGCCAAGTAAAAGCGCTCGCTCATCAAGCTCACGCTCAGGCTGCGGACTTGGCTCAACTCCATTTGCCATTTGCTTTCAGCTAATGTCATTATGACATGCTGTAAATTAGCTTGCCACTAGCGAGTCATGTGTGTGTGTGTGGAGTGTGTGAGTTGTTTGCTGCATGTGGTTCATTAGGGCAGGCAAGAGCACTGAATTGTGGCTGTGTCGCTGTTGTGGGCAGCTCAGCAACAATAGCAACGAACCAAAAAACAGCGAGCGAGAGAGAGAGAGAGAGAGAGCGAGGTATCCTTTGACGGCTTTAGGTTCATTTGCGTGCTCACAGCCAAAGTGCTTTGGCAGATTTGCGCCATAAACCGGGCCACGTTGGACCAGGAAAGGGGAAAAAAGACGTTAGAGGATATTCACTTAAGCTGCAGCTAATTACCGCCAGCTCAGCGAAAGATACAGCATAATGACTGCGACTATTAGCCCTCGAGTTCGCTGCGGTTTTCCACGTGAGCAACAACAACAACAACAGCACAAACAACATCAAATAAATAATCATAAAAGTAATTTAATTGCACAAAACTGCATATGGTGTCAAGTGTGGTGAGTGATGCCGATGACGACGATGAGACGAGACGAGGCGAAAGATGGCAAAAGAACCGCGATGATTTCGTGTTTGCCATCAATGTGCAAATTAAATTGCATTGCCTTTGAGCCATGTTAAGCGTTGAGTAAATAATTAATAAATTTAATTGAAATAAATAGTCGACTACTCGGCAAATATTTGTGTTGCGTTTTTCAATTAATTCCCTACATTTATGAACTGTTTTAAAACATATTAATAACAAACGCAGGCACAAACTTCAACATTGCCCACGTGTCGCTTTATTGACAAATAGTCTGTTGTTTATATTTATTGAAGAGCGTAATTACTAAAGCGGATTTTAATTGCAAGTTCAATTGGATTAAATGTAAACTCGCGATTTGCAATTAAGCTTAAAAGATTTCAACATTAATATGTTATGTTAATAAACCAAGAAATTACCGTATTTCTTGCATAAATGTTTAATTAGTGGCAAAATTATGACAAAGCTAATACAGAATCAACAGAACTGTTCACATTAATGATAAATAATTATAGCTGTTTGAATTCAAATACCGTTATTAGACGATTCCCGGTGATAGAACGTAATTTTCCATTTCGCCATTTAAGCTTTTGATATCTGAATGTTATTAATAATAATGTTAATTTCTGCACGAATATTTCAATAACAGCAACTATTATTTCAGTACAAATAATATCAGCGCAGCTTCATAATATTGGCTGTTGACTTCAATTGCTGTTGTTAGATGCTTGCTGATAATAAAATCTAATTTTCCCATTTGCAATTAAATATGTTAATAAGTCGAAAAATTGCCGAGTTTGTTTCGCAAATATTTGCATGGTTGGCATAGCAACAAATCTATTTGCATTATAGATACATAATTAAATATATATTGTTATTGCTTCATCTACTTTTTGCACAGCTTCTTTTGCACTCTCGTTGCATTCATCATTCATATGCAAATACTGCATCAAAACTGTTGCTAACCCGATTAGAATGCACGCCATCAACTACTATTCTATGCTCAGTTTTATCCACACAAACCCAGAGAACACACAATTCCCATGGCACATTATGAGTCGAATGGAGTATGCAAATGTTTTACGACTCTGTCGAGTTTTTTTTTTTTTTTTTTGCCATGGCATTAAATGCAATTCGCTTGTCACTCATTTAAATTGAGCAAAACAAATTGTACATACAAATTCAGATCTCATCAAGCTGGCGGCACGACCTTTTTCGTGTTCCTTTTTTCCAGCTGCTGCACGAAAGGGGGGAGGGGGATGGGAGTGAAGTCAACGCCATATGTCTTGCTGCAGGCAGCAGCAGCAGCAACAACAGGAGGGCAGTGGGACTTAAGTAATTCATTACTTTAGTCATGCATTGTCATGGATGTTGGCCACGCTTTTTCACGATACTCGGGACTCGTATTTGCATTGCTGGCTGGCGTTGAATTTTTATGGTTGCATGCCACCAACGCCGACGACAACGACGACGACGACGACGACGATGAGTCGTGTATGCAACGACGTCGTCTATGACTGCATGTCAAGCTCAACAGCGAAGCTGTTGCAATTTGTATGCAAAATTGTTTTACAAATTGAGCAAGAAAGATGGCGTAAGCAGAAAGCAGACACACATGCACACACACACACACACACACATACAACACTCTCTCTCTGAAGTGGGGCAAACAAGCGGCACGTCACTTGACTACGACTACAGCTTCTGCTGCTGCTTCGGCTTCGGCTTCTGTTGCTTTTCCTGCTGCTTTCACAGTCACGTTGACTATCAAGAATTCTCATAGACACACATGTACTATTTTTTGTATAAATACCCCGCACAGCGGTGGGCAGAGGTGGTTCAGACTGCATAAACTCAAGAGAGAACGGAGAGAAGCAACGTTTCTACTAGCAGTAGTTAAAGAAACTGGAATAGACCTAAAACTTTCTTATCGTCTACACTCAGCAAGGCTGTAATTAAATACTGATATCATCATTATCATTAACATTAATTATTAGTATCATTGAGAATAGAAATAAAGCCAAAATTATTGTGTATTGTTAAAGTGAAGCAAGCTTTCCGAAGATCTCTAACATCTAACATCATAAGCTCTTTACTTTTAACAACTAGCGTATAATACTTTGTAATCGTTTTGTTGTTCACTATATGAATTTACAGAATTCCCAGAATTCAGTAGAAGTTCAACAAGCTGTATTTACAAGCAAATGCTTGAAGGTAGCTCTTGAATTGTGGCACAATTTGAGCTTAGTAGCTGCTAGTCTGTCAGTCTTCAGTCTTCGTCGCTTGGCACATTCCAACTTGTTTCCTTTTGCTTTTCTATAAATTTTTGAATGTTCAGCATTTTGCTTCGGGCAACAAACACACACACACACACACACACACACATGACATACTTGAGCACAGAGAGAGAGACGTGTGTGCTTAAATGCTGTCATTGTCTGACATTCAGCCCAGAGAAGCAACACTATGAGCGAGTTTCTGTTTTTTATTTAATTTCTGTTTGCTGGCAGACTTTCACTTTGAATAAACAGTTTTGAATGCAGTGTAATTTCAATATTTACATGATTAATTGAGTTTATTTTTAATTTGTTCCAAACAAAAGGCAAACTGATTACGCGTACACAGTTCCCCCCTTCTCCACGTCACCCCTCCAGCTCCTGCTCCTGCTCCACATGCAGCATTCATAATGCGCAAGTTTTAAATAAAAGAAGATTAATTGTGATTTAACCCCGCCCAGGGCTAGATGAAAATCTATTGTTCTCTTCGCGCTCTCTCTCAGCCAGCGAGAAAGATAGAGAGAGAGAGAGAGTAGAGTATTTACTATCTGTATTATAGTGCGCATTACAGCATCATTAAGCCCTGCGGATCGAGCTGGAGCAAGTTTGTTGTTGGCAGCCGAAAAGTTTGTAAGCCGATGACTTGGGATGCGCTGCACTGATCCACCTTTAAATGGTAACAGGTGTTGGCATTCCATAAAGTAAATCTCTGCCGCAAGTTTTGCCAAACTTTTGACGAAGGTAAAGCGCCCCTAAAAATTTCACTTCTCGCTCTCAACTCAAATCTGTGTGAATGTGTGTGTGTGTGTGTGTGTGTATTGCCATAAATAAATGTCAATTAAATCGTTAGTAGCTATACTATATATCTATATATCTATGCTATTGCCGGTGATTTAAGGTCGCTCGCTTGTGGAAGTTTTCAGCATTTTATCAGCTGCAATTTGTGAGTGAATTTGAATTTGAATTTGAATTTGTTCGCTCAAGTTTTAGGGCTGCAGTCTCAACGGCGAGCAGTCGCATGTGCTTCATTTGTTTGTTGGTCAGAGACACTCGGCACTCGACGACAACTGTGCTGACTGCCTCACTGCCTCACAGCCTGGCTGGCAACTGAGGCGAGTGAAAGGATGGAGGGATGCTGAAGGATGCTCTATTGAGCGAACTTTTGAAAAGTGGAATTGCATTTGCTCTGCTTGAAAAACTATTATAACTTTGGCCATGCAACGCAACTCGGAGGCAGCGCAGAGCAACGCAAGAGTTTCAGTTCATCCAACTATGAAAGTACTTTATGTGCGCTAACAAAAATATTTCTTTTATTGAGTTTCGCCACAGCTTCCACTCGATTTTAGGCCCCCCTCTTGAAACTTTTCGGGCCCTGCTCTCGAGCACTCGAGCATCTCTGCCTCCAAGTGGCTGCCACAATTGATGCGATGATGCGACGAGGCGCATTGTTAACAGCTAGGCACAAAGGACAAAGGACACAGGACAGAAGACTTCAAGCTGAAACTGATGCTCTGCAGCAAGTGGCGCCTACAGATAAAACTGCTTTTATTTATTTGCCCAGATGACAGCACTTGGTAAACGCCATTTGAAATTATTTTCAATTTAAATTCCGCTCTCTACTCTCTTTTTTTGCAACCACAAATCTGCACTCTAATATTTATGGTTTGCTATTTACATTTATGCATTTAGTTCTTTTTTTTGCCGAGCATTCGAAATGCAATTACGTCAATTACTTAGTTTATGACACTTTTTTGTGGCACGCCGAAACAAACAATAAAATCTGATTTATTAACTAAAACAAATTAACCAGACAGCCAGCCATATTTTAATGGTAACACTGTCCAATGATGTGGCATAAATACGCGTCGCACGCGCGCTTTTTATGCAACATTCCCACGATTATTACTTTAAAATTTATGGCCAAGCGAAAGCGGCCCACAAAAAAACTGCTTCGACATAGTTTTTAAAACATACACACACAGAAAACAGACCACAAAATGTGGCATATGGCAGCTGCACATTACTCTGTTGCTCTTGTTGCACACACACTTTAAATGCGCAGCTCGGGGTACGCCGCAGTTTTAGAAAAGTAAGCGACACAATAATTGTGCTAAAGTCCTTTTAAATAGGTGCACTTTTAACTGAGTGCTTACTGAGTAACCAAAAGCTCTTTAGCTATTGTAAGGTAATGGAAATTAAGAGTATCTTGTTGGCCAATATGTTGCACACATCTTGCTACGTATACGTAATTTTTCCAAGCACATTTCTAATTCGGCTTGCTTGAAAAGTGCGCCATTGTTTTCGCTGGCTGATATTTGTTATTGTTGTTGTTTCATTTGCCGCCGAGTTGGGTTCGCTGTTATTGTTATTGTTATTGTTGCTGTTGCTTTTGCTGTAGTTGTTTGTTGCGCTAGTTTTGCGGTCGCGTTTTGTTATAAAACGCGCAGACAACAAAAACAAAAAAAAAACTGTGCACAAATGCAGCTTGAAAGCAGATTTCAGACGGTGGCGGTGTAATGTAAAAAATGCATTACTATGCAATGGCAGCGACGACGGCAGCCAAGTTTTAATTACGTAAAATATTTTTGCGTGCACGCGCTCTAATCAACTTAAAAGCTGGGCCAAAACTGCAATTCGGCAACATGGTCAGAAGATTGCTGTTGCCAGCGCCTCTTGAAAACGTGGCAGACAACGAACGCTGCCTAATAATTGCCGCAGCTGCTGCACCACGAATAGAAGCAACAAACAAACGGCAGCGTCGTCGGTTAGTCAACATGTCAGTTCGTCACTCGCCGTCGTCGTCGTTGTTGTTGTTGTTGTTGCTGCTCTTGTGTAATTACTTGGTGAGCGGCGTACGCAAAATGGTTGAGCTGACAGTTGCCAAAGCGACAAAAGTAGCAGCAACAACAGCAGCATCCACACAACATTCACAACAGCAACAATTACAGGGCTGCAGGCAGCAACGCGCTCTAAGTGCTTTCTGACATGCCAGACTCTGTAGCCTTCAACTGTAGTATCTTGCTGTGTGTGTGTGTGTGTGTGTGTAGGTGTGAACAACATTTATTAACATGTCGGTGTGTGCGTGTGTTTGTGTGTACTTGTGGCCCTAGAAACAGTAAAAGCAATTTAGTTTACTGTTGCAACGAACGTAACGTAAACGTTGCCCGCCGGCTTTTAGCTGATTCATGGCTAAACTTCGAGTGTGTGTGCGAGTGTGTGTGCATGTGTGTGGCAGGCAAACAGTGCGTATGATTGATATCAGTCCAACTAAGTGCTTATAGCCCAATGACACTGGCTTCAAAACACAGCCAAAGCATTGCAAAGCAATTTCCCTTGGCAGCTCAAAAGGTGCCACAAAGCTCTACAAATTGTATTCTTCATGTATTTAATTAGTTACTCTGCTCATCTTTACAGATCACAGCTTAAGCCAGTAAACAAATTGTATGCTTCAAACATTCAGCTCAACTTTTAGGCAAATAATTGCAAAGTTTTAAAGGCAACCCGTTTTAGCTTTAACTTATTTAATAGTTTCGAGTTCAACAAAGAAGTTCATCGCACTGCAATTAAACAAACGTAAACGAATAATTCTCTGGCTGCCAATAAATGTTTCTGCTCTCTGCCAGATAATATTGCATAAAGTCTAGAATAATCGCTGCCATCATTAAACCGAACTGTCCAAGTTTTTAAGTGCCAACAATTAAAGTGCTCGCAAGTTGTTTCTCCCCAATTTACGGCTGTTCGCTGAGTGCCGGATTAATCGGCAGCTTGTGTGATTGCAGCACAAATAGTCGAGTAGTAAAATTAAATTTGAAATATACAAGACAAGTGAAGTGAAGCGCAGTGAAGTCAAGACTGCGGTGCTACGCAAACTGCCCATTAACGATACAGTCGAGTGTGTGGTGGGTGTAACTGAATAGATGCCAGCAATAGATAAGCATACACATGTCTACATAAATCACAAGCCACCTGAACAGGCCGAGTAAACTACGATCACGTAGCTTGCTCGTCGTTGTCTTTGCGCTCAAATTTTGGGGCATTGTGGGCCCAAACAATTGTTAATCAAGTGCAAACACGACAGGCAGAAATTATGCAAGCGCACAACGCAGGACACAAGGACAACAGGACACAGGACAGCAGGACAGCATTTGGCTAAAAGGCTGGCTGAGAATTGTATTAAATATTTGCGAAACAGGCAGTTAATGAATACGACTGGCCAATAGCTTTGTGGCTGGCAAACACATTTCATGCAGCTCCCATCTGACCATCAGCTGACCAGCTGAACAGTTGACCAGGTCAAAGCAGTGCAATCAATTGACCTTTTTGCTACTGCACTGTGCGGTGGATGCGATTTCAATCAAAACCAATTGCCATAAATTGTGACACACATAAAACTGAATGCAATTATGTGCAAATTGCATTTTATTCGATTTTCCATTTCGTTTACTGCATATAACTATATTGCTATTGCAATGACGACGACGACGACGACGATGGCGATTGTGTTATGCAAATGACATCAACTCAACTAATTGAAATCAAAGATTCAATTTATGTGTTTTCTTTTTTTTTTCGTTTGATTTTTTCGTAGCCTAGCTCAAGTTGGCTAAAACCACTCGCACAATTTGCCAAAGCGTAGCAAAAACTTTTGCCCGGCAATTTGAGTGTTTTAATCAATATGAAATTTGTAAAACAAACCCAAAGGATTTTGTTTAACAAAAGCCTTGTTCTCAACTCTCCGCCCTTCCTCTCCCTCCCTCTCTTTTTCAGTCTCTCTGTGAGTGCTGCTGGAATTTTCAAATTGGATTCTTGCACACTTGGGGAAACCAGACGGCAAATACTTCAAAGCAAAAACATATGACTGCCCAAAAATAAACAACAAAAAAATCCAAAAAAAAACAAGAAAAACCTACATTTAATATATTTGAATACCCTGCACGAGGCAGCAGGGGGAAGCAAAGCTAAGAAGTTATATAAACACTGAGCTGAAACATGCACAGAAAGACTGACAAACTCACACAGAAAAAAGGCGAATAAATAGCACATCTCTTCGTTTTATAAATTCAAGCTGAATCCTATTGAATTGTTTGCAGATTTGTCTTTAGTACACAAGCATTTAATCATAGGGTATTTCCCTAGTCAGTACTTTCGAAGGGCGCAGTCTGCGTTGTGTGTGTGTTTGCCTTCAATAGTTTTAATTGAAAACTAGCAGCCCTTTGTGCTGGCCACATTAACAAGCAGCTCAAATTATGGCAAAAGCCCTCGCTTGGCATCTAAGCCGTAGAAGGGCAAATAAATAAATTCCTTCAAACTGATATGTTGATGTCCATGTCGATGTCGATGTCGATGTCGATGTGGATTTGCAATTTGCAATTATCTGTGAGCTGGGATGAGAGTGCGAGTAAATACATTTTATCAGCCTGCCAGGCATTATAATTTCGTTTTCAATTACCCCAAAAATGTTGTGAGAGCGTTGCGAGTGCTGGGCATAATTATGCATTCGATGGGCTCGAATGCAGCTGCAATTTCAATTGCGCTCAATTCACAATTAGTATTTGCATAGATCTCCAATGCCATTTTTTCGATGGCGACGGGGGAGGGGGGAGGAGGAGGAGGATTTACTGCATCGTCCAATGCGGCACCTAATTGCCAAATATTTGTCTGTTTTGTGAAATAATCAACGCTCGCAGGGCAAACGCGCATTTTAAATGCACTCGACTCCACATTATTTCGAACTTTCCGGGGCACCAACTGTGGGCACAACAAATGCATTTTATATATTGCAAATACCGAATGCGGTGCGCCGCATTTGCTAATTGAAGTGTCTGGCAGTGTTTGCATGACTTACGGCACTTGCGCATAAAATATTGACAGTTCTATTAACCGAAAACTATTTACAGGATAGCGCGCAGTCCGCAGCATCAGCGACGTTTGTCGACTCTCTCTGTGCCGTCGCCATCGGGTAATGCCCGAATATGTATTGCATTTTAAATATTAATGCTGCAGCATTGCGTTGCATTTGCATTGTCCGCTTGTCGGCGCTCGTCTCTCTGTTCGTCTCTCCGCTTGGCGATTGAAGCGAGGCAATTGTGTGATATTACGCATACGCCCAGTTGCGCCTGGCTTTTGTCATTCAGTGACAGATTGTTTTGGCCAATTTGTAGCCAAAGGATTACCACCTTGCTGCTGATTTGCATGCTCTCCGCAATTTCACATGCACATTTCGTTATGCTACGCATTCCCGGCAACCCAGAACATCCCCAAAGCAAAAACTCTGCCCCTGTTTGGGGCCTCAACCGACTTGAGTCAAGCCTAATTGGCATGCTCTGGCTGCATTCTAACCCGTTGCTGACAGCTTCTTCTGCTTGCATAAATATGACTGTTAATGCTGCCATTCATTCGACTTGACTGCTGACTGTTGACTGCTGACTGCTGACTGCTGACTCTTGACTTGATTTTCTATTTGAATTCAGCATTTGTGTGTTTGGCAGGCAGGAAATGCGTAAACGCTTTAATTGGAAGTTTCACAGGTATGTGCTTAAAATTTAAATAGAACAAAGCTGCGGCACACAACACCGAAATACCCTGTAGAAAATATAGCTTTTAGATGCTTAGATATTTCACATGATTCATTTAACACTCTGCTGCTTTTCGCCTCAATTTCACTCTGTTTTCTTATGCCGATTTTATTTACCCAAGAATATATATTAGATACACACATATTTTCAGCTATTTCCTTATGCAGAGTCATTTAGACGAGTGTTTGCCACATAAATCTGGTCGCAAAAAGAATATTGTTTAAGCCAAACTTGCATTTGATTTATGCAAACGTTTATGTTAGTCATTTTCCATTGAGACCGAATTGAGGCAGAAAGCCATAGCTAATAATTGACTGGCTCATATTTTATTCAACTCTCTCTCTCTCGCTCTCTGTCCGTCTTTCTCTATTTATTTCTCGTTGCGTATGATTATTTATGGTTGTCTTTCTCCGTTCTCATTTGGTTTCTTCTATGTCGCTTGGCAGCCTCAGCTTGAAAATGAGTACATTTATCATTCATCGATTGCTGTCTTTTCGTTGCTCGCATTGCTTTTGTATGTCTCTTGCTTTTTGTTTTTTCGTGCTCTCGGTAATTGCTCGGTTGCTACTGCTTTGATTTATCATTATTTGCGAGTGCTTCCAATTGCCTTGTCTAACCAATTTGTCTCGTTCATTTGATGCATGTCGCATTGGTTTCCTCGAATAACTGGCATTAAATTTAGTTAGCTTCGTGCACGAAATAACACATTTTTCCCCCAGCCCGAGTGTGTGTGGTGTGTGTGTGGCGTGTTGCAAGTGGCAACTGGTTACTGCTGAGTGGCAAGTGGCAAGTGGCAAGCAGGAGAGACGCTTGAAGGTTGGAGGTTTGGAGATTGGAGTTGCTGCCAAAGACAGCATCGCCACTTGGACCAAACAAACTTGTTTACACATTTTTGGTTGCTCAATTTCTAATGTCAACAGGCAAGCCAACAACACGACCAAACACACACACACACACACTTGCACACAGCTCGCCTGTTTGTCCTTGTTGTCCTCGGTCGCCTGCTGACATCGCTTGCCTGCGCATTCATGGCCACTCACAAGTCGAACAAGCTGCCGCAATGCTCTCTTTCTTGCCCAGCACTTTTTTTTAGTAATTTTATTTTGTATTTTCTGCAATCTCTCTACTTCTTCTTATTTCTTCTTCTTGATTTTTGTGCAGTATTTGTTGTTGCTGCTGCTGTTGTCACTGCACTTTACGGCAATTGCTTTGGCTTTTAAGCATAAACATTTGCTGCAAATTTCTCTCTCTATCTCTTTAGTTTGCGAGCAAATACAAGTGGAATATTCTTCAAACAGACCAAGAAAGTTCAAGCACCGACCTCAATTTTACAATTTGATTAACCAGCATACGAGAAATAATCTAATCTGCCGACATCTGGCAAAAGCTAAACAAAAACGAAGCTCAAAAGTCATTTAACGAAGCCATATTCCTCAAGCATGTGAATTGAAAGTGTTTCTCGATTCAATTTGAACAGCTCAAAGTGTGTTTCATGCACTGCGATCGTCAGGGAAATTGAGAGATTAGATTTGACTGCATTCACTATCTTTGCCAGCAATCTTAAGACGCGGCAATCGTTAGTAAACTGCAGTTATTGGCTGCTTCCAGTCCCCCGCCCCCCTGTTGCCACCAGTTCCTAGCTGCCCCAAGCCGCATGCAAATGAGCTGCACGCTGCCAGCGACTTTATGGGCCTGCTGCAGTTTTTTATGAGCGCGTTTGGAGCGAGAGTTCAATGCTAAATGACGGGCTACAGTTGCGCTAATCCCCGGCCGTGGCCATGATGATGTTTAGTGGCACCAGCGACAGTTGTTAAATTTTATGTGCCATAAAAACGCCTTGCCACAGTGCCGCAGCTTCCCCTCCCTTTTCTCCTCTCTGCCTTGTGCTCGCTGTGCTAATTTCAACTTAATTCCATTTTGAGCAGCATTTTCTGCCGGCTTTTTCCTGTTGCTTTTTATGGTTCACAATTTGCCAGACATCCGAGCAGATTGGGAGACAGGGAAGCGCTCTGTATGTCGGCCATGCATTAATATGGAAATTTCTATGCGTGAGTCTGCTCTTCAGCAATTCCATTCAATTAGAGTGTGAAGCATGCGAGCTGCTGCCTTTTATGCTCGAACGCATTTGCTTATCCTTATGCCTTGCTTTAGCTTAGGCCAAATTATGTTTGACTATGCGAAAATTTTCGGACAAAGCCAGAGGCACATCAATTTTAATCAAAGCCATTGAGACGTGCCTCGACTGCGTAAATAACAAGACAGCAGCAGCAACGTCGAGAGAGAGAGAGAGAAGGAGAGAGAGGGAGAGCGAGAGAGGCGCCAAAGTTTGCACTTTCGCAAGAGTCAAAGGCGACGCAGTAAATCAAAGCTAAGCCCAGAACGTTGATGACCATTCAACGTCACTTAAACGGACACTTTGCAGCACCGCTGCTTGCCCCCCCGTTCCCCCCTCGCTATTTGCGAACTTTGAACTTGCTGCACAGGCAGCAGCAGAAGCAGCAGCAGCAGCTTAACCCTTTAATGCCCTTATCTGCCTTCGCATTTCACTTGGCTGCATTCGTTGGCTTGGCTCAGCTCGACTCTCTCTCTCTCTCTCTCTCTCTGCCTTTTTGTTTTGGCCATTCTACGACTTGACTTGCTGATGCTGATGCTGATGCTGATGCCTCTGCCTTTGGCTTTGCCTTTGCCATCGGCTTTGGCTTTCGCTTTGGTCTTGGCATCAACTGCAGTCGATGTCGATAGCCGCCAGGCTGCCGACTGTTAAGTCCTTTGTCCGTAAGCTGGCCGAAGGCTTTTTGCGCATTGCTCTTGGCAAAGGGCACATCAATGTCGCTTTAAAACAATACACGCCCACACACACACACACACACACTCACACACAGCTCACTTCACTTATGTGAGCAGCCACAAAAAAGTGTTGCCTACTTATGGGCGCACTCTTGAAACTTTCGCCCAATTTGCCGTGTCACGCCAACTATTTCATTTGCCGCAAATTTTCGTCATTACGCAAACGCTCATCCCCCATTCGGTCCGCTTTACAGACCATTACCTTACTACGACTTCCGCTGGCCGCAAAAGTTGCCGCTTTGCTGGCTCCGTTTCTGGCTTTGGCTTTGGCTTTGGCTCTGGCTCTAATCCTTTTCTAGTTATTGTAAGCAGCAGCTGTATGAGTACTCGTCACATAGTTATGGTTTTTGCCCCGACGAACCCACTGTTCGCAGCTCGTTATAAGCCGCTTAGTGTCTGCGAGTTTATGTCTCAACCAGCGGAGCTCAATTTCAGCCGCAACGCAACGCAACTCAACAATTGCCTCGTGGACAGCTTTAAGATTTATTTGCCACTTGCCACTCGCCATTCGCCACTTGACATTGACATTTCAATGGGAACTTGTCTCATATTTTATTCATGGCAATCCTATATACAACTCCCTGTCCCCCTCTATCTCCCTCTCTCTCTTTCACCCTCTCTGTTTGGGGCTGCTGCTTAAGCATATACATGTCATGTTTATGGCTATACATAACAATCAGCTTAACGCTCAAGATATTTGTTATGGCTCTGGCTATGGCTAATAAGCTGCCTGGGGACCAATGAAACTTTATAGACATAACGCATACGCAGCGTTCGCCCGGTCGCCCGTTCGCCCGGTCAGCAGCCAAAGCAACGCTAAGCAAAGGCAACGTAAAGCTGTTTGTAAACAATACACACACTTAATACACAAATATCCGCACATACTTGCTTAATACTCGACCCCACGCTGTACTACATATAAATACACTGAGCGCAATCTATTTCGACTTGCCTATAAGCTGTCATCACTCCACTTGATTGAGTGCTGCAATCAGGCCAAAGCCAAACTATTATTCTGGCTTACAGAGGTGCAACTATTGGCGCACAATTCAATTGAGAAATGAATACAATTCGTTTTATTTATGACTGCGAAAATAAGCTCAAAATGAAGTTACATTCATATTCAATTAAATTGAAACAAATTAAATACTTCTTAGGTTGTTAACAGTTTTCTATTGCTTTGTTGTTCTAGCTTAACTCTCTCTTCGTGAACAACTCACAACAAATTGCAGAGTAAGCGAGCAATTCAAAGGCTTTGCACTGCCTCAATTGTCTCGTTAATCGCCCCAAAGCAAGCATCGACACCAATTTTCGCGCTGTGTAAACGTTTGGCAGCATTGAATTTTGGCAAAATGTCAGAATGCGGTTTTTCTGGCCACTAAACTTTACGTAAAAGTTCAAAGAGCTGCCGCGCTGCATAAATAAGTTTTGCAAAACGCTCCCCCCGCCGCCGCAGCCCGGAAAAAACACCACAGCAGCGCACACCGCAGCCCATCAAGGGGTGACATGGAGGGGAGGGGAAGTGTGTTTGGTAGCGTGCCTGCCTGCAAAGTTGCGCCAGTAAACATGTGTTGTAATGAGTTATTGCTGTCTTGGCCCCGCCATTACCGAGGCCCCGACAGCGCCCCCTTGCCACGCCCCGCTCCCCGCCCCGTACGCCCATCGAACTGTGCGATTTGCTGGCAAAAATCAATAGCCCTGCAACGTGGGCAATGTTGCCTTTTTCCCGTTGCCATATTGAACTCGTTATTTTCGCAAAAGTCCATGCCAATTGCATTGCAATCCCCGTTGCCAGTTGTCTGAGTGTGTCTGCATGTGTGTGTGTGTGTGTGTGTGAGTGTGCGAGTTACTTTATAGCTGTGTGTGTGTGCACTAATCGTGGCATATCAGTTACGCAGCGCACGTTGCCTTTTTGTCATGCATCGCCATTTTTACCTGTGTATGTGAGTTGCTGCAACATGCAACCTGGAAGCTGCAGGTTACATCTGCTTATTGCCACATAAATCCGGCAATATGCAAGCCAAAGCTACTGCAGTTATCTCTCCGTCTGTCTCTGCATCTCTCTCCCTCTCTCTCCCTCTCTGCCTCCCTCTCTGTCTCTGTGTATTTCGTGCACATTGTCAGCCAGTCACGTGTTTCATCTCCACCGTAATGTAAGTGCTCGCCCTTTTGTCTCTTTCGCAGCAGCTGCCCCGTCATTTAACGCCGCTCTCTCCCCCCTCTCTCTCTCTCATGTCAAAAAAATTGATGCATAAAAGAAATGATTTCAGCCATAAATTTTGGGCGGGCCAAAACGACTAACAATATGGCAATATCTATATATAATTTTATATATTTCTCGCCTCACATTTCGTGTGCAAAATCACTTAAAATTCAATTTGCCAATGTCGTCAAGTGCGCTGCGCGATATTTCAAAAGGCAACGCCGCACAGTGGGCCAAATTGCACATAAATTGAACAATAAAAAGCAGACGCAGGTGAAGTGTAAATTCATGAGAAATTCAACGATTTTAATTGCATTTGTGGCGCTGCTTTTGAACTTAATGCAGTGTATTCTGCATAGACATAAATAAACCGACTTATTCTTTATTTTTCAGCTATTTATTAGCTAAATAAAAGAAGAAATCTTTTCATAGTTACTTGTGAGAGTTTACTATAGAATATTGGCCACATAAATTAGTGAAGTTAAATTAGTTTTTCTTCCACTGTGGCCGTTTTGCTGCGCCTGCCATAGAAAACTAAGCGGTCTGGCAAATAAATGATATGTGCAAACAAAGTTTAGCCTGAAATACGACCACAGAAGCACACAAGCACAAACACTCAAATGCAAACAAAACAACAGACACAGAGAGCGAAAGAGAGAAGGAGAGAGAGAAAGATACGTTTGCAGTCAGATAGACAGCAGAGTGACACTCGTATAGATCAACAGGATGACGTCGACACGGAAGTTGCCAGCGAATTTCCGCTTGTCTCTCGTTGTCAGTCTGTCAGTCAGGCAGTCAGGCAGTCGGCGTTGCCATATCATCATCCAACAAGCATATTCATTCCATCATCATCACAAACATCATCATCATCATCATCTTTGACGTCGGCTCTTTGTCGCCTCTTGTCCTGACAATTTGATGGCAAATGAGATGCCAAAATAGTTGCGTTTTATGGCTACGAAAAATTTGTTGTAGCTAAATGAGTTTTCACTGTTGTTTTGCTGCTTTGCTGTTTATGTCGCATTTCCAGCATTTGCTGGCTGCAAGAGCGAAACGTGCAACAACTTCATTTTCGTGCACTTTTGTGTGGCATTCACCACAAAACATTTGCATAGATCCGCCTGACAGCTGTGTGTGTGTGGAGTGTGTTTTTGTGTGTGCAAATGCGCGAGTTTGTGATTAAATTTTCAGTTTATGGCAACATTTTCGACAAGTTGCGCATAAGCAATACCCTCAGCACCCCCTCGCTCCCCCTCTGCCAGCAAGTCCCTCAGCTAGCTGAGGCTCCCCTGGGCGGATCACTAATTGAAATTGCTTTTGCGAAAAGCATTTAGCGTGCCACAAAGATGTCGTTGCACGGCACAGCGAGGGCGCTGAGCGAGAGCCCTTGGCGTCAAATTAACTCATTATACATTTTTGGGTCGACTGAGAAGCGAACAACTCGCCTGCATCCTGCATCCTGCATCCTGTCTCTCTGTCTCTCCGTCCCCGCGCAAATTGAAAACTGTTGCCAGCAGGCTCAAAACTAACTAAATATTAACTGGCAAATGGTTAATGGCGAATGGTGAATGCTAAATGGCTGTGTAAACTGGTTAAGCATACGTTGCAGGGCACAAGCTCAAGCTCAAGCCACAGCTCCACTTATTGCGAGCAATTGCCGCAGGCAAACAGCAAGTGCAGCAGCAGCATATTGTCTTGCCGTCAATCAGTATCAGTTACTCTCTCTCTCTCGATGTGTGGAGACGACGCTTGACGTTAGTTTTTAATTGCAGCTAATTCAACTCGACATGCGACAAGCGACAAACGCTGCCATTGCGAATTTATCACAAAGGGAAATGTGATTGACATCAATCAAGTCGCTGGCTTGTCTAATGTGCCACAAAATGAAAGGATTCTGCAAACACAAGCACAGAGAGCGAGTGGGAGGCGATCAATAACCGAGTCTGAAGTAGCTATAAAAAGCAAAGCCGGAATTAGTCAAATGAATCAAACGAGTCAAGTGTGGCTCGATGAGTTCAATGGAATGACTGCCTCTATTTTCAGCCAGCTGTGCTCGAAAAGGCAAACGATGCAAAAGACCATCGTTAGCCCCATTTCAAACAAACTATTCGCTATAAGCCAGTCGAGTGCCTTAAGTGGATGGTGGATAGATGGAAACTGTCTTTATTGCCCCACATTCTTATTAATTTAGAGAACAATTTGAAGAGTAGAACTCGCACAATATAAATATAGTAATAATATGTTAGTTTGCTGTGGATATAAAGCAGCTGCACAAACAAATCTCTAAACTTGCCTTAGGTAATTTCATTTCTGTCCATTTGCAATTTATTTCTGTTTGCCCTTGATATCTAAACTCAACACAATAGTTTACACAAATGTTTTGCCTCCCTAGGCTGCTAATATCTAAAAATATTTGAACTGCTTTCAGTGGTCATTTCATGTTTATCATTGCCACTAATCCCCATTTCCATTGAAGCCCTTTTTTAATAATCGAAAGAGCTCTTTTTTGGCTCACTGTAATATCAGCTCATTGAAGTTTATTTTTAGTTATCGCTTTGGCGTTTTATTGTAGCGCAACTTTTTAATTAATTTGACTCGTAAAAATGATTTTCACCAATAAAGTTGCGCATCTTTCAACAGCTTACCACAGTTTTCCAAATACATATATATATACATATATATAGTTAAGCTTTACAAGCTCAGTTTTCTTTGCACAAAAAATGGCCACCGAACATTGAAAGTGGAGCCTAATGAAAAAAGTTTGCCCGGCGCACGCAAACGAGAGCAGAGCCTAAAAGTGCTTTTCTTCTTGCTGCCTTTTATTTTTTAGATTTTGTTGGGCCATGTAACATGAAGGCAGCCAACATACAAGTTATGATTGGCGGGCGTTGAGTGGGCGAAAAATGCGATGGAGGTCGTTGCAGAGTGACAGCCAGCTGATGGATCTGACAGGTCGAGGAGTCCTCGTCTAACTACAGTTGTCAGAGCCACAGAACTTCCGGCAGTTCTTTGTGCGCTTTAATGTGCAGCGCGACGGCACGAAATCAATATACTACAGTCCACAGTCGACAGGGGGAGGGGCACAGGGAGGGGGACAGGGACTGAAATGGAGACTTAGCAGCCGCTGAATTTATTTTTGCCGGCTAGGAAATGGTTGCAGTAAAAATTGTTAGTGAATGGCGAACAGCGAATGGCGACTTTGGTCGCGGCTGCAGCCAGCGACGTCTGGTGGCGCCACAAAGCTGCGTCGCCATTTGTCTGCCCAAAATGGTTGGCAAAGAGTATAAAAAACAAGCGAGCAACCAAATAGTAGCAACACCTGCAAATACCCTAGAAAGCGAGAGACAAAATGCAAACTAAACAAAAGGTAAAATAATATTTATAAACTGGTAATATTTTGGTTGTAATGAAGACTAATTCATCTTTTAATTCCATAAGAAATACAAGCGAAAATATGATAAAATGTTATAATAATGACACGTTAACCAATCCTTTGATATTTATAGTTGCAAGTTGTTACTTATACATTCTATATTGATTTATTCTTCTATTCTCCCACCCTTTTTTTGCCATACTTTTCCCCTAGTCTAGCATGCTCTCTGAAAACTAGTGCTGAGTATACACATTTTTTCGTTGGCTCCTTGGCGCATGACCTAGAAAAATAAGTAAAGCGAGAGGCGAGCCAACAAAGGCAAGGCGAAGAAGCTGTAGGAAGCTGTGGCAACTTAATGAGCAGCCGCAGCGTGATGTGGGGGCACAACCTCACTGGGCTTGGTGGCATGCAGCATGTGCGTTCTCGCTGCCGCTGCTGCTGCTGCTGCTTGCCACTTGCCACTTGCTGTTTGCGGCCATAATCAATTGATTTATTGGCATTCAATTTTTGCAGCAACATAATTAGTTTTGGTTTGTGTGCAAATTGATTGAGTATCCAGTTGATTGCAAGCTCATTCATTAAAGTCTCAAACCTCACAACCTCAACCTCAGTTGCGACTTCAACCTCAGCCTCAACTCGACGGCAACCGCGCAGCGCCGCCTTGCAAAATACTCGCATTATTTATAATTAAATTTGTTTTCATTTAGGCCAATTTGTTTGTGTGTGCTGTGTGCTTGGCATATAAATTAAAATAACTTTTATCAGCGCGTTCAGCGAGTGCTGAATAAATATTAATTAAGACTATTTAAACAATGAATTAAAAACCAGACGCTCTGCTTCGCTGTCGCTTAAAGAGCCAAGCGAAAGTCGTCCAGTTTAATAAGCTCCACTTAAATTTACAGTGGAGAGTCTCCAACTAAAAGCAGAAAAAATATCCATAGAAAATAGCAACACAAACGAATTGAAATAAACCAAAAAAAAAGGCAGTCTATAAAATGCAACAAACAAGTTTAAATATTTTTTTAAAAAGGTTTAAAGACCCATTGATATTAAAAGCTTGATATTTATTTATAATTTAATGCTAATATAAAATGAAATTTCATGCATTAAGTTCGAGTGAAAAAGAAATGCAACAAAAATGTCGTTTGATTGAAAACTATAGTTGTTATGAAAAGTCAATAATTAAATGAAAATTCATTGAGTTAACATAAATATGAAAACACGTTATGCCAAACAAAGTGAAAAAATTAATTGAAATTAGCTGCTTGCGTAAAAATTGTTATGCAAAAGAATCAATGATAAAAATAAAACCCAATGGCAAACAAAAAAAGTTTGATGTGATGATGCCAAGGTCTTTGGAGCTTTGGAGTCAACAACACTCGCCAAGGATGCGCTGACATCATACAGCGCCTTTGCAGTATTATCTTAAAGTTCATGGTAATTTTAGCGAGATGATTTCATGGCGCGTTTATCGATTGGCGCAAAAACAGTTGCCAAAAGGCAACAAAAAAATAGATAGCGATGTACGTAACAGCGTCGAAGGACAGGGGCAAGGGCAGCGACTGTGGCGAAGCGGGGTGTTGAGGGGTTAGAAGAACAAGAAGGGGGCTGCGTCTGGCGCCGAGTGGCGCCGTCTAGTCGCGGTGTCTTCGGCTCGTAAAGGAGAACAAAACAGAGAAGTGTAACCTTAATACACGCGCACTAGCCCCAAACCTTTTTTCCCCACCGCCAGACAGACCGAGCCTCGCTCCCCTCCCCTCCTAGGGCAGGGGAGACGCCACCCCGACAGACGCGTTCATTATGTGTGTATGTTAAAAGCAACAGCAACGACAACAACTCAAATAAACAAGTTTCGCCGCTGGCAGCGCCGCTGATAAAGCCGAAGAAGAAAACTGTGCGTTTTTTGGGCAGCACTTGGAATGCCAGGCGAAGACAGGGAGAGGGGGAAGCTGTGAGAACGCAGAGCGGGGGCAACAGGGGGCAAAGCCGGGCATTGTGCGAGCCTTGAGTCAACAGCATTAGGCCAAGACAATGCTGAATGGGCATCATAATAAGGACAAACACAATGGCCAGGATTAAGTGGGACCACAGTGCAACGAGTGTCGCGTTGTTGCCACCCCCCTCTCCTCCTCCCCCTCGCATGCTGCCATTGTCAGACTTGCAGCTCGGGGCTGTTGCTGCAGCTTGTTTGTTGCGCTTTTGTGTCGCTGTCGTCGTCGTTGTCGTCGTTGGCGACGCCGTCGTGTACAACAGCGCACATGAACATGTGGCTTGTTTGTCTAGTTGCAACATTGCGACTGGCTGCCACACTGCCACATTGCCACATGACTGCGGCCGCAACAACGACTGCCCAGAGGCTCTGCCGCTGCCATCGAGTGGCAGACGCAGCGAGTCGACTTTATAAGCATTAATGCGCATCGTTACTCGCTCCTCGCTTCTCACTTCTCACTCCTCACTCCGCCGATTCGCATTGCAAAGTAAATGCCTTAATGCGCTTATCCTTTTAGTGTCAGTTGAGCATTTCGCTTACTTATACACGCCCCATGGCTCCCACGCCCGCCTCCACACTTTGCGACTGTGGCACTTTCTTGTTTTTGTAGTGCAGTGCAAATATTGCCGCTGACATTTGTCAAGCGCGTTGTCGCGCTGCCACAGTCGTTAGGTGTGAAAATAATATGAATGCTCTGCTAGCTGCCGCATAGTTGACACATATATAACAAAAAAAACGAGACAGCAGCGAAAAGAGCGCACACAGACATGCACAGACATGCACAAAGTTGCACAGACATGCACGACGCATACGAGGGTCGCATCAACCAAAAGTTTCTCTAACACTCGCCGACAATCGTCGAGAGTCGCCTGCAGCAATCTTCACATGGCGCACAAAACTATTTCAACTCATTTGTGTGAGCCAAAAAGAGTTCAAAGCGTTCACGATTCAGAGAGTTGTTGATGCCTTTAAAAAGGAGCAGCGATTAAATCGTCTTTCGTGTCTACTTGACTATAGATTGTCAATACTCTTTCATTACTACTCGCTCTATGCTCGCCACTTTCAGCTACCTACATTATGTTATAAGCTGCTTGTCATTTAGGTCTGAATCTTTGATTTTCTCTATCTTTTTATTTCACATTACATTCTCTGACTCACTCCCAAGATCTTCAGTTAGCTTGTCAACTGATCCGTTGGCTTGTCGGCTTTAACTTGCAGTCACTGTGTTTGCCATCTAGCTTCACTTGCAGTTACTTCTTGTTTGTCTTCTGGCTTCTAGGGATAATCCCACTAGCTGACAATCATAATGCCAACTGTTGATAATCCCCTCGTATAGGTAGCAGTGAGTAGTGAGCACCGAGTGCTGGCTGGCGTTGAAAGCCAGTCAATTTTCACACGCTCACGCGTCAATGAACGATTTGGCGGCTGGTTTGCTGTTCGCTCGCTCATTCGGCTTGGGTTCGTTGACAGCCTGTCAGCCGTTTGTCAAATATTTGCACAGTTGTTAAATTCCATCAATGGCGTGTCAGGGGTCTCACACACACACACATACATCGCAGTGCCAACAATTAACCATATTCGTGACATACCAAAAATTGTAAGGCTAACGAGCGAGCAGCAAGCAAAGCAAGGCGTAAAAAACCGAAACAAAACAAAAACAAAAACAAAGGGAAATGGCAAAAAAGCAGGAGGCGAAATGGCGTCGGGGGCGGGTGACATAAAGACCTCCTGTGGGGGGACGGGGAGGGGTGAAGGCGTGGGCGTGGCTGAACGCAAACTACGCTAATTAACAAGCAATTAAAGCGCACGAAGAACTTGACAAAACACAGCTGTTGCTGTTGCTGCTGCAGCTGCTGATGCAGACGCTGCTGATGTTGGGACTGGCAACCACAGTTTACAATAACAATAAGAACAACAACAGTGTGGCAACGCTATGCAAAATGCAACTCTGGAGAGCAGCCAACTTCACGGTGCGAAACCACAAGCGAGGCGAGTGGAGGCGGGGGAGAGAGAGGCTGATACACGATGGCAATGGCGTCGACTTCCGTTTAAACGCTGCTTATCGCCGCACACTTTGCCAACGAGTTGGCTTAAATGCCAGTACAGTTAGTTTATGCCATGCACAAGCATTAAGTGTGACAGAGAGAGAGAGAGCGAGCGAGAGAAAGAGAGTGAGCTGTGTGTTATATGCGATGGCATTGCAGACATGGACGCCATTGTTTATTTAAGCCAATATCCGTTATTTAAGTTGCGCTTCCTTCCGCTAACCATTTGTTGCCCTTCTTCTCGCTGCCATTGCTGTTGCCGTTGCAGTTGTCAGCTGTTTGTTTGGCTTTTGTTTGAAATATTTAGCACTGGGCCAAAGCAAACAGCAAAAACAGCGCCTCTATTTGAACAAAAGTTCAACAAAACAAGCGAAATAACAATGACAACAACAACAACGACGTCGACTACGACGACAACGACAACAAACAACAACATATGCTTCTCCATGGCTCTGGACAAACTTTACGACTAGCTAAAGGAAGTGTGAACTTTTTGCCATTAAATAAAGTTACAGTCACACAGCACACGCCGAAGCAACACAAGCAGCAGCGACTGAGAGCGAGAGGCAAAGGGTGGCGGGTTCAAAAGGACATGCGATAAATTGCCGCACAAAATCTTTGTCAAATTTGCCATCCCTTTTGACCGCAAATCAATGCAATTGGCCAAACAAAGTGCATTCCAATAAGCGACACATTTTCTTGACACGCCGAGCAAGGAAGAAAAGCAAACGTGCAATTGCACTGCACAACTCATACCCTGTAAAAAAAACTAGCAAGTCTCATAGGCAGCAAAAATATATTCAAGCAAGATTTGCGTCAAGATTTAATTATTATTTATATAACCCAGAGCATTATTTGGCAAACTTTTCTTATTTAATTATTATTATTTATTCTTTATTTATTTCTTTATTTATTCTATTCTAAATTATTCATTTGTTTAAGTAAGTCAAAGAGAATATATATGATGATTAAATGATTAAATACACGTTTAAATGGAAGCTATTGACATTGAAAGAAACTTCTATATATACATAAATTTTCTATTTATGTAGCTGTCTTAAAACTGCTTTGTCATTTCTGCATAGCCTTCTCAGGCATATGAAATATTGCAGGACATTTGAGAATGCCACAGAAATGTCTGCGAAAAATGCGCACTGAGTTGTATGTGATGGACATGAACTTTCATTGCGCACTGTGAGCCTCACTGAGTCTGTGTGAGTGTGCATTTGTGTGTGTGTTCATTGTGTATGTAATTCAAAGGGCGTCAACGTAAGACATTAACTTTGACATCATACAAATTGCCTTTAAATCGATCAGACGTCGCCCTGAGGTTCATGACATATTGCATTGACTCGAAGCGACTTTTTCTTTTGTAATGCGAGGGAAATGTGAAAAACGTGTGCGAGTGTGAGCTCATGAATGCCCAGACAATGCACTGCAGGAATTCAATGGAATCCAGTTTGTTGAACATAAGCAGAATGACAGCGCAACATTTTGTTCAAGCTGTTTTGCTCGCACTTGCGTGCGAAAGTGGAAAAAGTGGCAAAAGTTGCGAGATTGAATCGGGGTATGCAGTAAATTTAATCGATAAGTTAATCATTAACTTTGCCAGTCACTCGCTGCTCGTCGATTGCCCAGCTCTCGACTGTGTAGCAAACGATACAAGTTGAACGTGCAGCAGTCGTAAAAGGTGCTCAACTGCAACCAACTGCGGCAGCCGGGGCAACTTTGTGCGCTGGTTAAAAGTTGGCGCTGAGCTTAGCACATTTTCATGTAAGTGTATGTTGATTTACGGACATGTCCAGCAGCAGCCAAACTCAACTTATCTCAACTTGGCCACGTTGTCATTGGCAGCTCAAGGTGCTCAAGCTTCTGCTCTGAATCGAAAGCTGATGCTGACGCTGATGTGGCAACTGTGAAGCTGATGTCAGTTGTCTGGTTTGCTGACAGCACACTTTTTAACCTCCCCTCGCCTCGACTCGCCTCGACTCTGCAGCTGCTTGCAACTTACAGCGATCAACGTCCGACGTGGCACGTTATCTAAATTACGTAATAAACACAGCCAACACAGCGCAGCGGAGGCAGCTTAAGGTGTTCTCGGGCAGCTCCATTATGCAGCTGCAAATGGCCTCAACTTTACCGTTGGCCCACAACATGTTTTGTGCTAATTAATGTCAAAAGCCGTTCACAGCGTTGCGGCCATTTTGTTGTGCTGCAACCTCACACAAGTGAAATCTAAACCCGGAAGTTTATTGTTGCAACAATGGCGCGCGTTTGCAACGGAAGCGTCGACGTTGCCGTCCTCAAGTGCCCCCGTGGAAGAATCGCCGCCATCGCTGGCCCCCAAGAACTCTCGGCGCACACAATAGACAGCAGCCAGAAGGCAGAATACAGAAGGCAACAGACAACGGACAACAGACAACGGACAACAGGCAGCGTTTCGTGCCACACACAGCAGCGAATGTAGTCAACGCTACGCTCTGGACATTGCTTGCTCCCGCTGTTGCTGCCACCGCCATGCACAAAACTTTTCCTAAATAAAATCCTTCGAGTATAAATGAAATGCAAACTTTTTTCCGGTAAGCTGACGTTCTAATTGTTTACAGACCGATATTCCTCGAGTTTTGCACACCGTTCGTTCCTCTCGCCCCCGCCATCTTCATCGTGTTCCATTATTACGATTTGTTCTTGTCCTTGTTTTTTGTTAAAGGTTTATCTGCCACAGCTGAGCGCGGCACTATGTTTATTGTACTCTGCGGCTCAGCAGCTGCAGCATCGGGTAGTTTAGTCCTAGATCGCTAAAGTCGACCAAAGCTAAAAATATGGCATACTAAATTTCTCTCTCTTTGTTCATCTACCCAAAACATGAACCGAAAATGTAGTCAAAAATATGCATAAATGAAGCCAGCTTTAATCTACCATAAGTGCTTAATGGGTTGTTATTCTGACAGACATTAGAAGTGAATATTTTAAGAATAAAACTCAATGGACGCAGTTCGAGTTCTGTCTTTATTCTACTCTTTTCGGTTATGCAACAAGTTGTTGAAAGAATTTTAAGGCAAGAAAGAAAGTGCAGCTAAACTTTGTGCTCTGAATTTAAGACTTTTTAATAGAGCTCTGTTTTCATCGATGTTCAGGAATAATAAAAGCGAACTTGTTTATTTATAAGTTTGCCAAACAAACTTTCGAATTTCATCGAATCATTTGGAATTCCACCTAAAGAACTTCAAAATCAAAGAGTAAAGTCTAAGCTTATCATTTAAGCGTCGAGCAAACTCGCTCGCAATTCGAATATTTGTTTAGCGTCATTTTTTTTGCGTTTTTTTAGCCAGCGGCCAACTTACTTTTTAAATAATTTAGAGCAAATTTGCGCAGTCCACACGGCTGCTGCTGCTGTTGCTGTTGCTGCCTCTGACTCTGAGCTGAGCTGCGCTGCTGGGCAACTTTAAATGAAAACCTAATGAGGAGCAGCGACCAATGCTTAAATATTAAAGCGGACAAAACGTTGCAATGGCGGCGATGCGTTTACGTGCTCGTGCCAACATAATTGCGCTTAAAATCGTTTAAGTGTTTTATAATCCGCCCTTTTTTTGTGGCAGCATCAAAGGAGGGAAATCCCTCCAACAACAACAGCAACAGCAAAAAACGAACGCTGCAAAAGGAAAATGGGAAATGCTGAAATGGCTTTTTAAAGCATTTACCATTCAAGCACAGCTTCCCATGGTCCACTGTCTCTCTCCCCCTCTCCCTCACTCTCTCTCTCTCTCTCTTCTCTGTCTCTAGATGTGTGTGCTGGTCAGTTAAGGCAACGCTACACGCAAAGCCCTCATCGAAAACCTCACATGACACTCACTCACACTCACACTCAGCCTCCGACTCTCGCACACGCACCAGGAACACACCACAACACACACATCACACACACACATCTCACACACACACACACACACAAATACACTCGTGTCTGTGCCCATTAAAAACTGTGCAAAACTTTGCGAATCGCTAGCGGATTTGCTTCTCTTTTTTGGCCTTTCTTTTTGCTATTTTTCTTTTTTATTTTTGTTGACTGGGAGGCAGCGGATTTTGCACTCGAGCCATGCCCACAGAAGCCACCGCCCACTTGCGGTGATGGGTGGGCCAACGTAACCGCCATTTAAGTGGGTTAATTACGACACAGATCTGCGGCCGGCAGGCGAAAACTTTTCGCGCAAATATCGCCAAAAGTCGCACAAATTACACACACGTAATAATCAGGGCAAAAATATTGAAATGCGAGTCGCAAGCAGCGTGTGCGCGACCACATTAAATAATACTTTTGATAATTCGCAAATTAATGTATAGCTTAACAGCAAATAAAGCTGTTACTCACTGGTTGGTGGCATAGAGTTTTAAGCACTTCGTCTATTTAAGCGAATACGGCAGCTGACCACACACACACACACACACACACACACGCACACGCATACAATGAAGTTGGGAAGCACTGCTGCTTGACCACGCCCACTAAGCTCATTCTCATACCTTATTTTCTCGGTCCCACGTGTAGTCAGATTTACACACATGCATTTCACACACATACATGCAAATTTTTGGCATGGCTTACACACACATGCACACAAAGCGACCACCAGGCGATTAACAGAGGCTCACTCTGTTAACGCAGTGCAAATCTGCTAAGTCTTATGTTATTTAACAGCAGCAGCTGTATGTATGTAAGAACGTACATTTAGACACGCTGTTAAATCTTTGTACAGCTCTGCTACTCGATGACGCCCACTAAGCTGATCTGGTGACTTTGATTTCTCGGTCCCACGTGTAGTCACACACACACCCTGCATTTCGCATAAATAAATGCAAATTTTTGGCATGGCTTATAAACCATGCACACACAATTCGGCCACCAGGCGATTAACAGCAGCTCACTCTGTTAACGCAATGCAATGCTGCTAAGTCTTATGTTATTTAACAGCAGCAGCATTTGATCTCAAGTACACACTGTTAGTATAAACTAGCAGAGGAAACGTCGGCATGTTTAATAAATTATTGCCTTGTGTAGCAAACAAATAAATACATTTTGCCAGTCACTAAAAACACAAAACAATTCTCGACTTGTTGAAGTTGCTGCAGCAGTTTTGAACAATTTGTGAATTACTTGCTTTTGTTTATTTGCTTTGTACTTTGAAAATAGCGTTTCATACTTTTAAAAGAGGTTAGTGGTATGGCATTGAAGAATTTGTAGCTTACTTGCTTTTATTTGTGAACTATGGAGGTTCCAATTAGTTTCTCGATTAAATTTGTGAAGCGCGTTGTTGTGGCTTTAAAGGGAAGCACGCATGAATGCGGCACCTGACACACTTGCCGCGGGGGATATCTTTAGAAATTATTTATGTGATCTTTGAGCGATGCTGACTATGTGTGCACACATTTCCGCTCCACTTACACACACACAGACTCATAGGCAGACGCAGCTGATACACAGGTTCTTAACCCATTGAGGTCGCAGCAACTGCAGCTGGATGTGTTTGTGTGTGTGTGGTGAACTCTTCAACAGACCTAAATGCATTTTCTTTATCACACCACTCAAAAGCCGTGCACAACAGCTGAATGCAGTAGAGAAACACACACACACAGAGACACACACACACTTTTACACCTGTATGTGGCCCAGAGGGCTTTGAAAACCACTTGCAACACCACTTGCGGCAATTGAGAAAAAGTTGCCACTTAAAGCAGAACTTAAGACACTCAAGTGCCAGGACTCAAGCAGAAACACACACGAACAAACAGACACAGGCAGAAATGAACAGATATGCAGATATGTATATTAAATAAGTACGTGTGTGTGTGTGTGTGTGTGTGTGTGGATGATACGAGTACAAACCAGTTACAACAGCTGCTGCCGCCCATATGCAAATACATGCATGTTGCAGCCACTTAGATGGGTTAAAGCTGAGACTCGGGCAGAGCTTTGACTGCGTGTAGCTAGATGTCGACATACCTGCAAGAGAGAGACAAACAAACAAAACGACAAATAAACAAACAGCTACAAAAATACATAAGTAATAATGATGTGAGTCTGTTGTGGTTAGACTACTATGAATATGCAAAGGAGCGTAGAGAGAGTATATAAAAGAAGCGAGAAGTGTGTTTTTGTGCAAACGGGAATTATGCTTATTTAAATGACAAAACAAACTGGAAGCCAAGCATCTTTTGTATCTTGTCAGTATCTTTTACCTAAACTCAACTCTCGTAAAAGTATCTCGGCAAGCCGATGACATGTTTTTGCCCTACGGTGTCATGTGAAGCGCTTAAATCTTTTGAAAATATCTAAATTGTTCTCCATGGCTTTTGTGTCAGCTGTCTCAGCCAGACAATGCTCTCCCAGCTCTCTTCCCGCTTCCCTCTTCGCTCTTCGCTCTCCCCGGTGTGTGTGTGACATGCATTATGCTGTTTTTGACTTTGCCACAAACTACACAAAAATGTTGTTGCCACTCGTTGTCGGGCTGTCGGGTTGTCGGGTTGCAGAGTGCGCCATCTGAAGCGAAGTTCATTGTAAGCCGCATTGGGGATTTGCCGCTGTGACAAATGAAATTTATAGTACTACGGTTCAAAGCTGCAACGTTGCAAATCTCCGTAGTGCAGCAAATCTAATTCATCTTTCAAATTAGCCACTCACACACACACAACCACATAGCTGACTTTTTTCTACTGCTAACTGACTTCCAATTAGACGCTTAAATAAAAGTTTGCTGTGTGTTCGTTCAAGCAATTCATTTGAATGGCTTGAAACTAAGCAGACTATACAATGGCAATAAAAGCAGCTTTGTTTGTTGCGGCATTTAGAAAGTCATTAGTATTGATGAATTCATCCTACAACATTAAAGCAACTTTTTAGTCGCATGCCACATCAAATTGAATTCATTCCTTTATCTCGCTATATTCAGCTCGTGTCGTTGAAGCGAGCAAAACGCTGTGACAAGCCAAAGCCCCCGAAAGTGGCATAAATACAATTTTACAGCGTTCTTTTCGGCGCTCTGCACAAACTCAAGGGCCATCAGACTCGCATCACTCATACGCCCCATGTTCGCGCAGCAAGCAGACATGCATATTTCATTGGGCCTCAGTGATTTATCCCAATGGCTTTTGCATTGACAGCGTCACGCATTATGTTGATTGGCTTGCTCGCCTCGTTCTCGTTCTCGTTCTCGTTGTTGTTGTGTCAAGGACTTTTTAAATGTGGCGCAGCGTCACTTTAATTATATTAATCAAAGGCAGCTGCTTGACAGCTGTTTGCGGTTGAATGCTGTGGGCACGTGGTCGTCTTGCGCCTGTTGCGCCCCCTCCACCTCCGCCTCCCCCTCCCCGCACAACGCTTCACTGGTCACAGCGCCTCCCTCGCCCCTCGCCCCTCGCCCAGTGTCCAGTCACTGCCCACTGCTAATCTAATAAGTTGCCTAACAGACCGCAGATATAGCTGCTTGTAATCCAAAAACACAAGCTCCAAGCCTATCTCTGTGTATGTGTGTGTGTGTGTGTGTGTGTGTGCGGTTTTGCGGTGTCTCACACAGCACTTGCCTGGCCATCATCGACATCGAGCAGTGTCTTGTGAGTCGGTGGAGCACTGCATGTTGTTGTGGTTTATTTTGTAGCAGGCAAGTATGCGTATTGCATTTGTTGCATTTGTTGCATGCTGCATGTTGCATGCACTTGCGGTTGCTCAAAGATTTGATTGCAAGTGTAATTTAAGCACGCTTCGTTGGTCGGCTACAATTTGGCTGCAATTTCGCCTGACTTGGTTTGCTATGCCCGAAATTTCTTCAATTTCTTCAATTTTCCATCTCCCTCTTGCTTCGCCCTTTGCTGCATTTGTTTTAAAATTAAAGCAGCCTTTGTGCCTGCTGTTCTTCTCCTGCCTCTCACTCGCTCTCCCTCCCTCGTTTTTGCTTGCGACATCACACAGGAGTTCATGCAGCGTCTGGTGGCAGGACGCGCCCCTCGCACAAATGCAGCTTCCTGTGATGCTATCTGCTGCAACTGAATTCGCTCCGTTTTTCGCCATCTAAGTTATGAGCGGCCACCGAGTTCTGATTAAGCGCAGCACCGCGGGCATTCTAGGACACCAGGACAACAGGACGGAAGGACAACAGGACGGCAGGACGGCAGGAAAGTAAGACAACGGGCGGTGTGGAAATACAACAGCTACGTCTGTGTCTGCGTCTGTGTCTCGTATTATTGAATGACGCTCATAAGTATGCTATAGTTTTTGTACTGCGCTTAAGGTTCCCCAGCACAGCAGCTGCCCGTGTCCGCGTCTGTTTTGTGAGTGCCCCAGTGTGTGTGAGTGGAATGAAACAATAAACATGACTAGTAATCAATTGGATAGCGCAGCTGCTTGCGCTGCTTCAGCTCAATCAAGCGCATGTTCTTTGCAGTAGTTGCGCTACAAAATAATTCATCCTGCATTTCGCCCCCAAAATTCACAAGAGCTTAAAACATTGACTCAATTTGCGGTAGTTACAGTGAAAGGTCTGCAGACGTTGGAGACAGCATTTGAAAACAAACCATAAAGACACTAATTTCTGATTAAACTGATGCAACGGACTCAATTAAAGCGATACGCTTGTAGTTGGCGTATAATTGAATAAACATGAAACATAAGCTGCTGCTTGTCGTTGTTGCTACTTTTGCTTGTTGCAAGTTGATAAGTTGCTGCTGCTCAGTTATCAATATTGACAATCTGCAATTGATACACAAATAAATGCGAACAATGGACTTGAATTGCTTGTTGATTTTGCCAGAGACTTCAGACGTTAGACTGCAGCAAACTGTCCGAAGCAAACTATTTGTAAAAAGTTTAATTCGCAATAATATAGAAATGCAATTATTTGATTTGCTCTTAATTGGATTCTGTGTAATTCTGTTTGGGCTAAATGCAAATCGCTTGAAACGAACACCGAAAGTTTATTTAATTACCAACTTAAAGCATAGAAATATTTGTCAATTTGCTGTTGACTAAATGGCCGAGTATATGGCAAACACGATACTCGGTTTTTGGTATTGGACATAGATATATATACACATATATTTAGCAAATAAATGCAATAATTGCCAAGAGAGGAGAAAATTGCGTGAAAAAATGGCGCAAATAATTTATTGGGCTTACAATGTCATTAACAATAAATGACCACAAAATGCATTGTGGACAGCGTGCAAAAATAAACAATAAATATTTAAGCAAGCTGCCAGACATTGTTTAGCCTATTATTATCGTTGTTGCTGTCCTTGTTGGTGTTCTCGCTGTTGTTGTCGTTGGTTTGTTAATGTTAATTAATTTGAACTAAGCAGCTTATGCATATAAATAGCGCACAGCAAATGACATTGAAGCCCAACAAGATAATTATTAGTTATTTAAACAGCTTTTGTTGCATATTTAATGCAAATCCGTTTGCCGATTCATGTAACTGACAGCCAGCCAACGCTGCGAAGCGACAGACAAAGCGACAAAGCGACAAGCGACCAGCGACCAGCGACAAAGCATAAACAGGGGAATAGAGAGAATAGAGATGGGAAATGGGCTGCGCCCGGTTTTCGTCTTCTCGCTGGCTCAGACAATAAGTACAATGCCTGCGGCAAATATTGATTGTACTTTTGTATACCCTGGAACAAAGAGGCTATAGAAATGGAAATGATAAGGCCGCTGAATGCCCGCGGAATCGTGTTATAATTCATTCAAAATTATTTGAATGCAGCACTTGATTCAATTGCCCCCGAATTCTACTATTGAAATGTCAAATTCTAATGGCCTTTTAGATGGATGGGGAAACACGGGGTATCTGCCAGCAGTGTTGGCGGCGACACACGTTGATTGCAGTCGTTTTGTGGACATTTCAGTGCTTTGGGTCTCAAACAAGAAGTGCAAACATAAATCTTATAATTGCCTGACCCGATTTGTTGTATCGATAGCGTGAGCCAAAAGGACCTCAGTCCAATCGCTTTTTTAAATTGCCAAACAATGGCCGTGCACTTTAAACTCGCGCTCTCTTTCGCTCTGCCCCCGGCCGGCCACTCGAGATAAATCACAGGCATAAACCAAAGCAATAAATAATAAATCAGCGCTAACAATTTGCACAGCGCAGCCCCAAAGTCCCAGCAAAGTCCGGCGAAGGGATCGCGCCACCAAAAGGGGCAAGTCCCGCTGACAACTCTGAAATGGAAGTTAAGCGCTGGGTGGCATGCGACGCGGGGCATGCAACGCTGCCTGACCGCAGGCATTTCAGCAAAATTATGCATTCAGCTGAAATACTATAATGAAATTAATTGCGCGGCAAAAAGGATGTGCAGCAAACAGCAAACAGCGAACAGCAAACGGGTATCTGGTAAACAGTGTGGCCAGAGCGCAGTGCCGATGTGACAGCACGAACTCTTGAGATAATCAGCTGAAGCATTTCTTAAGCAGGGTGCGCAGAGATTGTCTCATAAATTCGCACTTGTTTGCATAGGACAGCATTCCATTTAAGGAATACCATAAATATGGATTAATTGCAAATATATTTTGGCGACATTAACACAAATCACCTGGACAGTTTTTCATGAAATCACCTGACAAAGATAAATACGAAGACTGACAATAAAAACATTTGTGGCTGTGGCTATCACAGGAAAAAAACGTAATTAAAAACTCCCAGTGTACAACAAAGCGCATTTATCAATTGTGGCATATATAATAAATATTAATTTATAAATAAAAACTTTGGCTTTGAAAAGCTCATGAAAAGGTTGAGCAAATTGCGTAATAGGCCAAGTACAAAATGCGCTACATAAACGTTGAAAACGCGTTGCAACAGTTGAGCTAAATGCAATTTGTGTGCACAAATCAAATGTGCAACTGCAACTGCAACAGCAACAGCCAGAGAAGCAACGAGCTGCAGCAGCAGCTACCATAATGCGCCGTCAGTCGTTAATCAAAGTTAAAATGCGTTAAACAAGCGCAACAAACGCTGCAAAATGTGCATTTCGACGCCTTCTCTCATGCCCAGCCGGTCAGGCGAGGCCCGAGGCGAAGCGAAAGACTGCGAGAACGATAAGGAGCGGGGTAGAGGGGAATTGGAATTGGAATCGAGGGAGGTCTGGGTTTGAGTTTGAGTTCTGGTTGCGCTGCCGCTGCCGCTGCCGCTGCTGCCGACTGTTGATAGTGTGCATTGCAGCGACTTCCGTTTCCTTTGGCAGTGCTGCCTTTTCCGCACAGCTCACTCGACCTTCCCCCTGCATTTCCCCCTCCCCACCCCTCACACAGCTCTATGCATTTCCCTCGACGTTTGCATGTTTGCAAATTTTGAGCTGGCGACGCGTTATAAACAAAGTTTATTACAACCTCGGCCGCCGCCGGCTGGCATCGACTCAGCAGTCTCAATGCCCTTTTGCTAAAAACGTGCAGTGAGTGAGTGAGTGAGTGAGTGAGGGGAGACAGAGGACTTAATGCACAAGCATTGTTGCACTCAGTTGGCACTTGAGGCACATAACTTGTCGAAAATTTTATGCGCGCCACGTTGCCGCTGACAAAATGGCGACGGCTCGACAATGTTGTCCTTAGATTTGCAATTCGTGACCCCAATAGAAGAGCACGTCCCCAGACCATATCATAAGTATCCCATATTTATACACCACATTCGTCCTTCGTCCCTCGTGCTTCGTGCTTCGTGCTGCGCCCTCGATGCATTCAAATGCGAGGCTATCGATGCAATTTGTCAGCGCAAGAGACGAGGAAATGGCTGACAAATTGTGGTAATTGCATGTTTATCAAGATGGATTTCATTAAGCAGTTGCTAGATGAATTTGGCATGTGAAATGACAATTTCGAATTAATTGCAAACCGAACAGCAAACGTCTCTCGACTATTAATTAAATAAGCAAGTCACAAACTACAAATTACGAAGCGTTCATTCACTCGCTTTCATCTCTGAAATTAGTTTTCCATTATTTGTCTTGTCGCTCTCGAACAATGGCTCAAAAATCATGGCGCAAGCTGCTCAAAAGGACATTGCGATTGAGTCGAGTTAGATATTTATTAATAAACGACGGCGCGAGCTGAGTAAATTCGCGTTAACAATTCCGCCTTTCAGCTGGCTGAACTCAATAGCGCTGACAACTTAATAGAATACAATAGATGAATTGCAATAGAATTGCTTCATTCCCTTTTTTTTTTTCTGTTCTGTTTTTTTCTCTTTGCTCTTTGCTGGATCACTTTGATTGGCAGTTCAGAGAGTTTGCAGCTTGGCAATCGTTTTATTAACGCAATTGCGGATGCTCTACCAGCTGGCGATAGAATGAGTGGAAAATGTCAGAGAAGCAGCTGCAACTGGAGCCGAAAAGGAGGCGAATTCATTGTGTTTGTGTGTCTAGGTTGTTGCGAGCTCAGTTGGAAAGCGCTTTGATTACGTCAAGGTTCTTGCAATTGCTTTTTACTTTTGTTCCCGTTCGCCGTTTGCCGTTCGTCGTTTTGTTCTTTCGCCCTGCGAAAGTTGGATTTTATTAAATGCCTTCTATTGATCTCGAATGCCGTCGACGCCCACAAAAGTTTGCCAGCACAACTTTCTTTTGCCAACTACTCTCTCTCCTCCCTTCCTCTCTCTCTCTCTCTCTCTCTTTCTATGGAACTCGTTGTACTATGTATTTTAATTAGAAATTTCCCACTCAACCGCCGTTTGCAAAACACTGGATAGGCTGTCAGTCAAAAGCGCAAAATATTTGAATTAGCAGGCAACGTTTTATGCCAGGCCAACAGTGCGTATGAGTGCCTTACATTTGATATACAAATATATGTTGTAGTTGCTATCAACTGAGCGGAGCTGAGCTCGTTAACAGGCGACAGCGAGAAAAGTTCGCCCTTGTTGTTGCTAAAAAATCATCTATGATGGCAACTAATTGCACAACACTGCGTATACGTGATACGTGCGCACATTTAATGAATTTAATTAAGTCGATCACAAAAGCTTCATATCAGAAGCATAAAAACGGCTAAACATTTCACAAACAACCAACTTTTCTCTGTGTGTGATGTGTGTGTGTGTGCGTGTGTGTGTGCGTGTGTTGTGCGTGTGTGTTTTGTGTGTTGTTGCCTAAAAAGCATCAGCAGCTTTAGGAACATCTTTGAGCCATTCTCTGCCCTGCTTTGGCACACATATCTTCGTTAAAAGTTCTTAAAACTTTGCTTGGCTCTCTGGCCCCTTATCTGTGCCATCCTTTAAAAGTGTCAGTGCAGGACTAAGTGTCCTGGCAATGCAGCTTGGCATTTTGCCTAGGCAAACAACACACAACAAAAGACAACACTTTTTTTTTTTTCATCTTCTTTACTGCTTCGTCAGTTTGTTTGTGTGCCACATCTAAAATTTCGAAAAATATTTCTAATTAAAACTACATACAAGATTCTCAATTGCTTTTCTTTGCCGTTGCCGTTGCCGTTGCCGTTGCTGTTCTTTTATTTGTTTCCGCTTCAGCTTCTTCGTTTCTACCGCCTTCAGAAGTGTATTGCAATTAGAGCTTAAGTTTGGCTAAAGTTACACAGTGTTTCAACGTTTCTTGCGACTCGAGCTGCTCGCATTGTGTTGCTTTGTTGCATATTAGTTGCAGTTGCTGCAACTTTATGATGAGTCTCATTAGTCTCTGGACACCGTCTGCTGCTGCTGCCAAAGAGTTTTGCTCTCAACTTTTCCTAATCAATTGCAAACACTGCTGGCTACAAATCGCAAACTATTCGATGCTGTTCGGTAATTGAATTGCATTCGTTTTTATATTTCCTGGGTTGACAGGCAAAGTCACTTTGCTCGATTATAAAGTTGAGCTGGCGACAACAAATTTGATTGCTTTCGATCAGCAAACAGGTTTTTTGTGTCTTTCCTTGCTTTGTTGCCTTCTCGCTTTTAGTTCGCTGAATTTAGCTTATTTATTTTATTAGCCTGTATTCAATTTACACTTGATTTAAGTCGAATTCACAGTGAGCACATTTAAGCTTGATGCGACATTGTCGCTTCCGTTTATCTTTACTTCTCTCTCTCTCTTTCTCGCTTGTGATCTGTGCATTTCTTCGTCTTCCTGTTCCTCTTGGCAGTTAGTCAGCGTTTGAGTTATGCAATTTTGCAGTACGCATCTTACACACTCTTAAGCTGTAACTGCAATCCAGATCCGGCTCATGCCATAAAGCCACAAACACACACACACACACACACTCAAGTAGAGACCGCAATTTATGCAAAAATTTATGGCTGCCCTGGCGCACTTCCTGCCAAGCCCTGCCCGAAAAGTAAAGTAAACCCAAAGAATTGTTCCTTTTTATCGAAAAACTTGGCATTCGCCATGCACTGCTGCACACACACACACACACACACACACACACACACACATTGACACTAGCTGTGCGTATGTATATTGAAAACGCATCGAGATGACGTTAAATAAAACTCAGTCGCACTTAACTAAGCAGCTTTTGATATGGGGAAAATGTGCAGGCCGCACAACCAAGGAGCAAACCCAATAAAATCCACAAAGCGAACGAAAACTGAAAACTGAAAACTCGAAACCCGAAACCCGAAAACCGAAAATTCCAATTTCAATAAAGACAAAAAGAAAACGAGACTAAACGCACTTGAGCGTAATTGCAGCCATGAAGTTTGCCACACATGTCCAAACACACAGAGTGCCTGGAGTGAAAATGCATTTTGCAATAAAATATGCGTCAAAATTTAAATGAAAAGCTGCTGCAAGCCGAATGCTTGCTTGCTGCTGCACTCAAGACTGCAATGTGTGTGTGTTAAAGTGTCGCTGGGGCATTCAACACACACACACACACACACAGAGTGGAAAATGCTACTTTGCTGCATAAATTGAGGCTCGTCTGTGGCTTTAGCTTAGCTGGCCAAAAGCCTTGCATGTGCCAAATTCAACTCCAGCTCCTCCAGTGACTGTGATTGGGGTTGTGATTTGGATTTAGATGCGGATGCGGATGCGGATGCGAATGCGGATTTGAATGCTGTGTCGAGTTTGCTGCTGTCTTTTGTTCCTCTGGCAGTTGTCATTCGCATTGGACGAGGCGCTAAATTGCCACAGCGGCCACTTTGGAACTTAGATAGCTACAACTACAACTGCGCCCCGAGGCCACGAGCAAAGATACAAGCATACAATTGCAGCAACAGCTCGCAGATACATTGGCTGCAGTGCCAAAAATAGCAACAGCCGCAGAGCGCGCGCGCTTTGATGTTGCCATTAAATTAGCCCAAAAGCCAATGACTGCTCAGCCTGCAAAATGCGGGCCAAGCTGCGCACACAAACTGTGGGCACAGTACAGTGAAGTGTGGCCAACGCAATCGCAAGTTTGTGCAGCCCAAATTGTAGATAATACGCCAAAGAAGCAGCCGTAATCACAAAGTCAGCAGTCAGCTGCAGAAATATGCTAAAAACTACGAACAGCATCAAGATTGTAGAACGCTTAAAACAATGTTGTTTCACAGCAAATCCTGGCTTGTCATGTAATTAAATTGAGCTCCCAAAAGTGAAAAAAAGGGAAACAATGTAAATACAAATTGCAGCATAATAAATGATCGACTTTTTCAAAGCGAGCAAACGAACATCACAGTTTTGGGCTGCAGCCAAAAAAAAAACAGCCGGAACACACATTGCGGTTAAATGTGGCCATAATTCAAGCAGAAACTTTGCATAATTTAAGCCCCGGCTTAAAATATAAATAAAAGCATTTTGCATACATTATAAGCCGATTCCCCGCGTCGTCGAGCTTCCCACTCCAGCACCGCAGGGAGATTTTCCTAGCCGGGACCGCAACACAAAAGTTTGTCGCATAAATATAAGCACATTTAAATTTTCTTTAATTTTCCAAATGAATTCACATTTTTGGCCGACACAGAGCAGCTGCAAGCTGCGTAGACACAATTGAGGCGACATGTGCGTGTGTTGGGTGCAATGCGGCACAGGGGAGGAAGCGAAGGGAGGGGGAGGGGAAGGGCAAGGGAGCATTGTGTGCAGTGTGCTGCTGTTGAAGAAAAACATATTGTTAATGGAGTCGAGCATGTGAAACAACACGAGCAGGCGGCGAGTGGGTTGCCACTTTTTCGGGGACTTGTTTAAACTTTAATAAGGCCTCAATCGAAGGAGTTGACGGTGCGTAAGTCTGCCTGGTTGTGCGTTGTGTGCTGCCATTATTTACATTAACACGAGCTCAACTTCAAAAGTCTGGCGGCGCGTTGAGCCTCGAGTCTGTCACATGCCAGAAACTTTTGGCGCCTAAGTTGCGTGAAGTGAGCTAAATACTCACATAACTAAAGAGTTACAAGAAAGGGAGACTTAACGGGGTCTGCTTCAAAAACAATAAGCATCAGCTTGGAGTAAAGCTGACAGTGAAATGACAGCGCACGTCTTTGGCCCGCCGCCGTCGACGTCGCCTAATTTAAATGTGCCAGCTACCTAAATTTGCGGCGCACACCTATCGTATACGTAATGCCAGAGATTGCGTATACGTAATGCCGGCTGTCTGGCTTGCGCTTATCTACACTTGGATTTGCATTGCATTTACACAGTTTCGCCTGCTACCTGAGCACGTGTCTGTGTGCGTGTCTGTGTGAGTGTGTTTTTTATGCGCCGTAAACACTTGATAAAATTCACATAAATTTTGATATGCCGGCTGCCGCTGCTGCTGCTGCGGCGATTCCCCCGCCGGCGCTAAATCCCCGCCTTTGAATTCGATTTGGCTTCACACATGCCACACGCTAAAAGCCTTTTTGCCCCATTTAGCGGCGCCACGTTACGTTCGTTACGTTACGTTTGCTTTGGTTTGGTTTCGTTTGCTCCCGTTTCGCTTCGTATCGTTTCGAGCGTAAAAATCTGCGTTTTTCGCCACCAACAAACCCAAAATAAATACCCATAAAGATCCGCCACCAACACACGATGTTGCATGCATTTCTAACTGCCGCTCGCTCTCGCTAAACAAATTTTGAACATAGCTTACCCTCTCGCTCTCGCTGTCCCCGCACAAAAGTCGCTGGCATTCGTCATGAAATTCGCTCATTGCATTCAATCGAATTAATATAAACAGTTGTTTGACTTGCGGCACAAAATTAATTAGAATAAAAGCCTCGCGAATGAATATAAATAGTGAAATCGCTGGAAGTTAATTCAAAAATTCTCCAAACTGATTAAATCGACGTTTATTTACTTTTGTGACGTTTTTAGATTAATTCATCCGTACAGCGAAATTAACTGTATAACTTTATGAACAATTTAGAGCTTTAAATGAGCATTCAAAAAGACTGTAAATAACTCTTGTAGTATGTGCCTAAAAGAACATTTAAATGCAGGCTTTCACAATGAAATATATGAATAAAAGTTTAGCTTTTGATAATTCACACTTTTCAAAATAGCAGTTTATTATTTTCAATAGATTTAGTTGAACTTCTAAGCATAAGCGAAACTTGCAGCTTGCTGTTAAATGATTCGCAACTAGAAGTAAAGACCTCACAAAGAGTATTTCATAAGCTTTACTAGACTCATTTGTATACATTGTATTTTTAGAAATTTTTAGCATATATACACATATATGTGTGTGTCAATGTTTTATGGCCCGTGGGCGTTTGTGCAACTGGAGGGTTTTGGCCAATTGTTTTATGGATTTTTGACTGCAAATCGTGATTATTTAATACGAATGAAAATTGAATGTGCAACGATGTGCAGCCAGGAAAAAATAGCAAACTAGCAGGACGAAAACATTTGAATTTGCGAGCATCGCACATGGCAACAGCATAAATATCGATTGAGTGAATCGAGTGTAGACGGCACAAAGGCACAGTTTGTTATATTTGCGGTCTCTTGCTCTTTCCCAGCCCATAAATCTCACAGTCGATGTCGGCTGTGCCTGCTGTGATCTAATGGAAATCAAAAATAGAGAGAGACGCAAATAAATATGCAAGTCGAATGCATCAACAAACATCTTTGTGCATCGCATCGACTGTAAGTAACACAGATATGCATAGTCGTAAACTCGATTTATTTCCGTGGACAAGGACATTGCGACAAGGACTCAGGTGAGCCATAAAAATAAATCTGCCCGCATTTACGCCGCCTCGTTGGCTTTTTGCTGCATATTTTATGTTCGTGTCGAGTCGGCTTTTTACTCTCGAAATACTACAAAATAGTTGTTATTTTGTTGTGCCGACTGCGCGCTGATCCCGTTTGTCCTTGCTGCTGTTGATTTTATTGATTTCCTGCTCGCCTTTTTGCCCACACTCCCGCCTGTCTGACTGCCTGACTGCCTGACTGGCTGCTGTATGCAGATAGAGCCTAAAACCCAGTCAGCAACAACTCTCGTTGGCAAAAATGGTTGCCCTAAAAGTTAAGCCACTTTACACTGCACAACAGAACACAACACAACATAACGGCACACAATAAAAGCCCAGAGAATTGTGTGTGCGCACAAACAAACCATAAAAACCGCACATAACATGCTCCAGTCCAGGCTCCAGTCCCGCCTTCCGATCCCAGCTCCGGTCCCGGCTCAGCGGCGGAACTGCGACTCTGGGGGCATCATCCAGAGTCGAGAGTCCAGAGTCCAGAGTCCAGTTGCAGTTGCAGCGCATTGCCGCACCTGGTAAATATTTACCTGTGCAATCAAATTTAAAATATCAACACAGTTGCACAACGCACACACAGCGGCGGCAAGAGACGCCTCGCCAAAGAATTAACTGTTTAAATATTTTAGGCAATTAGTGGCACGGCAACAACGGCAGCACTGAAGCAACAGAGCAGCAAGCCAGGCAACCAAACAACGTCCAGTCGAGCAGCTGACAAACTACAAAAGGCACGCGCCCAAATAGCTGTGCGAATATGGAAATGAAAGTGGGCAATGGCAAGACAAGAATGCAGCTGCAGATGCCCTGTAGAGTGCAAGCAACTCATGAAGGGTAACTGCAATAGACAGCCATTAAAGTCAAGGCAAATGTTGAAAGTTGCTTAGGAGATTAGCCAATTGAAAGCAGTATAAAAAGGGGCTTAAGTATATGAATTAATATCGCTACGAAAATGTACATTTATTTATACAAAAGCATTTATTATATGCACGTATTTGCAGCTGATTTGTTATCAACTATAAAATACAACGACAGACAACATTCAGCTGCCTCACACAACGATTTGATTAGCTTAAGTAAATTAAAAGCTTACTACATTTCTCTTTAGATGGGATGACGAAATAGTTGCAGCTGTTTCCGTATTTAAATCTGCAATAATTTCAACTGATAATACTCTCCAAAGTATGCTAATCATTCACTCCCCCCTGCGCCCAAGAAAGAAACAAAACAATGGGGAACGGATATGAGTTTTGAAGAGCTTAATGGCAAAGTGCCAGCCAGCTCTGACTATCGCAGCACTGTCATGATACCCTGTACTCCCAGTGCAGCTATTTGCATGGACATAAGCTGCAGCAGCAAAGAACAAAAACAAAAACCAAAACAACAAAAAATAGTAGAGAGCGAGGGAGCAACAAAGTTGTGCAATCCGGCGCTCTGGTGCCGTCAGCTTGAAGCCTGAAGCCTGAAGCACGAGCCAAAAGTTACTTCATTTACATGGTGTGCAGACTCGAACTCAGCCACAGACAGAGAGACAGACAGAGAGGCAGAGAGACAGAGACTCGTATTCGCATTTGCACGCGAGACTTGGCAGAAAACTTTGCCAATATATCAGGTGCTTAATAACATAAACAACAACAGGTAACAGAAGACAGACCCAAAGGCGCGCCCAAAGCTCTCTGGCACAATGCTTCAATGACTTTAGCAACTTTTTCACGCCACACGAGTATAATGAATGCGACTCTGTCTAGTGTCTAATAATGGGGAAAAGTGTTAGCTATGTGCGCAATTAAATGAAATTGAAAAGGATAATGGATAATGGATAGTGTGCAATGGGAGTGGAGCTAGAAATTAACAGTGCGCTCCGTCATTAACTATGGCTATGACAATGTGGCCGCCGTTCGCTAATGGCTGGCACTTTAATTGAACTGCGCCCATTTCGAAGTGCAGCGATCTCTTCTGTTCCCTTCTTCTGCCTTGCGATGGCCAAGTTATGTGCACTATCATAACCTCTGTCAGCTCATTTGCAGCATTTGTTGTGTGTGCGTCGTGGAACGCGCCATTAGCCATTAGACAACATGCAACACCCAACCGCACTCATCACAAGCAACAACAACAATGGCAAACACTAAACAGCTTCGCAACACTTTAGCACGTTACGTATACGCGGCGTGTTGTGCAGCCAACTATTTCCAAGCTGCTGCACACTTTCAGCCTCACTAGGCAGCTGTCTGTATGCTTGGCTGTGCATTACAAGCTGTTGTTCTTGTTGTTATTGCGGTGGTCGCGTCGTCGAGCCAAAGACTTTCGTGTGCGCTTCACTTATCATCGACAGTTTACGACTTTTTATCAGCGTGTTCAATTACTGTTTAGACTTAATTGATAAACGCGACAGACAAGCGATTCGTTAAGGCGTCTTATACATTACTTTATGTCTATTTATTCGTTATCAAATGTCGTGAAATCTGATGATCTTTTCACCTAACGCACCGACATCTATGTATTCAACAAATTTGTAATCCGATTTCAGTACAAAGCTTGACCAGACCTTAAGAATGATTAGACTGCAATCTTCATCGTTCACATAACGTATGAAGTGCATGTGTGTGTTTGTAATAGATTTAACAGCGTGTTTAGATGCACATGCATGCATCAAATGCCGCTACTGTTAGATAACATAAGAATTAGCAGAATTAACAGCGTGAGCTGCTGTTAATCGCCTAGAGGCCCAATTGGGCATGTGTTTTTAAGCCATGCCAAAAATTTGCATTTATTTATGCGAAATGCATGTGTGTGTGTGTGACTACACGTGGGACCGAGAAATCAAAGTCACCAGATCAGCTTGGTGGGCGTGATCGAGCAGCTGAGCTGAACAAAGATTTAACAGCGTGTCTAAATGTACGTTCTTACATACATACAGCTGCTGCTGTTAAATAACATCAGACTTAGCAGATTTGCACTGCGTTAACAGTGTGAGCCGCTGTTAATCGCCTGGTGGTCGCTTTGTGTGCATGTGTGTGTAAGCCATGCCAAAAATTTGCATGTATGTGTGTGAAGTGCATGTGTGTGAGTCTGACTACACGTGGGACCAAGAAAATAAGTCATGAGAATGAGCTTAGTGGGCGTGGTCAAGCAGCAGGGGTTATCATAGATTACTCGCTGGCATGTATGTGTGTGTGTGTGTATATGTGTCGCCTTATATGTAAGCTTATATTGCTCAGCCTAATTTAACAGCGGAGCGTAATGAGAACCCGTAACACAATTTTATATTTCATGACTCATCTATTGACTTCAAGATTCTTTGCTAGGCTGATTCATCGAGATTTTTCGGAAATTTGGTGCAATTTAAAGTATTTCGATGTCCTACATATATTGCATGCTTAAATACAAAAGTCATGCCATAAAGAGAAAAGCTTAAGCACTTTCAGCTGCAGCTTAAATTCTCCCAGGCCGGTCTGTTAAAATTGCGCAAAAAGCTCTCGAAAGCAGTTTAAATAAATAAATGCTTAAAAATAAATCATATCTCGGGCGAAATGAATATTTGTTGTTGGTTGTGTTGGCAACAACAACAAACAAAGAGCAGAAACTCTCAGCCTGAGTAAGTTATTATATTATAGACTCGAAGTGTGCTCTCGATTGAGTTTCAATTTGCGATGTGGACTGCTTTAACTTATATTGAAATAGTTTATTTAAATGCAGGACCGCAGCACGAGTATCTGGTTGAAACCACAAAACGACCCTATTCTCTTTTTAGTAGGAGCGGGAGGAGGTCAGCATCGCATCGTGTAAACACTGTGTAACCGACTCCTGACGCAAAACTGGGTGAACTAAGCAGCTTTTGACAATTTGTTGAAAGGATCCTGATGCGCCAGAGAGCAGCAGCTCTCTCGCTCTCCCTCTCACGCTCTGTGTCTAGCTGTAATTCCAGATGCTTCTCTAGCTTCTGCTGGCAGTACTCGAGTAGGATGCCTGGATGCCTGCCTGCATAAATACATTTAAATAACAAACAGCAATATGTTACGTATACGCAGTGTTGTGTACTGCTACGGGATGCAAATGCCTTTTGTTGCCAGCATTGTTGTTGTTGGTGTTGTGACCGCCCCATGATTGCATATTTTTAAGCTACTCTCCACTTTAATAATGGTTTTTCGGTTAGTTGGACCTTGCCGCAACTTGGTTGGCAACCACAGTCCGTTGAATGCTTCGTGCGTCCCATCGCCCGTCGCCCGCTTGGCTTTTTTAATGAAGTTGCGTACACAATTCAGACGAGCACGGGAGACGGTGGCGGAGGTGGAGACGGACTGCAACCGGATGCGGAAGTTTTGGCATTACCTGCATACCGAAAAATCCGAGAGAGAGAGAGAGCGAGAGACTGGCCCCGTGTGCAGTGCAAGTTATTTACAGCACATAACTGCAGCAAGAGGCAGCGACAAAGGCAAGGGCAAGAGACGAGAGACGAGAGGGCGTGAGAGTTGTTGGTGAAGAGCCTTTGAGTTCATTAGTGCAACTTGAGCTATGTCTACAGCGAGTTCTGTGTGTGTGTGTGTGGAAGGGGGGAAGAGGTACAAGAAGGGAGAGGGGGAGGCACTATGCAAATGAAACTGTGAAGGGGCATCCGTCTGCCTGCTGGATTGAGAAATTGCGCAATTGCAATTGCAATGTACTAAATAAAAAGAATGCAGTTCATTTTTAATATCCTGCGGCGGCAGCTGTCGGCATTTGCCACAAAAGGCGGCGGAAATTAAAACTCAATATTCGAGTGATTGCGCCAGCGTTAAAAGGCACCCAAGACACCCAAGGCACGCCCACTAGCAAATCCCATTCCGTTCTCTGCTCTCTGCAGCTCCTTCCTGTCACTTTGTTTCTCACTTCTCTCATTGCCATTCCGACTTCTTCTGCTATTTGACTTGGACCCGGCTACAGCACACAAAAGTGCGCAATTGAGGCGGCAAATCAAATGAAATGCAACGAAACGTGCCAGACACACACGCACTTTCATACTCCACACTTCACACCTTCTCCCCGCCCTCTAGAACGAGCAACGTGCAATTCGGTGAAAAGTTTGAACGGCAATCGTTTGATTTCGACCAAGTGCAGCTGCGTCTTTTCACCACCATCTTTGCTATCTTACGCCATTGCCATTTGCTAAATGTTAATGCCATTTCAATTGTTCCCTCCCCGCCTCTCGCTCTTTTCCTGCAAATGCTGTCGCCAGCACAAATCTCATTTTATTCGATTTCTTTTTGCTGCGCGCATACCCTTTAACTGCGCTCTGTTGGAGCGCTTAGACTGGAGCAATCGCAGGCAGCTTGGGCTGAGAAACACTTTGAAGTTTGCATTGATATTAACTTTAAGCTGATAGCACGACAATAAACCTTTAGAAAAAAGGAGAAGCTTTAAAAAATTAGATAGGTAAATGCATACTTTTGAATATAATTTAATGTCCAAGCTTGATTAGAGGATATTCTGGCAGTCACTGCCACAGTTCTATACGTTTTTTATGCTTTTGTCAATCGTCTCACGCTTTTTGGTCAATACCGAAAGGCAGCAAGTGTTATGTGCATATCATATATCGCATATTTCAAGCGAAGAGCTCTGCCAAGCGTTTGCGAACACTTTGAACTTGATATCGCACACTGACACCACTTTCAGCAAACAATATTTGGCACTTGGGCTTTATTAAAGACCGCGTAAATTGACCAAAAATCAACTAAAAGCAAACGTTGTTTGGCATTGAGGTATAACTGAAATCGAGGCGAGACATCAAGTCGAAAATTCTATCCAAAATATGCGCAGCTTTAATAACTAACTTCTCCCCTCATTTCCCCACAATCTGCATTTCAACTGGACGCTCGCTCACTTTAACTGGACCACAGTGCAATTTGCATAATTCGCAGCAGCTGTCAGCGGAAAGCAGAGAAGCTGGAATTGATCCCCAGTCTGATTGCATTGACTGGCGACTTTAAATTTAATCCGGGCAAACTGTTTATTTGACCAGCAGCAAAGCCAAAACGAAAGCCAAGATCTCATCTATGCCACAACATTTACTTGGCTACCTGGGGCAAATCATCGAGCTGGAGTTTATCTGTCTAAGTGAAGTCAATTCTTGCTTGCCATTGCCATAAACATTTAAAGGCACATTAAAAATGTTATGTCATTAGAATGATGCGCACGTTTCGTGGGCCGCATTGATTGATAGACTGACTAAATGGCTTGAATGCCTGATTGATTGACTCTCGCGCTGACTCGCACTAGGCCGCTACACGCTACACGCCACACGCTGCATGCCACACGTACACACATGTCCTACGCGCGAGCTAAAGTTCTTTTAATCCCCTCTTCGGGGTCACTCCGCTCACTGACAGCGCTTGCCAAATGTTTCTACGCAACTATTGTAATTATATTGCGACAAATAAAATGCGCTTTTCTTCATCGTTTAAAAGATAATTCAACTATTTCTTTGCCTCAAATCTCACCTAGCTAGGCAAATAAACAACATCATCAATTCATTATTTAATTTATTTATTAGTTGCACTTTTCTTTTTGTCAACAAACAAAAACAAAAGCCTGTTTAAAATGAAAATAATGGGGAATATTTAATCATACCTCCATAGATCGTAACATTTCTAGAGAGCATCGCAAATTCGCCGTGACGCGTAATTCTGTTGTTAGGCCTTTGGGCCTTATTTTTGTTTTCTGTTACATGTGATTTGTTTTTACGCCAAATTGCATAAAACATCCGGAATTCGGGATGCGCAGTTCGTGCGTGCCTCGATTTGTATTAAAGTTCGCCTGATGCCTATTCAATATGCCACGAGGCAACAGCGCAGCACAGAGCTCAGCTCAACTCTGTTTGACTTTGACGTTGCTGTTGCTGTTGCTGTTGGTGTTGGCAATAGGCCAATAATGAGCCACATGGCTGACTGAAATTAGCAGACAAGCCTGCGAGCAGTTCACATATGAGAGGCCAATGGCGATGTAATGAATGAAGAACCGCAGCTGATTATGAGACAGAAGAGGACAGAACGGTGACTGGGAGCCTTGAGGCTGCTTCACAGCTTCACAGCTTCGAGCTCGAGGCTCATGCATAACACAAACTTGATTAACGTGGCACAGGAAGAGAGACGGGAGAGAGAGAGGACAAGTTGGGGTGTCAGTTGCAGTGTGAAGGGCGCATAAATAAAGCAGAGCAGAGCAGGGTAAAGGACTGGAGGCGATAAACTGGAGGCGCAGTGCGTCCTGCTTATTGACAGCAGCTCATCAATAAAAGTAAAGGCAGCTGCCAAATGAATTCATTAAACGCACCGAGCGACTGCAGTTTCATTTGCATGTTAACAGCTTGTAAACAGAAGGCAGCAGCAACAGCAGCAGCAGGACAAACGCTTAGGCACATTTCCTTTTACATTCTCCACTTTCTCACACTTTCACACATTTGCGCGTCGCTCGTTGGCTGCCAGATTCTCGCTGATTGCATTGAAGGCTGGCAACTAATTAAAAAGTTAAACTCGCATGCCTTTAACTTTGCACAAAGTAATTAAAGTTGGCGCAACGCCAAAGGTAAATGTCTGTACAACTGCATGACTACGTCTATATATACACATATAAATATATACACATATTCGCGTGTGTGCGCTGTGTGTGTGCTCAGTGAGTCAACTCAACTTTTCACATTTACATTTCACACCTGCGCGTGTAAAAAGTTAACACACGATTCTAAGAAAGGGGCGTCAATTCAACAACATAAAACTCGGTAACAGCCGAAAAAGAATTACACAAATTTTATTGCATAACCTAAGGCGCAGTGCATTAAAAACTTTTCGCACTCTCGCGCGCAGCATTATAACATTAACAGCCAAATCGTCAGCTTACTTCCACTTGCCAGAGATGCAACATTTCGCTAAAAAAAAAAGAAAAGTTCTTACGCTAATATGGCCAACAATTTTGCGATTAAACAAAGTTTAATTGTGCGCAGAGTGCGCAGAGTTCGCAGAGTTTCGTTCTTTCGTTAATGTCAACCCGTCTTTTCCACGCAATTGTCATAACAGCAACTCATAAATAAGTAGACTAAATTTGCTGTCGACTGTGAGTTTATCACCTTTTATGCGCCTCGTTTATCACAAACAGATCAATCTACAAATATCCACACTAATTTAAGTCCATCGCTGCCATCCCACGCCCAATCGCACATTGTTTATATAATATCTAATTGCTGGGCTTTAAATAAATTGAATAGTGCTCGGCAGAGGCAAACACTAATAACGACGCCCACACAGATGCCGGCAATGAATCAAAATATGTTAAGCGGCTTAGGCAGCCGAGCGAAATGTAATTAAATTCAGATTGACATAACAAAACACACACACACACACACACACACACGCACACGCACACACACACATAGCTGAATGCAAATGTGCGTAGAATTTACTTACAAGTTGCTCTTTGAGTTTGACGCTTATCTTGAGCTCATCAAAGCGCCTGCAAAATTCCACAGAACACGACTGCATAGTTGGCAGAGCTTGGAGCCTTAAACACACTAATTAAATTTTAATACATTGCCGCCAGTTGCCACAGCAACTGCCGTTTCAATGTGCTGTTAATAATTCACTCATTCAATGCCCAAAAATACACTCAAAGGCAATTTGACGGTCAGTTTGCCCCCGCAGACTTTGAGCGAATTTGTCTCCACAATTCCGTTTTTGTTTGACTAAACAAATCAGAATTATTGACGGATCTGTGAGAGGGAGTTGACACGCGGCAGCAGACTAAATAATGCACATTAAATTATCAGCGAAGATAAGCAAAGCGAATTTCGCATTTAATGAATGTTTAATGTCAAATTAATTGAACACATTTGCGAGTGCTGCAAACTTTGGAAAATGGCCCATAGCATCTTTAAGCATCTAATTATCGCATATAATTAAGCATTTCAACTGCACATTTACTATGATGATTCACGTAAAAAACAAAAACGAAAAAACGAATCCCTGTGTAGCAAATTGATTAGTCAAGGGAAACTCAAAGGAAAAAGATGCAAGATCCAAGCACAAGTACTTGGAGTAGATGGGTGACATTATTTTTATGTTTACGTCTTAATTGAGATGGGCGCGATAATGTGGCCTTTGTCTTCGCTTGGCGTCTAGACTGTCGCAGCGCTCAATTAGCAGAGCAATGAACTGTCTCAGCACTCCGCTGGCTGCTCGCACTTCCACTTTAATCACTATAATCGTGGGCATTTAGTGCAACTTTCGCCAGCCAGACAAAGTGGCTAAAAGCCGCTTAATGAGCCGACGACAACGACGGCAACGATAACAACAACCAAAGGCCAAAGCTCAAAGTCTTTTCAATAACTTTGTGGGCAACATCAAAGGCGCTGACAGCGATAAAGTTCCAGCATATGCTAATAATTGTGGCCGGGATTAGCGTCATTATAAAAGGCGAAAGTTGCGCAAGACTTTTCAAGACTCATTATGCGGTCCAGCCACTGTATAAATATGCTTATGACGGCGCCACTTAAAGTAGAGTGCACAATGCACTTCTTGGCTACGTGGCGTATGATTAACATTTTAACAAACGAAGTCGGAGAAACTGGCTTAAAGAGCAACAGAAAGTGTAGCGTATAAATTGAAATTGTCTGCGTTATTAGAGAGCTGTGTGCAGTGTACCAGTCAATGGCCCGCAATTCTTTCATTTTCGACTCTTGGGCAACAGTTTGACAAAGCCAACTGGGCAGCAGACAGACTAAAACATGCGCATATTACCGCTGGCAAAAAGCAGTGCGTGCAGCCACGTTGTCAAAGAGTCGACAACGTCGGCAACGGCAACGACTACGGAGACAGTGACAGTTGCAGTTGTACGTGCCCCGCTTTTAAGTGAATCGTCGACCAGTCACCGGTCGGTGGGCAAACAAAGCCACACACGCACCTTGCAGCTGCAGCTGCAGCTGACTGACGAGGCTGTGCCGCAACAAGGACATGCATAGACTGGAGCAAGTCTAATGGTAAAACGGGGGCAGGATGGAGGAGTGCGGCGAAACAAGAGCACGCAGTGTACAGCGACAACAGCTACAAGAACTTCAATCATCAGCACACAGCACACAGCACTCAGCACACAGCCAGGCACTTCATAAGCGAGCACAGCCCCCAAAAAAGTGCGCTACAGTTTGCATATCTTCCACTCTCGCTCTCACTCCTCAACTGTCTAACTGTCTGTCTGTCTAGCTGTTATTGCCAGTTGCCTGTTTGCTGTCGACTGTCTGCCTGGCTGCCTGCCTGTTCAATGCTGTTTCGACTTGCTCGACTGCATTTGCATTATTAAGAGTCACTTATTGACAGAGCAGCAGCACCAAAAGCAGCCGACACAAATTGCAGACGTTTATTTCAATTGCTTTTACGGGAATCGAAAAACAACTCTCGCCATCTTTATCACTCTCTCGCTCGCTCTGTCACTCTCTCTGTCTCCCATTCCCCCCCTTTTCGTGTATCGTGATTGTAGCTGAAATAAAAGGTTATGCTCAGATCGTTAACAGCCAGTAGCCAAGAGTCGCATCGAATGCCCAAAAATTGTGTCAGTCACGAACATTGAGAGGCTGTTAAAAGCACAGACAACATCACAGTCGAGCACGAAGCAACTTAATAATATAACTAACTGCTTTAAAGCAGCTCTAATTCATCGATGTCAGGCTGCAAAACGATGTTAGTTAGTTGGAAATTGATGTGTTTATTCATTGCTTGCTAAACAGAAATTGCAAGTAGAGCTGCAGCATTTCTTCTGTTTATGTTTATCGAATGTTGACTAATAACCACCTTCAGCTGCTCTTCAATATTTGCTGGAAGGTGCTGCAAGATGCCTTTTGGAAGTTCAATTGAATTCTCAGCGTGTTGCAGACAAGCTGAAGCCGACGTTGAGTGCATTGGGCTGCTCCACTCCCATCGTTATGTTGAGTGCGTGTGCCTCAAGTTAGAATTCGGTTAAGTAGCCAGTTCATTAGGCAGCGCAAACGGGGCGAGCCCTGAATAATATGCCTTATTAAGTGCGTCGAGGGAAGAGACAAGCAACTATCTGAAATGCTGAAAGCTGAAATTGGGATTGCAATTCGGCCTGGGACTGGGACTGAGACTGCGAAGCATACTGAATGTGGATGTATTTAGTTATGCAAACATTATGTCATTAATTGCACATCTACATGTCTTGTGAATATATCTGTATCTCTGTCTATGTGTGTGGTGTGTGTTTGGATTGATTTTGCTGCCTGTCTTGGGAGTCAACTTTAAGGCAGCACTGCTTGCTGGCTGGCCCAAAGGCTCATTACAAAGTCACGGCGCAATGGCGCAAAACTGGGCCAAGATGGACTTATGGACTTACTCAGCGCAGCAGAGCAGAGAAAGACAGAGAGAGTGCAGTGCAAAGGCAACTGTAAAAGTAATTTTATTATCAAATCCAACTTTAACAACTGCAGCTAGCCTCTCGTCCAACTTGTTATTTGGCTTGTAAGTTACAAAGTCCTGTTCGTGTCCTCCGGGTAATAAAACAAAACTTTGTGTTGAAAATGAAATTGTACAAGGAAGGCACAGCAACACAGCGCCAGAGACAGAGCGAGAGAGGTAGCGAGGTAGCGAGGTAGCGAGTGGGAGCCAGAGACGCACAGAGAACAGAGACAGAGCAGAGCACTGTGGAGAATTGCATGCGACGCGTGCAAATGACAGAGAGACGAGCCAAAAGGATTTCAGCAAAAATGTAAATTTTATTTGTTTGCTTGAGATGTTTCCCTGCCTCCCCCTCCCCAGCCTCCCCCTGGGCGCCCTGTTGTGTTTTCCCACTTTTCTAATTAGTATTTCCATAAAGGTTGCTCTGCTGACCCCAAACACTCTTTCTCTCTGCCAGTTTTCTTCTGCTTTTCCGTTACACGCACGCTTATCTGGGCAGCCATTAGGTGAGTTTTCCAGCGCCCACTCGGAGAAAATTACTGTAGCTTCTCCTTTCTTATTGTTGTTATTCAACAGCGAAAGTTTTTCGTATTTTCCTCGTAGTTTATCGCATTTTTTTTTCTGCTTTGTTCTGCTTCACTATTGCAAAAGTCATCAGAAGTTTGCACGGCTTCGCGCTCAACTCGTTTTCCACTTCCTTACCTCGATGGCGGCGTTGAGTTGCACTTTTGAATTTGCCACGAGATTGATCTTAAATGCCCAACAAACTGTCGACGTGTGTGGACACCAAAAGGCGCTCTATGGAAGCCTCAAGCCAAGCAGCAGGGAAAATACTTCACTATCGAGCGGCCAGTGGCAAGTTGCAGGCAGCAAGCAGCAAGTGGCATATAAAACGCGCATCATTCGCGCATTTCCGTTGCTCACACGCCATGTAAACAGCCAGCGAACAATGACTCATAATGATGCCACCACACGAGACGCGTATAAGACTAGCAGTTACCCTGTAAGCCAGTAAACTAGTCCGATACCATTTACTATACCCGATTATGGACAGTTATGAGCTACAGGATATGAGGGGAAACCGCAGCGCAAACGCTTCGGCAATTGCATCACGCACTGCGGCATCCTTCAATGCGTTTCGGACTGGCATTTATTAACTGTTCACGTTCACCTCGAACAAACGATATTTCTTTACATGCTCTACTTACTAGGGGCTTTATGGCTGTGTGACGTGGAAAGTTTGATGAAAGTGGCAAAAGGAAAACAAAGGCGAGCTAAGTAAACTAATACAAGAGTTTATCATAGAAGAAAATGCACAAGAAAAGCGATGGGAGATGCGAAAAATTAGATTACTTCGAACAAACGAGAAATAAACTAATAGAGGCAAGAAATATGTGTAGCAGCATAAGGAACTTAGGCTTGTAAGGGAATTCAGCTTTCGTGGCAGGCATTAAGGCTGTAATAACTTGCTTAGGAGTGCGGTTTGGTTTGGTTTTAGTTGCGCACTTGCAGCCAGACGCGTCACAGTGACAGGAACGGCAGCAGAAACAGAAACACGAATAGAGGAATAGGAATTAAGTAAGCATTCAGCAATTCAGCTGCGTGACAGCATCTTTTTGACAAATTGAATTTGCCAAGGACGTGCTGTTGTTTCATGACGCTCCATTTGTTCTCTCCCTGCATTGATGATGATGCCCCAGAGCTGAGTTGCAGTTGCAGTTGCTGTTGCAGTTGTGGCTAAGACGGCAAGCTCGAGACAGTTAACGGCAGCGTTGCGTCCCCCCTCCCCCCACACTCCTCCAGTGGCTGCTTCTAAAACTTTTCAATTACATTAGGTTGGCTCCCAAGTCGCTGTCAGCGAGACGGAGACGGAGACGGGGGCTGGGGCGGTGGCGGCACAACATGTGCTGCTGCATGTACAGGAGCTAGGAGCACAAAACGCCCGCTGACAAGTCATTAAAAGTGACAAATTGCAAGCCGGGCTGAAGCTTAAAGTCGTTGGTTGCTCCCTCAAAAAACTTTGTGGCCCCGTCATTTAATTAGACTAAACTAAAGTTCGGCTCTCGAGTCTCGGGTCTCGAGTCTGGCACTCGCAGCTAATGCAATTCATTAAATATTTACATGGATGCCCAGCACACAACTTTGTTAACTGGTTTATAAATCCACCTCTCACCCCTCACCCCTCACCCCCCTCACCACCGGAAAACAACAGTTATGGCGCACACACAAACACACGCAGAGTCGCCCAAAAGTGGCCCACAATGGCTTCTGGTTGTGACTTTGTTCTAAATTGACCAGGAGCGCAGCTCTTTGGCTTTGTCGTTGGCTTTGGCTTTGTCTTTGTCTTCGGTGCGGGCTAAACAAACATTGCCAGTGCCTTGCCACTTGCAACATTCACATTTATTTCCCTGCTTTTTTATGCTCTTTCACAGATCCTTTCACTGCAATCGCCTGGCGAAATTGTAATTTGCCTGCTCTCTGCTATCTGCTATCTGCTACCTACAATCCTAGCTCCACGCCCCCTCTCCCGACCCTTGTCACGCGCTCTCTTTGATCATATATCAACCTCATTTTACACTCCACACACACACACAAAGTCATCTACATTTGTAACACTGAGCGAGGCTTGAATTGTTTAATAGAAATAGACGGACAAAAGTATGCAAAATATATGCAAATACTCGATACTAATTATTTATGTTTGAGACTAATGAAAGACCTAAATGATTATAACTTTAATTAATAACACACACGTATTTTAGCTAATAAAATCTCAACTATCGTTAATTAGAATATCAATTCAACTATGCGCAGCTAAACAACTTGCAGCTCATCACTTGGCAATTAATGTTTGACCACTGTGGCGTTTCTTGTGCTGCTGTGATTACAGTAGGCCACACTGCCACTCTGCCACATGCCGCAGGCAGACAACGAGCTAACTTTCAGCAGCCACAAGGCAGCCAGCAAGTCGGGAGCAGAAGCTTGGTCCGCTCTGTTCCGGTCAGTTGGTAAATGGCAACTGTCAGTTGGCCAGCGGCTTCGTATTAACTGATTGATAGACTTCAGCTCAATAAATTCAATTGTCAGTTGGTGTTGTTGCTCGTGTCTGGCTGGTTGTTCGTTGTTTTCTCGTTGTCGTTGTTTGTGTTTCTGTGTGTGTTGCTCGCAGATTTATGCGCTTGCCTTGCTGCTCTGGCCGCGTTGTGGGCGCTTTTAGTTGGCCGACATTTTTGTGTTGCAGGACAAATTGTTAAGTTGACTCTGCTGCCCTCTCCCACCCCCTCTGCCCCTCTGCCGCTCTGCCCCTCCCTCGCTCTCCCTTCTCCGCGCCCAGCTGGCAGCTCGTTACACAAAGCGCGCATATGACAAGCAATTTGTGTTTATTGCGTGGCCATAAAGATTTGTCCGCATCAACTAGAGAGTGCCATTGACCTTCGCTGGAGTTACACACACACACACACACACACTGAGACACCGCGAGGCGCAAACACCATTTGGCGTCTCATTAAACGTTCATAAAGTTGCCTCGTTTTATGCTTATTTTTTGGCTTTGCCGCTTTCCGCTTGATTAATATGCAATTTCTTGATGGCAGGCGACGCCATTAACACACACACATAGTGGAGATAAGCCACTAACACATTCATGAGCAGCCACACGTGCATGTGAGCGCGACTGTCTGTGTGTTTGCAGTGTCTACTTGAACGCTTTGCTTTTGCTTTTGCTTTTGCTTTTGTTTGCCGAGCGGAAAAAAGCACTGTGGCAAAAACAAAGGGATAATTTAAACTCTGTCATAAACTAGGTTAGCATCACACACACACACACACACGCACACACAGGCGCATAGAGAGACTCTGTCACACACATTTGTAGTCGCATACCCACTTAAATTTACCCTTTGCCCCCTTGCTTTATAATAACTGTCGGTTTTGCGTTTTTTCATCATCAGCTCTTTGTACCCTGTAATCAGCTAAAGCGGGTCGCACAGCTTTCAATGGTTGTCTCCCCCCTAAACAACAGCCGTTGCTTTGAAAATAACTAATCTATCTCTGACAATTGAGCTTACAATGACATCACTCCATTTTTAATCTGTAAAACGTTCTCGTCTAATACTTGCCTTTTAACGCAACCTTGTCTTGTTGTTCCTTGTATACAATTTTAGCAAAATTCCAATTGAAATGACATCACTCTATTTTTAATCTTTGCAAGTTCACATGTCGTTGTTCGAAATGCAAATGCTTTAAAGCAATTGCAAGCTGTTTTGTTCAGTGACTATCTCGATTCCCGTCGCTGACTGCGATCAGATTCAAGCTGAACTTTTGAACTTTTTGAACTTTCGTTCATAATGATTTACAGGGTATCGCATAGTGCAGCACGCTGCGCTGCTCAGCCGCCATGCGTTTTTTTCATTCCATTTTATTTCCCTTTTTTTGCCAGACAATACGCAGCGCATTTATTTCATTTCACATGCCTGCTACTTCTCTGGCCCCCTCCCCGCTTCACGCTCTTCTTTCTCTGATGTTTTTGTCCTTGTGGGCGTTTTGCGGGCTCGTTGGCTCGTTGGCTCGTGGGCTGGGGGGCTTGTGGGCGTGGCAGCGTCGGGTCATGCGGCATTATGTGTTGCATGCATTTTTTATGCGTCGCGCTGTCTTTTATCACATATGCATACATCAGTATCAGTTCTTTCGCCTCAGCCCGCCGCAGTTCCTATTTATTATATGTATTTCTTTTATTTTTTTTTGTTTTTATACTCGCCCCATTCTTGTTGTCGTCGTCTGCCACATAAATTGGCCGCACTGTTGCAACCTGCCGGTGGCATACCCTAACTACAACTACAACTACAACTACAACTGGGGCAGGGACAACATTATTTAGATATAAAAAGAAACTAATTTGAATATTTATCGCGATTTCGTGGCGCTTGCGTTTCATTAAACACGCCAAAAAAAAATCTGGATAAAAATGTAATTTTAACGCGATTTTAATTTGCTGTTCAATGATTTATTGCAATTCTATAGCATAAAGCCATTTATGACATTTGTATAACAACAAAAGCCAACTCAACTTCACTCTCCCATTCTATAATCACGTCTACTTCAAATTGTAGAAGGGCCTCTTCAGAATTAATTGGCTTTATATCAGAATTATAGTCTGAATATGACACAACAATTTAAATAATACTTTACAATGCGATACGTTTTCAAATTGATGTGGCTATCAGTTAATCAAAAGCACTGAAAAAACCCAAATCTAAATCATTCTCTTTGTCAGAATATAGAATTTTTCTATGTTTTTACACTTGTAGATTTTTTAAAAATAAATCTTTGAATAATTGCATGTTTTTTATGATGCTTGTGCTTCAAAATTAATAAAATCATAAATAAAATAGAATGAAAAAATGTTGTTATGCAAATGTTATTAGTTACTGATTGAATGCACATTTTGGCTACCAAATTCGTCTCTTTTTGCTCGCTTTTTGCCAAACAATTTTCAATATTTATAAACACAAACAATGAATGAATCTTCGGCTCGACGAGCAAAACGCAAAAACCCATGCAGAAAAATGCCAATTCAAGCAACAAAATCATATAAATAAAATATATCCCCAGCGACTGTGGGGAGTGATGGACGGAGACTTTTGAGTCTATTAAGCGGACTAGGACAGAAGATGAGCTTCGAATCGAGAGTAGACAATAAGATGGCATGGCAAAAACATTTCATAGGCTAGCTTGAATATGCACATCATTCTATCCACCCGCTTTGCAGCCACTTTTGCCTACAGGGTATACAACATACACACAAATTGAATTGCACATTCCTTTATGCTGTGTGCTGTGTGTTGTGTTTTGGTCCATGTTGTTGCTCGGCCATGATGTTTATTTTTTGATTGAAAACACATGCAAATCGATTATTGTTAACAATTTTTTGCCAATGCTTTTTTACATGCGACAATCGGTGATCGGGCAATTCGATTTAATGGCATTGCATAAACATCAATTAAATGCGCCCGATAAATTGCCATGTGCTCTCTGCTCCTCGCTCTGTTCGCTGCTCTGTTGTATTTATTTAACTCTTAATTGAATTATAACATTTTCCCCCTCCCCTTCCCTGTGGCTTTATAGCCACAGTCAGTGTTCAACTTTGGCCTGTTCTTTTGCAATCCCTAAGAACGCAACGCGCGGTTGACTTTGAATCGAGTTCTAAGCATTCTTCGCTCTTCTGTTTGTTGCCCACTTGATGACAGAGGTCGTAGGTTAATTGTTAAATTGATAAATGCATACGAGCCTCGTCACTCAACTGGTAGAAGTTAAATCAGCAAGGCGCTCGCTTGCTTCAAGAATAATATGCATAAATTATAATAATTGACTACAAGTTGTTCTCTAATCTCGTGACGGATATCGAAAGCGTTCTTGAAGCCGAGATTTCTCTCCAAACGCTTGTCAATAAATCTATCTAGACATGGACGCAGATTTTAGACTGACGTTAAAGATTTGCTGAAGTTGTCTTCACATACTAAGCCATAAAATGGGCTGTAAGTTGTTTGAATTTAAAGCTGTATTCCACTGTAGTTGAATTACAAACTCCAATTTGTTGCACTTGGCTAACTTTTGAAACTTTGTCCACTCCCATTTGCAGGCAGTGAGCACACCCCGTTTTGGGGCAGTTGAATGCGGGGTATCTGCAGCAGTAAGCCACTTAATTAATGAGCAATTTATTAAATTATAAACAATGCGCACACAACACAGTCTAAATTGAAGCTTCACAATGCCGCTTCAGCTGCTTCAGCCTGCCCACTTGCTCTTTCACATTTCCCACATGGTTGCGACGCTGACAAGTGCCATGATTTTCTAGACCCCGGATAGTTTGATAGTTGAATCATGCAGTGAGCGATAGAGGAGGGCAGAGAGACAGAGAGAGAAAGAGAGAGAGAACAACACCGTAACGCTTGACATTATGCGAGTGTCAATTGTAGCAACAATTTGTTAGACTGTCAAAGAGTGTGTGCAACTGTTTCAGTGTGTGTGTGTGTGTGTGTGCAACTGCAGCATGACACTAAATTTGTCAATCTGTAGAGCAACTAAAAACGAAATTGGACCTGACGCTCGCTGAGTGTGAATAAAAAGTTTGGAATTCAATTCAATTAGTTGCGAATCACGTGAAATATAATAAAGTCACAAAAAAAAACAGAAACAACGATTTGTTAGCGTTTTATTTCTAGCTGAAGAATGCACTGAAAGTTATGCGATTAGTTAGTTAGTTTCAGAAAGCAAATCAAGGGAATATTCGCATACTTATCTCTTATTTAAACAATATAATAAATACTGCAAATTCTTTGGCATTTATTCTCTCTGTAAATAAGATATATGGCTCAGAACTCTTCCGTGGAGTGCTACAGTTTTTCGGCCTAGTTGTGAGTTTAATTCACATTTGCAAGAAGTCAAAGCCACCTCGATTTCCGGTGCGAAAACGAGTGGAAAGTCCGTTCAGCTGGTCGCTGTGCGATTGCAGTTTTATCTGCATCTGAACGGCGTCGAGACAAGTATTTCGACCTCGACAGCCGCAGGAACAGTTCCAGTTCTCTATATATACACGTATATATGCAGTGTCATTTTCAAACACACAGCGAGAGCAAAAGAGAAGAAGAAATGCACGGGCTGACACCTGACAGCCACTCAACGGCGAGTGGTTGTCGGATTTAAAAATAAAAAGGAAAAAATATTAATAAAAAGCGACATCAAAAACGAAGAAGAGCAGTGGAGAAAAGCGAAAGGCAAGTGGCGAGTGGCGAGAGAGGAGCAAACACCATGTATGCATAAATGAAAGGACAAAAAATAGCTGGTGCGGTGTTGACATGCACAGACAGAGAGACAGACAGAGAGACGGAGAGAGGCAGCCAGGATGCCGGGGAAGGCGGTCGGAAGGATGACAGGACACTTTTGGATGTGTCAGTTCTCCATATATATATATATACAGATATATATGCCAGGCGCACAACGAAACACTCGACACTCGAGGCAAGTGGCAAGACAACAACGTGGCATGGGGGGGAGGATGCTTGTTGGTGGCTTATTTTTGGGCCGGGGCACATAAAGAAGAGAAACTTAAAAGATGTCAAGGTGAAATGCGCTGCCGCTCGCAGCTGAGGCGAACGAAAAAGTCAAAGTTCGAGCGACAGGCCAAAAGTTGGACAACAATAAACAAGGGACTTAGAGCGTTTGCACGAATGCTGGGAATGGGGCATGTTCTGCTGCTGCTGCTGCTGCTGCTGCTGCTGCCACCAACGCAAATATGCAAAGTCAAGTGGCAATTTATCATGCAATGCAAAGCAATGCAACAGCCGAGGTGCCAGAGGAAGCCTCCAACTCTCGCTCGCCAGGGGGTCAAGTGAGAACAGCTCAATTGAAGGGGGCAACGGGCGACGGGCGACGGCAAAGGGGCAACGGCCAGTTGACAGCTGGCAGCTGGAATGGATCTACGTTGGATGCGACGCAGCGCCCTTTAACAAGCCGACAACTCGTAGACCCTGCAACTCATAGAGGGCATATTAGTTCAAGCTCAAAACTAGTGTCAACTAAACCTCAGATTATTGAGTTAAAATGCTTACAATTAAGGAAATATAACTATAAGACAACAAACAGCTTAGCAGTCTTATTATATTATCTGTTAATTTTAATGTCGACTAGCGTTTAAAGTGAATGAATGCCCTGCAAACATTTTGCAGCAATCAACAGCTGTAAAGCCCTTGCAATTGTTGTAATCCGCCGATCAAATACCCTGCAATGACAGCATCAACGGGCAGTTCAACTGCAGAGTTTGTGCACTCATTAATGAATAATTCAGCTCACTGCTCGCCAACAAACAAAGTGACTTTTGTGACTTTTAAGCTCTTTGTTCGCCAACAAACAAAGTGACGTTTCTTCTATAGTTTTCCCCATTTGAAGTACAGCATAACCGCAAGTCGAGCAACCTGCCTTCGTTTGCTGTTGCGTTTTGCTTTTATTGTGTGAGCCCTCGACGTTGCGCGCGTTAGTTAAATCGATGCGACGCTGACCTTTGGCTCAATTAAAGCCAGAGACACAGAGACGGACCCAACACAGTGCCGGGCAAAAGTAATGGGCCCAGCTGCGGCGCACCACAGAGCGAGTGTGTGTGTGAGTGTGTGTGGCTGTTGGCACGTTGGCTGCTTCATTAGCTTGCAGCAGCCGTATCCATAATTTATTGTAGCCTTCTGTAGAATCTAATTTCAGCGATTTACTGCACAAATATGTTAAATGCAAGCTCTCCATGCTGCTGCTGCTGCTGCTGCTGCTGGCAAAGATGCCAACTGAGGTGAGTGAGCTCGTTGGAAGTGACCAAATGAAGAGGCAGAGAGCGATACAGAGAGACAGAGAAAGAGGGAGGAGGATAATGGACACTAGCCATGGCCAAGTGCGGCCACAAAAGCCAAGCAATTAACAAGGCGTTTGGTTTGGGAGCTTACCGAATGCCATTGCTGGTTGTCCGGTTGTTCACTCGACAATCCCGGCAAGACAACCGCAGACGGGCTCGCCCGGAAGTGAACGACTGTTGCTCCTGCTGCTGCTGTTGACAAGACTCTAGAGCTGCAAACCAAAGACATTCGCAGTCGCAGTCGCAGTCGCAGTCGCATCGCACTCGTCACTAAGAGACCACAAACTGGGCCAGGCTAGTAATAGAGACAGAGCGAGTGCAGAGTGCAACATGGGGGCGAGAACGGCGACGGAGACGGGGAGGAGCTGCGGCACAGTAATATGCGTAATTAAACAAAACCGCAAGTGGGGCACAAGCAGCACAACAAGCCAAGCCCCGACGCCAGGCGCAGCACAGAGCAGAGCAGAGTAGAAAACCAACCAAAAAAAAAGTGCAAAAAATACGCACAAAAAAACAAGGATGCCACAAACGACACAACAAACACAAGACTGGGGAGGAAGTGGAACGAATAGCGACGGCAGAAGAAGCACTCAAACCGAATAATAAATACACTAATGAAGACGCACAAGGAAGTTCAAGTTTTAGAGATGATCAACTTAAGAAGAGATTGAATCGCTGTTTGCAACCAAATTTCTGTTGCTCATTTATAAACACTGGGAAACACACATATTTCGGCATTATAACACAAAATTAGTCATATATATTATTTGCTTATTTATTTTTAAGTTTGTGTTGCTCATTTATAAACACTGATAAGCACATAAACACTAAATTTACGTATTTGAATCCCTGCATAAATTGGAATTTCTTCAGTTTAGGTCAGACTCAAAAAATATCGATTCGCGTTTACGAATTCTTGTTGAATATTATCAGATGCTCTGCAAAAAGTTGCGTTCTATGAATATCTCAAACTCCAACAGTTCCTAATGAACGCATTTCAGTTTAAAGGGACGTATACGTAATATTTGCAGATTACCCGAGTGGCCAATGCCATTGACAAATGGTTATGCTCCGCAGAAGAAACGGAAACGTTTAAATTAAATATTTACTGGACTGTCTGTAGAGCAAAGAGGCGTGGGGGATAGGGAGGGAGGGGGAGGGGTAGAGTGTGCTGTTGTTGGGAGTGTCAAGAAAAAGCAAAGAGTTAAAACGCAGTGCACCACATACAAATGTGGAGCATGCTGATTGAAGTGTCTCAGCTTGTCGCTGCCTTTGAGGCTGACAAAAAATAGTCAAATGACTCATGGCGTCGCATTGAATGTACTCGAAGTGTACTCGATACTCGATATGTGAATTCATTGATTTCGCGAAAGCAAAATAGCTAAACGAAGAATATGCAACAATGTGCCATCGATTTTATATTAGAGCAGCGAAGCAGAGCGCAAAACACGTAACACGTAACAGCGACACATTGCGAAAGAGGAAGAACAACAAAAACAATGAAATTTTAACGACATAAATAGTAGACGTCCATGGGCAAAAAATACAAAAAAAAAAAAGTGGACTGCTAAGCAGCCCCGCAAATAACCAAGTTAAGTAAATGTCTGTGAAAGCAAGAACTTAGAGACAGAGCGTAGGGAAGTCGTCTTTAGCGAGTGCTCACTGTGCTCACAAAAAACTCACTCACCTGTTAAAGCAGCCAAATTTAGAATAAATCCAATTAGCCGCATTGCGCCTGCCGCTTGGTCACCTTATTGAATATTATTTTTAGTTTTAGCAAATTCACACTTGTTATTTATATTTCACAAATTGCAGTAATTGCCTACGCGCAGATTGTTAAATATTTGACAATTTATCTATATTAACGAGAGATTCGCACGCACTTGATGTGTTCTTGGCTTATTTGTTGTTGTTTTGGGAAGACGCCGATCGGGACGACACGACGACAAGTCACGACGCGCTTACTGCGAGAGCGCGTCTCTGTGTGCGTGTGTGTGTGTGGGAGGGAGTGAGAGCGAGTTTCGAGAGTCGCGAGTCGCGAGAGCCGGAGTCTGAGCTTGGAAGCTTACACGAAGTGTAAGGCCAACCAACGCGCACGAATTTCACTTTATCACTGAATTTAGTTTTTTTTTTCCCAATTTTCGCCGCTTGCCGAACTGAGCGTCGCCCGAAGCGTCGCCTTGCTTTCTTTTTGTAGCCCACCAATTGCGCATGTGTGTCGCAACATAATGTCGTCGCCAAAATGTTGCCAGCAACATGCATGATGCGTTCGGCAACAAAGCCGATATCAGCAGCACTGATAAGAAAGTGTGCCAAGTCTGCAAAGATACATAACAATATCCTTTCGTAAAAAACAATTTATGACAAATCAACTAACTAAAGCGCTGCATTTATTATAGTGACAAAATTCATATATTTCGACAATAAATGCGCAGTTCGACTGGTAACAATTTCAAATGGCGCGCTGCTTTTTAGCAACATGCTGCTAAGCCAGGGGTAAATTCATGTCACATGTTGCGGCGGGGCATCAATTACGAAAAGCTCACGCAGCTTTTAGCACAGCCCCTGAAGCTGTTATATTGCATATTATAGTTGTTGCCGATGTCAGTTTGGCATATAACATTTATGCCAGTATTTCATGGCTCATGCAACTCTAATTCACCTCTTTCGCGGTAGAACACCAAGTTTCCTCGGACTATAGATATGAAACTAGAGCTATAAAACAATTCTAATTTATATCTATAAAAAAGTTAAATTTTAAGAAGGGTTGTTGTCTACATGAAACAACAAAACTGTTCTATGTTGTGGCGCACAGTTATCTTCGAACTACATTATTTGTCCAGCAAAAGCTCTTAATAAAATTGCGGTAAGCTTTTCAGAATGACGATTAGCGCGCCATTATCAGTCACTAGCAAGCAAACACAGTGAACAGTTCCTCCATATTTATACCTTCTTAATAATTTGAAGAAGTCGTATTTGCGAAAAAGTCTGTACAATTAAAAGAATGAATAACGATCGAACGAATCTTGTCAATGTTACCGATGGCAATTGTTTCGGCGTATCGAGAAAAGATGATAGCGACACCCCGCCAACGGCAACTGTAGCTCGAATGGTCACTAGACGCAACGACCTTGACTATAAAATGGATCACAAATACCGCGGGTTGGCGTTGATTTTCAGCCATAAGCACTTTGATAACGCCGAACTAAAGCCACGCGATGAAACCGATGTGGATAGCAAGAATCTAACGGAGGTGCTTCGAAAACTCGATTTCTGTGTACAGCTCTTCAAAGACTTGTGTCACAAGGAAGTCATGAAAGAAATAAAGAAAGCAGCGGCCATGAATCATACGGATCACGATTGCATACTCGTTGCGGTGCTCTCGCGTGGAGAGGCCGATTTCATCCATGCACGGGATATAAATTATCGCATGGATGATATATGGAAGGCTTTTACGGCGGACAATTGTCCCACGTTGGCAGGCAAGCCGAAAATGTTTATTGTTGAGGCGAATCAGGGCAACCAGCGAGATGCAGGTTATCGGATGGATGCACTAACTCAAACGGACAGCGATTCGAATGCCAGCTATAGAATTCCTATATTCGCTGATTTTGTGATTGCCTTCAGCACCATACCCAATTACTGCACTTGGAGTGATTCGGTCAAAGGCAGCTGGTTCATTTACAGCCTCTGCCAAGAGCTTTCGGCCAACGGTAAACGAATGGATCTTCTCATGCTGCTGACGTTCGTCACCCAACGAGTCGCCGTTGACTTTGAGACCTACGAGGAAGGCTTCAAACAAATTACTTGTACCATGTCCACGTTGACCCGCATCGTGCGCTTTTCGGACCGCAAAATCGCCACTTTGCCGTAATGGTACGCACTCACCAAGTGACGCACTTGACGTAATTACCAACAGCTTGCTGCACTTCCTGTGTTTACCAACACAGTCTCAAAAAAAAAAATGCAGTCTTACCATAGAGATCAAATCGCTTATCAGATCTCCATCACACTCACCGTACTTGTCATATCAACAACACCGATGAGCAATATATTCTACACATTTACATTTTAATCTAACACTGGTTATTACGATTGGTTCTAATTGGGGAAAACGAACACAAACCGCGCGCACACACACTAGAGATGAACTACCGGCATTCACACCTATTGATTGCAATTCTATATTCATCGATAGCTGCAGCTTGTTCGATAACACCCATCGCCAGCATAAATTATTTACTCACGCAACGTCGGCAACAAGTGGATTGTTTTTTTCTCTTGACTTCAAAATGTCGCTTCTTTGCAAAATAATAATAGTTCTCTTTATTGGAATAATTGGCGAATCCCGCGCCGTCATCGAACGCGTCGATGATTCAGACTTGATACACATTCTAACCACCGAGGGCGACGTGGTGGCTTTATTTACTAGAGCGAACTGCGCGGATTGTGTGGAATACGAACGCGTTATAGCCAATATCCAAGAGGAGCTGAAGCAGACTTTGGAAGTCTCCGTTGTCCAGGCGCACGACAGCAATTTAATACACATTTACGATCCGAGCCGCGAGCCAGCTTTGCTCTATTTCCGTCGTGGAATCCCCATTCTCTACACAGGCGACATTAATGGCGAAGAAATTGTGCACTTTTTCAGCGACAATCGGGAGCCAGCTGTGAAAGAGCTGTCCGATGAGACGTTTGAGCATTTGACACAGGCTTCATCAGGGGCGACAACTGGCGATTGGTTCGTCTTCTTTAATTCCGCCGAGTGTGTGCTCTGCCAACGTCTATATGCGATTTGGGAATCTGTTGGCGGCAAGCTGAAGCGAAAGATTAATGTGGCCAGAGTGAATGCTTTGGCTGCTGGAGTGTCCACAGCTAAACGTTTCAATATTGTCTCGGCTCCCGAGTTCATCTTGTTGCGCCAAGGCAAACTTTATCGTTATACGCTCAAGGAGTATACGCCGCAAGCGTTTATAAACTTTGCAGAGGGAGGGTTTGCAAAGACATCGCAGCCGGAGAGTGTGCCGCCACCAGCAAGTTTAATGGATGACATATCTGTGAAGCAACTAGTGGAACACGTCAGAAGTTATGGCCCATTGCCATTGGCTATTGCTGGCGGTCTAACCTTGATAATACTTGTTTATATTATTAAATCTGTTTGCAAGTCTTCGGAGAAGCCTAAGAAAACAAAGAAAGACAAATAAGCTAAGCTTAACAGAAAGTCTACGCAAAGTATAACTGTGAATGCATTTCAAGTTTTAAATAAAAAGTAATAAAACCTCAATAAAAATTGCTTTTAAAAATGGCGCCAACGTGATACAAATGAACATCGATTAGCAATACATTTCAGCTTGAGCGTTCAAGGTATTTTTTAAAGCCGTTCTGTAAATAAACGTCGCTGGGAATAGGTGTCAAGCTTAGCAACTAAACGAAAATAATTTAAATAATAACTTACTCAAATGAATGCCAGTCCGATAAATATCAAGGTATACATTGTCTTTTTGGTATATTCACAAGTCGCGACCACACTTGCTTTTTCAGCCAGGCATTCAGCAACGGTCACACTTTTCACTAGGTGATTGTTTTCCAGAAAGTTTGCATTGTTTTGCTTGCTTCAAAATGGTCGGCTCCAATTTTGGCATTATTTATCATCCAAGCGCCGGTGGCTCCTCGGGACAGGCTAACTCTGCTGGTGGTGGTGGTGGTGCTGCTGGTGGCGCCACTTCTGGCGGTGGCAGCAACTTTAATGCCATTGCAGGCGGAGACCGCACGGCGCCCGCTTCGCATCTTAGTGATTTCATGTTGCAGCTGGAGGATTACTCGCCTCTTTTGCCGGATGCAGGTAAATAAAGAGCTTCCCAGAAATGCCAACTATTTCATTTGTGCTACTCGCAGTGACGTCCCACTACTTGAATATGGGCGGCTTCCATGCGGATGACAAGCGTATAGTGCGTCTGATTTCAATTGCAACTCAGAAATTCATGTCGGACATTATCGATGATGCTCTGCAGCACTCGAAGGCGCGCACACACATGCAGAACGCCAGTACACCCGGCGGCTCCAAGGCCAAGGATCGCAAGTTCACGTTGACCATGGAGGATCTGCAGCCCGCCTTGGCCGACTATGGCATCAATGTGCGCAAAATGGATTATAGTCAGTAGGAGTAGTATGGGGAGAGTAAAGCGATGAAGTCTTTTAGTTTCTACATTTAGTTTAAATTCCACACACAAGCAATAAAAGCTCCGACATAAGATTAGTACAATGTTAGCTGCTTAATATTTAATTAAGGTAAAGCGCCATATGCGCCTCTATATAGGTTGGAAATACCCGATACCCAATGAGTGATTAGTTAATGAGAAACAGGCAGAGGGAGACATAAACTATATTTAACGCGTATTTAAGTGTTAGCTAATTTACAAATTCAACTCTTTATTTGAACCGCCAATCTTCAATGTAAATCGAAGATTAAGCTTTGAAATCTTTGAGAATAATTTTAGACATTATACGACGTCTACTGAATTATCGTTAAGAATTGTTTTACGATCGGATTAAGTTCGACTGCAAATTAATCTGAGCAGACAACTTTAAAATAAAAATATTGACACACCAAATGCTGTAACTAATTTAAAAGCTTACCTAAGCTAAATTCTAAATGATCCCAAAGAATTACTAGCCAATAACATTATTTGCCCTACCACACATAATTTAATTTACTCTTAATAGCTGAATATTTGTAGACGGTGCGTTTACGATGGGATAGCCAATGGAAAACATATGGAAAGATGAAAAAATGTAAACTGCAAATTGTACTGGAATAGTCAAGATTTAATATAAGATAATTTCGGTTGTCCACTCTCAATAATTGATGCGATCGGACAATAAATTAGAAAGTTCTCCCAAGAACTGTAAAATTTAGCTACTCTGACCACACAAAATTTCGTTAGAATCTCTTTAAATGGGTACCGGGTATTTGGCAGCCGAATAAGCTCGACTTGCGACTTGCTTACTTGTTAGATTAAAGCGCCGCTTACGCTTCCAGTTGAGTTCCGACTTAAGCCTAATACTTTCGAGGTTATTGCTAATCATCAGATCATTGACACATTATAAACCGCTTCGCGCTCCTTGCACTTCCGCCAGCGACTTTAAAGGCCAGCACTCCGGTGAAAATCGTCACAATATAGCTGGGCAATAGGGTGGCCCAATAGAGTGCGTCCGCATTTAGCAGCGTGAGCAGAGAGACAAAAAGATGCGAGCCCACCACGTAGGCAATGTGTGTATAGTTGTTCGTGTCGAAGGCGTTGAAGAATATGATACTCCAGAAGGTGTGCAGAAAGATGATAGCCAGTGCTTGAGCGGCAGAAGTAATAAAGAAGATCTCGGTGCCGCCTTTCAAGCCCATTGTACCGGGTCCGGTCTGCAATGTAGAAGACAAGGTTTAGTTTTTTTTCCAATAGAGTGTAAATTATCGTTGTGATTCACTCACCATGTCGGCCAGCACATTGACCAGGGCAAACATGCCCGAAATGATGCCAAATCCCAAACCCGAAACGTAAGCCAAAATGTGTTTGTTCTCGGTGACGCGCGTGTCCTCAGCAACGGCGTGCAATCCCTGCTCGGTGCTACGCAGTATGCGATAGATGATGTAGCGGAAGCACTCTTGGAACAACACCGAGAAGACGACGCCAAATGCCAGCGCATCTCTAAGCGGGACAACGGCAAACCAAAGCAGCGATGAGAGCAGCAGTGAGAGTAGCCAGAAAAAGGCGGCTGCTATCAGGATGATGATGCGCACGGGATCATTGGCGATGGTAAACACAAATAGGGAGAATGGTGGTCCAAATGCCACCAGAGTGCACCCAAAGAACTCAGGCAGCGTCATCGTTTTTCGCTAAATAAAATCTCTTTTGCTTTGTTGTTGTTGGTGTGTGTGGGTGTCCAATAGCGGCGGGCAGACTATGAGTCGTGTGCAGTGTGACCGCAGTTGGGCAGTGGCAATTGTTTTTACTGTTGTTGTATTACACTTCGCCGACATCCACTCATCACTAAATGCACAATATGTAATAGCTGTACGCATAAAATATTGGTTCAAATTAGCTCAACCAATACAAGACATACAGTTTTTCATAGATCATTCAATTTGTCATTTAGTATAAAAATACTCATCTGGCTCGTGAGTCGTGAGTAGTGCAATCCTACTCTATCGTTATCGATAACATGCAAATGTTTTGCTGCACTCAGCAGAGTGCTCGTCACGGAGTTTATGCATTCAATAGTGCAGTTTGCGTCATGGCCGTTTTTATGCAGAATATGTGCTAGATAATATTAATAATCATTTGAATATTCAAAGTTAACTATGAAGCCCAAATACAGTTCACCAATGCTATTCAATGTGTAAGCTGCTTTGTAAGCGGCAGCGTACGTCTTCACTTAGAGGGTATGCGTAAGTCGCTATGCCGTATTCTTAACAGCAAAGACAAAGGCGGCCCACTTACACTAGGCACTTGCGCCAGTGCTTTGGTTTAGCTGACTGGGGTCAGTCAGGGGGGATTATTATTAGTCACTGCAACATATTCGCGAACGCAATACAGACGTCGACAGCGCTTGCGATAAACAATATAAACAAATCAATTGAACGGAAGCCACTTACAAACACTTGCTGAATTTTTGTTGTTATTCGCCAGTTCTCATTCCGAAATCGAGCAGCCAGTGAGTAAGCTTCGCTGGTTGAGATAATTAAAATGCCACTTTCATTTTCCATATGTATTCGTAGTGCATGCTGTGATGGCCAAACGTTTGCTGCCCCACGAGCCTTCGGTGGACAGTCCTAATCCGGACGATGAGCCCGACAGTCCCGCCATTGAGGAGGCCGCCTTGGCCATAGCTGTGCCCCAAGCCACGGACCAGACACTGCAAAAAGGTTTGTCCCCACACGCTGCTGAAGCCTCCACTAATCTTTCGCTTCACTGACAGCTTTCTGGGAGCGCTTCAATAATCCAGAGAAGCGTTTCAAGCCCGCTCCAGAGGGCACAACAGCTCTGCGCTTCGAAATTCTCATGGCACACATAATGCCGCGCGAGGGCGACGATCCCAAGCTCAAGCGCTATGTGGTCTACGAGCTGACAGTGCGCCAGGACGGCCAGGTGATGGACGTGCAGCCCGCCAAGCTGGAGCGACGCTACACGGACTTCCGTGAGCTGTACCAGAGCCTCAAGCGACAGCACCCCAACGAGCTGAGCGCACTCAACTTTCCCCAGAAAGTGCTGATGGGTAACTTTTCAGCGGATTTGATTGGCGAACGCAGCATGGCCTTTGAGGGCTTCCTTAGCCATGTGGTTGCGCAGCCTGCGCTCAAAGATTCGCCAGCCTTGCTGCGCTTTCTGCAGCACGAGGAGTTGACGCGAGCGTGCCAGTTGCTGGACGAGCGACGCAACGAGCTGGCCATACCCATACTCGAGAACAGCTTTCGGCTGCTCAACAAAATCTACATGAACCGTTCGCGACCCGTGCTGTTGTTGCTCTGTCGCCTCGTTGCCGCCTGCACAGTTTCCCCGGTGCCGCATCATGCGGCGGAGCGTTGGGCTCTGCTGGCGCTCAGTCGCTTCGATACGCTCTGTGATATTGATCTGCTGCCTCTTTACATTCCGCTGCTGCACACTTGCGCCCACTTGTGGTGAGTTCACGCTGAGCTCGAGAAGACGCCCAAGCACTGTTTCAACTTGTCTTTCCTGTTGTTGTTCCTTAGGTGGCAACGCGGCCAGGACCAGAAACCCATCACGGATCGCCTGACGGAGATGTCCAGACAAGGCATCAACACTGCGAATATCACCAGCCTCACTCAGGCCATCCACAAGCTCGATCCACGCACCGAGACCATCTGAATCCCAACGGCAGTCTCCTGTATATAGCCACCACGTAGATGTAGTAGATCAGTCGTAGCGTCAAGCTGAAAGTGCAATTAGCAAATTTAACGTGCAATTAGTATTAGTAATACATACACTTTTCATTTTCGTTTGCGTTTGTCTAACTCACTTTAGTTTTTTAGCCGTCGTCAATTTGTGTTGTTTATGTATGCTAAGTTAACGAAGTATTTCTCTGAAATTATCAAATATATCATAGAGAATAAACGTAATACGTATTTAAGTGGTGTATAATTTATGTTACGAGGTCGGTGAGTTCTCTTTTTGATGAATCACTTATATTTTTTGGAAACACTTCAATAAAGCGCAAATATATGTGTCAATTTCTACGTGATTATTTATAAATTACGTCGACGTCAAACAAGCATTTCATGTACGCAAATATCAGAAAATCGAGAGCTTTTCAGACAATTGTGTTTCTGGGTTATTGGATCACTACTTAAAATAAATGCTGATTAGTTATGTGCGGGAATTTCATAGCAACATCATGAGTTCTGATATTTACGTCCATGCTTCACAACTTATTTCCAATTATAGATGAATTTCGATAACTAATTCTTAGACTAATCAAGGCAAGTGTTGATACTTAACATAAAACTAATATAGATTTTGCTCTAGGGGGAGAATAGAACTATTTGTAAACTTACTGATGGATTGCGAAGAATTTCTTACATTAATCAAGCCAAATAATGGAACTTATAATTAAACTATAATAAATTGAGTCCTGTGATATCTTTAATTATGAGAATTACATTTTTTAAAGACCTTTTCTTTTGAATACAAATAATTTCCAACAGTTTTACAGCTTAAACATAACTTGTCAAATGAAAATAAACTTCGAGCCGTAAATATATATAGTTATCATACTTATCCGCAAATTGGGGTTCTCTTGGTTGCTCTCTCTGTCCGTCTGTATCATGGGAAAATAAGATGCTTCAGAAGTGAGTCTCGTTGAGTCACATTAAACATTTTAATCAGATCGTAGTTTAAGTCATCTCTAAGCTTAAATAATGCCTTAAAATAATCAACTTATTGTACGATGGTTGCCGTGAGGATAACGATGACCGCACTCTCCCAAATCATAATAAAACTATATATATAATCCAACTATAAGTACGCTATATAAATAAGTGTTCTGTTTCTGTTTCGTTTTCGGTTTCGGGTTCTGTTTCTGTTTCTCTTTCTGTTTTCGCCATAACTTGCAACGGTGCGTATACATAATTTCAAATGTACAATCCAACGTGGTGCCTGTGTTGTGCTGGTGCTGGTGCTGCGAGCGGTGCGTGTGCAACGTTGTGGCCTCAACGAAAGAGGCGCGTAAATGTTTTCAGTGCTTGGGTCACGGCCTTCGTGGTGTCCGCTCTGAAAGAGTCGCAAGGATTCCATTAGTTAGAGCAGCCCCAAAAGAGATCAATTCAAGGCAGCACACTTACCTCAGCACTGTGCTGCTGAACTCCTCGAGCTGCTGCTGCGTGGCCGTCACGTAGCCACCGCTGTTCTTCTTGGGCAGCGCATCCAGAGCATGGGCCAGGAAGGGCTCCATCTGGGCATTGCCCACCACATGCTTCAGTTCGCTGAGCACCTCGGCCACATCGGCCAGCATATAGGAGTGGAGTTGAAACACCGAAGCCTGTATCAGGTTCATGACCAGCGCACTGCCGTGTTGGGTGGCCAACTCGACGACCAGTGGACGGCACTCGGTATGCCGATGATTGCTGCTGCGGCCCCAGGTCAGCAGATTGATGAAGAACTTCATCACCGACGAGTTGGCCTCGCGATGATCCAGCGAGCACGCGATCAGCGCACACTGGAAGATGGGCGTGATGAGGCTGCTCTGCAGCAGCTGCAGCGGACAACAGTCCAAGTAACGCGAGGCGAGTCGAAAGAAATCATCCACGGTGTCCGGGTTGTTGCGCAACCCATTCTCCAGCTGCAGCAGCCCAAAGGTGGGCTCAATGAACGCCTGCAGCATCTCGAGCAGGCCGGCAATGCACTCGTTGGACTTGGCAAACTCATCCACCAGTATCGAGCCCACGTAGAGGAAGCAGCTGTGATGCTGCAGCGCATAGAGCACCACGATTTGCTTGATCAGCGGCTCCACCAGCAGCACCGCCTGCTTGCGCACCATGCGCACCGCGTACCGCAGCAGGCGGCAGGTGCGCTCCATGATGCGCAGGTCGCTCTGGTACTTGTCCAGCACGCGCGAGATCAGCGGCCAGGCATCGTTTAATATTGCAACTGTCGGATGCTCCACGCTGTCGGGCACATCGGGATTGGTGTGGCGTATTATCGCGCAGGCGCGATCGATCCAATAGACGGGATCATTGCGCTCGCCCTTCTCCACCTGGCTGGCGCTTTGGCTGCTCTCCAAGAGCTGCGCCAGCGGCTGCAGCTGGAAGCTGACGATCTCACGCAACGCTGGCTGCAGCTGCTCCCGCGGCAGTTTGGTTAGAATCAGCGAGATGCCCTTCAGCAGGCCAATGGCCACATCGTTGTTGATCTGAAAGCTGTCCAGGCTGCGTGCGATCTCCACCAGTCCGCTGATGTGGCAGATCATATTCTGCCTGCACGCCGAGCAGATCGAGGTCAACGCTATGGCCGCCGCTGGCGCCAAGCCGTTCTTCTGCTGCAGCGCGTAGAGCAGGAAGTTGAGCACCGCCTCCAGCAGATTCGAGTGGTTCTCAATCCACTCGCAGAGCTCGCCGATCAGCATGATGGAGGTGTAGCGCACCGCAATGTGTGTCTGGTCGGACATCGAGAGTATCGCCTCCACCACCTTGGGTATCACTTCGTTCTCCTCCCTGCAAGCAGCGCACTTTAGTCCGGGAAACTCGTCGAATGCCAGCCACGAGAAATACTTACGGCAATATGTTCTTGGCCACGTTCTGCATGACAAACAGCGCAGCCTCGGTGGACTCCCAGGTTGTGTTGGGCGCTTGTAGAATGATGTACATTTGCTTGAAGCACGCATTGGAGCCTACGATAAATGCGACGTCCTTCAGCAGATCCGAGACCTTGCGTCGAAAATCCTGCGAGCGGCAAGCGTATTTACAGATTGGCTATTGAATGCATTTCTCAGTTTACAACTTACGTAGAAATTGTTGTTCTCCTCGATGAGCCCGTCGTGGTCGCTCTCCATCTGCGCGTGACGATAGAGCGCGCTTATCAGGCGCTCAATGTGCGGCCTGAACCTTGCAGTGAGCTTGTCGTCGTAGCGCTGAAACAGATCCTCGCTCAACTTGTACCACAGATGAAACGTAATCTCAGCGACCTCATAGTCGAAATGCCCGACACAGAGCAGCACCAGATCCAGACCCTTCATGGCATGCTGCTGCTCCAGAATATCGAAGGCAAAGGCATCGCAGAGCGTGGTGAAAATGCCGCAATAGTTGATCGTCTTGTCCGTGTCCTCGTGCGCCACACTCAAGTGGTAAGCGGGCTCCAGCTGGCAGACGGCGTCAAAGAGACGCGCCACCTGCGACTCCAGCTCGGGGCTGCCGCTGCGCGATCCCATGCAGCTCAGCAGAGCACAGACGCATTCGGAGGCGTTGTCGTGCAGTTTGCCCGACGTCTCTGCGGGCTGGCTGAGCAGCCGAAAGGCGAGCTGGGAGAGCGCGTTGTCGCAGATGTGTGAGAGCGGAAAGGCGTGGATGACCAGCCAAGCACTGTACGTGCGCAGCGTGGCGTTCCAGATGCGCTGCTGATCGACATCCTCGCGCTGCACGCACATGCAAAGGAACTCGAGAACACAATCTGCGCTGGCGTCCAGCTGCTTGTGCACCTGCTCGCGCCGGTTGGCGCCCAGGCGTAAGAAGCGCGAGTCTATCTCCTCGGGCAGCACCTTGAGCACCTCGAGCAGCGGCCAAATGGCGGCTGGATGTGGTGCCAAGGCCTTTAGCAAATCACTGATGGGCTCCTGCCACGTGGCCATCAGCAGCGCCAAGTCGGCGACGGCCAGGCTCAGCTGTGTGACGATCACATTGTCGGTTTGCTCGTCGATCTGCCCGATGTGTGTGATGAGCGAATCTCGCAGAGATTCGTGTGTGTGCGGCGGCAATTCGCTGAATGAGTTCTGGATCTTGTTGCGCATCGTCTGGGCGGCAAAGTAATTGGCATGCAGATCGCGCTTCTGGTGCAGCAGCTCGTCGGCAATGGTCCACGAGTAGATCTGCAACAAGTGCGCCCATTTATCAGTGTTGCTCACTCAAAATCAGCACACTTCGATTTACTTACCGACTTTTGAAAGTCCTGCAGCCATTTGTTGGCTTTCTCCTGTTCTTTGGGATTGTTGCCCTGGAAGAGTGCATTGATCGCTTGATATACTATGTCCACCGAGTATGTGTCCATTGCGCCGGCCTTGCTTGTGCAGCTAAATTCCAGTGGTAAATCAAAGCATTTAATTATTTACCCAAAAAAAAACTCTTGATGTTTTTCTTTAGCACGTATTTGTGGTGGTCTGTCGATAGGTCGATAGTTGTGTACAGTTTCAGCGTTGCCAGAGAGTTGCTTGTATCGCAAAAATAGATATTGCTAACAGCTGTTTTCCATGCAATCGCAACAATTGTTGGTTTGCAGAATCTTCCTATCTGTGGTGGTCTGTCGACAGTTGCGTGCAGCCTTGCCAGAGAGCAAAATTCAAATTTATTGCCGACAGCTGTTGATTGTGTTCAATTTTGTCGAATAATGGGGAATCATCCAGCCCCAGCAGGAAAAGCATACAGCCTTCTGTGTATTTATAATTATTTTTCTGAATGTTAATTGAGAAATATTTGAATATTTTTTAAATTTAGTGTGCTATGTAAATTAAACAAAAATCATAGCACTACTTACTGCGGTATAATTTGTTATACTACGCACGGTCACACTGATGTGAAGTAGCTGCACAGCAAATTGACAATGGATAAAGATTCCGATTCCACGGTTACCTCGTTGGACGAAAATACAGAGAACTTTTGCACGAATCCCACACGCGACATACTCGCCGACGGCATCACCAATCTCTTCAAGCCCACCATCGAGAAGCTCGACGAGCGCGTAGCCAACACAATCCAACTGCAGTCGGAGCTGCGTGGACAGCTGGATGCTTTGGCCGCTCAGCTGCGGGACATTGAGAGGGCGCAGCAGCAGATTCCTGAGTTTGCCGAGCAGGTCAAGGAGCTGCTGAACGTGAAGCACAAGGTGACGATCATCAACAACGTGCTGAGCAACAGCCAGGAGCGCCTAACGGGCTTACACAAGCTCATCGAGAAGGAACAGCAGCGACGTCAAGCGCTGTTGGACTCGGCGCTGAGCACGAATATATCATAATGGAAACGCCGCTGACGCAGCACCTCAGCGCGGCAGACTTTGAGCATGTCTACGAGCCGGCTGAGGATTCGTTTCTGCTCTTGGATGCTTTAGAGTCAGATCTCCCTTATTTGGACGCACTGCAGCCGCGTCTTTGCGTGGAGCTGGGTTCCGGCAGCGGCATAGTGATCACAGCGCTGGCCAAACGCCTGGCGCAATCGACGCTCTGCCTGGCCACCGACATCAACCCACATGCCTGTGTGGCAACTAAACGCACAGCCAGCCACAATGGAGCACGCTTGGACAGCGTGCGTTGCAATCTGGCGGATGCGTTGCGTCCACGATCCGTGGATCTGCTGCTCTTCAATCCGCCCTATGTGGTCACCAGCGACGAGGAGCTGCAGGGCAAGGAAATGTTGGCGGGGAGTCCTTTGGTTTATTCGTGGGCTGGTGGACAGCATGGACGACGTGTGACCGATGTTCTGCTGCAACAATTGGATAACATCTTGTCGCCCAGTGGCGTGCTCTACTTGCTGCTGCTGCGCGAGAATAAACCGGACGAGGTTATCCAGCAACTGATTGAATTGAAGTTTAAGGCTGTCAAGTGCATGGAACGACGCATTCCTGGCGAATATCTGTATATACTTAAAGTAACTAGATCGATTAACTGACCCGATTCGCTTTAACAATAAAGTACTCGCTCTCTCTAATTAATTCTGTGTTCTTTTATTTGCATGTGTATGTGAAATAAATAATTAATGGCATTTTTCATTTAAAACATGGTTAGATTTTTGGCAACATCAGAATTTTTAAATAAATACTTGGAAAATTACCATAATCTTGGCCAAGTTTCAAACATCTATCTTCAAAATTGTGGAAGGTAAATTTATTTTTGTCTTGGCCGCAACTTGCTACTTTTCAAGTGAGGTTGGTTTGTGTCTCTGCTCAACGACACAGTAATGTGCGCAACAAGCCCAGCTCGATATCTACCTCCATCAGCAGCGAATTTGACACTTTGTCTAAATCTAAATCGATAGCTGCTGCAGGAAATACGTTGCAATTTGAATTAGTAGCGAGTCTGTGTGATGCGTTGCAAATTGCAACCGATGGGGAGTGTTACGAAACGAGTTGAAACCACCCTGCAACACATGCGTGCAACCCCTAGCGCACATCCGATAGGATTATGTGGTATCAATCAATGAATTGTGTACCCAGTAAGTGAATGTATATAATATGTGTATTGGACTAACTAACTACCCCTACTTTGGTGGTATCTGCATGCGCAGCTTGGTGGTTGGATGATTCGTAGGGATGGAGGGTGGGTGGAAGAAGAACGAGCAGCAGCAGCAGGGAGGATTGACCCACCCAAGTGAAACAATCGGTTTTATTGGCATCTCTGATAACTGCCAATTGTCATGTTGTGAGTTTTCTTTTCTGTTTTACGTAATTACAATAATTTATTTATTCATCATTCTCTTTATTATTGTTTGCTTTTATTCGTTTTTTTTTTTATTTTTATTTTCTGTTTCTTTATTTTATTTTTCATGGGTCTCTCTTGCTTCTTTCACTACTTCTGGTTACGTTTCAATTTTTATTTACAAAAAATGCATTGTATGTCAGTTTCAACATTGTTTTCGGTATCAAATTGTAGTATAATGTATATATCTATATGTCTATATATCAAGTTATTGATCTGGTTGGTTTTGAAGCCTTTTTGCTCATTAAATTTGCATTAGCTGCTCTGTTGTGGGTCAGTTAATTGGCTGAATTGTTTTCAAATCGGGGTCAATCGGGGGGAATGGGGTGTTTTTTTTTTTTTTGTTTTCGATTGATTCGTTTCGTTGGAAAGTTCAGTCATTATTTGATTACGAATTTGGTAGATTAATTGCAGCAGTGTATGATGTTGTATGTACTTAATAATTATGAATGTATCGTGTCTATAACATTAAAAGTTCTTAATTCTTTTTGTTAATGCATTCGAAATATATATTCAGTATTTTTTTTACAATTTACAAATGAATTAACTTTAGCAATAATCGATTTGCCAACAGCAAACTCTCGAAAATCGATATATTATTCTCTATAAACTATGAATCATTATCGTTTTTCTTTTTAATACTGACATTAAATACTTAAGAGTAATCATTAGTTAAGGGATAAATGCTGAAATGAGAAAAAATCACGAACTTCCCCCTGTTCGAGTTGAAGTAGAGAGAAATCAAACTTCCCGTTGTGGAAAAAGACAGAAAAAGTGAGGAAAAAAGAGAACAATAGACATAAAAATGTGTGTGACCACACTCAGTGTGACCGCACTCACGGGTAATACGAATAATTTTGAAACCATATGTAAAACTTGAGTGTTGTTTTGTATATTTTTCGTTTTTAATTGCATTTTGCTTTTCGATCATTCATAAAATGTAACGTCTAATTTTAATAATGAATTTTATTACTGTTTTTTTCTGTTCTGTATCGTGTTGTGTGTAGCTTTGTATTTTGTTTTGTTTTTTTTTTTAAGTAATTCAAGGGTTCCGCTTATGCTTCCTCTTCATCATCATCGTGTTCTGCTTCTTCTCGCTATGTATCTGCCGTTTAACTTAAGACTTATGACTTAAAAGGAAAGAAAGAGCTTGGTTTTTGTTTTTGTGTATAGTTTTTTTTTTGGGGGATGTTTACTTTTTTCGGTTTTTCTCTTTTCTCGCCCTATGCGAAAAATAGGTTCTCATTCTTATTACTTTTTTTTGCATTTTTTTATAAAAAAAGTACACATAAAATACAATTAAAATAAAATAAGAAATAGAAAATTATTTCTTAAACATAAAAATTATATACTTTTGCGATTTTTTTGTGTGGTTTTTCTCTGGTTTTTTGTTTTGTTTTTTGCTTGTAACTTTTTATTTATTATTATTAATTTAAATTTGTTTGTTTTGTTTGTATTTTTTTGTTGTTTTCATTTCTTTTTGTTTTATTTGTTTTTGTTTTGACTACATTATTATTACGCTTGATCGTCCGAGCCGGAACCGTCATCATTGTCATCGTCATCATCTGTTTTCGGGAGTCAGTGTGGAGGAGGAGGAGGGAGATTAGTAATGGAATGCGAAATCATAGATAGTTAAGGGGAAAACTTACCGTCGCATTCAATGTCATCCTCTTCGCCGTAGGGCACATCATATTCTTCGCTTTCGATTTCACTGTCGCCCTCGATGAGATCATCTAAGACATCCTCCTCATCGGAATCGTCATCAGCGGGTTTATCTTTCTTGGCTTTCTTTGATTCGGCGGATTTAGCCTGCAAATGAAAATAATGAAGCTTGTGAGTATAAAAACTAATTTATCGATAAGCCAAACACAAGGGGTCTGCCAACTGGGAATTGGAAAGGGCGGCCAACTCAAACCCCACACATCTCCTTGATCAAGGGCATAACACACAGCGAAAGATGTGTGTTCACGGAAACGAAACGAACGAAACGGAAACAAAAACATAAGCCCAACATACACACACATAACGCCACATGGGTGCTATATATGTATGTGTATGTGTGTGTGTGTGTATGTTTGTACATGACCATAAAATGTATATTTTAAGCCCACAAAAACAAGAAAATGGCCAGCAACGAAAAATCGTTATTTTCGCCGTAAAAAAGGCATTTGAAAAATGCGCGCGTCAATTGGAATTCGCTGCAGTCAAAGAGAGAGCAGAGACGCAAACGAGAGAGCGATTGCCGCATTACAAGTGCAGCTCTTACACACACACACACCCACACACACACAGAAACGTTATATACTACATGAAGCGGCATATTTACTACATAATGGAAAACAACAATCGAGAGGGCATACACACACAAGCACACACATACATCCGTGAGACACAAAACCAGCCAAGCCAAGCGTGCGTTCGACCCACTGTGACCGAAAGCCGAACGAGCGAGCAAACGAACCAAAACCGAAGCAAAAGCGAACCGAACCAAATAACGCGGCAGCGCAGCAGCTGCTGTGTGTGTGTTTGTTTGAGAGACAGAGAGAGAGAAAGAGAGAGCGAAGCCCACGCTTGACGCTGCCAAGGCAGAACTGTACCTGAGAACGCGCGCGTCGTGACAATAGTTGCATGAATGAACGACTCACGCAACACACATATACACAGTCGCACACACACAGCCATCCATACACACGACAGCTGGCTGCAGAAAAAAGGCGCAAACGTCGACGCTAGCGTCAGCATCGCTGCCCGCTGCTGCTGCGTGGGTTCAGTTAACCAACCCAACAACAGCGCCAAGTAAATAACGCAGTCACGTTCCCATGTAATACATAATGCATGTATGTGTAGGCATAATTTAACAGCGCGATTGTTACAAAGCAAGCAAACAAGATAACTCTGCAAATGTGTGTGTGTGTGCAAAATATGCGGTGCGCTCTCTCAAGCACAACATAAAAAGGAGATACGAGGCGATAAATACTTAAGCAAGTCAAACAAATATAAGGTAGAAACTAATAATTATAAATAAATATGTTTAAACTGGTTATTACTGACTGCTGGCAGCAAATCATTCAATGATTATCGAACATTTCAGTGTTTTCCCTCCCAAAAATTGGGCAACACTTTCCAGAATTTATTCTCGACAAGAACAAGTTGGGCCACCCTGTAAACGGATTGTTTTTATGTACACACACATACACACACGCACACATAGGCAAAGAGGCGATGTACCAAAATAAATACGCATAAGGCGAAAAAAGTGAAAGATTAATGTAAATGCCTGTATACAGAATGTGTACATAAGTAATTACAGCAAAGAGAGCGCATAGAGCGTGAGAGCCAGCATAATAGGCAAAGCAGAGCGCGCGCTCTTTCTTACTCACTCTCGCACGAGCATGTTAAACTGTACATTTTTATTTCGAGTTGCCGTGACAAACCATTTGATTTGCTAATTTATGTGATTTATTCTAAAGATACCTCGCGCTCCCTCCATCTCTCTTTATCTATCTAGTTGGTTATTATGTGCTATGTGCGTGTGTTTCATGATTATCAAAAATGTGGCCATAAAAACACAAGAATGGAATGTATCGCGGGCCTACCAAACTGGTTACCTCTCTCTTTCTCTCTCACCCTCTCTCGGTCACTCTCGCTCTCAGCGTAATATGGCGGACAGCTGCCGGCCGGCATTGTTTTTTAGCTGAGAGTGCATAATTTTTTTTTGGCTGGCGCGCAAATTGTTGTTATTGTTGTTGTTAGTTGCTGCAAAGTTTGGCAAATGGAATAAGGCCAAATGCAAAAAGTGTTAAAGAGAGACAAAGTTGCATTTACATTTCATTCCTATTGTTTTACACACACTCACACTCATACATTTACAAGGCCGCCTCAGTTTTTAAGTTAATCTTTATTTTGCGTCTCGCTTCTTTTTGCCGTTTGTGCAATGCTAATGACCCAGCATTTGTATCTGTCTTTCTCACTCTCCCTCACCTATCTCTCCGTTCGATAACTGTACTACTCCTCCCCCTCCCTTCAATCGACTATCTAACCTCGATTTGAACCTAACAAATAATCTTTGATTACCGTCTCACAATCATCTTAATTTAATCGTAAACAACACAAACACACACACAATGGAGCGTTGTTTATATGTATGTGGTACATAAGAAAGTACACACATACACAACGCGCTCTCTCTGCTCTCTTTTAGTTATCGGCAGCTGAAGCGTTTGTTGGAAAGGCGTCTGATGAAACTGAAAAACGTGTGTATATCTATTTCTAGAAAAAATTTTCGTTTGCTCGCAAGCATATTTATTTTAGCCTGGCGAATTTTGTAATTTTAATGCTACTAACGAACACGAAAATGTTATGAATCATTTTGCGCGAAATGCGGCGCGTAAACAAAAGAAACGATAATCGATTGCCAAAGCTCGATCGATAAGTCGATAAAAGCCGAGCGGCGGCAGCGACGCCGACTGCGAGCAGAAAGAGAACACGAAGACAAGTGCCTGAGTTTGTTTTGTTATTAAAAACACGCACAGACACACACACACACACACACACACATATGCAGTCAGGGTAGCTAACGATTGATTAGGGCAAAACTGTACGAGGAGAAGAGCATTCAAATCCTTTGGGAAGAGTTGTATGAAGTTTTTTAAGGGGACAGTTGCGTTGTATGGAAACTTTGTAGAGTTTGTACTTACTTCAGCTTGCCTCTTTGTGCCTTTAACTGATCCCTTGGCGGGCGCGGCGGCGGCAGCAGCAGCATCCGTCGCATCGGCAGCGGCGCCATCCTCGCCGCCATCCTTCGCCGTACCGTTATCGGCGGCAGCCGCATCGCCTGCTGCGTCAGCGGCCGCTGATTTGTCCTCGGCAGCAGCTGCCTTTGCTTTGGCTTTGAGATCCTCCTTCACATCGTCGCTGACGGCGGCAACTTTCTCGACGGCAACATCACCGTTATTCTGTTGTTCTGTGGCTGCAGACATTTTTTTGTTGTTTGTTTTCTTTTTTTTAACTCCTTTTTTGTACAATTATATAACGAGCTAGCGTCGTTATATTGGTTTGTGTGTGTAGGCTTAGTTTAAATATTTAATGCGCGAGCGTTGAATTTGAATTTTTCAAGTATTCCCGTCGTTCTTTGCGTTGATTGCGCTGTGTGTTCAAGATGTAGATATATTTTATTTTAGTTGTATTATTTTTTTTTTTTGCTTTTAGGTTGTTGACAAAAATTAGCGCAAAATAGATAGATTTATATTCCGAGGAGGGAAAAAACGAGAACTGCACCGCACGAAGCACACAAACACACTGTCTGCATTTCAGCGATGTCGTGTGTATTTAACAGATAGTCGCTCAGATACACACACACACACAAGCACACACTCGCTCTCGTTTTTTCTCTTCCTCTCCCTGTCAGACCATTTAGATCCGCTGCTTGCGCTCGCTTATCATTTGCTGTCACGCTCTCTCGCTCTCTCATGCACAATACACTGCACAAAAAGCACAGCGGCAATCGTACAGCAGCAGTTGGCAATGTTGAGAAGAGAAGGCAACAACAACATTTAGCTCAAGCAGCGGAGGAGGCAGCGACGACTACAAAATAACAAAACGCCAGCGCGAAGTCGTCGCCACCCCCCCCCCATCTACTGACCGACTCTACAAATAATTTTTGCAATAATTTGCTCTTTGATAAAATAATACAAAAATATATAATTTCAAATAGCAAAAGGCGCCTCTAAAAGTCTAGTATGTATGTTGTTGTTGTTCTTTTTTTTTTTTTTTGGTATATTTGTGTGTTTGATTATTTTTCGGTATTTTGTATGTATTTTTGCTAGCTAGTTGACTGACCACCGATATGTGTACCCGTTGACGGCTCGTACAAGACTAAAAAGTCAACCATCGCACACGGCACTGACTACACAGGCAGCTTGCAGGCCCAGTGGCTTCATGAACCGCTTGCGCGTCAACACATTATCGGCTATATCTCAGCCGATTTTATTTGAATATGGCTGCAATTGATATGTATGGATAGTGCTATTAATTATCTATAAATCGGCATATTTCGAATAGAGCTGCGATCAAGCTGAGTTTCAAAATTGACACATCGAGTGGGTTTCTTGACGCATTCCATACAAAATGCGCATTCTGCTCGTGAGTACAGTGAGTACAGCACACAGCCAACGGCGACGTCGACGTCGCTGGCACGTTTGGCGGTAAATTTGAAAATTGCCGGCCGCGGCGCGGTTGCTTGTTGTGCTACACACTCACACACACACATACACAGTTTTGTTGTTGCCGGTGGTTGTTGTTGGTCGCAAGGTTTGAAGTTGGGAAGTATTGGGTATTGGGAGCTAGGTAGATGGGATTGGAGGCAGGGGGAGGCAGTAGCGTTGACGTCTGTATTTGTGTGTGTGTGTTCTGATGTTGCAGTGTTTCGTTTATTGTTGCTGCCACCACACACACACACACATATTTATAGAGTGGACCAGCGACTGAGGCAAATAATCAGGTCAATGGGGGCGCTACGTACCAAACCTAACCTCAAAATGTGGCATTAATCTCCTCAATATCACAAATATTGTCTGTCATATAACTAGATAGCTTAGTAGATATTCCAGTTTAATTATTTGTAGTGAAATGAACGTGGTTCACCCATCTTGGTCAGTCTCTCTCTCTCTCTCTCTCTCTCGCTCGCTCGCTGATGCATTTTTCATTTCATTGGGTTGATCCCGGCATCGCTGTGGTTCGACAATTCGCTGTCTCTGCTTGTTACACGAAACATTTCTGGTTCAAGCATTGACTAATGAGCTAACGTTCTTCTATCTCCACTCTCACTCACTCACTCGCTCTCTTTGTCTCTCTCATTCACTTGCTCTGCTATTTTTATGCAAAACAAATAAGTATAGTTTGTAATCTGAATATTATGGGTACGACAGCTCCGCTAATTAAAAGCAACGCCAGCGACGACGACGACGACAGACCGACCGACCGTCCTCCTCTAGTAGACGCGTCTACACAGTCGTCGCTTCTACCAGTTTGTCGACACACGTTGCCAACACCTGTAGTAGAGTACAGTGAACACGGTTCACCTCGTCGCACGTTTGTCGTTCGTTTGCCGTAATCGTGGGACAATCATTCAAAGCTATCGCACAACAAACACAACTGTGACTTTTGCTGGCTGTTTGCCTTTTGTTGTTTTCTTTTTCGCTTTTTTCGCTTTGAGCCTTAGCAATTTCTTGATAAGCCGATTTGCGTTGCCGTTGCCGTTGTGCTGCGTCTTCGCCTTCGTCTTTCTTTCATTCCTTTGCTTGCCAGTTGAACCGATTCGACGGACTCTCTTTCTTTTCACAACCGATAACTATGAGAATGGAGATATATATTTCCATTCCTTGCGTATACTTCGAGTCTATCTCCAGCCAAGTTCTCCATCGTGCACTAATGCAAAATGTGTAGCTAGAAGCTTGAATATTGGCGCAGCCAATATTAAACAAATTAGCAAACTGTCCTCAAAATTTCATCATGATTGGCAAATAAACACAACAGTTATTCAACAATCAATTTTACATAGCGTACACGCCACAGCGCATATTGCTTGTTCAGTATTTCGATGCATGACAAACCATGTGTACACGCTGAGAATTCTCGGGTATCTCTTAGTCGAGAGCGCTTTTACATGCTTTAGTCTTGATTGGAGCGACGTAGCGTTCGTTCCTCGTATACATTTCATGGGGGGGATAAATAAAACTTTCTTACTCGTACCGTAGTACAATATGATTTACGCTTTTTTATCAACGCTCGTCGCTCGGCGCTCGGCGCTCGTCGCTTGCTGCTTGCCGCTCGCCACTCGCGTTCTATTGCCGTTTGTGTTACAATGCCACCTTTTTCAAGGTTAACTATACCCTCGACAGGAACTGTAGTTTCACCGAACTGTCTCGTGTACTCTGTGTAGTTTTCAGTTCCAGCGATAAGAAAAAAAAACAGGCCCTAACGCTCTCGTTATTGTTCTCGCCACAGGGAATGTTCTAGAGGTAGAGTCAACCACCGGTGGTTCAGGCGGTTCAGGTAAAAGCAAGGGAGAGAGTCTACAAACTAACATCTCTTTGTTGAGATAAGGTAATGGAAATCTAATCGAAAGACCTTAATACAAATAAAGTTTCTGGCTGGTTCTAGTTTCTCGCAGTGTAGCAACTAGTTTCTATTCAAATCAATTGATTCCATTTACATATATGCCGTAGAATTTCAAACAAGATTAAGACCTTATGTGTAGATCTGTAGCAAGATTGTTTGAAATTCGGTTAGTTCTATAATAACAAGAATGTGTCACGAATCATTTAGCAGAAATGTTGCTTTATTCTCAGTGAAGTGAACGAACGAACACTCGACGTGTGGATGTAAATAGCTTATATGTACATATGTACATACATATGTATACGACTTTTGGCTATGGAAATAATGAAGGTGCTCAAAACTATTCGAATGTATTGTGGCATAAGCGGCATCTCGGCTATAAATACAAATACGTTTTAGATGATTCCATCAAGCACTCGGCTTTCCAATTAAAAGTTCCCACTACAAAGCGTAGGATAGTCGATTTCAATACACATCCCATAGAAGATGGTGTTTTCTTTACAAATATAGGGTATAGGGTATTTCCCTTACAAAGTTCCACTCTGCATACTAATTATTGCTTCAAGAACTCCGGCATTGTCTTCTCATTTGGCGTAGGCCTTAGAAGCTAGTAGCTACAATGACTGTACAGTCTGTTCGAAATACGTATGTGAGGTAGATCTACTATAAATACGTATGATTCCATTTAGAGGTCTGTCATCTTTTCAATTAAAAGTGTGCGTTTTCTAGCAAAGGGTGCCCTAGTGCGATTCAGTTTATATGCTATCGAACCCACTGAAAACACTGGTACAGTCGGAAGGTTGTTGGGTGAAAAGTATCTCAATGTTTGTTTTTAAGAATCTCTATTTATGTGAATCAACAAGGCACCATAAATTTAATTAATATCATCCTAACGAATCTAGTACATTCGTTGAGTTGTAGGATGTACAGCTTCTTGATAATGTATACGTTCAGAAACGCTTCTCTGTACGCTATTTAAAGAGTGTCTCTATGCCGAAAGGTGCAATATCTTTCAGTACTAGGCTGTGCAGGGTACTCGTTCAGTCATTCTAGCCCAATCATGTGAGTGTTTGCGTAAAAGAACTGAAATCATTCAGTAAAAACAACATGAACTGGTTTATGAGTACAGCTACACTACAGACTGCAGACGGCGACTACGACAGGGATTGCGACTGCGAGTCGGTCAGTCGTCGGTGATAAGCAACGATTCTCTGGAAAGAGAACTAGAGAGTTCTCCAGGGGTTTCTTTCGCTCTCTCTCAGTTGCAGTCTCACTCTCTCTCAGTTGCAGTCTCACTCTCTCTGTCGCTTTTCGCTTGAGACGCTCGCGTCGCGTTTGGCCGCCATGTGCTAATGCGTCGACTTGCCATCCTATGATTTTCCACACGAGTTGGCGCTACTACGAATACACTGATACCCTGCACTTACGCAGTAACTGGGTAAATACGTCAACACGGCCATTTCACACGCAAATATTCAATTTAACGTTTCGTTACGAATATATGTATTCGAATAAACGCTCGTTATCATTATTCTTTCTCCTCTGTGTGCCATGGTTTTAATTGCGCAGAAGACGAGCCTCCTCCTCTTCTTCCTCCTTCCTCCTCCCCCGACTCCTCCAGCGCTACGAACCCTGCAACTGCAACGCATTGGCCGGCTGTCCGCCTGGCTTTTGTGTTGGCATCTGCGTCATGCAGTCGGCTGCAGTTGGATGAATGGACGCAAGGGGTTGAGGCGTTGTGGGCTGGGGGTTGTTGCTGTTCTTGTTGTTGTTCGTGGTGAGTGCGAGCAACATGAATGAATCATTTACGAAGAGCAAATGTTGGCGTCATTTCATATCCAACTGTCTGTGTGTGTGTGTGTGTGTGTGTGTGTGTAGTCGCTACAGACACACAAACTCAGTGGACAATTGGCGGCCGAGAGCTGCGTTGTCATCTAGCATAGAAGCATCATTCATTCAATACGTACATAATTAAAACGCTCACGCCGCTGCTCGCAGCGAATGAATGCGATTCACTTGAATTATGCATGCATTCATTTCATTATTCGCTTCAGTTCAGTTTCATCAGCTGCCGTTTAATTAATGTGCATTTCAAATTCACCCGCCAATTGACTCTCAAAACACACCCTCAACACGCTTAGCGACGCTTTACAACACTATGCGCAGTGCTGCATGCGAGAGCAGTCGACAGCTGTAGAAACACAGTTTAAAGCATTTCAAAACTTGACGAAACACTCGTCGTAATTATTTCCCCTGTGGATTGTGCTCTGACTATTCGACGAAAGTATTTTCATTTGGGTTGAATGCGTGTTTTTCGCTTGCGGCTATTCTTCGGCGTGTGCTGACAACCCTAATCATGCCACCGTATTATGACCTTGCGCTGACATTGCCGCACACACAGCTGAGGTTCGAGTCGCACTGGCAATTCGCACAAAACGCTGAAATATCCAGAAGTTTGTCAGATACAACTGGACGTGGACGAGCATCAAAATGGCCTTCAATAAGCTGAGCATCGAGAACCTGGATCTGGAGGGCAAACGCGTCCTCATGCGGTAGGTGCAAGTGCTTTTCCCCGGTTGCATAAATCAATTTCGCATTTGTCGAAGAGCTTATAAAGTTTAGTTGCAGTTGAAAACGTAGTTGAACTAGGGAAGGGGCCAACGCTGAACCCGTAGTGTTCATATATTCTATATTCCCCTCCGACATCTATGATAGTTAGCGAATATTTTCTGGGAATATCACTGCGATCGGACAAGAAATTCGCCAGTTACTCAAGAAAAGTCTTTCACAATTGTGAAAATTTGTTGTACTCGCAAAATTCTTTTTAAACTGTTTTGCATTCCCCAATAATAGGGGCCATAGAAATTTAATGACTTTCCAAAACTTTAACTCGCTCATAAACTCGAAAGAAATAATTCTCTACACCATAAAAATTAGTTGCCATGGTTATTCCAATGTTTTTTACTCCCCAATAAAACGCTAATAAATTACAGCGACGTTCTAAATGTTTTCTAAAAATTTCATAACGATCGGAAAATGAAATCGAAAGTTGCTCATACTCTTTGTGGCTGGGCCCTAAAGATCAGTATATCTCCTATTCATAACGCCTTTCTAACGGTCACAGCGTGGACTTCAATGTGCCCATCAAGGAGGGCAAGATCACGAGCAACCAGCGCATTGTGGCCGCCGTGGACAGCATCAAGTTGGCGCTCTCCAAGAAGGCCAAGTCCGTGGTCTTGATGTCCCACTTGGGCCGCCCCGATGGCAACAAGAACCTCAAGTACACGCTGGCGCCTGTCGCCGAGGAGCTGGGCAAGCTGCTCGGCCAGAGCGTGACATTCCTCAACGATTGCGTCGGCGCCGAAGTGGAGGCTGCCTGCAAGGATCCGGCCGCCGGCTCCGTCATTCTGCTGGAGAACGTGCGCTTCTACCTCGAGGAGGAGGGCAAGGGCGTCGATGCCAGCGGCGCCAAGGTGAAGGCCGATCCCGCCAAGGTCAAGGAGTTCCGCGCCAGCCTCGCCAAGCTGGGCGATGTCTATGTGAACGATGCCTTCGGCACTGCGCATCGTGCGCACAGCTCCATGATGGGCGATGGCTATGAGAAGCGTGCGGCGGGTCTGCTGCTCAACAAGGAGCTCAAGTACTTCTCACAGGCGCTGGACAAGCCGCCAAATCCCTTCCTCGCCATTCTGGGCGGCGCCAAGGTCGCCGACAAAATCCAGCTGATCGAGAATCTGCTCGACAAGGTCAACGAAATGATCATCGGCGGCGGCATGGCGTTCACCTTCCTGAAGGTGCTCAACAACATGAAGATCGGCGGCTCCCTGTTCGACGAGGAGGGCTCCAAGATCGTCCAGAATCTGGTGGAGAAGGCCAAGAAGAACAACGTGCAGCTGCATCTGCCCGTCGACTTTGTCTGCGGCGACAAGTTCGCCGAGAACGCCGCCGTCAGCGAGGCCACCGTCGAGGCCGGCATTCCCGATGGCCACATGGGCTTGGATGTGGGTCCCAAGACCCGTGAGCTCTTTGCCGCGCCCATTGCGCGCGCCAAGCTCATCGTCTGGAACGGGTGAGTGCCTGCGCTCTAGAGTCTACTCGCGACTTTGTACTCAATGAACTCTTTGCCTTTGTTAGACCTCCCGGCGTCTTTGAGTTCGCCAACTTTGCCAATGGCACCAAGTCGATTATGGATGGCGTTGTGGCCGCCACCAAGAACGGCACCGTCTCCATCATCGGCGGCGGCGACACTGCCTCCTGCTGCGCCAAGTGGAACACTGAGGCGCTCGTGTCGCACGTCTCCACCGGCGGCGGCGCCTCGTTGGAGCTGTTGGAGGGCAAGACACTGCCAGGCGTTGCTGCTCTGTCCAATGCCTAAGCATCAGCCATCAACCATCAACCAGTCTACAAACTAATTATCTAACCATCTCTCTGGATTATTATAATGTTAAATGTTGCTGCGCTCCTTGGGCGCTGCTTGTATTCTAAGCCCAAAGTTCAATAAAACGAATCTTAAGTTAAAATGTATGAATCGCCCAAAAGAATGTTCTAACTTATTCATAAACTGTTCCCTCCTATTCATTCTCTGAACAGATAGATTTATATAAGAGCCGAAATTCTTATCTGTGTTGCTCTTCGATCCTCTGGCATTTAATCGCATTTAACTTCTAGCTAATTTGTCTGTTTCATCGTGTCTGGCCACAGAATGTGATTGTATATATTTTGATAGGCAGTCAAGTGGAATCAAAAGATACTGAACTTGTTTGCACTTACGGCTAGGATCGTCCACTTTATCCGCCAGGAAGCTGCTGCTACTTGCGGGCAAAGTTCGCATCCATGGCCGACGAGTTGCGCTGAATGTTGTTGAGGTTGGAGCGTATGCGATTGCCAATGGAGGTCTGATTGTCGATGGCCTTCTTCACCTCCTTGTTGATGAACTGCTGGTCGAAGTCGCGTGCCTGATTCTGCGCCTCCTCCCTCGCATATTCCTCGCGATGTTTCTGCACCACCTTGGAGCGATCCGCCTCGCGCCATGTAGCGTTGTCCATCATCTCCCTGAGACGCGCCTCCCGCTCGCTCTCACTCAATTTCACTTTTGATTTAGCAGGTTGACGAGCTGGAGCTGCAGCTGGACTTGGTTGCTTCTCCGGCGTCGGACTGCGACGTTGACGCTGCGTTGGCTGTTGATCTCGTTGACGCTGCTCTCGGCGGGGACTGCGACTTCTTTGTCGTTTTTGCTCATCTCTTCGCTGACTGCGACTTCTATCACGTTCTCGTCGCGGAGTGCGACTCTTTTGACGTCTTTGTTCATCTCGCCTTGGACTACGACTCTTTTGACGTCTTTGTTCATCTCGCCTTGGACTACGACTCTTTTGACGTCTTTGTTCATCTCGCCTTGGACTACGACTCCTTTGACGCTGCTCTCGTCGCGGGCTGCGACTTCTGCGTCGATTATAGCTTTGCTCCTGCCGTCTGCTATCATCCACTCGCTGCGTTTCCCTGCGCTTTGATCTTTCTTCTATGCTTCTGCTTCTGTCGCGTCTTCCTCTCTGCTCGACGCTTCTGCTTCTGTTTCGCCCTTCTTTCCTACTGCTATTGCTTCTTTCACGTCTTCCCCTGTGCTCTTTGCTATGTCTCACACGCTCCTCTTCGCTGCTGTCGCTTCTGCCGCGTCTTCCTCGTTGCTCCTTTGATTTGGACTTGGCAGTCTCCTCCTCGCTTTCGCTGTCTGTGCTGCTTTTGCTGCGTCTCTTTGACTTTTTCTTGTGCTTGTGCTTTTTCTGCTTCGTGGCCATATCCAGCTGTTTGGTCAGGGTGCGATATTTGGCATCCAGCAGCTTGTCCAGCTTGAAGTCATCATTTGTGCCTTCGCCCTTTAACTTCTTCATTTGGCGTGCCAGTTTCTTGTCCAGATCATCGTCGCTATCGCTGTCATCATCGCTGCTACTTCGCTTGTGCTTCTTTTTCTTGGATTTCTTGCTCTTCTTGGACTTCTTTTGTTGCTTGGCAGCCGCTTCACGCTCTGTCTTGAGTATGCGATGGATTTCCTTGAGTTTGACAGGATTCTCTAACAATTTACGCCTCGATTCCATTTCGCGCTGCTTAATGAGCATCAACGGATCCTCCATGGTCTTGCGCTGCATATCCACCTGTTCGTTGGACTGCAAATTGCGGTATTCCCGTATAGAGAAGGGCACGCACTCGTGCTCGACATGATTGATGGACTGTTTTAGGCCCAGAGTGCTGTTCTGTTCTTGGCGTCGCTCTTCCGCCTCCAGCTGCTCAAAGGACTTGTCGATCTTACGACCCAGCAGATATTCCTCACGATTGATCAGCTCCGCATTGTCTGTGGAGAGCAGTGTTAATGCACATTCATTAGCTAATGGGCTACTTACTTTTGTACATCCACTCGAGCTTCGCTTCGCCGCCGTTGCTGCTCGCAAGTACGCCAGAGTGCTCGCCGAGGCGCCGCAGTTCCTCGCGATCGCGCTCCTCATTGATCTCCTTGCGCAAATCGTCCAGCTTGCGCTGTTCCTCTTGCTTCGCCTGCTCCGCTTTCCAAACACGCTCTTGATTCTTCATCGTGTGCGGATGCCATGATTTCTTCAAGTTCTGTGTAACGTAGATGTTTTCTGGTCAATTCAACTGCTTGGGTATCTTGAACTTAGTTACTTACAAGATCGCCGCCGCCCATTGTGGCGTTTATTTATATTTTCTTTAAGAGCCAAGAAAAATACGCGTCGTTGTTTTTCCCTCCTTTACTGCTATCAGCTGTGCTTAGAAATTAATCGATATATCGAAGAGGCAGTGCGAGAATGTCATTCCACAACCGTGCTTGTCTATCGAAACGCGGATATATTGACAAAGCAGTGTCACTAATAAGACCAACTAGTATTAAAGTAATTAGTGCAGGCTGGTCACACAAACTTAAAAATGCAGTTGTGAAAAGTTTTGCCGCGTTAAGTTGTGTACCGTCATGAATTAAGTGAAAAGTGCTATAAACCAAATACAGATCAGTGCTACTATGCCATAACTGTTTTCAATTCGATTCCGATTACGTAACTCATTAAAATCAGGTGTTAAATATAAGAAATATGCTAGTTTTGGAACAAAGGATCTGCGCTGCAATTGGACCCATTGTGACCTATGGATCTTATCAGAATCAAATTTTTGTAAATAGCTGTAAATTTCGAATTTTTTCGCGCAATTATGCCGATAAAGCGGATTGCTCACCAAAAGAAACGAAACTACCAAAGAAGCTTAGTCTTAAAGATGTAGACGTTGCCGGCAAACGCGTTTTTATGCGCGTCGACTTCAATGTGCCCATGAAGGACGGCAAAATTACAAACAATCAACGCATTGTAGCGGCGCTGCCGAGCATTAAGCATGTGCTAATCAAGGAATGCAAATCCGTGGTTAGTAATATCAATAAGTGTTAAACATTTCATTACGATCATTACTCAAATTGCAATTTTATGGCAAGTTACAATGTTTACATTTATGTGTGACCAGAGCAATGCAATGTAAGTAGTTCATGCTTGCATTCGCTGGTCACACTCAATGCTTTCAAATAAATCGTTGGCGAACTGTTTTTAACCGGCATGGTTTAAAGAAAGTGAACAAAAATAAAGTAATAGGTGTACTATTCAAATATTCTAGAAATAACCATATTTACATGAATTAAAAACTCTTTATTTGATTTATAGGTACTCGCTTCGCACTTGGGTCGCCCGGAGGGCAAGAAAGATCTGAAATTTTCGTTAGGACCCGTGGCCAGAGAGTTGGAGAAGCTACTGGAATGGCCAATATGCTTTATAGACGACTGTGTCAGCAGTTTGGCACTGGAGGCAGCAGAGAATCCGCCCAAAGGCGCCGTCATGCTGCTTGAAAATCTGCGCTTCCATGCCGAGGAAACGGGCAGTTTTAAGAAGGGCAAAGAAAAGGTCAAAGTCGAAGAGGATAAGCTGAAAGCCTTTCGCTGCAAATTGTCCAAGTTGGCGGACATCTATGTGAACGATGCCTTTGGCACAGCGCATCGTGCCCACAGCTCAATGCTCGGCGAGGGCTTCCAGGTGCGTGCTGCGGGCTTTTTGTTGGACAAGGAGCTGGAGTATTTTGCCAAGGCGCTGGACAATCCCAAGAAACCCTTTCTGGCTATACTCGGTGGCGCCAAGATTGCCGACAAGCTACCGCTGATTAACAATCTGCTAAACAAGGTGGATCAAATGATTGTGGCCGGCGGCATGGCGTTTACCTTCCTCAAGATTATCAACAACATGGAGATTGGCAAATCGTTGTTCGATGCCGAGGGCGCCAAGCTGATCAATGAGCTGATGGATAAAGCCAAGCAGAAGAATGTCAAAATACTTTTGCCCGTTGACTTCAAATGTGCACAGAATACCGACAAAGATCCCGGCGAAATCAAGTTGGTGGACGTAAAGCAGGGCGTGCCCAAGGACTTAATGGGCCTGGACATTGGCGATAAAACCATTGAGTTCTACAGCCAGGCAATCATTGAGGCCAAAACCATTGTCTGGAACGGTCCGCCGGGTCTCTTTGAGAACGAGAAGTTCGCTGGTGGCACCAAAGCCATGTTGGAGGCCATTGTATGTGCCACCAAAGCCGGCGCCACCACAATTGTGGGCGGTGGCGATACGGCGACAGCGTGTAAGAATTTCGGGGGCAGCGACAAAGTGTCGCATGTCTCCACTGGCGGTGGGGCGGCTCTCGAGCTGCTCGAGGGCAAAATCCTGCCCGGCGTCGCCGCCTTGTCTGACGCAAAGAGATAAGTTAAATCGAAATAGAAATAAAGTGCAGTGTTTAACTATTCCTACTACACATTTACACACGATCATCCTTCACCTATATTCATCATGTTTCGGTGGCATAATCATCTTATTTCCTGGGTAAGTGCATTTCAATTATTTCCCTGTTGCCATAATTTATATTTTTGATTGCCAATCATTATTGAGTGTAGGCAATGTTGAACGGTTATTTAATTATTTATTAATCTCAAAAAATCACTTTAAATCGATTGATCTATTGATCTTTATTATTATGCATTAAGTGAAAAGCGTAGCGAATTTGTTACACTATGCTTGATTGTTAATCTATTCTGTTGTTAATATTGATGCCTTGCTTTCAAATATGTTGAGAATTCTATTGAATTCATATTCTTCACTCCAGCTTATTCAATACGAATATGTATAGAAGTCAAAAGCTTGAAGAATTGTTATTGTTTTCATTCTCATCAAATGTAGAAACCTTTGGATTTGACATTAAGATTCCCAGATCAATTGACTTTCCATTGTGGCATCGTAAATACTACACATTTTTTCATATGAGATGTTCATCTAACTTTCTATGCTTTGACTTTTGGTTTTGCAGTAAATGAAATGCAAGCGTTTGTTTATTGATAAATTTATTTAATTAAAATCGTTTGAAGTAGTCGAAAGTCGATTTTTATCTACGCTCCAGACCCCTTCATTTGTCCACTGTTGGTAATTGTTTTTAACGGGATTAAATCCAGCTATTTAGCTTTAGGCTTTGTCTAATTTTGCTCACAAAATGCTGAAGCAGGTCGGATATTATTGTTTTTTTTTTGACTACGTTCACAATTGAATATAATAATAATAATAAAGTTCAGTTTTTGGAATAACATGCGGGCTAGCATAAGATCCTGGTGCAGTGCTCACTGCAACAGAGTCGGATTGATTAACGTTTAACAAAGAAATGTGTCCTAATCGAAGCTGATGAGCTCCGCTGTGGCAGGCTCCGCTGCCTTGGCCGGTTCTGGTTCGTTTTGCGGTGGAGCTGGCGCAGCAGCCACAGCTTGAACTTGCTGATCGACGGCTGCGGCTGGGGGTGGCGCTGAGACTGGCAATTGTTGTTGTTGTTGTTGTGGTGGTGGTGCAGCTGCTGGCGGAGGCAGCTGTTGCTGTGGAGGCGGAGCTTGGGCGGTGGCCAGCGGTGAATGGGTTTGCACCATTTGCTGTTGCTGCAACATGACGTGGGCCAGATGGGGTTGTGGTGGCTGCTGTAGAGGTTGTGGTGGCTGCTGTAGAGGTTGAGGCTGCTGCTGTAGAGGCTGTGGTTGCTGCTGTAGAGGCTGTGGTTGCTGCTGCTGCAAGGGTTGTGGTGGTGGCTGCTGCTGATGCTGTTGTTGCTGTGGCGGCAGCTGCTGCTGATGCTGTTGTTGCTGTGGCGGCAGCTGCTGCATCATCGCATTCGCCTGTCCAGCACCGGGATACGGATTGTCGGGCATCATGTACATGCCGGGCGGCGCAATGCCGCCAGCAAACTGTCCATTTGGAGCAGCAGCAGCAGCAAAGCCGCCAGCCGCGGCATACGGATTGTAGACGTTGTTCAGCTGATGCGACGGCGAACTGTAGGGAAAGGGCGTTGCCTGTTGGCCCATCAAATACTGCGCTTTCTGCTGCTCCTGGCGCAGCTGCATTTCGCGCTCCTGCTCCTGAATGCGCTGCAGTGCCAGCTGGCGTTGGTACTGCAAGTACTCTTGCTTCTTCTTGCGCATAAGTTCGAGTTTCTGGGCCATCTGCAGTTGACGCTGTCGCTCCTGCTCCTCGGCAATGCGACGCAGCTTCTCCACGTGCTCCTGGCGCAGCACATCCAGCGCAGCGCGCGAGTCCTTGATCTGGGCGAGCTTGTCCTGCAGCTGCTCGTACCACATGCGCTTGTCGTCCAGCTCCTTGATGTAGGTGAGCTGCTGCGAGTGCAGCGAGGTGAGCGTGAGGAAGAGCGTCTGCACCGAGGAGTCGTTGGAGATGCTGCGACCGCGACTCGAGTTCGATTTCATGCGATTCACAAAGATCTCGACCTGGGCACGCATGTTGGAGGCAAACTCATCGATCGCCAGCTCATCGGCGGGCGTTGCCAGCGGCATTTGTTGTGCCTGCTGCTGCTGCTGTTGAAGTGAGAGTGGTTGCTGCTGCTGTTGCGGCTGCGGTGTGGGCGGCATGGGGCTGGGCGCCGAGGGGCTGGCCATGGCCGAGGATTCGCTTATCTTGCGCTGCTCCCAGTAGCTGCGATTCAAGTACTTGGCCAGGTCAGGATTGGTTTCCTCTTGCTGCTGCTGCTGCTGCTGCACAGCGACTTGAGCGGCGGCTTGAGGCGGCTCGGGGCTGGGCGAGCGCTGTTGCAAGCGATAGCTGATGGGCTGCTGCTTCTTCTGCTCCGCCTCCGACTGGCTGAGTGCCAGCGCCAGATTGAGTTCCTCTTCCTCTTTGAGCTCCTGCTCGCTTTTGCGCGCCGGCGTCTGTTAGAAGCAACGGTACAAGAGACAGAGAGAGAGTTAGTTTAGTTTTGCTGTGACCACCACAAAGACAACCAACCTGCACCTGTTGCGACAGCGAGCTGTTCAAGTATTCCGCTGGCAGATCGGAGTCGCCGCCAACGCGCGCTGCGCTCGTCTTGCCACCTGCCGCTGCAATTGCTGGACGCTGCAGCGTGGTGTAGCAGCCGTCGCACACACGCACATCCTTCTCGATGCCGTACTTGGGCAGCGGACAGAATTTGCTGGTGCACTGGCCACAGAACACCTGGCCGCAGTTGCGGCAGTGATGCTTGCGATTGGTGAACGTGAACTCGGCCCGGCAGCGATGACACACCTTGCCGTCGGTCCAGTTGGGCGCCGTGTCGGCGGTGAACATGGCGTCCGCTTCCTTGAGCTCTGGGAACGTGTGTCCCTTGGCCTTCAAAATGTTCATGGTGTCCTGCGATGGGAGAGTGAACATTTATAGTGTGTTTAAATGAACGATTTTTTGCTCTGCTATTGAGAGAACTTTTTGCTTTAGCATTGCAGTTAACGATTGCTGTAGAATAGAGCGTTTAACAGAACTCTTACTTAAACTATATGCAAACAAAAGAAGTGTTCTAAACGAAAAAGATTGTTGTAGCGACTTAATTATACGGACGAACGAACAGGCGGACAAGAATATGTACATATATAAGCTTTAAAGCATTGTAGATATCTCCTTCTCTCTCTCATATCTAATGGAATTATATTTAAAATCGATCGGGGAATCGCCTCAGGAAGCTTTTACTCACCTTGATGGCCTGATACTTGTCCGAGGAGCGAAAGGCATACGCCCAAGTCTGGACTAGTTCCAGCATTTTCTGTCGCACATTCTCGTGCGGCGTCTGCTCCAGAAAGCTGCTGAACATCTCGCAGTTCTCCTTGGTGAAGACTTCCTCGTGAACGGGAGCTCCGCAGTTCTTCACAATGCTCTCAAGCACCAGCAGCGAGTAGCAGGCCGAGTGCGGATTGGTCGAGTTCATTTTCTTCTTGATCGCCGCAAAGGCATTCTTTGGACTGCAAGTTGAACAATTTACTAGAGCTTCCGCTTTTCTCTCGCTTGTGCAGAAACTTACGTGACATCTTTTTGATTGATCCCATCGCAGATCAAGAGTATTGATGGCCAGTCGGGTTCCAGGCGCAAGTGGCTGGTCGCAGTTTCTGCAAAAACACGCAATTAATTTAATCTTTTTTCCTTAACTGCGCTTTCAGTTCATTCGCCTCTTTTGTTGCGTTTTTTTTCTTTTGCTTAGCTTAATCGATGAGTCACTTTTGTTGCACTTTGCTCATTTAAATGTTTGTTAAGTGCGTCACTTACCCAGATTTCGATCGAATGCTGAGCGAAACATTTTCTAATTGCTTGTTACCCGTTGTTTTGCTCTAAATTTCAACTATATCAACGCTTAAATTGTGTTTTCTTTATGTATATTTTGCTTTTGCTTAAAGCTGCTGCTGCTGCTGTCGTGTTCCAGTGTGACCATAAGTTTAATCCAGAAACACACTGCACATCGTAGCTGGTCACTTCAATGTGGTGGCAAACGATAGTTGGATATCGATAAATTGTATATCGACGCACTAAGCTCTCTTTCAGGGCTACAATTGCGCGCCGAACAGTTGGTATTTGAATACTTCAAATGCCGTAATGCAATCTGTTGATTTTGCCCAATAAAAGAAAAGAATTGTTTCAATTTTCCATTTTATTCGTACGCACATAAAACTCTTACTAAAATCTAGTTAACCAAATGACATATATACATTGTGTGTATAGTCCTATAAATGTATATACATGCATATGAAAGTGTATAACCGTATAAAAACTACATATTGTATATATTCGCTATGCCTACAATATGTGAATGTATGTATGTGTGCAGGTCTGCAGACAGGCACAAATAGCATTAGTTAAAGTATCACACGCCGATGTAGAATATAGTTCACTTGATAAGTTCACTAAGCGATAAGTAACATAAAATCACATTCAATTTATATTAAGCTCAAATACTCGTGTACAAGGCAATGTCCGCAAGCAACTCGCCAAATTAACCCGACTTGACTTTGCGCTTCAGCGTAAAGTACGCCAAAATCTTGAACAACACTATCTGGATCAGTATCATCACGATGTTGTAGCCAAAATCACTTTGCTCCATGCCAAACTGTCGCAGCACTGTGATGGCATTTCTGCAAATAGAATCGCGATTAATGCAATGCACTTAAAGTTCGGTTTGTGAATGAAAACCTACTTGAAATGACAGTAGAACTCTTCGGAGGGACAGACCAACTTGTCACGCTGGTTGCCATACAACGCGATTACCATACACTCCAGGGCATAGCGCAGTGGCGAGAGGGCGGCAATAAAATACAACGCTTTCGGTATGTGGGACAGCAGGATGAGGAAACCGGAGAACATGAGCATGAAGCACGTCGAGACGGCGCCAACAAACGTGCCATTCTGAGAAGATGAATGATACATACACTTAGTTTGTACTGTATTCAGTTTAGTGGGCTTTCTACTTACCACTGGGTTCAGAATAGTTCCTAGGAACACGCCTAAGCCATCGGCACATATTGTGACCACAACCGCAGTCAGCAAATACTTGACAAAACGATCCATTTCCACGGGCTGGTCCGTCATCAGATATCCGATTGCTATGTAAACCGTGGAGAAGATGATCTGAGAGCGGGAGAAGGGCGTTGATTAGGTTCTGTACATGTCTTAAATTCAATTTCACCCACATGGACTGGCGTCGAGGTTATCATCGTGGCCACATAATAGGTCTTCAGCTTGTACCAATTGTTGAAGGTCTCCTTCTTAATGATCTCAATTTCCGAGGGATCTGCAAATAATGCACAACAGCTAAGCAAATGGGCGTCTGTTGAGGAAAGTTGTAAACGTCTTACAGCGCAAGATTCCCGGCATTATGGTCGTGTACCAGAGATAGACGCAATGTATCATGATCATGCCCACATTCGAGATTTGTTTGGTCGCATTGATGCCCGAGTCGCCAAAGAAGAGTCCAATCATTATGGCGCTCACAATGTGCATGCCCAGCTTCAGATAGGTCAGAGTCTGCCACGGGGAGGGAGAAGATATTTAGTAGAATTAGTATAATTAGAATATAAAAAAAGGAATTTGATTGGGGTTTGCAACTATATTCCCAACTCAAGAGGGTTTTTTACTGCACTCTGCTTTTGAAACTATTAGTCTCTCATCATAAGCTTGTGTCAGGGACCAATCTTAAAGGGTTTATGTCTGCCATGTGACAGTTATCTCACCCAGTCGCGGAAGAACTGCAGATGACAGCGTCCAATTAGCAGCCAGAGTCGCATCCATTCGGGTGGCGGGTACGTGTGCTTAATGAGCTCCTTCGCCGACTCCATGCTGTGCAGCTGCACTTTGGTCTGCGCCGTCTGCTGTCCTTGGCTGGGAGATTGGGACTGGGACTGGGATTGCGACTGCGACTGGGATTCATTGAACTTGGCCACTTGCGAGTCGGTCGGTGGCTCGACGTCGTCGGGCTGCATCAGCTGCTGATCGTATCGCCAGCGCGTGTCCTTGGCGCATTCGGTTAAAGCCTCCGTGTGATCGTCAAAGTCACCGTTCACACACTCGAGCACTGTTGACAGTTGCAATGACATGGCTTGAAAGCTCTAATTGAGCGCGGGGCAATGATATTTACTCACAGAAATCGGCTGGATTGTGGTAGGCGGGACATTCGAGTCCGACCGTCTTCAGAAACGTGACCGTATTCTGGGGCGTGCCCTGGTACGTGCATTGACCCGAGCTGAGCACGTAGATCAGGTTGAACAGATTGTAAATGTTGGTCGATGGCTGATGGATAGTGCACACAATGGTGCGACCCTCGTTCGCCAGCGAGCGCAGCAGTTGTATGGTATCAAAGGAAGACGAGCTGTCCAGTCCGCTGTTGGAATGGAATGGTTTCAGTTTCAAGGTTGCCACATGTGTCTGTGTCTGTGTGTGTGTGTGTGTGATTTGTTTTTGCGCAACTGGTTTCATCTCTTTTTATGGTCAATGGTTTATCGTTTATGGTCTATGGTTTAGATGCTTACGTTGTGGGCTCATCCAAAAATAGCACTGCTGGATTGTCTATCAGCTCTAGGGCGATGGATAGACGCTTCTTTTGGCCGCCACTCAGCTTCGAGCATCTGGTTTGTTTCGCTGTCGTCAGCTTCAATGTGTTTAGCAAGTGATCCACCTGAAAATTATCAAATGTTCTTATGTCTTATACATATTCATTTAGATCTCAAAAGGTTGCGAAACATTCTTGTTTCTGGTTGGCAGAAATTTGCAAAGTAGACTTCGCAAAAGTATCTTAAGCGAACCTAGCTTGAATGACGCAGATCTAGAAAATAAGGCTTCTTTATCTGAATGGTGTTGAAACTTATTAAATTTAAAAGGCAAATTGCGTTTCCTAATTTTATAAGAACTTTTTAAATGGCCAGAAAAGTTGAAGTTTGCGTTGGCTTGAAATACTTTTAATGCTTTCCATTTTTATTACTACACAACAAAATGTTGATGTTCAAATTCTTTTTAAATGGCTGCTTTATGTGAGATTTCTGAATTAGTTCTTAGCATTTTAATGCATTTTCTGTAATATTTCTGAAATTGTTGCACTAGTTAACTTCAAAAGGCTTCTCTAAACTCTTCCTCGTGATTCCCCAGCTCTTGTCTTACCAAAAGGCGCTTCTCCTTCAGGCTGACACACTTATTCGATATCTTGAGGGCCGCTGCCAGCAGCATTGTCTCCTCGACGGTGAAGAAGGGATAGAAGTGATCGTCCTGCATAATGTAGGCGCACAGTTTGCGCGCCTTGCCGATCTCAATGGTGCCCGTGACGCCGGTTTTGGTGAGGCCAGTGAGAATGTTCATAAGACTAGATTTGCCGGCACCAGATGGGCCCATGATGGCCGTCAGTTCGCCGGACTTGAATGTGCCCGTGATGCCCTTGAGCACCGACTTCTTTTCTGCAAGAACAATAACAACAACAACAGCGATCGCATTGAAAATATAGACAAAACATATTTCAAGAAATTCTCAACACAAACACACTTCATGAAAAGTCTCAAGCGATATGTGGGTTAATGAGATACGATTCATTTTCAAAGAGTGTGTGCGAGAGAGAGAGAGAGAGAGAGACTCGGCTTAATTATGCAAATCAACGCAACGCAAACGCAACGCGACGTTAATCATTACAAACCTTTTTGCTTGGGCACATCGACCTGATAGACGAGATCTTCAAAGCGTATTTGGATGCCATAAATGTTCTTTAATAGTTTGCTAGTATCCATGATTAGGCGATGATTTCAATCGTGTTTGTTTTTTGTTTGTTTATATGCCCGACACTATTTGTTTACACTGCGCATTCGTAACGTTCATATGATTTATGCTTGTTCTATTAAATTGTAGTTATTCAGTTCGTTTAGCAATTGTTGCTTAAGATTGTTTAATACTTTGATCGCTTGGGTTACTGCAAAAACGTTTTTGTGTTTGTTTAGTTAATGCTCTGTTGCTTGAGTGTTGCACAAGCTGCCGAGAGACACTCTTGCGTTGCAATTAGTTATTGTTGTGCGGCTCAGACTCAAGGCAAACATTTACATAAATGTTTAATTACAACGTCTAAAAAAAACATATTTGTGTACCAACAGTACAAGAAAAAGGGAAATTAAAGTTATGACAGAAGCCATGCAGCTTGTCTGCTCTCGGCTGTTGTCCGTTGTCTGTTGTCAGTCCGTTCGGCTGTAATTGGAGCGAAAACTTTTGGCCAAGATCATGAACTGCTGAACTATTGCACAAAGCACTCAAGCGAGCCAAACACTCGTACACTTAACCACTCAACTACCGAGCCATTGAGCCACTGAAGTCGCATGTGCGCAATCGCGTAGACAGAGGAACAGCTGTTGCCGACTGCGGAAGAAGCAACAAGCGACTGCGACACTGACTGCGACGCTGACGCCGACGCCGACGCTGACGGCGGCGCTGACGGAGGCAGCGACACGCTATGCTGGGCGTTGAATAAAAAAGCAAAACAAAAACCAATAAATTAAATAACAACAATGACAATAGGGCATATCGAATCGGAATTTGGCAATGCAAAACGCGTCGTTGCGACGTCCGAGAAGTCAACAAACGAGCTGAAGCCGCTTCACAACGACGACGGCGACGGCGACGGCGCGACAAATGAATAAAAAACAAATCTGATTTTATTTTCAAGTTTAAGCCTGGGTCGTAGACATTTTTGGGCGAAAAGAACCGCCGCACACACGCAAACACACGCACACTCAACTAGTCATTAAGCTTGTGAATCAACAGTCATCGTCGACAACAACCACAATGAGTCGTAATAATAATTATAAAAAAAAGAAGAGAAAAAATAATATTAAGAAGTGGCCCATAGAAAGAGAGGGCGATAGAGAGCAATAACAGCAAACGACCTTCCCGAAAGAGGCCCCAAAAAAGAAAAAAGAAGAGATATGCGTACTCCTCGGGTATTTTATGAATTCTGTAAATAACATTAGCAAACAAACATCAAGTGTAAACAAAGATAAGTCTGTTCTGGCTGATAGAACAACACCGACTTCTCTTGGACCCTATTGAACTTCATAGCTTGTTTCTTTGTTTGTTTATAATCTCTTCTAATGACACCGATAATTGCCATTCGATTTCTGTATTGCTTTAATTATGAAAACACTGCGATCACAATCTCAAATTAACTTTTCCCTGCAGTAAATATATTAAATTACGTCTTGGATCATGTTGAATTCATGAGGCTTTTGTTGTTAGCTTAATTCTGTTTTAATTTAATTCACAGCTGCCTTTCTAACAGAAATTCTCTTCTTTGGACTTAGCTTAGCTCTATTTTAAATGCTCAATGCGTTGACGTCAGAAATTAGATTGTTGATGTTAGCACATGTCATTGGGTGGAAACAGAAGACGAAGTGTGAAATTTGGGAGATTCAGGTTCTGATCGAAACAATAGCATTAAAAACGAAGGGCATTCGATGTGATTGTTATATAATTTGTATAAATTTCAAGCTCATATGCAAGTATAAGAGCTGCAATCATTTATAAAGACTTGTTCTTGAAGTAGTTGTTATAAATCATTGACTGTGAATGCGTCGAATAGCTGAGCAACCTCAGCGAAGACAATTAAAAATTACCGCATGGCAGAGGAAGCAGAAGATGCGACAGCTAGTGAAGATAACGATGAAGAATTGGTTAGATAAAAACTACAAAAAAAAAAAACTCGACATGAAAGAATCAAACAACTTGAGCTGGCGCAAAGAATAACGACTTTTGTTGATTGTCAAACAGAAATCAAACATTAGCGACAGCAATAAATGGCACAAATTGCAAAATTCGCAAATAAAAAAAGAGCAACATCAACATCAAGCTGAAAATGGCCAGAACTGAGAACCGTCAAGTGCGTTGTCGTTGTCGGCGTTGTTGCAACCAAGAGCAGCGCCGCGAGGCAGCAGCTAGCAACACCTGTTTAAGTAGCGCTTAATTGTCGACGGTTCGGCGACCGTCGAAGTTGCAAACGCGAAAAGTGAATCTGAAGTAGACCTGTGGCTAACCCCGCTTAGCCTCCCATTCGCCAAGCGGCTCTGAGCTGTTGGCATTTTGCTCGTTTTTGGCTCTTTGCATTTGCTTTTTTCTCTCGTCTCAGTTTCAGTTTCGGTTTTATTTTGTGTGTCTTACTTACAGCGTTTGTCTCAGTTTGCGCAATGAAATTGCTGCCTTCAGAGACTGGCTTTAGAATATTTTATTACTACGTGACCATTGAATTAATGGCTCAAGAGGTTATTATTATTATTATTATGATTTTAACGCGTATTCTCGCCACTTGCGCACAGCCTTTGAAAGCCTGCCTCTGTCTCTGCCTCTGCCATTGATGGAAACAATAGGCTTCCAAGTACGAGAACTCGCCGCACTTTTCAAATGAGCTCAGAGCCTTTCCCAGTTCTTACCATATATATATATATATGCATATATATGTCAATGAATGTGCACTGTCCTTCAGCTGTTTGGTTGAACCACAGGTCGCAACGCTTTCAGTATCGAATGCAATTTGAACCTTGGGAACTCAAACACTTGACCACATGGGCCATGACGATGGGAGGGGGTTGGGGGTGAAGCCACTTGCTATCAATTAAACTAAATTATAATAATAATATTCTCGACTCGACCCGAGGTACAGTTCCCACAATCCCCAGACACTTTACAGTTTATACGCTTATTACTGGCGTTTCTAATAATTACCGGCTTTATCTTGGCGCTATTTACTTTCAAGTTCTAGTTAAAGCATATACGATATTCTATATCACAATTCCTTTAGTACACCAGACTATCTCGCATGCTTTCCTTAAGAAATTTCCACTAATACATAGTTTTTATAATGCAATTTATTCTAAGTATTTGCTGAAAAATAATTAGCAGCAAATATTCGAAGAATTTTCTATCTTAATTGTTTGTATCTTTAAAAAGTGTTACAAAAAAATACATCAGCAATATTTAGAATATTTGAAGTTTACGCGTTGATAAATTGTTTGGAAAAACAATCACGCAAATTACCATTTAATATCAATATCTACACAGAATAAACAGAGCTTTTTTGATCTTTGGAACCGTAATGCCTAGAGCAATGAAATTTGGTATGCAGATTAATGTGAATCTTAACTGCCAAAAAACTCAAAAAAAAAAGAAGAAAAAAACGTTGTTTTCGTTTGGGGCCAAAGATTAAACAACATTCTGTGCTGGCGTCAGCAACAAGATGAAGATGGTGAATTTGATGTAGTGTAAACAGAACCGAATGGCAAAAGAAATGTGTATAATATCAGGCAGATTTTTACGAGCTATGCGCGAGCACTTAAAGAAATCATAATCGCGTACAGTTCGTGCGGGCATTATAATCGCATTGTGGTTCCATCAAACCTCAAGGTTGCAGGAGACTACAACTCATCGTTGATTTGAATAGTACTTTAATATAATCAGCATTTGACACTTAGCTTACGATGAGAGTCAGAGGCTGATGTTAGGGCACGTTTGTTTAGTCATCGGTTGGGTAATAATGTAATGTAATAATGTTTTTTTCATTTAATCAATTCCTTAATTGACCGCGAATGATTTCTATATATTCAATACACCTATTCTTATCTGTGAGCGGTTCTTTCCTCTGCCTGGTGTCTGGTGCAGTTTCTAATATTGTGCTTGCGTAAATAAATGCAGCTTGCATAATCGAAAATTGCAGTCACAATATTAAACGATCATATGTGTTATATTTCCAATGTTTTCTTTTTGTATTTTTCTGTTCGCGTTTGCAATTTTGGAGCGTTCAACGACCCTGTAATCCGTTGACATAGTGTAGCCAATTTTGACAGAAGTTGCGCCACAAGTTCTGGGCTCGAAGTATTTAATAAACATATTTAAATTTAAATCGATTCGACAAGCGTCTGAAGCCGCGCCAATTCGTGTCAAGTAGACCATAAAAAGCAGTGAATTTAAACGAATACGATCGCCAGCAAGATCAGACACATTGAGAACTGCACAAATTATATGCGAGCAGTTGACTTTAAGCGCTCTCGCAGCTCGAGCTGTTTGTTGAATGAAATCGACGACTTCCTTTTGATTGACCCCAACCAATCACGTGTTTTCTGCATATAATCAACTTGCGATTACTCTCGATATTCGTCTTTAATGATCTTTGTCTAGAAATTGTTTAACCTTGGGAATTCAAGATATTTTACGGCAATAATTAGAATGCCATGCTGACAGATCGCAGATATTTTTACCTGTAATTGTCGAGGGCCGTAATTAAAGAGCGTACAGAGGGCACAAATTAATTTGCCAATTAGTAAGGCAAGCACAATAAAAATACCCGCTAAACAGTTTTGTTTGTCCGAGGCACATGTTAAAGTAAATAATACTTGGAGCAACAGGTTACTTTGGGCCCAACCCTTGGACGCGACCTTTTGACTCACTGGGGGATGTGGTCGCATTTTGGCAGAAGTGGCCGATAAGTAATTTGTGTATGCCCTGAAAGATAAGGGCCACAGCGACGATGGGGGCGGGGGCAGGGGCAGGGGCAGGGGCTGAAATATATACGATTCTTTAGCTTTTTTCGCCACCCGCACACGCACATTGTTAGTTGAGTTTATTCAGAGTGTTGTATCTATGGATGGTACTCAAACAATGCTACGAGTTGTATATATACCCGCACTCTATACAATGGGATATGTATAGTATGTACATATTGGGACTGCTTGGACTGACTGACTGACTGACTGACTGACTGTATGCAAACCGGAGCGGAGCGTATTGCATTACAAATTGTAGTTTTCCACGCCCTCGAGTCGTCTGAGTGCGAGTGCGAATGCGAGTATGTTGACGTTGTTCCTAGCCCTCAACAGTGCTGGCCATGATGGTGACAATGCTGATGATGATGGGTCTGTCTGGGTCTGCCTGGGTCTGCCTGGGTTGGTCTCAAACTGAGGCTATATGTGTGTGTGGTGGGGTGATATCATCAGTGCGATTCGGCAACAATAATCGCTGGGCTAATAAAATGTAAATAAATATGCTTTCTTCGCCCCAAAGGAAACTCATTAAAATCCATCGCTCTCGCTCCCACTCGCCGTCTCTATGGGCGAGAGTTTAATTGCGGTTGATAAAACAATGAGGCAGACGGCCATCTGGCTGGCGTATGTGGCGTATGCGTAATATGTGCAAATATCATGATATATCCCATATTGTTGTGCAGGCCGCAAATTGAAAGAAAAGCAAATGCTGAACTTTGATCTACAGAGAATGTTGTGTGTGTGTGTGTGTGTGTGTGTGTGCCACATTTTCAATATGATTTCATGGAAGGGGGCCAAAGCGAATGCTGCTCAACAGCAACAACAACAACAAGGAGGAGAAAGAGAAGAACAGAAGAGGAAAAGAATTCGAATCAAGCACCCGAAATTGAAACCAAAGTTACACATAGTTCAATTGAGTTTTGCATATTAATTGTATGGCAACTTGTTGAACGACTTGCACTTGGCACACACTCAATTCATTTCAATTCAATTCAATTGAATCGAATACAACTAACTAAATACATATATATATATATATATGTAGAAATGTGTGGATATATATATATTCATAATTATTCACAAATCCAACAAACACTTCCTACTTTTAATACCGTACACTTGTTTCTTTCGATTCTTCTGACGAAACACCACGAGCCGAAAGATGCAGAGAGTTTGCATACAATTCTTTTTTGTTTCTGTTGTTTATTTATAAAGTCGAGCGAATAACAGACACACATACACAAATATCTGTTCTTCTAGATATAGTATATATTATGCGAAATATATTTTGGATTTGTAACACGCGCGGCGACTACTCGAATATATTTATACATATGAATGAATATAACACATACATTCAGAGATATATATGTCTATGTATATATGCTTTTTTTTGGGTTTTTGGTTTTGGTTTGGTTAATTTCCAAATATGTGGCGAGTTTCTCGAATAAAAAAACACTTCCGAATCGCTCGAAATGCGGCGCGAGACTGACTGAGACTAAAAACTGAGACTGGGTCGACTTTCAGTCAAGCGTCGACATCGCGACGTCGCAACGGAACGGAACTCGCGCAAAATAGTTTCTGAAGCATTGCGGCGGGTTCTCTGATATCGCATAGCGTTTGGCCCCAAACATATAGTGTGCTCATATAGTTGTATGACGAATAGATATCTAATTTTTGAGAGCGAGCAGCCGCGTTTGCCTGCTCACGGCGTTTCTTTCATTGTTTTCAAATGTTTATTAATAAAAAGAATCATGTGGAAAAAAGTACCCAGCCAGCCAGAGAATTGCCAGTGAGCACAGTGAAAATATCTTCCAGTGCAAGCGAGCGAACGACGCAGAGAGCGAGAGCGAGAGAGCAATATAGATAGAGAGTGAGAGCGAGGGAGAAGTGTTTCTGTCTCGGCGCCCGTTTCTTCATTTGTTTATAATTCTCTCGTCGTGATTTGTGCCCTGACATTCTCCCGTTTAGTAGTCGCCCCTTATTAGGCGCAATCTTACTGAATAATGCAGACGATGGCGACCAGTTGAACTTGTTAACAGTTAACTGGTTAATTTAACAGCCATGTTAATAGTCGAACGTCAACCCCATCCAAGCCAATAATTACTTAGCAAGTGTTTAAATCTAGTTAAATGCGTCGACGATGCTCTTTCTAGCTGCTATAATTATATGGGTCGGGAATTCCAATCAAAGTATTTACTGTTTTAGAGTATTTTTGCAATTTTTAACAACGCGCAAATAAATTCTATTTGTCGATATTCTCGCTCTCTTTTCCTCTCTTTCGGATAAGTAGTAAAATCTTCGAGACGATCAGCAATTTCATTTTATTGATTGCCATTTCAAATGATAGTCAAATGTAAATGTCAACCTTTGTCACACGATTACATGATTTGATTTTCGTAGCAGTTATTCAATAGTTTGAGAATTAAAGTTGCTTTTTAATTAGCTTCCAAGACGACCCTTGAGACTGGTCGTTTTAATCCAGGTATTGATTGCACATTGCTATGCTGCGAAAGCCAAGAGTTTGTGCAATGAGTTGGCGCGTTTATCATTATGAATCTGATTAATAAAGCTAATGGCTTTCGAATGACGCTCAAATATTGTCAGCTAATTTATTATACGATCTTATCTCAGCTCATGTGCTTGTGTGTGTGTGTGTGTGTGAGTGTGTGTGTGTTGCCATTATATTAATTCCAAGTTATCTTATCAACATCACAGCGAACAAGAGAACATAATTAAATGTTTAATATACTCAACCCTTTCGGATAGATAGATAATGCCAATACCTCGAGTATCCTACATAATGGAATTTATTAGGCAGTGGCCTTTCCGGGGGGTGAAAATATCGCATTTTCACAGCCATATGCTGTGTGTGAAAAGCTCTTTTGCTCGTTGGACTTTAAGCGACCCTTTTCAGACTTTGCTCTAATAGTTGTTTTACTCTTTAATTGTTCAAGTTAACTTACTTAGTTTAATTGCGCTGTTTAATTGTCACAGTTTATTTCTTTTTTTTTATTGCAAGATAGTTTATTTCACAACTCTGCGTTTATAAGCATAATTTGCTTTAATCTCTTAGCTTTTTGCATGAAGAAACTTGAGAGATATTTACTCTCAATATTTTATATATGTATATCAGGGAGCAATAATTAGCTCCCTGCATTAGAATATTTATCAGTTTTTGCCGCTGTAGATCATTAGCTGTTTGTGAGCCGGTTGTGAGCAATTTATTGTTAATTAAAGTGTAGAAAAACTGTGCAATATTTCTCAATCATATGACAAATGCTGATCTGTATTATCGATTGGAAACCTGCTGTTAATTAAGTGGTTCGATAAGCAAATCATTATTGTAGTGTGAAATTGGCTTTAAATCTGGAAATTATACACAAAGCTGTGAAGCACATTTTGGCTGCTAATAATAAATAAAGCAGCCGCTTCCTGGGAAACTTATTGTAGATATTTCTGGATATAAAATTGGAAACTGTACAATAAAGCAAGCTAACAAATGATTGATTGTAAATTTGAAATTGCTCAAATTTGTTATATAAACTACTGTCTCTGTGTGTGTGTGTGGCTTATTAAATGTGAACAATGGCAAAGCATAAAAGCTACAACTACTCGGCGTGGAGGCAGCAATTTCACTGCGTGCTTGCTACAAACATGCGATCGGAAACGCTTTTGACATTGACATTGAAACCAAACACCGAACACCGAACACCGAACACATGGAACAGTGCAGACGCAGAAAGAGATGCAAAGAGACACAGAGAGATTGAGAGAGTGAGAAGCGACAACAAGAGTTTTCGACTTCCCATTAAAACAACAGCGACAACAACGACAACAACAACAACAACAACCGGCTGGCCTTCTTTGCATAGCAATCAAACAACGCAACGTAACTGCGATACTAACAGGCTTTGGCTTTGGATGCGGCTGTTAGCCACAATAAATATGATACGGCCCGCTCCCCCTCTCTGTCTCCCCCCTCCCCTCTCTCACTCTCTCTCTCTCGCTCACTGCTTTTGCCGGCTTTTGCTTGCGGGGGAGCCTGAAAATAGCGACGCGAAATGTCGTCACGATTGTCAGTTACAGTTGAGTGAACTCGCGATCTGAACACAACTATATATTATTTCAATGAACTGCAACATCAGCCACAATAAATCGCACCGATCACACACAGCTCCACTTAGTTCTCGTCTCACTTATGTCAAGTTTCGATTGAACTCATTATCAACGCAGCCATGAGAATCTTCTGCTGAGAAGTTGTTAATTTGTTTTGAAATGATTTCAAATGATTCATGAGGTCCATCGTAAACTTTATTTGCTTCACTATAGTGTCAACAGTGAGTATAGAATTCAAAAACTAAACATAGAGGACGACGAGACAGCTGAGTGAACACAATTCAGGGGCTCGGCAAGGCAAACCGTTTAATGATTTAACTCACTGGCTTTGACCAATGATCAGATAATGAGAAAGGCACAACATTTAAGTGGCCAATTAAAAATTGGAATATTAAAAGTTGCGATTTGATATGATTGTAATTAGTTTCGAATTAAAATAATATTTATGTGTGGCAAAGAATCGAATTAGTTTGTCAATAACATCAACTATTTATAAGCTAATAACGGAAGCCGCTTTACAACACTGGCAATTGTTTTAGCCTTATTCCCTTTATGGCGTGGCGAGAGTATTTTTATTGAACACTTTTGTAAATACGTAATAAACAAGTTTACTGCGTTCAGCCGCTAATTTGGAGCAAACAGCGGCGTCAAACTGAGATTTATAGTCGAGAGACATATATATATATACTATATATATACTGTGTGAGCTTCCGTTTGAGAATGGAATTTCGTTCGCATCACTTTTACTTTCGACGACTTGAACGTGAACTTGACTGCCTTATCGAGTGTCAAATGAGGGCACATTTGATGTGACACATGATTGTCTATTTAAATGTCCAACTGTCTTAATGAGTGTGCGCCCCTCGCTCGAATTGTTTCACAGTGTTGTGGATGAGTTAGGAGCACGACGATTCAATTGCGAATACGTGGGCATAATTCTAATGTCGCCTTAAGCCCCGCAATCTACAGATATTCTATTCTATTCGGTTATATTTACATGTCGGTCACGTTTCGACAAATGTTGCGAATGACGGCGATTTTACAAAGTTTTATGTGCGATTAATGGATTTGTAATTGATGCATGGTTCAGTTACCTTTGGTTTTGTCCACTACCTGGTAGCTGAGATTCTCGAATTTAATTTGGGGCGCATAATACTGCGTTGACCTCTTCATCCTATCCTTGAATAACTTGTTGTCCAAAAGTCGTTTCTTAAGTGCCTATAAAAGACGTGGTCAGACAGTTTACCCGAGGTGTTTTAAGTGCCACCATAACTCACCTGAACTTCGTAATGTGCGAGTGCATTAAGCAACCTTTTGCCTGATAGTTTAAAGTAGAAATCTCTCTGTTAGTATATGTACTGCATATATCATGTATGTGTATGTATTGTGTGTTTTGTGTGTGCATCAGACATATTTTGCACTTATGAAATGTCTTATTTAATCAATATTTTTTTAATCTTAATTAAAAGCTAGAACATCGCACGAGCTTCTAATTATAAAGGTCATAGGTTTATCATTCCACGCACTTGAATTTCGAAACTTTTCGAGTGCAAATGACGAAACAATAATCTCGGATGATGAACCGAAGAATGCGGAGAAACCTCTGGTTATCACTATGTTATGAGATGATCTATTATCAAATCAAATATTTGAATCGCAAAAGATTATCGAGCTGTTTGCTTGAAATTGAAATTGTTAGCTGATCATAGATTTTATAAACTCTTTCTCTAATATCATGTGACAACTGCTCGAGTGTATTTATTGAATGAACGAATTCCTCGTGCAATTACCAAACAGCAGTCAAATCCTATAACCAACAAATTATGGCCAATAAATACTTTAGCACCGTTAAACTGCTGCTCGTAGATTGAGTTGTAAATCAACTGATTACTCACGTCCTGAGCTCGCTATTATCAGCTTTGTGGCTTTGCGGTTTTCAGTCTGGACTTGAAAATTTCAAATTGGAGTTTTGCTACCGAATCATTTGAAGTGCACCACGAGACTGATGGAGTGTAAAATTCGCCCACTGCTGTGGGAGCAGCCAACTACGAGTGCTCAGTGTGGTGCTGTGGTGCTGTGCTGTGTGCTGTGTACCAGACCTGGATTGTTTAGCGTTTTTAATTACAACTTGGAATTAATTTTACAGCTGGCGATTAAATTTAACCTCGCTGTGGCTCAGCTCTGAGCTCTCAGCTCAGGCTCGACGAAACGACGACCAGATGAAAGGCTCAGCCAGTTCAGTCACAATAAAAAATTAGTTAAAACTATGACAGAGATGACTGAAATGCAGAAACAAGTGCGATCTCACACACTCTGCTCTACACACAAGCGTATTATAAATAATAGACACATAAATGATCTTTGAAGAAACATGCGGAAGCTGGGCCGGATCAAAAGTAATTGAATTGTTACACAAATACACTGTGAGCGTAATTGTGAGTGCGGCATAAATGTGTATTCATAAATGCCAAACGAGGCTAATTTTGAACTATTTGAGCTTGCGATGTTAGATTGAACTCGTTTGGGACACACACACAGGTGTATTGAGCGGTTTATAGGGTATCGCATTGTCAATCAGTGCTCTCGATTTGAACGCTTTTCTAGAAACACTTTTCTTTGTCATTTGAATGCATCAACTCAATTTAAATCGTGTAACTTAATATTTGAGTTACAGGCGTTACAAGTGACTAATAGGATTGTGTGATTTTTAGCGGGAATAACACTTCAAACAAAATAACCGTATTTAGAGAGTACTCGCAAATAAATAATATTCTTGATATTGCTATATTGTGTAAATAATCTGAATACATTTGCCTAAGCTGGCTCACTTATAATGCACTTGCCTGCAACTAACAATGACTTGCAATAACATCTGCATATTGTTTAGTGGGAGCTGCTTACAATTTTCTAACATACATTTTATTCAAAAAAAGTCAGTTGCAACAGCCCAATTTGGAACTTTTGATCTAAATGGTGCGTGTCTCGACTAAGCAAGGATTTGTACCAAACAAGCTCTCGTGTGCTAAATGTTTTGGCTGTAGCAGCGAGCTTTTGAGCGAGGTCAGACATTCTGTTCACAAACCAGCTGCATAGCAGCGACTCATTGACAGATTGCATTTGCAATTGTTGGAACAAAAGTATCTGAGAAATGCAAGTGTTACTTATAATCGCTGTATCTTTGTCGAGCTGAGCATATTTTGAATATTATATTGTTGTCTTTCACATATAGAATCGTGACTGCATGTTAATAGCCAATCACATTGACGGGCTGCCAATCAACGTGAAGAATTTCAACATTCCAAATTGATGCTTGTGCGCCGCGCCTTGGGATATTAATAGAGACCCAAAAGCTGCTTAACGCCTTAGAATCCACGCAAAACATTCTCAAGAATTGCGCCGCTGATGAAGAAATAGGAATTCCAATGCTATTACGCTTTGCTCTTGGCGTTGGCGGCGTCGTTGGCCAAGTGATTGAGCCGAAATCAAAATATCGGCAAACAGACTGAATTATTAAATAGGAATTGTCGTGGTCGTGACTGTCCCTCCGTCCCACCATCCGTCCGTCTGTGCGTACGTCATTATGGCAATCTGTGGCAACATTTCGCTATTTGTCGCCCATTTCAACGGCGAGGGGACGGCGTGCGGTTGTTATTGGTTTTTCGGGGTCGTGGCTGGGAGAGGGGAGAGGGAATCGTGAATGGTGTGTGTTTCTCCTTAGTTTCGCACACTAAAATGTTCTGTGTGATTTTTTCAATCAAAATTTGAAAGCCAGCATAAGCTGGGCGGGATTTGGCGAATTGTGAATGTGTCCCCGCATTGATAGCCCGCGAGACCTTTGCCCTCCTGCTCCGTTCCTTGGCCCTTGCGGCCCGCTCTCTTTGGCAGCGACTTCTTCACGCCATGTGCGTGAATTTGCTTTGTCTTATTTTCATTTCATTTTGCTTTTGGCTTTTATTTGTTGTCTGTTATCTATTTGTGTTTGCTTTGCTTTCATTTTGGCCATAAGGCGACAATCGTTGCCATCATCATCATCATCATCATCAGCAGCAGCAGTAGCAGCTGTAGAAGCAGAGGACGCTCGCTCAATGCTCGGTAATCCATGGATGATGATATTCCCCAAAACTAAATCAAAGCGAAATCGAATCGAATTTATTGTCATCTTCATTTTGCGCCTCAGATTATGCTACACAGATTTCTCGCTGGGTTGCGATGCGAGGCGAGGCGACTTGGGAATGGGGAATCGGGAATGGGGGCTTCAGTTTGTTGGGTTTCAATTTCGGTGTGAACTTTCGCTTTCTCTGTTTTCCTTTTTTTGCCTCGTCGTCGTCGTCGTCGTTGTTGTTGTTGTTGTGCGTTGCGGGCAGAGCGCCAGGACAAGACCGTTAGCATTTTATCTGCACTTTGGAATGGGGCTCGCTTGGGGTTCGTTGGATTCGGCACGAAACGTTCTGCGCTCCCCCTCTCTCCCTCTCTCTCTCTCTCTCTGTGGCACGCTCTCTGTGTGTGTTGCCCCTGAAGCTACAGGTTATGATGCTTCGTCCGTCTGTCTGGCTGTAAGTGTATTTTGGCATTTCATCTGCGTTTTGTTTTCGTGTCGCCCTCACAATTTTGCTGATTGTGAATGTTGTACATATTTTTATGTTGTCTTTCTTTTTTTGTTGTTGATTCAAACAGCTGCAATCAAAAATACATCATGAATGCTATACCCAAAAATGCTTTGGGTGCCACAACCATTATGTGTTTGCCCCCCTTCGCCCAATCGACACTAGCTGCTGTTGATGACACTTGAATAGTTGATTAATCTACAGACAGACAGCAGAGAAACTAGCTTGGGCTTAAAAATATGCTTAATATATCATTTGCATAAAGTATTTATATAAGCTCAAAGCAATTATATCGGTTTTTAACTACAGCAAGAGCTAAAATCGAGCTAAACAAAAAACTAAATTAATTATGCCTTGAAAAATGGGAAATTCGAAATTATATTTTTGCTATAAAGTTCAATTAAATGTGCAAATAATATGGCGTGGAGCTTAGATGGCAGCAAAAACAATTTGAATAATTATTTAATACCAGGAATATTCTTGAATAAATTGCATAAATACATTCATCAACTTATATAGAAAATAGTTAATAAATAATAAATAAATATTCCTATACTTAAAGTAAGCTGTAAATCTATTAAATCTCATGAGTTAATTAGAAATAATTGCTCAATTGATTACGTGCAGTTTTTGCATTTTAAGCACCTGCAATTCAGCTTTGTTTGAGGAATAATTGAAATATTAGTTGGCTGGCGACAACAAAGTTGATGTGGCTGTCTAGTTGATTGAGCTGGGATTAATTGCGTGTTCAGTTGCAGCTTTTCGAACGAGCCGTAAAAACGCGGGGAACTCGTTTAATGAGTTGTTGTTGCAAACTGATGCTGACATGTTGGCTAACCCCAAAAAAGGGGGCAAGGAGAGAGAGAGAGGGGAGGTTGCTACACTTTCGCCAGCAATTAGTTGGAAGAAAGTTAGTTGGTTGCTTGGCATGTTGCATGCAACGTCTGCCTACGAACACTCATAAGTATAGTGCATTGAAATAGAAATTAAATTTGTGACTAATTGTTTTCAAGTTAAGTACGAAGGGAAAGCCAAACGCTAACGCAGCCGTTTCGAAGGCGTTCGTGCAACGTTGAATGTTGGCTGCACTGACAGCAAACGCGACACTGCTGCACATGAGCTTGTTTCTGCCTCAGTTTGCGTCTGTGTGCGTGTCTGTGTGTTTGTGTGTGTGTGGCACGTAGCAAACCGCGGTCCAACTGCCAGAATGGTTTTGGTTTTGTGCGACGTCGTCGCCAGCGTCGCCATCGCCATCGTCGACGTTGTCGTCATCATCGTCGTCTGCCGCTGACGTTGCCCCAAATGCAACGACAATTGGTGCAGCTGACAGCAGCGGCTGCCTCTCAGCATGTGAGTGTGTGTGTGTCAGTGTGTGTGTGCCCTGCAGTCATCTCTTTGCCACCTCCCCCCCTGCCATCAGTCTCTTCCTTTCTCTGCATTGCATTGATTTTATACGCTTACACACATTTTATCAGTTTTTATTTGCCGCTCGACGGCGGCTGCAATAATAATTTTGTTGCATGTCTGCCTGCGGTTCGCCGCAATGCCGCGGATTTCATTTTGTCCACCTAAGTGGTGGGAGGGGGGAAGGAGGGGGAAGAGGTTGATAAGGCACTCAATACCAGAATCTATGGCGGCCGGCGAGCAAATTAAATCATGTGCGCTTTAAGTTGACAAATCTGACTAAATTCGGCTTTTCGCTTGCACTCAAATTATTTGAATTTTCGCAACTTTGAATTGTCATTTCAAGCTAGTTCAAAGTCGAGGAAGCGTCTTTGTTAAACGCTTGCACAACTATGAGATACTCTGTAGTTATATGTTGACCAACTAACTAACAAAATAAATCTTATTTGTAAGCTTAGAAAATAGACTTGTGATAATGGAATAATTTTTAAATAGAATAAACTTGAAGTAAGCTAGATTTGTGTGTATGAATCTTTTGTAACTCTTTGCTAAATTTGTATATATGCTTATGATTTCCAATAATATACGATTGGAGATTCCACAACATTTAGCATATACAACTACTTGTCTACGTCCATGTGCCACTTTTTGTTGTGTGGGGAGCAAAGGCCTAGAGGCAAAGTCGATTGCAAAATGCCGAATGCCACATGAAGTTGTCAATTGCAAGAGGATCCCCACGTTGTCTCTCTGTCTGTCTGGCTTCGTATTGCCATCTGGGGTTTTCATTTGCCACATGTTACATTCGATTTGCAGCCAAAGTGAGCAGGAAAAAAAGAGGAGGGGCGCTGGGCAGGGGGTGGGGTGAAGGGCACACAAAAGTAACACAACAAAGAAGAGCAAATTTGTTTTTGATAGAAAGTCATGTCAAAAACAATGGCCCAACTATTGTCATACGTTCTCTCTCCCTTTTTGCTGTTGCTGCTTCTCCCTTTTTTGTTATATTTTTTAAATGTTTGTTTTTTTTTTGCACATATATATTTTTTCTACAGAGTTGCAAACAGTCGTCGGGCGGGCGGAGGGGTTAGCACTTGAAAAGTGCGCCCAGCGTTGAGTTGACCCTCATCAAAAGCTAACTAAAACTTTTCTTTTTATTTCCCTCTCTCACTCTCTCTCGCTCAGTGTGTGTAAGAATCTATGTGTGTGTGTGTGTGGCTGAGTTTTCTGTTGGCCAAAGTGGAAAATAAATGATTCCACAGGATGACCATTTGCGTGTTGTGTGTGTGTGTGCGAGTGTGTGGGAGTGTGTGTGTGTGTGTGTGTCTGGGACTATATACGGCATACGGTCAAAAAGTTGAAAACCAAGCTACAGTTTTTGTGCAATCTGAAGAACAAGAGCAACAACAACTGAAACTGAGAACAACAACTGAGAGCAACAAGAACAACAACAACAACAACAACAGCATCTGTGGCCAAAACAAAAGTCAAAAACTGTAACGAAATAAAAAGGCCAATAGAAATTTAAACAGTTTGACGCATTAAATACCCATCGAGGCGTCTCTCGTTGCGATACCCTGTGAAGTGGCCGCAACATAGAGTGTCCTATAATTTGAATGTAGAGCATATATTTTCACATTTGCAATACTTATTTACTCGTTTGTTTAAAGCATAGAGTTGAGCATAAATTTTGGTAATATTTATTGGGGCAATGGTAAAATAATTCAAACAATGGTTACTAAGCAGTTCAAATTATTATTACATTTTATTGACAACTAGGCAGATAAAGACGCAGTTTTATTCCCGGATCTCTCTGCTGCGGCTCTTTAAAGACTTGACAGATCTTGTCTGCATGTTAAGTCAGTGAAATTAGTAAACTTGTCCACCCAAATAACTGCGTATACTTTACAGCACTGCAAGCCAATGACAGCGTAGTTGATTAACAGTTAGTTTGACTAGGCGGCGGACCAAGAAATCAAAATGAATGAAGCAACTAATTGGACATCATCGAGCAGCAGAGCTACATAACAGACTGTTAAGTTGTACAAGTGTTTGTATATGTGTGCACTTGAGATCAAAAGCTGCCGCTGTTAAATAACATTAGATATGCAGAATTGCAGCGCGTTAACATCGTGAGCTGCTGTTAATTGTCCGGTAGTCAATTTGTGTGCATGTGTGTGTAAGCCATGCCAAAAATTTGCATGTATGTGTGCGAAATGCATGTGTGCGAGTGTGACTACACGTGGGACCGAGAAAACAAAGTATGCGGATGGGCTAAGTGGGCGTGGTCAGGCAGGAGAGCTTGGCAAAGATTTCAAAGCTTGCATGTATGTGTGTGTGTGTATATGCGTGTGATCAGCGGCTGCTGCAGCTAAAAGAGCAATCGAGGGCATTTCTATAGCTGGTGAACTATAAGTAGAAGTCCCTTCGGTGCATTAGAAAGTTTTTTCTTCAGAAGTTCAGAATAACTACAAAGCCAACAGAAGTATTCATCATCAGAGGACAATTCTAAGCACATTATGCTTATTAAAATCCCTACAAGTCCCAAGCCGACCAGCACTTACTTTACTGGTATTTATTTCGTCTGTTTTAATGCAGATAAAATGTTGTATTTATTGTCTTATTGTGCTTCAATTATTTGCAAGGATTACAAATATTTTAGACTTCCTTCCTTTGTACTTAGCCTAAAGTACAATAGAGCCGATTAAACAGAGTGAAAACGAAACCCGTTTGTACAAAGCAGTATTTGGTTTATACTTGACTTCGACTACAGGGCATTTTTGAGTCGATTTCACGCGCTGCTTGTCCATCAAATCTCAAGGGTTTACGCGCCAAAGCTGCTAACTAGCAGTCAACCCTTTTGGGGACAAGCGAATTGTGCTCATCCTTTTTGGCCGCACAAATCCATATTTAATTATGGGCGGGGGCGGTCTGAAGGTAGAGAGAGAGAGAGAGAGGGGAGTGAGTGGTGTGGAGATGGCTGCCTTTGACTTTGGCTAACCCAAATGCTGCGTCAACTTAATTACGTTGCGACGCTTATCACGATCACACAGCGAGCCCAACATCATCATCGTCATCAGCAGCCGTCGCCGCCGCCGCCGCCACGTGCAACATGATAATCGTGTTGAGTCATGAAAGTGCCACTTCATCAGTCACCATCGATGCTCGCCGTCGGCTGTTGTCCGCGCCTGCTGTTGTGCCACCTTTACCTGCCTTCAGCTCCCGTTGCAGCGACGGGACTCGAGGCCCGACTTCATCAGGCGACATCTCCGAAAGGGAAGCAAATGGAGTTGGAGTTGATGTTGGGGCCACGCTTTGTTTGCACGCGGACCAATGTCGCCAGCCCGAGGCGCACTTCACAGATTCCCAAGCGTCCCCCTCTCTCCCCCCTTTCTCTGTGTGTGTTTGTCGTGTGGTTTTTGGTGGCTTTGCCCTGCAGCCAAACTCGGCAAGTCGGCAACTCGGCAGCTGAGCTTAGCGCTGAAATGTCCTGTGTGTGTGTGAGTGTGTGAGTGCCAGCCTACCTGTCTACCTATCTAGCTACCTATCAAGCTATCTATCTACCTGGCTACCTGGTCGCCACCTCCTGCGCTCGCTGTTTGTTTGTGGGCTGATGGAATTTTAATTAAATACTCGGGTGTCTATGTTAATTTATATGCGCATATGCTTAGCACTCAGTCAGCGGTGCAGAGGGGAGAGGGGGACGCGCTGAAGTGCTGGCGCATGTTTATGATTAAGAGCTTTATGTGCGATATGTAGTGGAGCGCGTCCTTGTGCTCAGCTAGCTCCTCGCTTTCATTGTTGAAAATTTAATTATCATTTTTAATGCTTAGTGAGCACTATTCGTAGAACAAACGCAACACTCTCTCTCGCTCTCTCTCCTCACTTTCCTCTATCCATTCTCCACTCTCGTCTCTTGCGACTTCTGTTGCTCTGGCATTGCGGTTTTTTGGGTCTGTTGCTGGGTCTGTGTTTGCAGTTTAGTTCTTTGTATTTTTGGCAATGCCACTTGATATTATCACATCCCCAGCTTCTGTCTGTCTGTCTAGCTGTCTTTCAGCTGACAGTCGTCCCTCAGCCTCTCCGCCGTCTGGGCCGCTGTTGTATGGCTTTTGTCTGCGCTTTGGTTGTCACCTGGTTTACGAGATGAAATGCAAAGAACATGATATGGGATATTTTCGTAATTTGTTGTGCGGGCTTTCGTTCTCTTTGTGTGTGCTTTCAGCTGGGTGTCTGTGTGTGTGTGTGTGTGTGTGTTCATCCCAATGGCTGAATGACTCGGCAACAGATTGACATTTTCACATCAAATGGGGGCTGGCAATTTACTTAACTATTTATGGCCGTCCTCTTAAATGCTTAGCAACAACTTCAAATTTAATGCCACATTCATTCAAGTGGTTGCCGCCGCATTAAGATTAGTCTCAATTGCAATCCCCAAAAACGCTTGGAATTCAGTTTGAAAATGAAAATATTCTTTAATAATTGAGCTGTCAGTTGACTGAGCTGCAAATTAATAACGATCGATGGCGAAGAAGTTGTGCCATACACAAATAGTTACAAATCTCTTTTACATGAAATGTTGTCAGCCAACAATTGTGACTGCTCAATGTTGTCAGTGGATTAAAAAATATTCAACAAATTGTAGTTAAAGTGCGTGCGAAACTGTCAACAAAGTGACGAATGATTTATGCCTGATTATTTTCTGTATTAGTTATATAAATGCTCTATTTCATTAATAACTTCTGTTGAAAGGTAATTTGTAGATTAGTTTCTGTGTAAGATTTCACTTTGAACTTTCTTGGAAAACTTTGGCGCCTTGGGGGAGAAATGTCTTCTTACCTTTTGTTTATTTGTTTGCTACAAAGAATATTCAGCATAATAAATACTTCACATAGCTGCAGTCTTTTGTTAAAATGTGTATCAAAATATTTATTAAATTTGTAACTTGCAAATGCAACAGACTTGTGTTAGTTTCTTCATCAGAGATTTCGCTTTGAACTTTCGTTGATTACATTTTGGATTCCGTCTCTCATCTCCCGCTGCAAAGGCCTCTAATGGCTGTTATGTTTTGGCATCGATGTTGACATTCATTTTGGCCAGATTCGCGCGACTTGTGGCATGTCCTGGCTGCAGTTGCAAGGCCCTGCGATAGCATGCAACCGCCTGTTGCCGCTGGCCACGCAGCTGCAGCATGGCGCCCAGATTGGCGTGTGCATGCGCCGCCTGCGGATGCATTGCGGCCGCCTGGCGATACCACAGCTCAGCCTCGTCGAGGCGCTGCAGCAGACGCAGTGCATCGGCCACAGCCGCTTGCAGAGCATAATTATGCGGTGCCAGGGCCGTGGCACGCAGTCGATAGACGAGGGCTTCCTCTGGCCGCAGCTGTTGCTCCAGGAACTCGGCTGTGTGCGTGTGTGTGGAATAGAATATTGTACTTGTGCTTGTAGCTAGTCCAAAATACTCTGCTCTGCTTACCATAATGATGATGCACGCTGGCCTCCAGCGGCGCCACCGCCAGTGAGCGTTTGAACCACACTTCCGCCTCCGCACTGCGGCTGCCCTGCATTCATAGAAGTTTAGAAGGTTAGCTGAGCTGTTGACCAAAACGATGTCAGAGTTTGCCTGCATAAATCCTCAATTACTTCAGCTAAGTCTAATAGTGTTTCTTATGGTGATTAATGTTTGCACTTCAATTGTGTTTTATATTTATATTTAGATCTGCTCAAAGCCACAAGTCAATTAGTGATTTGTTTTTAAAATATGCGTGCAATTTATGTTTTTACAACTGCATCAAACTATTCAACAGAGCAGCTTTGTTTCTATTGGCAACAAGTTGTAATTAAATGTATATATTTGTTAAATAACGTTAATATTTAACAGCAAAGAATTAGAGCTCGGCAATCATTGATTGGCAGTAGAAAATATTTTTAGCTTTTTTGGATTTTTGAGAGAATTAGTAAAAACCATTTGTTAAATGATGAGTAAATTCACAATATTTTCTTACAAAAAATAGTTTTTCAAACTTCAATTCCAGACTTTACTATTTACATAAATTTATTTAAGTGGCATTTGAAACATTTTAGTAGCTTTTATGACAGTCCATTGTATAGATAATTTCATCATGCTCTCTTCGACTTACATTTCTGGCCAGCAATTGGCCGTAGTTGACGTAGTTGCCACTCTCTGTGGGTTGCAGCTGCAGCGCCATTTGTTGTTGCCTCTCCGCTGCCGGCCATTGCTGCAGCTCCGCATGCAACAACGCCAGTCGTTGATGCAGCACAACCCGTTGTGCCACGCTCTGCGGCATGGCGAGCGCCTCGCTGAGCACCTCCAATGATCGCTCTCGTTCACCTTGCGAGCGATGCAGTACAGCTAGTTGCAAGTAGGCGTTGTGTCGCGCCTCCACGTGCGCCCTCCGATCGCGAACTCCGCGCCCTTGCAGCCTGGCAGCCGTCAACAGCAGTGCGGCAGCTTCCTCTTGCCCCTCCTGGCTCGAGTTGATGGCCAGCAGCGATGTGGCAAGGTTGAGATATGCCACAGCCAGCTGTGGACGCAGTTGGATGGCTCGACGGTAGCAGGGCAGAGCTTTGCTGTAGTTGCGCTCTTGTTGATGCACCCAGCCCCTGAAAGTATGCAGCAAATATTTAAACTGAGAATTGTTTCTTGATGTGTTGGGATTCCCCCAGAAAAGTCAAGGGAAGTGAATCGAGATATCGTTAGGGAAAATAAATAAATTCTGATATTATATTGCTCTCATCTCTGACGATTTAGATCTATAAATAATTGATTATGCATAACTGAGAAATTATAAAAGTAGATTCAAATACAAAGTCACATCTTCTTTCAATTATGCCAACTAAACATAAAACTTGTTTAGATATTAGCAAATAATTATATTTTTAATTGTAGAATTTAGCAAGACTGTTCAATGGTTTTTCTATAAATACTTTTACTTTATTGACAAAATGTTTCTAATGTTCCGCAAGTTTTAAAGTAATCAAGTTACAATTATAAAGATAAGATTTAATGCCAACGCGATACACTTCCGTGTTCACACGCATTTCATTAGTAGCACAATCCCAAACATTTTTTTGCTCGCTGGCAGTTAAGCATAAAGAGACGCGACTTGTTGGAAATGCAAAAGTGGCGCCGTGAAAAAAAGCAGCGCGCAGTTACTTAACGTCGAGATTGGACCCCGTTTCGGGGCGCTAAACATAATAGTGAGCCGAGGCGAGTTGAGGCGAGTTGAGGCGAGTTGAGTTGAGCTGAGTTGGGTTGTGTTGAGTGGAGGAGTAAATTAACTTTGGCTGTGTTTTGCTGCGGTTTCATGGGGGCTTGCGCTGCTCTAATTGCAATGTTCGCTGAAAATACTTGAAAATGTGTTGACCTTCAAGTATTTTCACTGGGCTTTCACTTGGCCTCCCCAACCACTCGCCTGTCGCTCCATCGTTGGCTTCATTTAATTAACAGAATACGCTCCAGGGAGCTGACGATGGTCGAGATGAAAACGGGGAGAGCTGCGAAGAGACAGCGCTGAAGCGGAGCGTTGCATAGATGTGCCAAATGTTCAGCAAGTCTATCGGGTGGGCTAAACAAATACTACCTGAATCAATGTTGCAAAGGGGTGGGGAAGGGGGATGGAGATGGGGGCACACTCGTATTCATACGAATCTCTCGGTCTGGGTTTTTAATATAAACAACAAGTTCGTATATGCATGAATAAGTGCTTTTAAATAAAGGATGCATTTTATTTGCAGCTAAAACGTAACAAAACAGTGCAAAACAAACCCGAGCACAGATTGCACAACACCCAACAACAACAACACCAACAACAACATAAATATAAACAACAATAGGAACAACAACAATAAGAACAACAACAGCAAGTTATTCAAACAAACGACGCGTTCTAAAATTCGTGTTGAGTTGCGACAAGAAGTCCATAAAATCAACAAGAGGGCCAATCCAAATAGTTTGCAACACGCTGTGTCTGCCACAAGTGCGGTAAGCAATATGTTTTGAATTTATACCACATTTGTGCTTGCTTAATTCAGCACTGAATTTAAATTCAGCGTTGATCTTTTTATGCCATCAAAATAATATAACTTTCTGGTTCGAGTTTGAGTTCCAATTCTTTAGGTTGTTTAGTTTTTTTTCTAGTCTTTCTAATAGTTTGTCCGATTATTTCAGATCCTTATTTTCCTTCACTTTATTATAAAGTTACACTGATATCTCCTCAGCTCTTTTATTTGGTCTGCTTGCAAAATTTGTTGTCATTTTCCCATCCTACGTTACGATCCCGCATTTGTTTGGTCAGTTTGTGGCAATAAACTTTACGATTTGCCCTCGCCGAGCTGCAGTTACAATTGCATTTTTTTCATTTGTTTAAATTTTGTTTATCGTCGAGCAACAACCCATTGAGATTCCATGTAAAATGTTCCCTCTCCCCCTCTCCACAACTATGCGAATGCCATTGCAACTAGAGATAGAGAGTGGAAGGGGAGGGGAGAAGGAGGAGAAGCGAAACGGAGCGAGCCAAGTGAATGCATGCGAATTGCAGGCGAACAACGGATGGATTTGCTCAACTGAATATTGAGTATGCGAGCAGTGCACGTTCTATTCTATTCGATTCTATTCGACAATATAGAGAACCAAAAATGTTGTTTCACAACGCCAGCACACGACCCTCCCCCTCCTCCCTCTGTCTGCTTTCGCCCTGTCTCCCGTCTCCCGTCTGTGTCTGTTTCTCCCTTTTGGCAGGTGAAAGAGTAGGAAAAAAAAGAGTGAAAAACAGAAATCGAATTATACAGCTCAGTGATTTTTGGGGTTTTGGTGTTTGGTTGCGCTGTTACTTCTAGTACGTGTACTCTCTACCTCTCTCTTCCCCCCCTTTCTCACTCTCTCTGACTCTCTTTCTGGCTCTTTGATGTGGCTTGCTACAGCTAAAAATCACAGCATCCTCACACACACACACACAGAGCGGCAACACAATAAATCCATGACAGTTGACTGGCAAGCTGCTCGGTTTGGCGGCCATGAAGGGGGTGGAAAGGGAGGGGAAGGGGGGTTTGGAGGGCTTTAAGGTGTGCGTCTATTGATGGCTTTACGAGTAAATAATGTACAAACAGCTGCTTATCCGCGTTGCATGCCACCAACAGCGGCAACTTTGTCATGACGCCTTTTTCGGGGGTGGGGCAATATTGACATTGATTTTCGATTAGACGCCGGAAATGTGACATTCTGAGGAGCTTGCTTTTTATTACTTGGCAGCTTTAAAGCGCCGCGGCGTCGCGTTCCGTTTATGGAAATGCGACCCAACTTGACTCTGCAGATTAGTAGACAACAGCAAAGGCAGCTAGAGGTGGCAGAGGGAAAGGGGAGGGCTGCATAATGCAACTGGTTCGGAGGAGGCGCCTGCTGACTGAATTCAATCAGGGCAACTTTTCGATAAGCTGCAAAGGCAACAGCCAACAGCCAACAGCTAACAGCTAAGAGCTAAGAGCCAACGTCGACTACTGGCCAACGTTCAGTTCAAGTGGCCGGCATTGAGAAAAGCGTAGAGAAAAGCGCCTTAAACTTTTCAGCAAAATGCTCAAAATGAATTCTGCGCCTTCGGATATCTGGCTTCTACTTGCCCCGTGCAACTTCTGCTCAGCTCTGCTCTGCTTTGCTGCGCTGCGTTGCTCTGTGCTGTGACAGCCTGTGGGGCGGATCGGGTATCGCTTTGAGCCAACTTAATAACTTGAAGCCTTAGCAGTTATGAAGTTCGCGCTTCTCTCTTTTATGTCGTTGACATTATTTGAAATTTAAAGACGCCCAACTGATTGCCAACATTTTATGCACTCTGCACCGGAAAAGTGTTTGCCTGCGAGCTTTAAGTTGATTTTTCTATTCTGTGAAGTGAATGCCATGCGTCTCTTTTAAACTGGTTAGCCGCGAAGTCTTGCTTGAGCCACCAGCTTTTCATAAGGAAACTGTGCAGAGTTTTCTGCTATTCCATAGCAAATAAATAATTGAGAGCAGATCAAGCTATTTATAACAGCTATAATCAATAGCTTTCAGCAAAGAAGTTTTCATTCAAGCAGCTTGCAAGCATCTTAATTTGATGAGCTCAATAAAGCTTTCAGTAGCTTTAAACTTGGCTATTTATATAGCTACAGAAGCAGCTGGCGAGCTGACAAGCTTAAAAGCTCGCTTTCAAAGTAGATTAAAGCTTTGCGTTTAACCTGAACCACTAATGGCATTTTGCTCGACTCTAGAGGTCTTCAGCAGTCATTATTTGGGCCCAGCGTAATTACGCATCGTCGATTCAACGTTGAGTTTGCTGCTTGTTTCCTTTGTTTCCCATTCTGTCTCTCTCGACTCTGCCCCATGCATCTTTTACGCTCTGTTTCTAAACGAAGGCAATTGAGCCACAGCAGGCGACAACTGCAGTTGGTGCATTGGGGACGAGGGGCAGCAGAGAATTACATGCTATATATGTGATTACAGTCGCTGTGCGTTGCGACCAAAGGTAGTTGGCCGAGCTGAGCTGAGCTGAGTTTGAGCTGTTGCCGCTGTTTGCTGCGGTTGCTCGCCCGGGAGTCGTCTGCAATTATTTGTATTGGGCGCACAGCTGTCGCCGAGCTCAGTTTGCATTTCTCTGGGCCAGTTGTCGTTGTTGTTCTTGTTGTTGTTGGCGGCAGGCAAACGAAACGGGATTTTCCTACAATTTGCCAAAGAAGCACAGCGAAAGGATTTCTTGTTCCCTCCTCCTCAGCTGACTCTTCTGCGCTTTTATTTCGCCTCTCTTTTTTTTTTGGAGCGTAAAGCCTATTATGTCAAACACAATAATCAACAATAGCAGGGGGCGACAACAACAACAACTGCAGTGTCAACAATGATGACAATCACAACGGGGCGTATGAGCAATGACCGGGCTTGGCTTGGTTGGGTTTGGTTTGCTTGGGCTTTGGCTTAGCTTCGCAGGGCAAGGACTCACTGCAAGTGACGGCGAGCTGCATATTCAAAAGAACTCTTGCGCTCTTGCGCTCACATGTCAAGCCAGCTGGATGCATGGAGGGGGGGATTGGGGGGTGTATAATGTGCTGGCATGCTTATCCAATGCCACAGTTCCCATTGGGGAGCTAGCGGGCGGTCCTCGTTGGCTGTGTGGGGATCAGCGTCGGTGTCATTGACCCCACAAAAGTCAAGCAGCGTGAGCAGCTGCCGCTGAGTTGCATGCTTCTTGCTTCTGTGTGTGTCCGCTGCGGCAAATGCCAATTGATGTTGTAATAAATTCCATCTGCAATTGCCCAGAAGTGTAATAATAAGTGTGAAGAGCATTTAGCATTTGTCCATACATAGGGAAATTGGAACTGTGCAAATCTTTAGCAAGAGATTTGAAATACGTTTTGTTTAGAATTTTTGCAAGCATCAAATTAAATCTCTTTTAAAGGAACGGAGCAAGAAGAGTAGAAGTTTAATGTATATGTATTTTTAAGTGATCATTTCCATATAATACAAATTACATTCGATTTGTTCAATTGCTTTCGACACTCTTAAACACTCAAAAATGTTTTATGCTTCAAACTTTCACTGACTTTGTCTTCACTTGTCCACAATTCTCAATATTTGTGTTGAACAAAATGCCATAAAAAGTGCAGCTCATCAAATTGTGGACAGCTCGCATTAACACCGCACAGAGAGTTCAATGCAAATATTTTCGCTATTGAAATGACTGTCTGGCAATAGATCGATCGCAGTTTATTTGCTTTCCCTTTAAGCGCACTTCTAATCGCTGAGTTGAGCGTTGCTTTGCCGTCTGCTGTGAAATGTGAAGCGTTCAGCGCATTCCTCGCACACTTTAATGTTTGAGCAGTGTAAAGGAGCTCTGATTAGATAGCGTTCGCTGTTGCTGCTGCTGCTAGATAGTTTTCCAAGGGGGGTGAAGAGTGAGTGGAGGAGGGGGAGGAGGAGTGTGCATTCAGCATGACCTAATTAATGGCATTCACATACGTTACTGCAGGGGATTGAAGCGCCATAGAACACGCATTCAAAAGGTTGTACTTGTACTTGTATCGTTTAGGGGCAGCTTTTGGATGTAGCAAGGAAAGCTGGTAAGCGCGGAAAGGAGTAGAAAAAAAAAGAAATAGCTGGCAAGCTGTATGGGAGTCGTGTTCTCGTAGTCAGAGCAGAGCCAGCAGGCAACTGTTTGCTGTTGATGGCTGTCGAGTGCATGCAAATTGCCATCGAAAAGATGCAGAACATGTGCCCGTGTCCGTTGCGCATTCCCTTCTGGCTTCCGCCTCCCCTCGACTGCCCCTCGACTGCCCCTTGGCTGCCCTCGGCCCTCTGCCCGCATCCGCATTGAGTTGATTTGTATGCGCGCAGCGGTCTGGGCCCGAGGTTTTTTTTTTTTTTTTGTTGGCGTGACGGGCTGGGCAACATCTCAGATGTTGTCCAAACGTTTTTGCCAAGTGGCCAAACGAGGACAGAAGCAGCTGGTAGCAGCATTTGGCATTAAAGGCGCTCTCTCTGCCACAGACCGTGCTACTAACTGCCCCAAGGTCGCGTCCAAGCATTCACTTTGAGCTTTTGAATTTTGAAAAGGCATCGAGCAAAAACTGACATCATTTTGCCGAGGATACACAAAAGAGCCGCACAGTCAACGCTTCCCGCTTGCAAAAAGGGCAATCGCAATGCAGGCGCGAATTTTGCCTCGATTTGCATGCCGGATGACGAGCTGAACGTGCCAAGCAAGATTCGTTTACTTACAGATTAAAGTGCGCATCCGCCATCGTCGGTCGTTGCCAGATGGACGCTTCAAGCGCCAGCTTTGCCTCCTCGTAGCGTCCCTGGGAGCTCAGCACGCTGCCCAGGTTGCCCAGCGCTGCAACGAAGAGACAATTGAGAGCTCGCAACAAACTTGCAGGTGTATTTGAAACTACGAAATGTTAGTAATCGGAAGTAGGCTTCAATTGGACTGAACGCAGACAAAGCTTGTAAATTAGAAGTGAGTTCAGGGAGCTTAGATTCAAATTGAAAGCAAAGTGAGAGAAGCGTATAATAACTTTCCAAGCTCGCCACTAGCTAAAAATAAAGCTTCCTTAAATTAGTTGCAGCTTTAATAGTTATACGACATAAAATTTGTTATTCGCCTTGTAATAAGTTAAGTCTGCTTTGTAAGTTTGACGACAGTGGTTTTGTTTCTGAAAGAGTTTTTAATGCTCTATTTGGGTTTAATTGCAGCTTCAGCTAGTTGACATTTTGCGACACTTTTGCTAATCAAACTTACAAATGTTTAGGTACCAAAAAAGCTTCGTTAAATTGGTTGTAGGTTTAATCAATCACAATTGTTATTCGACTTGAAATAAGTGAGTTCAGAATTTTTAGATTCCAATTGCGAGCTCAGCTCAGGCGAACTTTTGAAAGCTTGTCACAAGCCAAATAGAAAGCTTAGTTAAATTAGCTGCAGCTTTAATATACTTTAAATTCTGCTACATACAAATTTTTATTCTACTTGAAATCAGATATGATTGCTGAGTAATTTTATCGACACGTGCTTCAAGCTTTTAATGCTCTTCCCATTTGCAATTACATCTTCAGCTAGTTGTCATTTTGCAATCACAAATGTTGAAGTAGTTCGTGCTTTGTTCTCGTTTATATAGTTTCGCAAAGTAGGAGTTTAGCTTACCTCTGGGTGGATTAATCGCTACGGCGCTGCGAAAGAGCTGCTCCTCGTTGTGCCAGTCGCGATTGCGTTGCACGGTGCGCAGACTGAAGGCGCCGAGCACTAAACCCACACAGCAAAGCAGCCAACGTCGCTGTTTAGGCGATCGAAAGCGCTGCCAAAGGCGATCGAAGCCAAGGCCAAGCAGCAGGCAGTAGCCAACGCTGGGCAGGTACAGCAGACGCTCGGCCAGCACAAAGCCCACGTAGAAGAACAAATTGCTGGCGGGCAGAAAGGGCAGCGTCAAGAAGGCCATGCAAATGAGAAGCCTTGAATCGCCACGTTCCGTGTGGCTTTTGAAGCTATTGAAGCTGCGGCAGCGTCTAGAAGCCAACTGCTGATTGCAGGCACACAAAAGTTCTTGCCACGCGCGGCAGCTGCTGCCGCCCAAACGTTGCAGCAGTGGCAGCACAATGCTTGCCACAGCCGAGGCCACACGCGCCACACTGGGCAGCAACAGCAGTCGCATGCCTCGGCAGCTTACAGCAAACAATGTGGCATAAAAAGCAGCACTCAACACATTGCGACAATCCCAAAGTGTTCTGATGCGCGGCACCGCCTCCATGCCCCAGTCGAAGCTCAGCTGTTGGGGCCAGAGCAGCAGCTGCAAGTTCAGCACGGGCAGGTGCAGCAATGTCAGCGTGCGTGTCCACCAGCTGGACTCATGAGCAGTCGGATTGTCGGCGGCTGAGAAGCTTGTCGTGGGCAGTGGCACCAGACAAAGGCGGCAGTAAACGGCGGCGAGCAGCGCGATTCCCAGTACGGTGAGAGAGCGACATCGATGCTGTTGAACGGGGAGAAGAGGTTAGTAAGCTTCTGTCAGCTACTGACTGCAATAGACCCTTTCAGCTAAACATTTCGCAGTTTAAAAATGCTTTGAGGGAAATGAAGGCAACTTCTTTCTACCTAGAATATTGTCAGATACTTTCAAGCCAACAATGTGATTTTAAATACCATTGAAAGTAGAGATGCATTGAAGTAGAGATTGAAGTACAGATCGTGCTGAGCTTCAGAGAATTGAGCTAAAGTTCTGCCCTTTAAATGCCTGCTCAGTTGTAAAATTATGTCTTGATACTTATGAGTTTTAGTTGTTATTATGATGGAATTGGAGGGAGAATTCAAGCATCTCAATATTCTACGGAAATATATGCAGAAAGTTCGATAGTTGAGCCACAATCAGACATTAATTTATTTGCTTATTTGTAAAATGTATGTCTTAAAATTTATGAATTTTAGTTGTTACTTTGATGGAGTTAAAAGGAGAAATCAAAGATCTAAGTGTGCCAAGTGAACATATGCCAAGAGTTTGATAGTTGAGACACGAACAGATATTTTTCTACGACTGTCTTAATAGACCCTCTTTTCTTTTGTTTGAAAGTAAAGGGTCTCGTAATAAATGCATTGACATTTGCTTTCTTTTAGAAATGAAACAAATAGGAAACAATTTGCAACGTGAAACCCAAAAGGGGGCATAGAAAGACAGTTAAAAGCATTAAGACAACTGAGAAGTACAGAAAGTAGCATTAAATTCTTAGCATTCGCTCACCTGTGCAGCTGCTGGGCTGCGTCTCTGTTGTCCCTTGTGCTGCTGCAAAACATCGTTGAGGCCGCAGAGCAACAACGTCGCAACGCCCGTCTCCTTGGCGAGCAGTGCGGCCCAGGCCCAGGCGATGGCAAGGAGCAGCGAGCTGCCCTGTGGTCTGTGCAGCATGTGCCGCTGATAGGCCAGGCACGAGAGCAGGCAGCAGAGGCAGGCGACGAGGTCGGCGCGACCCACAAGTCCGGCAACGGCCTCGGTGTGAACGGGATGCGTGGCAAAGGCGGCGGCGGCGACACGAGCTGCGGCACGTGTGGGCAGCAGAGTGTGTGCCACACACAGCACGAGGGCGGTGGCAAGGCAGTGGAGCAGCACGTTGATCGAATGAAAGGCGAAGGCGGTGCCGTGGCCCAGCTGAAAGTCGAGACGGAAGCTCAGCACGCACAAGGGCCGCCAGGAGCCATGGGAACCGTCATCGAGCAGCGATGTGCCCCAATAATCATGCTGCAGCAGCTGGAGCAGCGGCCTGTTCGCCTCAATGACGTCCGCATTGCCCAAGATGGCGCGTCTGCAACAGAGAGCAACAGAGAAGCGGTGGATAAGAGCTGAGCTCGTATTACAGAGCAGCAGGACGACGAGGACGACGAGGACGACGACAACCTGTGGCACACCTGTCCTATTAATTAAAATGATTAATTGCCCGAACGGAGCTAGCCCTGGGACTGTGTCCCAGTCTCAGTCTCGGCCTCAGTCCCGTCTCGGTCTCAGCACTCGACTCGGATTGTCTTTCCTGCCACATGCAACTTGAGCTGCTGCTCGGCATAAATATGGCCAAAGTGCCGAGCAGGCGATAGATAGTCCGACTTCTCTCGCTCCCCCACACTATACGCTTTTTTTGCGCCTTGATTAATTGCCGATTTGTTGGCGCACTTGGTGTCGTTTCTCTTGTTAATGTTGTTGTTGTGCAACACTCGCACACACACACTCTACACTCTATTGTCACTAGGCAAGTCAACGGCTCTGGCCGGTAATTGCCTCACCGTTGTACCTTTGCTTGTTGTTCTAATCGATTTCTAGCTGCCTGCTCCTTCTGCACATCCCTCGTCCTTTGTCCTTCTTCGTCTGCCACCAAGTTCCAGGCCATTGCTGCTGTTGTTCTCGGTGTTGTTGCTATTGTTCGTATTGTTGCACAGTTTGAAATTTATAGTAGGTTTGCAATAATACCTAAGCCATTTTATGCATAATTAGTTTTCAACGTTGCACAGCAAATGCCATTAATTAACTTTAGCCCACTTTCTGCGCTGTCCTTGCTTGGTTGTAGCCAAAGCTTCGAGCGTTTGTTGCTTTAACAGTTCGTTCACTATATATGAAAATAACATTTTGTTTTATGTAATATCCATTTCGAATAGACATTTTGCATATGTGTATGGGTTATTTTATAGACATATTCAATTCATTTATTGATCTATAACAATTCCAAATAATACAATTCTTCTGAAGTATATCTATTAATTGATTCGTTTACTAATTAACATCTCAATAGACTCAACAAGTTTTCAACTACTTGGTCTAATGACGGCACAACTTCGTAATGATTAGTTCAACATGTGTTTAACTTTTGTGTTCGTATAAAGCTTAGAGCGTTTATTACTCTAACAACTCTAGCAGAGAATTGATTCAAAATATCTATAGTAGAAGCTTTTTCAAATAATACAAATTTTATTTTTTTAAAATATATCTCGCTGATTAGTTAATAACTATTGAGTCTATTGGACTCAACGACTTTTTAATTACTTGGTCAGAGATTAGCTCAACATGTGTTTAACATTCGTGTTCATGTAGAGAAATAGAAATTTGTCAATCTCATTGCTAGTCTGGCAACGACTCGTTTGGCTTGGCGTTGCCAGACCCGTGGAGCGCCTGAAGTTAACATGTGCCGTTGTGTCGTCTGTGAATTGCGAGTTGTTTCATGTTTACTTTGGTCTTAACTGAGCCCGCGGGTTGTAGTTTTAGGTTTGTGGCAAGCAAAGTTGAAAAGTTAACACAGCCTTGATGCCCTCTTTTTCATTTGCTTCGTTGCTTGTTTGCCTGCTGCAGGCAACAAAAGGGACTAAATTGTTTGCCAATACATAATAATACTTTGTGTGTGTGTGCAGAAAGAATTAAAAATAAATAAATAAGCGAAATAATCGAGAAACTTCATGGACAGCAAATGTGAAATATTCTCTCATCACTTGCTTCTTTTGTGTGCAGGTTTGCATACAAATTCATTTTTCCAATTTTAATACGAATATTTTATTTAGCAGCTAGCCGGAAATACTATATATACTCCACTCACATTTCGCTATATTTCACATATTTTGCATTCCATAGCCTGCTATTGTGGCAGCTTTTATGGCGTCAATTTTGCTCTTCTCTGCTGCTGCTATTTTTTCTTTTCTGATTTTGTGCACCTCTTTATATGCATGAGTGGGACATGTGTGTGTGTGTGTGTGTGTGGAGGTGTGTATGGGGCAGAAATTGGGTGCACAAGTTATTGGTAGCAGCACCACAGCCATTACTTGAGCCACTCATCTGCACTTCAATTTCAATTGGCATTTGCTTCCTCGTTTTGTTGGCCTTGCAACGTGTGGCAGCCACAAAAATGTAAACGAGTGCAAACAAATTCTTATCGGAAGCGCACAAAAGCCGAAGAAAGCAATTGAGAACGTGGCAGGCGAGTCTGCTCGGCTACATTGATATCCTGTAGAGTGAGAGAGCTTTAATTGACGATTTTCTGCAATTGGTAGGTCAAAGACTTAGATGTATACTACTCCAAATAAACCTTGAGTTAAGATTGGCATTCAGCTTTCAATTTATAATGCCAGCAATAAGTGATACCTAGAAGCATTTATTACATGCTGTGTTTTGGAATATGGAATGTGAATAAATAATGCCAATTATGTCTCTGCTCGCTTCTGCTTTATGCACACTATGAAGATCGTTTAAGTTGTCACTTCGTTATACCCTCCAAATGCATTTCGCATACAAATAGTTGCAGGGTGTAGAAAAAACTGAGCTGCAATAGCTGCTTGTTTGTGGGTCTCTTTGTGTGTGCACAACAAAAATCATGGTACGCCTCATTTGCAAGGACTTCAAGCGGCAGTCGAAGCTGCGAACTGGGGGCCTGCAGCTCGAATTGGAGTTGGATCTGGAGCTGGAGCTGAAGTCGAAAAGGCTGGCAAATATTGGAAAGCATTTTTCGTAGCTTACCTTGAGGGGCAGCTGCAGAACAAGGGATGGCGGGGAGGTGGGTTGTGAGAGGGGCTGCGTGTTGCTTTTCGGCTTAATTTCGTTGAGAGTAGGGAGGGGGGAGGGGGAGGGAGGGGGCCATGGGAGAGGCAGGAACGACAGCGTCAACATTATCGTCTCATCAGCAGAATTTCCGCAGTGCCATTTTTGTGCTTTATCATCGTAACTAGTGAATGAATAGCAATACTCGCTGGCTGCAGGGGCGGGGAAGAGAGGGGGCTGCACAACAACGAAAACATCAACACCACCAACACAGGCAACACTGGCGGGGCACTTTGTCAGCAACAGCAACAGCAACAGCAACAGCAGTGATGGCAGCAGAAACAACAACAACAATGCCAAGCAAGATTCAAGCAGCTTACAAGTGTGGCATGTAGTAGCTGCCGTTATCGTTCGCTTTTCACTCGCAGTCGAGAGCCACAACCAGAGCCAGAGACGGAGACGGAGTCATAGCTGGAGACGCAGCCACAGCCAGAACCGGAGAGAGATAGAGCATGGAAGCAGGCACGAGACAGTCGGCAGTCGACCGTCGACTGTAGATGCTGCCACATCTCAATGCGTGTGTCGTACAGTGTGTGTGTGTGGCCATGGAGCCGTAGCCAGAGGCACAACCAGGCACAAGGCTGACTCAGTCGCAGTCGCAGTCGCAGTCTTTAGGAATCAGTTCAGCAACGGCAATGAGCTACATTGGGACGGATAATTGAAAAGCAGATTTATTTGAAATCGACTGCAAAATGTCGGAAATTGCTCATTTAGTTTCTTTTGTTTAAATGCGCAAAACAAGCTCGAGATTTCATATTTCTGAAACAAACTCTGAGTCTTTGCTAGATCTAAATTTTAGAGACAATTTTCTAGATTTTGTGTCTAACTTTGTCTGAAATAATTCAATGAGCTTACGTTAAAATCATCAGCACATAATTGAAAGAGAAATTAAAAATGGTAAGCAAAAAAAATCTCAATTTTTTGCTACCACAAAGTTGTGCGTACAATATTCTAGATTTTATTGTAGATATTCTATATTTTGTGTATTGATGCATAAACAAATTATCTGAAATAATTCAAAGATCTTCCGTCAAAATCATCTTCACATAAACAATCGAGTAGAAATTAAGAATGGGTTTACTTAAGTTAATCAATTTCAGTGCAAATATTGAGCACACTTTGTTGACAGAGTTGCCTTCGTTTGCCCCACTGTGCATTGTCACTCGACTCATCTATACACACACACACAGGCGCACACACACTCAGGCACTGCAGAGCACAGTACTGTGGTTGGCTTTTGTTGAAGACAATATATCATAGCATCAGGCAGCGGAGGACACCGAACGTCGCAACGTAAATGTACCTCTTCCTGCTCGACTCCTTCGCCCGCCCCGCACCTGGCAGTCGCCCCTCGCCCCTCGCCGCTCGCTCGCTTCTTACATCGCCATGGCGTTATGGCTACCCACAAACACTTGTACACTTTGTGTGGAGCTGCTTGCGCTTATGTAAAGTGAAAATTTTCGATTTTCTACAAAAAAAGGACACAAAAAAAAATGAAATGGGAAGAGAGCGAAAAATACCGTTGCTATTGCTACTGCTCCCTGCTGTAGCCATGCACTGTCCCTCTTCTCTCCTCCGCTCCCCTCTGCTACGCTGCTGTCACTCGTGGGCCTTACGGGCGTGTGGCCATCAAAAAATTACGTATACGTAACGTTGGGTTTTTTGTTATGGGGCGTTTGTTGTCGCTGTCCTTTTAATATGGCACATAAATTATTGTAAGACTGCAGATTGGCTCTTTGGCAACATTTTGTAGCAGCCTTGCTGTTGCTTCCGCTGCTCTCCACTCGCCCCTAGCCTCCCCCTGGCCCCCTTGCCACCATTGGCGACGCTTTGTTGCCTTCATTTTTCCTGTTTGGCAAAAGGCAAATATATCAAGCGTTGAGGTGTTAAACATTTGACCGTAGGCAAAGCTACCCGCTATTTAAAATGTGCCATAGGAAGCTCTTTAAACCGACTGTCACAGCTGCGGTTAAATGATATATAGAGTCTACTACCTGTTGGGCAGCAACAGTTCTGCCAACGACGTGCAAACATACAGCAATTAATCAAGCTTAAAGCTCATTAACAATGTCCTGATTTGCAACGAAATAACTGCTAGAATAAATGCTGAATGGATGCAGCAAAGCGGATGCCACATATTAAAGCGAATTAAAGCTGGAAATCTGACTTGAAACATTCCTTAACACGAATAATTTATAGTAGTAGGCGTACACAAAATTTATTAAGTATTCTTCTACTTCAAATTGATGATTGTGAAAGCACATGAAAGCCTTATGCAAAGTTTAAATTTTAACAGAAGTTTTGATTGATTTTCATTTCGTAAGCAAGTTTTGATAATCTGCTATTTTTTAAATGCTCTCTAACCATAAGAGTTGATAATAAGTTTGAGCTAAATAAGATTTATTACAAACTTACGAAGAAAGCACATAAAATATTACTTTAAAGTTTAAATTCCAATAGAAATAATTTTAGTATAAAGCGAAGGGGTTTGAATATGTAAAACGATTGAGTTCCATTTCGCAATCAATAATCTGACACATTTTAGATGCTCTCTAATCCCAGGCGATTTGTTTTGCAACGACAACCTATTTTAATGGCTTCAGAAGACACTTAATTAAGCACAACACACACATTTGCAACGTGGTCAGGATAAATGAGCATAAGTTCGAGCATTATTCGTATTACGATTGTGATTTGTATTCGAAATATTTCATGCGAAACTTTTTAAAAGCTCATATCTCAGCAACTATGGGAGAGGGAGGCGATGAGGGCAGCTTGTGGAAGCATATAAGCAGCGTATTTGTGTGAGGATACGGTGAAGCATGAAACAATTCACAACACACGTGAAAAATGTTGTTGCTACCCCTCCTGAACTCACCGCACCACCCCGCCCCGCCCCAATCGTGTTGGGCATTGGCCATTGCTCTTTTTCCAGTTGATAGGAAACAAATTGAAGGGAATGCTGCCATTTAATAAATCATGTTTTGTTTGGCTTGGCTTGACAATAATAACTTGTGTTCGGGTGTGCATGTGTGTGAGTGTGTGTGTGAGGCGACAACAACACAACAACTACAATAGAAGGCGAACATAGGTAGGCATCGCTAGCTGGCCTTGTTGGTGTTGGCAGTTGCGTGAAAGTGACCACAGAAGCATCCGCTCGAAGGCCGAAGCAGAAAAAACGGCAAGAGCAACTCTCCAAGAACTTTTTGTTGTCCCCCCGAAAAAATGGGACTCGGGATAAGGGCGACAACAGGACGTTGAAGTGCAAGCAGAGCAAGGGGAAAATCGGGTAGCAGTCGCTGGCAACTCAGTTACATAAGTTGCGTTTATTATTTTTGTGTGTCTGTGAGTTTCATGCTTGTTTTCTGGCAACGAGCAAAAAAAAATAGAAGCTGCTCGACTCGCAAATACTTGGTATTTATGTTGAAGCTGGTTGAATTTATCACGACAAAAAAATGAATTTATGAATGAATTTTCATGCCACAGCTTGATTAAACTTCACAAGCCAACCATTTATTTATTTAGTACAACAAAAAAAAGTGCTCAGTGAATTTCTCTTCGATTTTTAGGCCACATCATTAATTTGATAAATCTCTACGGAGATCAATTCTAAATCCTAACTTCATATAGCTTTTTGCTACACTTAGCGAAGGGAATATTTCTTCTTCTGTGTGCGCATATACCGCCTGGCAGTGGCTGGCTTACAGGGTATGGTAATAGAGGAAGAGCTGCACAAAATAACGAGCTACAACTGAAGCTTTTGGCTGAGCACTTTGTGCATAACTTTCCATTTATGCTGGTGTCCCCGTTCGCTCCCCTCCCTGCTCCCGGCCCAGAACCTCAGACCCACAGAGCAGCACTCTTCGCCAATACACACAGAGTACAATTGTTTGCTGGTTTTTGTAGTTGCGGCGTCACTTGGCGTCCAGAAGCGCAGCGGTTGACTTCGTCTATGGCCATGGTAATGGCCATGGGGGACTAAGGTATTGTAGGAGAGAGTGAGAGAGAGAGAGGCGGAGGGGGGCAAATGCCGGATGGTTCCATGTCCGGCGCAGTGCAGACTGGGGAACTGGAGAACTCTGTGTGTGGATGGAGCTTCAAGTCCAAGTCCAAGTGCTCGGGGGAAATTCCTGTCCATTGTACATGACTTTTGATATTTATGGGTAATTTCGTTTGCGTTTGCGTTAGCAGCATTTCAATGCGAAGAGAGGTGAAAGCCTAAGAAGAATTCAGCAGTGGCTGCGATGGCGACGGCGACGGCGACTGCGACGAGCAAACATAAATCAACATTTTGTTTTTAATTTGCTGTGCTCGAAGGCAACGTCTGATTTTGACAATAGAGCGCAACATAAATATATCTATATATACAAGCGATAAGCTGCGACTCTGTCTGGGAAATGGGGGAAATGGAGTTGGCAGTTCGTTGCCAGTTTTACAATTAGGCAACTCGAAAATTTATTATAGTGATTTTAATCAAATGAATGACGCCACTTGGCGGCCCAATTAATAATAAACTTTTGTGCCGGCGCCAACACAAAAAACCACCAAAATAAAAAAGGACGAGCACCCCAAACTCGCCTCGTTTTGTGTCGCCCCGAGATTTGGGGGTGAGGGGAATTGAGGGCAGGTGTAAGGCGGCAACCTGCCCATTTACCTTCGTCAACTTGCTGACATATGGAATTTTTAATTCGCTCAAATTTCCCTCACTTCTCCAGTCTGTCGTCTGTCTTCGTGTCTCACCTGTCATCGTAGACAAATCCAGCGTTTAATGTGTTTAAGTAGAGAACAAAGGCGAGCGACGTGCAGCCGGCGAGTCCTGCGTAGTCCTTGTCCTTCGTCCTTTGGCACCTGCAACAAAGACAGAGAGAGAGAGAGAGAAAGAGAGGCGACAGTGAGACAAATGTTCGCCAAAATGTCCACAAATATTAAAGTGGAGTGTCATAAAATATATGCTCAAATTAATTCTCGTAGGCTCCACAACAAAGCGCCTAATCCTCCAGCCGTCTGTCCCCCCTGCCCTTAGCCTCCCCCCGCTCACCGCAAGAAGGGCAAAGGCCAAGGCGCAATACAAAGCTCTCTGCGGCCCGTTTCCATTTGACATTTACATTTTATTCCACTTTTCCACTGTTCGCCACAACGCTTAAAGGTAAGCAGAAGGCGGGCACACAAAGCGTTCGCTTTAATGTTGCCAAACAGCCCTCGAAGCGACTTTTCATTTTCAAAAGGGCTCAAATTTTCTAAAGATTTCGTTTGCATCTAAATAAATTCATATTTATGTGGCATGTGGCTGGCAGCGTAAAGGAATCTGCTGACAAATTGTTATTATTTACCACTCAACTATCTTACAGCGATTCCATGCAGACACTAACGCTTCGCCTTCAAACAAATAACAAGAAATGTGAGTCTGTTAAGTGCCTGTTACAGTCAGTTGAGTTGTATGTGTGTGTGTACAAGAGATCAAAGGCTGCTGTTAATTAACATACTTAATATCTGTAATGGTTGATCTTCTCTGCTATGTAGACATTTCTGCAGAACTGTAAGCCCTTAACAGAGTTCGCTGCTGTTCAGCAATTGGTCGTCGAATTGTGCATGTGTGTGTAAGTCATGCCAAAAATTTGCATGTATGTGTGCGAAAGGCGTGTGTTTGTGTGTGTGTACACGCGGGACCGAGAAAACAAAGTATGCGGATGGGCGAAGTGGGCGTGGTCAGGCAGGAGAGCTTCACAAAGGGATCAGGGCTTGCATGTGTGTGTGTATGTGTGTGCGTGTGCCGGCTGATCAAAGGCTGCTGCTGTTAAATAACAGAAGAGTCTGCAACCAAATTTGTGATGCTATGCAGATGGTTTAATTCACTCTTTACATATTCAATTAAAAATAAAATTTATTCTACTTGCGAGGCTTTTAGTTATCCCATGTACTTATTTAAGTTGAGTGCTACAACTGCCCAATAATTGTGGAATTTAATGCACTTGCAGTCGAGTCTGCCCTACAAATTCGTAGATGATTTTTGGCGTCGCGCCTCGATCGACGCCAGTTGTCATCATGCAGGCAAATCGGCAATCAAAATACTTAGTCGTGCAGGAGTTGAATCAGCATTTGTGTGGACAATGCAAACAAACCGTAGCGGGTTGGCGTTCATTATGATTATGGCTCGAGGAAAGTGTGTTGTGTGTGGACCTGGAAGCTGCCACAATCCACAATCCACGTTGTCCTGCGCTTGTTGCTGCTGCACATAATGCGATGCTCATCGTATTTATCATGGCATTCTTCGTTTTATATTAGCCGCAGACATGTTGTGTGTAGTCTGTCTCTGTCTCTCCCTGTCTCTCTCTCGCTTGCTCTCTTTGTGTTGACGGAAATTAAACGTTACGAGCGCATTTTGAATCGTCTGTGGCAATGTAAGTGAGTGAATGTATGTGTGTGTCGCCTGTCCACGGCACATGTAACATGCACATTCAACGAGTCGAGGCTGACTGTGGGATTCTGTTGGACAACTGAATGCCTGAATCCCTGAAATGCCACTTGAAATGCAATCCGCTGTCCCGTTTCCGCTGTAGTCTCTCTTGTTCTACCCCATCCCTTCAGCGCCCCCCTCTTGATGTTGTTGTAGTTGTCATCATCACCATCAAGCGCCATTACAAGTAATGAGTGCGGCTGGAGAACGATGGGAGCGAGGGAGGGCGGGAGGCAGGCGCAGAGGGGTCGTCGTCACGGTCATTGCATGAAAATTGTTATCTCGCACAATGCAGACGATTTCCGGCAGGCATTTTCCTCCATGTTCATGTCCCCTTCCCCTCCGCCTTTCTCCCTCTCTCCCTCTTTCTGGTGGCAACACTGAAATTAAGTCGCACCGTTTGCAAATGACAATGAGCCTCGTTCTCACCGCTTTCTCTCTCTCTCTGTCCCTGCATCGCCGTGTCTAGTTTGTCTTTTCCTTTTTTGGGGCTGCAGGTGAAACTTTGTGTGTTGTTTCATGATTTTACGCTAATTAAATGAATTTGCTTTGATCCAAAAAGACTGAGTGAGTATCGAGCACATCTCTGAGCAAACATCATAACATCGTTTCACGCCTTGAGCGTTCATTCAAATTAACTCGCATTCTACCCAAACACTCACACATTGAAGTCCTCGATTCGCTTTCACTTTCACTTTCGCTTTCTCTCTCGCTCTCTTTGTCGCTCTGCTATCTGCGCCTCAAATGACGCTGCTAATGAGCTCTAATAACGATAATATTGCGCTACCATAACTATAAATATACTAAATGTGTTTGGGTGTGTGTGTGTGGAAGCTATATAAATAGCTGTCCATTGGGATAGCTGAGGCTGATTTGCAATATTCCTTGATAGGTTTTGTGCGAGGGTTGTCCTAAATGTAGCTTATCGATGCCTAAAACAAGGCTCATTTATTCTGCCTTAATTGCAATACTGCCTGAAACCAGTGAGCACTGAAAGTGGCTTTATATGTAGTCTATTTTTTATTAGCAATTATTAAACAAAGCAATGTTTAAAGGCAACTTTCATTTGTAGTCTTCTTTTTGCAACTTAAGAGAATATTTATTTATTGTCCAGGCTTTGTTAGAGGCATCTACCAACTGCTGCTTGCCGAACCCTCGCAAAGCCACAATCCACAAATGCCGCTTAGACTTTACAATTTAGCTAACTAACTATTGTGTCGTCTCGATGGCAATCAGCTTGAAACTCAGCTGCCATTAGATTTAAAGCATAATCCTCGGTTGGCGCTCAAAAGAATGCCATAGATATTTGCGTATTTTGCAGCCGAGTGGAGAATTGAGTCTATAAAGAATCATATTTAAGTTTGTTTTATGCAAATCCCATAAATTTGTGTGTTTCCAGCTCAAATCGCAACGAGTGCAAACATTTAAGCCTTCGACTCTGGGGTCCAATTTGCAGCAGCATCCTTTTTATAGACAGCAAACATTTTTGGCAAGCAGACTTTGTTGCTGGCTTCTTTGTTGTGGGTGGCGAGAGGCGGCGAGCAAGTGCAGGTGAAATTAGCAGGTGTTTGTTGCGAAAGTTTGGCACCTTTTTCGGCCTTGAGCCGGGCAATTAATTCCATTGTCGAGCATAGACCGAGACAGAGACAGGGACAGAGACGGAGACGGAGACGGAGACTGCGATTGGGGCGCAATATAAAAAGCGTATAAAAAATGTCGTGCGTTGGGTATTAATCAAATGGCGCCAAAGGACTTAATTTGAGGCGTCTGCAGGCGCCGCTGAAGAGGTCGCTGTCAGCTGGCGCCTTGAATTACTTTGCTAATTTCGTCGAGGGCCCAGACAGACGGCAAACTGATAAGTCAGCCAGCCGAGCAGACGAGTCGACGAGCAGACAGACGTCTCGATGAAAGGACAGACAGACACACAGACTGACATATGTGTCCTTGGGAGCGGGTTTGCTGCCGTTCCACGGTTCAAAAGTCAAAGTGCAATTAGCGCAACACTGTGTTTGCCTCACAAATTTTTCGCTGTGCGCTGCTTGGCTCGCCTCCCCCCGCCTCGTCTTGTATCAGTGCAAATATTTGCTTTCAATTTCGTATGCAAATGTCGTCAGGGCGCCGTGCCATTAATCACAGTCTCATTCCCCTCGCGCTCTCCCGCGGGACTCAGGGCTTTATCTTATCTGTGGAACATCCCTCAGCAGCAGCAGCAAACGGATGACAGAAAAAATAATTACGTTGTCATGTTTACGGCGCACTGAAATTAGCTGAAAGTATCTGAATGTAAGCATCTTTTGATGTTGATAGCGCACAGCGCCAGCGCCAGCGAGGCCTGTAGTACAGTCTTCGCTTCGCTATAACGACCCGCTATTAATATAGTACAAGTATATAGTATATAGTATGAGGTAGCCAAGTGGGATCGGGGGCAGTTGACCTTATTCAACAGCGGCAGCAGTTGGAGGCGGAAATTGTCGCATACAGTGTGCGCTGTACAAGCGCAGCACACCTTAAACCGGAAACCGGAAACATTATTCCCAAAATGTCAAGAAAAAGCAAGAAAAAACAATAACAACAACAAAAACAGTGGAGAGCGAACACATAACACAAAACCCATTAGACACAATTTCGTTTTCTGGGTCAGGCGTCAGCACAAAAAGCAGCAGCAGCAGCAGCGCCAACAGACGAGCTGGGCAGCTCCACTGCCATCGCCATCGTCATCGCCATCGCCATCGCCATCGCCATCGCCATCTCCAGTTCCAGTTCGAGTTCCCAAAAGTGAAAACACACAAAAACACAACGTGGAAGCAAGCAAGGCAAGGGAGCAAAGGAATCTAAAACAAAACCTAGTGGGTGGCCCCTCAATGGTGACACAAAACAGCGAATGGACTCAACTCGACTCGACTGAACTGAACTGAACTGAACTCAACTGGAGAAGCTTCCTCCCTCGCCTTTCACGCTGCACTCGCAGTACAACTCAACTGACCAGTCACGGTTGGCAAAGTGGGGGAGGGGGGGAGAGTAGAGGGTGGGGAATGGGGACGACGGCGACGTCGGCAACGATTGCGGAAATCAAGTTGTGTCAACAGCTTAAAAGCCAAAATGTAATAAGCCAGGGAAATGTAATGTAATAAAATATCAAATATAAAATGGAGCTGGCGGGAGAGCATTTGTTGCCATTAAAGTTTTCTGCTTTGAAATTGGAAACAGAGGGAAAACAGAGGCCAGAGTCAGCACGAAGCGAGAAGCCAGCAAAGATGGCGCAGAACAAGGCAAAGTGAAACTTGCAATACCCTAGAAATTGAATTCAATTCAATGCAAATCGATTAACAATTGAAGAGACAGTTCAACAATTGTCATTATTCACAAGCACATGTATTTAATTTTAAATATATTGCAGCTCTTCTAATTTACAGAAGGCACATACAGTGAGCATCGCATTTTACATACAATTTGTATGAAGCTAACTTGAAATTAAATATTTTGCTAGCTCCAATTCTAAGCTATTTTTAACTACGCTTGTTTTCATCGTTTTCTGCGAACTTCTCGCAGCATAAAATGTTCTTCTCAGAAGGAATTTTGTATATATTTTTCCAAAGTGCTCATAATGCTATTTATACATTTATTTATCTTGGTAGCCTTGCTTCCAGGAATTGCCCAAAACTATGCTAAAGCTTAAACGTTACGTTCAGTTATCTGCACATTTCCTAACGTATTTTTCGGTTTTCATGTAGGATTAGTTCTACATGCAGATCCTGCAAATCCAAACAGAGAATCTCCAGCACGACTTTAAAAGTCGCGGCAGAGTGAGAAAGTTAAGCCAGCGCCTCGAGCGGCAGAGCTGAGAGAGGTCATAAAAAAGTGTTCGCTGCGAAATTTCTGTGTTAGCCGCAAAATATGCAATATTTTATTATTGTTGCGCCAAACAGTATGCAACACTTTATTTCAGCGCTATGTGCTTCCGCCACTTCCTGTACCCCAAAAAGTATGCTACGTTTTATATTGCCGCTTGCCATTTGGCATTGTTGCTGTTGCTGCTGTTGCTGCTGTTGTTGCTGTTGTTGCTGCAGCTGCTGGAACAGGTCCAAGTGCCGAGCAGCGAGCGAGTCCTTTGCTGTGGCTCTAACTGTGGCTGTGCCAGAAACTACGCTACATAGTTTTTACATGCGATTTGAATGAGCACAAACGGATATCATGTCGCTCTTCTTCCTCCTTCCTCCTTCGTCTCCTCCCCCTTGCTTCCCTTTGGCCTCGAGTCGTGCTGTGTGTCTCTCGTATTGTTGTCCAAAGTAGCATATAAGTGCAATAGAAATCATTTTAAAACACTCCAAAGCAATTCAGCTTGCTTTTTACCAACGATTATTAGAACAGACGTTTTTCTTGGCGCCGCTGCCTGGCATTTTGTCAGCTCTGAAACGAGCCTCCAGGGGTAGGAAGTCTCTGGCTTACAATGAACTATCCTTTTTTCTGTTGGACGGAAGGGGGCTAATTATATTGGCGCAGACAGTGTTGAGTCACTGTTTTATTGCGGATGTCTGTTTGCATAGAAACAGAAGAGATTTGCGGCAGATTTCCGAAAAGTGCGCGTTGAGATAAATACAATTAAGTAATTAACTCAAATTTATATGTAAATAAAATGCGCTGAAATTGTGAATTAAAGCAACTAAAGTCAACTATAATAATTGACTAATAAATGCCCTATAAAATTACAAGTAGAGACGAATATTTATAATATTTATAGAAAACAATTTATTTAATGGAAGGAAGGTGCTTGGATTTTTGCGATAGTTAAAAACTTTATCATATAATTAATATATTAGGGCAAGTCGCTCATACCCCAAGCTTTAAGCAATTATTACGTGGTGTAAAACTGCATCAATAAATGTTCGCATAAATCTGTTGGCTTTTTAATGTGCGTTGTTAAATTAATTGAAAAAAGCGATGAAAATCTTTTGATAAATCGTAAAAAAAATGGCAAATGAATTGCAGCATTTTTAATAGAAATTATGCAAATTCAGATCAGCTTGAGCTTTCAACACAAATTGTGGCATAAACGTAGTTTCGACATTAGAATTTGCTGATTGAGTCACAAAACCTCTCATAGAACTTTTAATAAACCATCGTTGGGACATTGAACCAAAGCAACAAACAAACAAACAAACAAACAAACTCACAAACAAACAAATAGCGAAATAAATAAACGAAATGAAATGAAATTTGTTAACTTTTCGCGCCAGACTTTTGTTATGTGCTGTCAAAACGGAGTTCAACCCTTTCAAAGTTCAATAATAACAAACGAAAAAAGCGGTTGGCAGGTGCTGAGGGGCACAGAGGCGGGGAGGAGAGAAAGGGGAGAAAGAGGGCGGCGGACGAGACTTTTTAATGGGCAGCACTTCAGACTTTTGCCCCATTGTTGTCGAGGTTTTTGACCGATGTTTTCATGGGTTTTAGCCATGACGATTGCTGGCCCTCAATTTTTTGCTGTTAAGGCCAGCTGCACTGCGGTGGGCGGGGGGCGGGGTGTTAAAGGGAGGAGGGGCTGCGGGATAGGGGGACATGTTGGCACATTCGTGTCGGCGTTAATTTTATGTCTTGCAGTGTGTTGCACGCAATGTAAATGCTAATTAAGACCCGCCACATGCTCCGCTCGCTGGGCGTGGCATGACTTGCGTTTCCTCTTCCTCTTTCTCCCCTCCCCCGCACCGCCTTCGCTGTGTGTGTGTGTGTGTTTGCTTCTTAATTGCGTAAACCAAGCGTTTGATTAGTATTTGCACAGCAATTGACATTAAACAGTTCAATCAATAAAAAATTCAAACGGAAGGACGCCCAAGCGTGCCACACTCGTCGATGGTGCGGCAAGTGTGAGTTTCGGCAAATATTTAATGTGTCTGAGACGGGGGGAGGAGGGGTGTGTGAGTGTTGTGTGTTGTTCCATTATTACAATATTATTATTAGCACAATCACAATACAACAGTTTGCGCCTCCACTCCCCACCTCTCTCTCTCCTCTCTGCACCCCCCACCTCTACCGCCTTGTCCATCTCCAGCTCGGTAAAACGGTCGTTGGCCTCGTGGCAACTTAAAGAAGTCAGAAACCTCAATTAGGCTGTCAATCAACGCGTCGCCGCGCGCTGCCTGCCTACAATAATAATAGAGCTATTGATTTTCAGACCACCTCCACCCCCAGCTCCAACTTTCCACATGCTTCGCCTTAAATGCTATGCTCTGGCTCCCTAATGAGTTTCGGGGGGCGTACATTGACATGGGCACGACCCTTGATCGTCTAATTAGGCGTCTCTTTGCCATTGCCTGCGATTTGATTATACCTCCCTCCCTGCCTCTCTCTCTTCCCCTGGCTGGCTCCAGAAGAATGTAATCTAATGCGACGTCGCACAAAAACATAAACAAACAAGCATAGCTGGTATGATTTACATACATACCTAGAAAAAGTAAAAAAATTATGGGATTGAAAAGTAAAGTTTAAAAAAAATATGAAAATAAAAAAAACTAATTATTGTTTTTTTATCAAAACATAAACATTTAAAGTATAATCTTCTCAACTTTTTTAAATTTATTTAAGAGAAATTGCAATTTTATTTAGTGTATTTAGTGTTAGTGAATAGCTTATTCGGTTTACTTGGGAAAGTACATTTTTTATCTACATTTTCTAAAAGCATTTGGCATTTGAATTCATTTGGAGCACAGCTTAGCTGAAACTCAAACGTTGTTGACTTCGTGAGTCTCATTGAAAAAAGCTTGCAATATTTCAGACTAAATAAGTAAATAAATAAATGGAACAATAAATTGTTTGTGTGAGAGTTGCATAAAAAATCAGACGAATCACACACAGTGTGGGTTTTTAAATGAATTCTCTGTGAGTAAATACGGCTTAACTGTGGACAAATACCTTACAAAAGGGGAAATCTAAATATTAACTGAAAACAAAGTCAAAATACACAATGATATTCCATAGAAAAAAATAAGAAAACTGGCTTTAATTGAAGGGTATTCATTTGGCTGTTCCTTAGAGTTTTGTGTTGCGCTCGATGTAAAAGAGAAGATTAAAATTATAAGCACAAAATTCCATTTTAATGAAAGATGCTTTCATTCTCTGCTTCATATAAATGTAACTTGATACGAGAATTTATTTTTGGGGTTCGACCTAAGTTGAGCGTCGGTGAAGAGACTAAAGGGTGGAGCGTGTTTGAGGGGGCTGAGTGGGGGCTAAGAAAACTGAAACTGACAGCAGCCGAAATGTAGGACTTTCAATGCATATCAGCCTCTTCTCGACTCGACTCGACTCGAGAACACTCTGCACATTCATGTTCCTTTAATTGTCACGCTTACAAGCTCATCCGCACACATACACAGCGAGGGGGAGTGGGGAGCGGGGAGGGAGGACATTGTATGCTGGTGGCAGCAGCGTCATTGTGGCAAGTTGGTAACTTGCTATGCCAGTTGTAACAAAAAACCAATAATGGCAACTGGAGTTGTACTTGCAGCTTCCTTGGTGGGCTGCCGGGGGGGTGTCTGCCATCGCCCTCTTATCGATTAGCGCATGTAACTGTAACTACCTACAGATGCGTGTGTGTGTGTGTGTGTGTCTGTGTGTGAGCACATATACTGTAAGCCAATAAGGCTGCGGAAAGGGAGCGGGAGCGAGGGCGGGAAGGGCAGCAAATGACGCTGCAAATGAAAGCAGGAAACGTAGCCGCCGCATTCGCATTCGCATTCATTCATTTTACACACAAAAGCCATTAAAACGCTTTGATTCTATTGTTTTGTTTGTCATCAGCAACAGCAACAACAAACAACAACAGCAGTCAGGAGAAAAGCCAACAAGCCAACATCATCATCATCATCATCATCATCATCATTATTCATTCACTTATGTAGTTTTTTGGGGGCAAGTTCGGCTTTAAAGTCAAGGCTGTCATTTCTTTTAGAATATTTCAGCAAACTAGCTTTATCACGAAATTCCGCTTCAATTTTGCACATTTGCCACATTGATCTAACCTCAATTTTTATAAGCTTCCCACTTTCACTTGGCTTTTGTTTTTGTTTTTATTTTTTGATTATTGAAAGAATTTTTGCCCGAGCTGCGGGTTTTCCATAAAGTGCTTGCGGCAGCTGCTCTCCGACTCCGCCGCCACTCATTCTCCCTGCTTTTTTTCACCATCGGCTCTGGCTCTCTTCACCTCTCACTTCTTTGCTAAACCGACTCTGCCCTCCCGCACGCCCACAGCAGCGTCTCGACGTCCAGCGATGCTCTGGCAAAAAACCGAGTCTTGCGGAAAAATCAACATTGCACAAAACTTTTCAGCGTCACCTCCCTTCGCTCCAGCCCTGGCCCCACACCTCAGAGCGCTTCCCTTTGCAGCACTTTTTTTTTTTGTTTTGGCTTAGCGTTGATGATGTATGCACTTTGAAAAGAGTTGAGCAAAGTGGTTTTTCGGGTTTGATGAGCTAACGTCAGACAGCTTCCAACTCCACCTCCACCTCCACCTCCACGTCTATTTCACCTCCACCACGAGCCTGTGCTTGTGCACGTTCCTAGCCCACTTGCCATCTCACTCACACTTCCTGTCGTCGCCGCTCGCCTTGTTTACATTTCGCTGGCTGCATAATAAAGTTATTAATGGACTTCAATGGGGTTTCAATTATGCAATTTCTGCGATTTGAAATTGAATGATATTTTTGATTGTTTGCTTTGGCGGCAGCCGTGCAGGAATGCGGTTTTTAGCTTTTATCCAACTTTTCGCTGAGTGGACGATTAGTGTGCAAATGCAACGAATCACTTTAAATGCTCGTAATACAAATAAAAATGGTGGCGAAAATATGCATTTGATTTTTAGGCACTATACAACGATATCAAAATACTCACTAGCAGGGCTGCGTAAAAACAAAGCTGATATTGTGCGCTTCTTTAAGCTCGATAATTTATCGATAACAAATACTACTTTGCAGGGCTGTCAAATACCAGGGTCAGAATCAAGCACGCAGCGCAGCAAAAGATGTTAAAGTCGGTGTAAATTTTAAATATATTGACCATTTTTAAATCAAACCCTTAAATGTTCAACAGGCAAAATAACAAAAAGCGTTTGCATAGCCCAGCAAAGACGCATGCAATAGAAGGCGAGACTACAACATCTACAACGCCGCTTAGCCACAAAGAGGAAGATGTCACGGCATTCGATGTGATGACAATTTACAAGCAAGTGCCAAAGCTGCGGTCGGTGGAGCGCTACTTAAATCTGCTGTATCGGTGAGTGCAGACAACATATATGATCATTCCCATGTTATTTTAATAAAACGTAATTAATATAAATAACATTTTTGCAGTCCCTTCAGCTGCCAGGTGAATACGAAATGCCGTTTTAAACTGGGCGAATTAGATTGTTTTCTGTCGAACACGCGCTACGAGCCGGGCGAGCACTCGGCACTGTTCGTGCGCTGCGCGAAGACGTCTTGCAACTTGAAAGTCTACATCAATGGGATTGTGTACTGCCAAGGCTATAGCTACTATAGCGCTTTGTTGGGCATTCATCGCTTTATGAACTCCGTGGAAGAATTGGGTTATTCACCAGTCTTTACCTATCCTTACTTCAATGTGGTTAGTGCAACGTTCTCCATGCCATTCGGGATCGATCTGCAAGGTTTCCACGACGAGTGTACAGAGAATTGTCGCTATAAACCCCAAAAACATCCATATCTCACTTATGATATGCGCGATTCAATCATCAAATTGGCCATATTTCCCCAAGGATTCGTCTATGTGCTGTTGTCCTCTTCGCCGCGTCTCACACGAGATACCATAAGTTATATTCTTCCGCTGCTCTATCGTCATAGTCTAAAGGAAATGGTCAAGGATGATGAGCAGGAAAACGAGCTCAGCTGTGGCGACATTAATTTCAAATTGCTGTGGGAAAGGGAATTTCAGACTGCATTCCAGCATATTCCCGGCCAACAACGACGCCAGCAACAACTAAAAAACAAGTGAAACTTTAAATTTTGCAACTTTCACCCTCTAAGCTCATAAATGTCGAATTGCAATGCCCCAAGTGCAGGAAACTTTTGCCGGTTATTTAAATGACGAGAGCATACATAGCTAATGCCAAGCGAAAACAATGTGAAAAATGCCATTGGCTAATAAGTATTATTTAACTAAATATCACAATTTTTGTGCGTGCATGTTTGAGCTATTTTCGCATTTCGTTTAAGCTGCTTCACTTTGTAAATTTGTTATTAGTATTAGCAGGTAATTTAAAAAGCCCGCACATATGTAGTTCTGGGCACACTAACAGCAGCAATATCAGTTAGTATATTATTAATATTCAGGATATCATTATTGGGTATTTTACAATCGATCATATCTAGCAATACCATTTATAGTTGTTCGTCCTTTTGTGTCAATTTTTTGCACAAGTCATTAGCTGCATTTGCATGCACACACAAAAATGTCAAGCAATTTAAGAGGTCGTCGCAGCGCAAAAACACTAAAAATCACTCACAAATTTACAATGTAAATTCAAACTGCAGCTCATCGAATTGCATGTTTGCATTCATCCCTCTCCCACTTGCAAACTCCCACGCTTTGTGTGTATATATCATTTGTGTGTGTGTGTGTGTGTGTGTGTGTGTGTATGTGTGTGAGTGGAGGGGAGGATGACAAACCATATCGTATCGAAAATGTGCGAAATGAAATTTGAAACTGTCTGCCGGCGCTACTATGCCTGTCCCACTCGCGCTACCGCTGTCCATTTCAAAGCTATTGCATTTGAATTGTTTTTGTGCCGCCGCCGTGGAAAACAATTCAGTGTCATATTTGTGTGCTTGTCGCATTTGTGTTTGTTTTGCAAACACAGCTCGCCACACACACACACATATACACACAGACATACTCTGTACACACATGCACAGCGAATTGGCTGCTGTGTTGTGGCTTACGATATGTGTGGATAATTTTCAACATTTTTGTTTGCAATTGTTGCGTTTGCTGCTTTTGTTGTTTAACATTTTTGGGTCATTGACGGCTTTTCACGAGTTTTCGCTTTGTTTGAATAGCTATGTGGGCTATTGGGATTACTCATTAGCTCACGCCATTTCGCATATCTTATTGGAATTTGTTGGTCATCGATATCGCGTTGTCGTGCTCGCTTTCCAAATGCTTTCGATCATAAAATCCTTTCCAATTCAATATATATCGATAGCCCAATGTCGTGACCGCCTGCAATATCGCTCTCGATAACCTTATGCACTCACGTACCATCGATATCGGTAACTCAACAGTGCAGTGAAAAACGAGCAGTGCAAGTGTTTTTTTTCATGTGCAGATCTTTTTTTTTTACTTTTTTTTCTTGTGTTTCAGTGTTTTTTTTTAGTGTGTGAGTGTTTTAATAATTGGTTAAAGTCAATAAACGAGTTTCGCGTGTTCGGTAAGTTCACACATCTTTATTTATTTAGATATTAAATTGCTCTCATTGTGCTTGCAAAATTTTTTCAAGCAACTGTAAATTTTTTCTGGTGCACTTTCGTGTGGGCGTCGCGCGCTTTTTCTTTACACATTCATGCATATTAGATTTTTGTACGTTGAAATTTACAAAATATTTGCAGGGCAAACAAATTAACTAAAATCTGCTCATTTAAATTCCACGCGTAAAGCTAAAAATGCAGCAAGTAATTAATTTCAGTTTGGTTGCATGTGTGTGGCCTAGAGTGACCATGGTGCATTTTGTGTGTGCCGGGTGTTGGGCGGGTGTTCAGCGCGGCCAGGCTGCTTCTGCTGCTGATTATTGTTATTGGACAAGGGCGAAGTGAGGTTATGTGCATTTTCATAATTTGCACACAACAAAAAGCAAAGAGCAGGACGACAAAAGCGCAAAAGGAACGGAATAAAACGAAACGCAGCGCACCAAATTCCAAGCACTGGAATTTATGCTGCAAATATTAACTTACCACACACACATACACAAACACATGCACATGGAGATGAATTGTGGGCAAAATTTCTCAGGCAAAGAAGCGGGTGGGATGGCAAGAGAGAAAGGTCAGAGTAGCAGAAAAGAGAACTCGGACAACAAAACTCATTAGCAGATGCGGCGACCGTGACCGAGACGTCAGCAGCGCAGCCGGGCAGTGCCGTTAGAATTGTGTGCGGCGTTCGCCGCCAGAGGGCGCTGTTGCTGCTGCTGGTGCTGGTCAACCGAAGCCAAAAACGCAGCATGCACTTCCCGCTTTCTCGAAAGTTTTGTGCTATTTTATTCATATTTTTGCCAGCCGCTGTCGCCGTTGCCGTCGCTGCCGCCGCTGCTGCTGGTGCTGCTGCTGCACTTTATCTCTCTGCGGCGGTCTTAGTTGGCGAAATTGTGTGCAACCACGAAAATCTAATAAGCGCGCAAATTTGTTGACATTGCGCAAATGTTTTTTACGAGCGTCGCCATTTTCCAGTCTACTTCCCCTTCCCCTTGCTCCTTTGCGGTATACAGTTGTGCATTAAAGAAGGCCAAAGTCACACTTAAAGTACTGGCAAAAGACAGCGCGTGAGTGAGCGAGATGAAGTGAGCTGATAAAGGAACTTGACGCTTTTGGCTTTGCTTAGTCGCGTGCAATGTTGCGTAAACTTTTTGGCTTTTGAGCTTTACACACAGCACAAAACTGCACGACACGAGAGCTTTAGCGCAAGGTAAGCTGCGGACGAATTGCAGAAGAAAAAGAAATGAAGAATGGCAACAACTAGAGGGAACAAGTAAGACGGAAAACGAAGGCAGCTATGTCAGTGCAGTTTGCATTTGATGCCATAAAGTCGCTTAATCAACTGATATGTCAGTGGGCAACCGCAGTTTGTGATGAAGTGGAGAGACAGAGAGAGAGGGATACGAGACAATTTCATTAACCGTTACGGCGTTTAACGGCACTACAGATATAGCGTGAGAGAACGGGATGCCACGATAACTTCATCAGCGCAGCCTTTGATTTTATCGCCTACTGGAAGCTGTGTGCGTGTGCGTGTGTATATGTGCGTGTGTGTGTTACGTGCTCTGGGCAGCGCATAAAGTTTTTTAATTATTTTTGTGGTTTTAAATTGCATTTCTTGTGATTCGGGAAGACCGAGCGATGTCCGCGTGAGAAAGGCGACCACAAAATGCGCCGACTTTATCAGCGCCTGGCAATTGTCATCTCTCTGCGTGTGTGCGACCAAGAGAGCGCGGGAGGGGGAAAGACAGACCAGGCTGCAGGGCATTGTATTCATTTAAGGCAAAGTGCAATAACATGTTATTTCATTTCATGTTTTATCAACGTGCATTGCGCCTCGTTTCCTTTCATTTCTTCATCTCGCTGCTGTCCCATGTCCTCAGTTTCAGAATCTTTCTCTCTCTCTCTTTTACACGCTGTGTCTGTGAACGGGAAGCGGCTTTAAAACATTCCAGCCTTATTACGCAATTACAAGTGGAATGACACAGACCGCGTTCTCAGTTGCATTTACTTTTCATTATTATATTATTGAGGCAAATATACGAATAATTGGAATCACACACACTGCCATCTTTCGCTACACAAACAATACGCAGTTCAGTGGCAAACAAAAGAAAATATTCATGAACACTCAAAGAATTTACATTCAAGAATATAACGCAATACCATGGAGATCTTCTTGGCAACAGATCTATTGAATTTAAACCAAAAGAGACCAACATTAAACCTTTATTGAAAAGCTAAATATCTTATATTAGAATTGTGCTAACGTGATCCTACCTAGACTTTAATTAGATTTCTAGTTTTATCTGTAGTAAAAATTGAAGTGTAGAGCGAAAACATGATTCTGTCTGTAGTGAAATTTGCATGAAATAAAAGTCAGATGGGAACTTTTATAATTAAACATTTATTAACTAATTAGCAATGCTAGTGTCTGCTATTGAGAAATTTAGTTTGTTTTTGAATACAAATTCTTCAGAAGTTTGAAAGAAGTACCGAAAAGTTGCCGTTCCACTTGCAAATCAATTAGTTGATATGCCAAATGAAAATGGGGGGAAAACGAAAGAACACAAAGTTAGCTGGCTATCAGAAATTCGCTGCTGGCTGCTTTGGCACTAACACAAAACTTTCCTCAAGCGATTCTATGCATTTTATTTAACACCGGGCTCGCAGGCAAAACGCCCCCTAAACTATGGCAAGTAAAGTTGTTCCGACTGCTGCTCGAGTGCTCACATCAATTTGAACAAAACTGGGTTAGGGATGCCACACACATGTGTGTAAAAACACACACACTCACACATATGGAGTAGCAGCAACACGATTTCAATTTGCCTAGTTGATAAACGCCAAAAAAATTAATTCAACCAGCTCACAAACTACCTCAGTTTTTTTTTTCGGTATGCTAGAAATATTTTCACTTTTTAGCCCTGATTGGTGTGTGTTTGTGTGTGTGAGTGTGTGTGGCACACACACATGTGATATTTATGTAGAAATAAAGTAGAATTTCTTTTGACTGTGCCTGGCACAAAGTTGCACAGGTTTCGTCTTCGTCTTGGAGTTTGTTCCCTCGGCCAGCTGGCTTAACTGTACTAAATAGTTTCTCACGTGACTTTTGCACATAAAAAATGGGTTTATTGCTGCACACGTATTCATTAATAGCAGCAATGAACTCACATGTGAATAGAGAGCGAGTGTGTGGGTTTCAGCTGTAAAGAATGCCTGAGAGGCAAACACACTGTGGCACCCGCATAAGTTGCATTGTTGTTGTTGTTGCTGCAAGTCTTGTTGCCTGGCTGCACTCGCAAAATGGTTGCAAGTCGTCTGCACAGGAAGTGCATATTAATTGTGAAAATTTGTACGGGTATTTCTTCGAAAATAGTTGCCTTTTTCCTCTTTACCGTTCCCTCGTTTGCATTGTGTGCGTGTGTCTGTGTGTGTATGTGTGTGTGTGTGTGGCATTCGTGCCGCAAACAGCAACTTGAATCGGGTGCTTTGTTGGCCCCAAAATCCAATGGCTTGGCTTTTGTGCGGTTCCAAAGTACGAGTATCGTATTATTGCAGCACTTGAAAAGCCAGTCAGAGTTTATATTTTGGGCTTTAGTAAAGATGTTGCACACACAGACACACAGAAAATTGTTGCCGCGTACGGCATCAAGTTATCAGCAATATGATGACAGTAATATGGATTGTACAGTTTGGTAAAAATCAAGAATATCAAAAATAACACACACGTATTGCAGTCAATTTTTCCCAAAACGAATCCCATCACTTTGTGGCAAGATTATTTTTACTTTCGAATATCAATAAATTTCTACAGATTCTTGGTATGCAAATACGAAATTCATGTTTTAATTTAAGGGTCCTTTTTAATCCAAATGGTCTGTGATGTGGACTGGCTGGTTTGCTGGTTGGGATAAAGCTTGATTTCAAGCATAACCATTCTGGGGGATTAAAATTGCAATAGTTCAACGGTTTTATGGCCTTTCATTTTACCCACATTTCAACTGTGTGTGTGTGTGTGTGTGTGTGTGAGTTTTTCTTAAATTGCAAAGCCACAAACTAAACGGGATTATACCATATGCGAGTCGATCCCTTACCCCGTTACGTATGCGCCCCGTCTTCCAACGTTACGTATACGTAGCGGACGCAGAAGCGAAGTTCAAGTGCAGATTCTGTGCTGGAGAATCGATTTTTAATAAAAATTGAGAGCTTACTACGAAATCTGTAAGCATTTTGTTGTTTGGCTATAAAATTAAAAACCAACAGCATCGTGTGTACACACAACTCGAAACGAGTCGGAGAGAGTCGAAAGAGTGAGAAAGCAATGTGGATAAGGAAGACAGAATGAGTGGGTTTGGTATATTTGAATTGTGGATCTGTGGCATCATCCATTGCACTGCCGAGTGAGTCGTATTAACATTGTGTGCATTTTCTAGTAGCAGTTGTTGCTGTTGCTGCTGCTGCTGTTGCTGCTTTCATTTGGTTTGTAGATTGTGCAACGCCAAACAATTTTTACAAATGAATGCATTCGTGTTGTATTCGTTTTCATTTTCATTTTCATTTCCCTGCTCTTAACTGCTAACAAAAACAAAACAATTTTTTAGTTAATTACAGCGTCGAGAGCGAGAGCAAATGAGAGTGAGCTGTGGGTTGAAGGGCGTATGGCGTCTGGCAAATGTTTCATTGTTGATTTTCAGCTCGGTTGCAAGCAACAAGCTGGAGCTGTAGCTGTAGCTGTAGCTGTAGCTGGAGCTGGAGAACAACAACAAACAACAACAATGCGCTCAATTGGCTCAAAATGAGTTTTTATGGGATTTGCATACTCTGAATAGGAAAATAAGTGCAAACAAAAGCAAAAGCAACATGAAGAAATGCTCAGATTCTCATTGAAGAGAACGAACACTAAAGACCCTTCAGTGCAAATCGCATCAATCGAAATGAGTAGAAATATTCACCATCAGCATAGTACTTGTAAAGTAAATGAAGTCTCCTTAAAGTAGCATATATAATTGGCGAACAAAGCTTCTTAGAGACCTAAGCTACCCTTTTGGCAGGTACTGCAACTGTTTCACATTCTGAAATTCATAAGCTCTCGCTTTGTTTGGCGTATTGTTCTTTGTTATTCAGCATTTGCATTTGCATTGGCGTAATTTTCATTTTTATGATACGAGCCTCTTTTTGTTTTCGCTAAATTATCCTGGTAGAAGAATACAGCAATCATTGGTGGGTCTTTCAAGATCTTTATATAATTACAATATTTCATATAGAGTGAATATTCATTTGTACTTTTTTATATTTATTGCAACTGTCTTCTTTCACCGAACTTTTTAATAACATTTGAGCAATTTGGAAAATCGCTCCATTTAACCCAAATTCGTATACTTATTCTCTTGAAGCCATAGAACTGTATTGTCACTGAACTTTCGGCATTCACAGTTGCAGCACTTGGCATTGCAGCGTCCCTTTCCGCAACAACGTCCTTTTGGGTCTGTTATATCCCCACATCCGTATCTCATACAAACATTAGGATTAGCATCGTCGATCGGTTGGTAATCGTAATTCTGACACTTTCCACGTGGTAATTGGAAAACAACATGTCTGGGCCTGCAGCAGTCACATTTAACGCTACTCAATTGTATTGTGAGTGTCAACAGCAGCAACCAGGCTACGTAGGTTAAGCGGGACATACTTGTATCGCAATGAGTTTGCACTCTCAACTGAAACAACTCGATCAGGGGCCATGCCAATTATAGCTAATTTTCCTACCCGTTGACGATAGCGTGAACAATTCGTTACCTAATTAGTTTTGTGAAATATGCTCAAGCAAGAGGGTCTTTGAGTTGTGCACGTCAAATTCCACGTAATTAAACCTCTAATAAGAAATACTGTTGCAATTACGTGCTTAGTTAACGTTAAACCTCTAAAACGAAAGAGATACGAGTGGAAACTTTGTGATCAATTGGTCTGAAGATACAAACTTCTAATTATTTTGAGTTGTCTTGAAATGCGCTAGGTAAACTCTTGTTTTTTTATTGATAAAAATAATTTGAGGAGTGAGGTAATTTTGTTTTATTTGATTGTTACTTATAAATAACAGGTTTATAGATAAATATTTTTGGGCTAAATACTTCAATTCATTTAATTTAGAATTGCATATCAACTTGTAGATATCTTCAATTTAATTTAGATATAAATATATAACTCAATCCGTTTTTTTAGTGTAGTTAGTTAACTTTATAAAGCCAAGAAACTGTTTTAAAATTTTCTATTGAAGTAATATTCACTCAAATGTAGCCATGAATAATCGTGGAAGGGATCCAACCAAATACATTCTTCGCAATTGCAGCAGTATCTATCACATTTTGAATTCGAACAACATCTACGACGAATTGATATTAAGTCATTACAACCATATCGAACACAATGCCGTTTGTTATTGTTAACTTGAACCGCATTGTGATCTTTACACTCTCCTCTTTTTAGTACAAATTTTACACGTTTCGGATGGCAGCAATGTCCGCTAGTCTGTTGTACGAGTAGTGGAAGTGTTAACAGCAGTAACCAGACAATGTAGTTAATGCGAGACATACTTGTAACGTAATGAATGAGTTTGCTTTCTTTACTGATTCAACTCGATTAGAACTCAAGCCAATTTATACATAGCTACAACGAGTGATTTTTTTACTCGCTACTCAATTTATTACCCAATTATTTGTGTGAAATATTACCAAGTTAACTCCAAACAAATAAATCATCGATTTGAAGTGCTGATTGCTGTTAGTAAGCTACTTTTTAATTGGAATCGTGTAAAATTCCAGGTGAGATATGGTGTTTTTAGTTTTTGTGCAAACGCTCATATTTAGTCTTGTATTGTGTGCCGGGTATCTCACAGTCGAGATGTTTGAAGTGAAACCGCAGCAGAATAGAACTTTGCGGAACAGAGCATTTAATGCTTACAATTACTTTGCATACATTACGGCGCGTGTGAGTGTTCAACGCAGATTTGTGTGGTGTTCAGTTGTAGTTGGGAGCGAGTTACGAGTTGGAGCTGGAGTTAGAGCTGGAGCTGGCACTGGAGTTTCGCCTGCCTTTTATGGCGGCTTCTGTCCGACTTCTTTTACATAATAAAAGCGTAAACACGTTTTCACCATTGGCCAACCATTACAATGGCGCCGCCGCCATTTCCCCACTCCCTCGCTCTCTTTTCCGCCGCACAAAAGTGCGCTTCTAAGTGCCTCCGACGAGGGTCGGGATAGGCTTGTGATGGGCTGTAGAACATAGCATGTAGCGTCCACACTTACGCGTGGTTTGTGCGAATAAAATTGCCCTTTTTGGGTAGTTTTTATGAATTGTTTCAATGCTCATTTACCGGTTGGCCTAATGGGTGCATTGCCTTCGTATTCCCGCCAACAGCCACCTCACGAATATTTTAGTAAAGGGCCAATAAAGTGCACAAGCTGGGCCTGTTTTATGGCCTATTGCTTGGTGTGGAATTAGAGTAAGTAGATCCAGGGGTCTTACGATTAAGTATCGCTTACAGCGCTTGGAATTGCTGATCTACTATTATTACACTCTTATTTATGTTGGAAAATAGTGTAAATATAAGGGAAAACCTTCGCTTTCTTGACTATATTTGTTAACACGGTTTTTAGCTTGAATTTAAGCGCAAGCTGGTTTCATTCGCTTTCCTAACCCAAATATGGAAAGTTCAAAGCATTTTTCCGCCATTGTTTTCATAAATTGCAAAGTTTAGTTGGCTACTTTTGGCAAAACTCATATCTTAGTAACACGTTATTCCCAAAAAGTAACTGGAAATTCGCATTTAGCTGCTTCTGCTGCTGCAGCTCGATTTACCAAATACTCCCAACTTTTTATTTTTGCCACTGTGTTTTTTTTTTGTAGTTCCACTCGTTCTTTCTCACTGTGCCACTTCACTGTGCAATGTACACGCATTTTTCTACATGCCCCTTTTGTTTTTGTGTGTATTCACACACACACACACACACACACATGCACACGCACACTAGTATAGTCAAAGCAGATTACTAAAGTCGCAGCTAACATATTTTTGCACAGGGCGCGCTAGAAAAAAGCGAATAGGAAATGCAAGTGAAGAAATATATATAAAAAAGCAAATAAAAAAAGTGTGGCTTGGTCATGCTGAATTTTGAATACACTATACAGTGTTAATTTCATTATTATAACTGCGAGATAGTCAAAATACTTATTAACCTTTAGAAGTGCTTTTAGTAATAGTAAGATTTGATTAAATGCTTTTCTCTCCTGCACAACACAAAACGATGTTATCGAAAGGGCATTCGGAATGTGTAGAGAAAAAAGTGTTTGGAAGTGCGCTAAAGTTTCATGCTTCATTGGATACCGACGCTCGCGTCAACTTCTATGCCACCCACGCACCAATGTTTCTTGCTTGCTTCGTTTTCTTGGCGCGTGGAGCGAAGAAGGCGTGGGGGAAACGGGAACTGGAGCGGGAAGGGAGGGGCGAAGGCGGCGTTGGTTGCGACAAGAACAATCAAATTTGCAGGCAGCTGAATTTTTGTTGTTGCCCGAGGGCATAATATTCGACTGCTCATGCACATGCAATGGTTGGGGTTGGCGTGGGGAACGTTGAATTGAGGCAGCACTTTCATAATCGAAATGCCAGCTAACCACACCCAATAGAGTCGAACTGTAGCAGAGCCCACTTGTGGGTTTTTCTTTGCTTTTTTTGCGTCTTGTCTCGTCTTTGCTTGCTTGCTTTGCACATTAAAGCCATAACGGAGCACACTTGAAATTTAAAAGGCTCCCGAAACCCAGAAACCCCCTCAATCATGCCACATTTCTCGTGCCCAATCCATTGTCTGGCAGGCACTCAAGCACACATATGCTTAACGCTTACTGCTGGGAATATGTCTCTACTGTTTCTCCGGCTTCGGCTTCGGCACTGGCTCCGTCTCTGACTCGGGGGTTTAGTTTTTGGCTTAAACGTTAAGAGGGGCGGCGGCATTGGTTAGGGGAGAGTGTTTTTTTTTTCGTTTGCGTTTGCCTTGGCGTTGCCTCTTTCACTTTTTTATTTGCATATTTTAATGCAAATTGTGCAGAATTAATTTAGTGCTGTTTAGTCTGCTGGCTCTGCGCCTTCATCTCCTTGCCGTTCACCACTTAGAGTGCCTCCCGCAACCGCTTTCCACAACCGCAATTCTTCAGTCTGTTTGGTCTGTCTGTGCCGTTGTCTTCGTCGTTGTCGTGTCGAGTGGGCGGTTTCGTTTCATATGTAAATACATATTCGAGTTTCAAGTTTTATTTCGTTCAAGTTCGTCGCTTTTCTTTATTGTTTATGCTTAAATTGTGTTTCAAGGCGCACTCAAGTGTGTCCTAGTTTTCCACCCATCACCCCAGGACGGGGGGCGAAAAATATTTTATGAGCTATATTATGTAAACTGAATTTAGTTTTGGCATTTGCTCCCTTTCTTCATTGTCAGTTTGTTGCCGAATTATTCGACAAGGCATTCAAGTGGCAAAAGAATTTGCTGTGCTCTGTATTTTCGGGTTTTACGGTATCTAAATTTGATACCCTGCACGCATTGCTTGCGAGGATGATGATGCGTGGATGGCTTCATTTTCTAGACCTAATTTCGGAGAAGCATTTAACCACAGGGTATTTTGAAGTTCTAATTGGATTGAAGTTAATTGACTTTCTCTTTGTGCCTTTGCTGATGAGAAATCAAATATATTCACATTTTTAGTGCTCGCTCATATAAAGCATACCATAGATAATTTAATTTATTCTATGTCCCACGTTAAGGAAACTGGAAGCTTAATTTTGCAATATAATTATGTGAAGCTTGTGAACTTGATCCTTTACTAAAGTTTTTGATTAATTTACTAGTCAAATTCGGTGATAAAGCAATCGCAGGGTATTTGAGTATATGCACAATTCATGCTGATAATTGTCTTATTTACTCCCCGTCTCTTTTCATCTTCATCCGTTTCTGTTCTTGAAATTTGTAAATAAAGTTATTTACACATGCAACAATAAATAAAGGTCGTGCAATTTGTGTTTAAACTTTCACACATTACAATGTTGCATATCCAATTATTTGCTTAAATAATTTACTTTGCAGCACTTTTTAGCTGGCTGGCAGCTGGCAAATGTTTAGGTAGTAGTCAGTTTGCATGAGCTTAACTGTCCGAATTATTATTGTTCTACGTAAAACGGCATACAAAATTTCAGTCACGTACAAAGGAAATGAAATGAAATGAATTTCTGAGCCGTCCTTCAGTTTGTTCTCCTGGTTATCTTCATACTAGCTCGCGTTTGTCTTTCCAGCTTTTTTTCTCTCTCTTTCTATCGTTCTTCCACGTAGCAGCAGCTGCAACTCGCAAGAGCCCGCGAAATTTATGCTGATCATTCATAATGTCAGACACGAGTGTAGCACAGCATAGCAGGCAGAGCGGAGCACCCACGACCCTGGCATGACCCCCTTTGATAAGGCATAGGTCTAGGCTCAGCAATCCACGCGACAGGAAAGCAGCGAAAATGAATGTGAATAAAGTGGGTCAGATCAAGCGAGGTTGTTACTTCACTTTAAACAGTAAAAGCGTTTCTAGGCGCACAGATTTTCAAGTAAATTGCAGTTTAGTTGTGATAGTGAATAATGCCTAACGAATAGATTGCCAATCGGTATTGAGAATATTAATTCAAAACATCTTAAACGTTGTCTTAGTTTTTAGTTACTTGGATGTTCATAATAATATCTGGTTTCTCGACAAACTAGTGTTATTATGAAGTACTAAATTCGACCCATAAATCTGCTCCAAATTATGTATATGTGTTGTTGTTTATATGCATGTTAAACGAGCGCTGCGAGTGGGAGCAAATGAAAAGAAAGAAATCACCAAAGCAACACGGAAAGTCGTGCACAATAAGAAAGGAAAATCAATTTCCGCTTTCAAAATAATTCCAAAGCCATACAAAGCTGCATGAACCGAGCCAAGATGAGGCTGAACTGAGCTCAGCTCTGCTCAGCAGCTGAACGGACCAGCGAAAAGAGAGAGAGAGGGAGAGACGAGAGCGAGGGGAGTTGGGGGTCTAAGAAAAAGTTGCCATTATCCTGTACGCCAGCGAGAGAGAGATAAGATATTTGCACAAGAATGGCATTCAGTTGATAAAATCCGATTTGAAAATGAGCGAATGCCTGGCAATGAGCAAAGCGAGTCGCGAGGCATGCGGCAGCTGCCGGAGTCGTGGCGGGGTCGGGGTTGGGGTCGGGGCAGGGGGTAGACACAGCGACCCATCGAATGGTGGCAAAAACCTGAAGCAAAACAAAAGCAAACTGGCGGCGCGGGGAAGGCGAGTCGAGAGCAGTTTCTCTGGGCTTCTGGGCTGTGTTGAGCAGGCAAGGATAACAATTTTATAAATAAATATTTGTGCGCCCAGCAAAGTTGCCGCGCTCCTCTTTGCGTTTCGCTTTTGAACTCAACTATCTGGCGATAAATCATTTGAAGTTGTCGTTCCCTGCAATTGGCCCGGTGACAATCTTTGTACGCAACCAACATTCAACATCCTCCGCCCCGCAACCCAATCGCAATCTTTACCAAAACACAAAAAAAAAAAAACAAAAAAATGAAAGGAGAAAAGCAAACTCAAGGACACAATCGCCGGGTTCTTCACCGCCCTGACTGTTGTTGTTTTTGTTGCTGTTGTTGCTGTTGCTTTTTGGCTACGTTTTACGCATTTTCGCCCGTAAATCTGCGACGAGGCAACTGAAGCGCAAAACGGAAGCATGTCTCCGTCTGATAGTCCAATGACTTCCGCTCCTGCCGTTTAATGCTTTTTAATGAGTTGCTGCTCCGCCTGCTTCTCTTCCTACTATTCCTACTTCTACTCCTTCTCATGTCTCTGCCTTTGCTCGACGCTCCAAAGTACGACGGACGGGCGACGACATGGGAAACTTAATCGATTTCATTGACGACAGATTTTCGCATGTGTTTTTGGCCCCCTTTGTTGTTCTTATGTGTTGCCATACTTTTGGGGGACAGCATGAGTTTGCTTATCACTTGCGAGTTCATTTATTTCAATTCACATTTGATTTCCTTAAATTTTATGTTCTAAAATTGAGATTAAATTGCCATTAAACAGCAAAGGAAAATGAGAATCGTTTAAGTGAAGGAAAGACTTCAGATTATAGGTAACAGCGTGATTGAAATGAAATTACTTTAAAATGCTAAAAAGTTATTACTTGAACAGCTATAAAACTGTGAAATTAAAGCAAAACTTCCAACTGGAGAGAATGCAATTAATTTGAGAGCAGTGAGTAGAATTTGCTGATTGGAACAGCATCTGATCTGATCTGTATTTTTTAATGGGCCCGGACCGATTGATGACTTTTTGCTTAGCATTGTCTGATGAAGTTTTTCCCTTGTTGCTTTTGCTTTGAAGCATTGTGTCCAAATCGCTTTTGGACGACAGTTTAGAATTCGATTGGAGCGCCATTTGGAATGGGACTCTTCTGATTACTTATGCCGGTCAGGTAAATCTTGTAAAAATTGTCCCTGTCTGTTTTGGAGCAGCTTTTTCTCTCTGCATTTCTTTCGGTTTCTGCCGTTCTGTGTTGATTGAGTGCGATTTGTTGTTGGCACCTTAAAGTACAATTTGGTACAACTTTAATTTGTTTTCTTGCCCAGATTTTTGTCAGTCTCTGTTTCTGTCTTTAGGCCATATGTTCCGGGCTGTTGTGTTTTGTTTTTTTTTGTCTCTTTTTTTGGGGCCTGGTCAGCACAGAGGAGGGAACAGAGATGCCGGAGGGCGGTTGGCTTCCATCGTGCTGCGCATTGATAAATGAGCCGCTACAAAGGTCGTTGCCAGGGTCGTCGCGAGTTCTTTGCAGGCCGCACTTTCCACTTTTATTATTTGTTTATGCGTTGACTGTGGCTTGCTTTCGTCTATTGAAAAATTTCCATGGCGCTCTCGCTTTCCTTCCTCGCACCCTATTTTCTTTTGTGGGGGTTTTTTTTTTGGCCAGAAGATAAACAAGTAGTCGCAAATGGTGTGAGTCGGGGAACGAGAAGATGGAACTAAAGTCGGTGCCGAGTTTTCTAACAAATTGTGGGCAATATTTTTGTTTCATCAAGAGAGTGTCCTTGCTGGTCGTTGCTGGTGCTGGTGCTTCCTTGCGGCCATTGGCAACTTTATTGCATTATTGAAAAACTTGTCCAAATATTTTGAATGTGTAGAAAAGCTTTTTGCTCTTATTAAATTTTTCCACAGCGCCTCAGAATTTACAATTTAATTGTATCAAAATATTGTACAAAATATGAACGTGACGGCGAGTCGAGGCTCTTGTCAGACGAAGCTCTTGCGTATTCCCAAAATGTAATACTCTTGTATATGTTCTTAAGTGTTTCTCTAGCTAACTTACCTACTTGTTGTTACCCCTCTTCCGGCGCCCTTCTTTGCCCTTGAGACTTGCACACTTTTCAGCTTCATCCAATTTGTTGGCATATTTACACACATGCTTTTATTATTATTTTATTAATGCATTTTCCTATGGTTACAACTAGTTATGAAAGTTTTATTAGTTGCATGCAACTCTGTCTCCCTCTTTCTCTCTCTCTCTCTCTTTCTCGCTATCGCTCTCTGTTTTGCTTCTTCTTTTATTTCATTGCAACATGCACTGCCACTTAGTGTGGCAACAATTTCAATCAAGTGAATTCTTTTCAAGCTTTAATTAAATTTCCAGTTTTGCATTTCCCATCAAAAAAAAAGAATAAATAAAAATAACAAGCCGACGAGCTGAAAAGAGGAATTAAATATGTTGCAATTTATATTATTACTTTGTCTTTGGCACTTATTATATTGAGCAATCGTACAAACAAAATGTTATTAAATGTAAAGCAAATGAATGTAATTTTATTGATTTTACCATTATATTAAATAATAAAGCTAAACATGTGCTTTAAATGTTCGTTATGGGACTTAAGTTCATTCAAGCCTGTTGAAGCGTGCATCAATTTCAGAATTACTTAAATTGAGCATAAAATTCTTAATTAAAATACAAGATTCGTATTTAAAAAGATAGAGATTTCTGTGGATTGAGCTCGGAAGCTCAATTCACAAATCCTCTTAGTTCGCTGAAAGATTATTGAAGCTTTTCCGAAAGTCAGATCAGAAAAGTATTGAGAAAGTCTTAGTCGAAGCTTAGAAAATCGCATTTGAAATCGACTTAAATACAAAATATACCGGCCAAAGCCATCTGAGCTTTTATTTTCCATTTTCTGTTCAAATATTTGTCATTGTGTAGTTTTATGGCATATTTTATTACAATTGCAGGTGGGGTCTATAAGAGGAGGTGTCACACGCGTCGTATGCGCTATTAATATGCGCGCAGTAGCATTATTTATTAATAATAGATGGGCCGCACATGGGAGTATAATTTTTATGTTCTGCATGTAAATAAAAAAGCAAAAACGTGGCTAATTTTCAATGGCAGCTGTCAACGCGCCTAGCCTCCCACCAAACTCAATGAAATAATAAATAATAGAAAAATGCGCATAGAAAGCGGCGTGCGCGGGGCATAAAAAAAGGAGATGTGTGCGTGACACTCGCTCAACTCTTGGGCTTTCAGGCTCTGGAGTGCTGTGCATGTGTGTGTGTGTGTGTGCATGAAAGTCGATTTTAAAATGTGTGCGTTTTGGGTCTTTTGTATTATTGAATGCGACATTTATATGCCGCCACAGGCCACATGCGCATTTTCACATAATAGACGCAAATACAGACGGAGACAGAGACAGCAAAATGGATGCGAAAGAGACCGCCAGATACATTGATAGAGACACAGATACAAATGCGATGCCATTTGGCCTAACAACTGTCAGGCACACGCATTTCGGCGGTTGACATCCTGACAGAAACAGCAACAATAGCAAACACAACAAGACAATTGAGAGCCAATAGATGCAGATGCGAGTATATATATACGGAACAGATATAGCTGGTGTTAGCATATTTGTGCGATTTGTTTGGCAAATGAGGCTAAAGCTATTTCACTAATTAGCCAGATTTTTGATTATGTGCGCAGAGCATTAAATACCTAGACAACTATAAATTTAATTGATTTCGACAACTCAGGATATCACAAATTAGCTAAGTTTCCTTGCCCTCTTTCTATTTCGATTGAATCGAAACCATCTCTCGCTCTTCTCTGTCTATTACATTGCACACACGCAAGGCAGCTTGACGTCTCTGTCCCTGGTCGAGTGAAATCGAATAGCAATGCTGACAACAGAATAATAACCTCGAAAATAATTTACTCTATGCAGTAGCCGGTGTGGGTGGCGGGTAGCGGGCGGTACGACGACAAACATGAAACTGGCATGGAAAATAAATTAGAATTTTTGTTTAATTGGAAATTTGATGCGAAACAACAAAAATGTTTTCACTTTTTCTCGTTATTGCTATTGTTATTGTTATTGTTATTGCTGTGGCCATAGCCATAGCCATGGCCATTGCTATTGGTGCTGTTGTTGCTTGTTTTGTTGCTATTATTTTTCATTTCGCTCCCTCCATTCGCTGACGGGGGCGGCGAGTTGGCAGCCGTGCAAATTGAGCTTTTCTCAACATATTAAATTTCATCAATATGTACCTATTATTTTCAGCATCATTATTTGTGAGAATGAAATATAGCATAAAATTCAACAAAAACCATCAACACTCAACGCTGCTTTGTGTTTATAAATTTACAGTTCAGTTAGACTCTAGCTTCAAGCTGTCTCTGATTTGTGTTGAACGAAAGCAGACATAAAGAATCAAAGGCATTACATTTACTGTCTTGGAATTAATTGCAGAGAGCTTCAGTTGACAGGCGATTTTATGTTGAGAATATTTCTATGATTAGAGTCTGGCTAAAAATAACTATCAATATTCAGCAGAATTATGTTGCAAACATACATATAAATATGTTGCATACTTCATGGCTCATCTTCTAGTCAACTTCTTGGACTTTTGATTTGTTTTGCACATTTGAACAACAACAGAATATTCTTAGTAATTCCTGATTACAGAAAACACACTTTCAGACATATTCCTTACATTATTAGTTGGTTAAGCTCTTTCGAAAGAAGCTGCTTTTATTATAGTGTGTGTCTTTTGGGCAAAGTTAAAGCTTTTATCGGTGTCCATCTGTCGCACTGTCTATCATATTCAGGCTGTCGCATTATTAACGCACATAAAACTCGCATATAAAGTGATTTAAATTTATTAAATATAAAAACCGCGATGCAGCAAAGATGTGCACATAACAATTGCAATAAAATTTAACGTGCATCGATAAAAATATAAAACCCAATAAAAGCAGGAACAACAACAACAACAAGAACAAGAACTGAAACAACAAAGCATCAGCAGCGCAGCGATCTCTGAAAAGAGAACTTCATTACTTATTTGAATGGAAAAATAAAATGAAAAAAAAAAACACCGAGAGGAAAATGAAAACAAAAACACACAAAAATGATGGAAAAGCTCACAATGGAACCCCATGAATGGCAACTGCGGCATGCGTCGAGCGGTAAGCGGCGAGCGACGAGCGGCGGCTTTATTCATTCCACAAATGAAGCGAATGAATCGAGTCGAGTCGAGTCGAGTTGCGTTGCGTTGAGTTGAGTTGGAGGCATCAACAAAGGCGTGCGTTAAATGTTTTATATTTAAGAGCTCACCAAACAACATGCCTGACTGACCGACCGTCCGTCCGCTGTCTGTGCGTCTCACATAACCATTTTCTATAAAGCATTTCGCAGCAAAACTCACCTCTTGCGCCCCACCCGCCCAACACTCGCCGCTTTTCCGTTCATAAATAATTATAATTTTCAATTTGAGAAACATTTTCATATTGCAAATGCCACTTAATGGAGTTTGCGCTGCGAATCGTGGCAGAAATTGACTTTCCTACCCTCCATACGGTCCAGGTGCAACGTTAAATTGCATTTTAATTGTTCCGAAATTGATCCCTGAGTGTGTGCGAATCTTTAAGTTGAGCATCTACTATAAGAAAATTGTGCAACGTGCAAACATTTATGGATCGAATTTTACAGGAATTCATTTAGGACACGCTTTAAAATTATAATAAGGGATTGGAATTGTTGATATGCTAATTGCGTTGAGAGAATCGTCTTGGTTACTTGAAATTAAGTTTGCTATCACTCGTATTTCGTTGTAAAAATTGTTTGTAACTTCCTTTTTCTCCCACTCGAGAAATATGTTGGGGGAAAGTAGGAAAAAGGCGAAGAAACCAATTGCATAACTTTCTTACGGTCTGTTGTGACCGCACTTGAGCGTTGAGCTCTCCGCACCAGCGACATCAAATAAAGTTGAGCTGAGTTGTTTCTCTTTCTAACGCTCAGATTGTCTGTCTGCCTGTTTTTTTTATATCATCTTTTTTTCTTTCTTTTGGGTGCTTCATGCACTTGGATGTCAACACATCGACGGAATAACGGCACATTCGTCCAATTTACACACAAGTTCGTCCTGTGGCAAGCAAGAGCCACTCCAAGGACTTCAGCGCCAGACAAGCAGCGTCCTCGGGAGTTGAGCAAACTTGAACTTTTACGGCTGGCCAACTGGCTGACTCGACTGTGACGTCCGTCCGACAGTCTGTCTGAACAGTTGGGATGGTCGTTTGGTCGCTTGGTCGGTTGGTTGGTTGCTTGGTTGGTTGGTGACTGTTGCACAGTCTGCCTCTGCCACAGCTGTATGCGTACGGTACACACTGCTCCTATATACATACATACACATATATATCAAAGCGTTGCGCCCACAACATTTTTGGCAAGTGCGCGCATTGCTTTGGCTCTCTAATTACATGTTGGCCTAGAGCAGAAAAGACGACAGAAACGGGGAGCAGGAGTCTCTGAGGGGGAATCTCGGCTGGAGCATGCGTTGCGGTTTTTCATTTGCATTCGCTTGGAAGAACTTAGTTTTCGACGAGTTTTAAGTGAATGGAATTTTCAGCTCACTGTCTGTGACTCTCTGCGGCTGTTTTTGTGTCTGTGTGTGTGTGTGTGTTGGGAGTGTGTGTTGAAGTATTTCAGTGAGAGCATAATTACATTTTTGGCTACAAGTAGCAGACACTCAGTTGTGAGACAGAGTAGGAGAGATATTCGGTCTTGTTGTCGTCGTCATCGTCGTATCTATATCTATATTTTATTTATGATTTTCTTTGGGTTTATTTTTTCTTATTTTTCCTTACGCCTGCTGTCACCAGCTCGCTTCCCAAACAGTTGCAGTTGCAGTTGCTGCTTCTGCTGCTGATAATTTCAGACGCGCCTGGCGAATTTCAGAGTTCACGGCTTAGTGAACAACAACAATTTTGTTGCCATGAATGCATCCGGAATCCGTATTCTCCCCATTGCCATCCCCATCTGCAGAATGCAGCGTAGCTTTTGCTTGGACTGTTTCGCTTTTCTTGTGCTAAACTTTACGAGCAACGAAAGAGCGAGGAAGAGAGTGAGGGAGAGCGAGAAGAAATCGGCACGAGGGAGGTAGGGAAAATCATTTATCAATGTCAGAGAATGTGCTGCATGCACGAGAAGTTCTCTTCTTCTGAATGGGGGCGACGGAGTGCCAAGAAGACAGTTTCTGACGTGTGTGTGTGTGTGTGGGGGCTGAAACAAGTTGCCCGAAACTTGTGACTTTGTTTCACAAGTGATTTTCAAAATTATGCACACACGCATAAATGGGTTGCGCTGCCGTTGCCGTTGCCGTTGCCGTTGCCTTGGGTTCGTTTCGCTCTCCAAGTCTAAAAACTTTTCCCAAGCATTTTATCAATACATAATTCAGGACAAACAGCAAAAAAGTGTGCTGGATGGAACGGTTTAAGTCGGAAAGACAAGGAATTCTATGCTTCTTTTTTAGGCAATATTAATTAAAGTTTGTCCATTAGACAAGAAATTGTATGACAATCTTAGCTGATTTTGCTAGTAAAGTAATTCGTTTCTTTAGCATTTCATTTTGTTTACCAATAAAAAAAAGTTTTTAGTGGCAAAATTCATCTGACAATGCATTATTTTTTATTTCAAGCATTGAGAGCGCTTCGTGTTCCTTTATAAATTCAATAAGCTTGCAGTTTAAAGGGTAGAGCTCTGGAAAAGATTCAAAGCGGCACGCACAACGATTGTGGATTTGTTGGATTAGTTTCTGTTGTGCTGGAGTTTTGTTCGCCATTTTTTTCTGCTTTTTTTGAGCTGCTGCTGTTGCTCGCTTTTTTATTTTTCTTCTGCGTTGTGGGCGTAGCTATTGTCTTAGTTTATGCGAAAGCGAAACTTTCGCACTTAACTGCACTGAGCTCTGAGCACTGCGGATTGTGAACTGCATGCGAGACTGCGATCTGGGGAACTGCGGACTGTAGACTGTGGACTGTGGAGCCACATTTGGAGCGAGGGCGTGCTGTCGTCTCATGGCTGCATTTGGGTTCTTTTAAAGCGGTCGAGCGGTCGCTTCTAATTCTCTGGCCGCCACTTGTTTGCTAGCGAAACAAGTTTGCACTCAAAACTCGTAAATAATGAATGGGTAAAAAGCGCAACCGCACCATTCATAATGGAAAAAGTTGCCTGGGTCCACTCGAAACTATTGCACTTGCCGCAAACCAACACAGAGCTGCTGCTGTTGTTGATGTTGGTTCTGCGCTGCTTGTGTTGCTTCTGCTGCTGCTGCTACTGCTGCTGTACATATTATATTTGAGTCTGGCCATGGCCTCGGTCAGGACTTCGAGCCACACCACCGCCCATCCCCATCGCCCATCCATTCCATCCTGACATTCTGACTGTTGCTTGGCTATGCTGTGACGCCTTTTGGCCTGAGATGCAGCCAGTCAGCCGGCGGCGTTATTGTCATGTGTACAGTAAAAATAACAAATAACAAACACTGGGGCGGGCCACTACAAGCCATAAAGGGGGCGGTGTGGTGTTGCCGTGGTGTTTATACATTGACGGACTGTGGCCTTGATGCGGTTGCATCCGCAGTAATCTCTCACCCCACTTCCTGGACGGCCAGCTCCACATTTTATACCCAGGCAAGGTTAAAGTTGCCATTTTAATATTGTATCTCTGTCTGTGCGCTGATAGTTTATGTCGGCATGAAAAAAATTGGTTTCAATTTCAATATTTCCATTTCTACAAATACCACGCATATAGAGAGAGTATTGCAAAGGAAATTGGAATTTTGCTTGTGATAAATAACAGGAGATATATGTACATGGCGGTGTGGATGCTTTTACATTTGAAGAGCATAACTTGTGAATATTGCAAATCGATTGCCTTCAAAATATGTCCATAAATATTTGTTGTGGGTATTTCAGCTTACCTCCTCGGCTTGTTGTGGAGCATACTCGTACTTGAATTGTTTTTGGTAAAGTTCAAACAAATAAACGCGAAATTGTTTGCAGCGCAGCAACTTAATTAAAAATGACGCGAAACAAAACAAAAAACCCGGATGAACGATGCTTAAAGTCTGCGTTTCCAGCGGAAATTGAAATTCACACACATGCTGCTGCTGCCGGCCAACAGATGTCGCCACCATGCAATATGGCACTAACCAAAGCCTGTTGTGTGTGTGTGTTTTGACTTTAGTTTTGCATCTTTTGTAATTGTTAAATGCATTTAATTTATGTGGTCCGGCATACGCACACATGCATCTGAACGTATTTGCATTGGGGGCTTTCAACACGACATTTTGACTTGGACATAAACAGAGATTGCCGCTGCCGATGAGTGGGGAAGTAGGCGAGGGGTTGTGGGGGTGTGTCGAGTGAATTGGCACATGCACGTGCTACGTAAACTCGTATTTTCGAATATCTCCCGGTTTTGTTGCCGGCACACGCACGAGAGACACGAAGCCGACCGAGTCCCACCATGCGATTCAAATGTAACAAGCAGACTGAGTGCGGCGCGGCTCAGCAGCGGCCCAGCAGCGGCAGCGGCAGCGGCAGTGGACGCGACGACGTCTCCGACGAGAGCATCAACAGTATTTAGCAACAGCAGCCGCAACAGCAACGAGTAGCCGACGCCACAACGGCAACGGCCGTCGGCCTCAACAGCTCAACACTCACAGTGAGCCAATGAGCAATGCGGAGAGAGCAAGGCAAGTGAGAGAGAGAGCTGCGCTCTCACACTCGTTGCCATCTTCGCGGCCCCAACTGTTGCGCAGGCGTCTGCTCTCCCTCTCTCGCTCTGTTAGCGTGGTGAATACGCAGATGCTGGTGAATTGGCAGCACGCTGTTAAAAAGGAGCAACAGTTTGGCATTGTTTTGACACCATCCTGATGTTGATGTTGGGGAATATACCAAACATTTTGATTATTTATCGCCATTTAAATAATTTGTCAACTGTGCTAATTAAAACAATTTACATTTTGTTAACGAATTAGTCAAATCGTCGATGAAAGAAAACGTCCTTTACCAAGCACTGTTAAATTTTATCCGCTGTTAAGTGTCTACCGACTGTTAGCGAGTTACCCCACTTGCCATAACTCTGTGGTTTAACAGCACGCTGTTGCTGTTAGCTACCCCTAACAGCTTGACAGCTTGACTGTCATGTAATTTAATCTGAGCAAATTAATAAGAAATGAGATCATGATGAATTTTATTCTACATGCAGAGAAACTCATTGGAGGCAATAATTTACAATAATGCCACATGGGGTCGACAACTGGAAATTGCGATTTGTTATGCTAATGCTGACTTGTGATTTCTCAGCCAGAGAGGGGAGAGAGAGTCTTGCTAAATTGCTTTCAATTGGATTAATTGAATCGTGGCTCTGGTCTAAGGAGATAAATCGTTATGATGTGAGGGAGTGAGTGTCTTAGGTTTGCAGACTGAGATAACTCTTCACCTGCTGTGATTGCTATTGCGATGCTCACAGATGAACGAGCTTTGCGTAATCATAATGCAACAGATTGTTGAGTACGGAAACTTCTTATCCACAGCAAGCAGTCCCGCATTACATTTGGCCTCCTCTTATGAAGTTCAACAAATTATTGTGAATGGGATTTTTCTTCATTCGTTCGCTCCGTCGATGTTGTTGTTCTTCTTGCTGTTGCTGTTGGTTTTCGAGGGTTGATTTGTATGCAGCGCTAAAAGCTTGAAAAATGTTTTACCCGCACGTGTTTCCTGCGCTTTGATAGAACACCAACAACACAACACACCCAGCACACACACACGCACACACACAAATAGACCGCGTCATTCGAGAGACATTATATAAAATAAAATGGGAAAGAAAAGCACAACAATGAAAATGTCAGTTGGGTTGCCAGTTGGCGCTGCCAGCGACAGTTACATTACAATTTTAAGGGTTTCAGGGGTTGAGCTGTGCAGGGCGGGAAACCACTCTTATCCCCCCTTTCATTCGCATGCGACGCTCTTCGTGAAAAATAGTAAAAAGCATTGCAATTTTTACTATTTGCCAAGGATGCCATATTAAGGTATCTAATGAATGAGGCGAAGTCTGCGCTCGAGCCTTGCTCCTCAAATGATTTTTGTATGCGTATTTATGAGGCGCATGGTGGAAAAGTCTGGGGGAGAGGAGTAGGGAAAGCAGGTTAGACGTTGCAGAAAATGTGCAAATTTTGCTGGCTGCATTTTCCAAATTGAATCCTGCGAGAATGCGCGAGACAAACATCTAAATTGTCAATGTAATGCGACAAAATATCGAAGTCAGCAGCTAAAGCCAGCGTCGAGAGGTGGAGTTAGAGTTGGAGACGTAGATGGAGATGGAGATGAAGCTGTAGTACTCGTTGGAGCTCCACCTGGGCTGGACCCAGTGCTGTCGCTGTGACTCAATTCAGTTGTGTGAAACTTGCCAGGCACGAATTCAATTTCGCGTCCACAGATGCCATTCACCTTCGGCACGTACGACTATCAACGTCAACAAGTTACACACACACACACACAAACCCCTTGCGTCAACGACAGCGACAGCGACAATGTGATAGTGGAAGAGAGTGAGAGAAAAGGGGCCGCTGGAGTTGGGAGTTGCGTTTTCGAGGAGGCGTGGCAGAAGTAAAGTGGAAAACAGCAGTCAGACAATACAATTGCTTCCTTGAATGCATCTGCTGTCTTCTCAGTCTCCGCTGCTGGTGTCCTTGTCGCTGTCGTTTCTCACTTCCGCTCAAATTGTGAGACATCCCCCCTCGCTGCCCTCCTGGAGCATGTCGCCGTCGCTTCAGAGTTCTCAGTGCTCATTCTAGTTGTTAGTCGCCATGGCCAACGCTCCTGACATTTTATACTGAATTATTTATTTAGTTTTGCTTTCTCTATGTGCTCATTACTTCCTTTTCTCTTGCGACACCCTACACCCAGACATCTGAGTAGTCTGGGTATGCAAGACTAACAAATAATATAAAACAATTGGTGTAGCTATACCACAGAGTATTGCTAGAATAAAAGATATCCAAACTATACATTTTTTGGTATTTGTGCACTCAGTATTTGCTAGTCGCTGCCTCCCCGTCAAGCAGATGCCGTAGACGTACTTTAACATTTTTATTGTGCTCCTTTAAATGTGCAGACGACAAAGTCAACAAGGTTGAAATAAGAGTCACCCGTCCCCAGCTGAGGCGATCACTTACAAATCTAATTAAATGTATACTATGCGAGTATATAGCATCTCTATGCATTATATTTGCCGTCGGTATATAAACCAACGGAACAGCAAGCTCTGACAATGGAAATGAAATCGGAGCAAAAAGCGGCTCTCACAATGTTTGATTACCTCGGAGATTTGTCCACAACTTGTACTAAAATTAAATATGACTGTGAAATATTTTCAATTTGTGGACACGAAAACTTTCACTCCCCTTCTTCGACCCTCCTCTGAGTCTCCATGTATATGTTGAGATTGTTACTGGCTTTTGGCTGGCACCCCGTGGGAAATTTGCTAACAGAAAATAAAAGTTTCTGGTCAAGTGAGTGCCAAACTTTTAAGTGACGCACTTTTCTCTGGCTTTCTCCACTCGTTCTGTCTTTCTGGTTGCTTTGCCATCGGAGGGATTACTGGGCGTATGTACTATTTATTTGGCTTGATTCTGAGTTTTGATTGCATTACAAATTGTGCTATTGATTAGCTAGCTCTCTAGTTGCCCAGTTCTTTTACTCATTCTCACATTCTTTTCTTCTTCAGTTCATCAGCAGTTTTCCCAAGCGCAACGAACATTTGTAATTTTTTCGTTTTGCTTTCATTTTTGCCAGTTTTATTCGGGTTAGATGTGAGAAATGTTGCGCTAGTTTTTCAGCATTCATTTAACAGAAGAGAGATATCTTTGAGCCAACTCAGCGAACAGATTTCAGTGTGCCATAAACAAATACGTAATTGCCATGTAATGCCTTGTGTTGACAGGCGTCCGACACACAGATAAGACCCAACAAAAAGAGAGCGACAGAGACAGAGAGAACGAGCTGAGACTGATGATGCAAAGAGAAAGAGATAACGAATGGACGATATATACATATACGTGTGTGTAAGTATGTGTGTGTGCCACAGAAATTAGCATAAAACTTCGATTTCGCCTGCGCACATTGCGGCCATCGCAAATGGCAAATGGTAAATGGCAACTGTGGCGCAACTGGCAACGTTCAACTGGCAAAATGGACCATGAACGAGGCGCAAAAACGTATTTGCCAGCCTACAAATGGCAATAGATTGCAAACCATAAAGCCAAGGGGACTTATATGGCATATATAAATGTATGAGAGGACGAACAGCACGCAAATGCCACAAATAACAATGTGCAAATGATGCAGCGAATGGACGACAACATACTCTAGACTGAGTGATACATTCTCCAAAGGTGAGGAATATAAACAAGGCACAAGGCGAGAGAAACATCCAAAGTCTTACATAGACATTGCTTCAATATTGAATTACAGGGTATAGCAATAAGACGAGTGCAGTGCCTTCACACTTGCAAAATAGTTGGTTACTTTTGCATTAATTAGAAATCTATTTCAACTTTTCAATTGAGCTGCAAACTCCATGCTAAATACTAAATCTATGAGCCTAAGGACTCAACTCTATTGTCTGTCGAAAAGTGAAAAACTGAAATCTGAACTCAACTCTGTGAGGATTTGGGGGATACGGGACGAGCGAGGGGTGATGGCCTCAACTGAAGTGAACTGAACTTTTCGTTCATTTGACTAATTAAATTTTGGGGAAAGTTGTCTGCTGAAATTTTATGAATATTTAAAAAGTTTAGCCAAATGATTCGCCTCATCGTTCAGTGTTTGGGGTTGAGTATTTGAGGGGGGTGCTGACTCTGTTCCGCTGCAAGACAAAAGCCTCTTCAAAAATTGAAAATTCATCAAAAAAGTTGAATGGTTTGTAAAGTGAATCAAATATTCATACATGCACGCAACTTTTTATTAGTATAAAAAAGTTGAATTGGCTTATAATCTCGTATTCTCTCTAACTCTGTCCCACTATTCCCTTTTTGTTCCCCACTTTCTCTTTAAAAAAGCAATTAGCTCTAACTCTGAATACCACAGGATCTTTCATAGCTCTTGACTGCAAAATGGAAAAGTTATTTGACTCGAAATAGTTTTGACAAGCAATTTCAGACGTCAACAACACAAGCAACTTATCGATAATTTGATTCATTGTTTAACTTGGTAAAATGCTAGTGTGTGTGAGTCTCGATTAACTTCTTAAATCAATTTTTTGGGGAAGTCTATTGTCAAAGTCGGCAGGAATTTATCGATATATTGTCCCACTTTATGGTCTGTAAATCAATAAAATTGTTAGTCTATCTTGTGCACTCGACCATGGACAACAAAAATCAGCAGCTGAAAAGTTCAGACCTGGACCTCGAAACTGATGCCGAATACATAGAAAGTGTGTTGGAGTCTGCCAATATTAATTTTGATCCAAATCTACGAGGCTATCTACTGAATCACGTATACAGTAAGCATGCAAATGCAATACACAAGGCACAGTAAATAACACCGTTCCATCTTAGCTATGGCCCGGGATCAGTTGCGTGCGGCACATTGTTTCTCTCGTTTCGCCAGGAAGTCCTCCATAGACGAGGAAGATCTGCAGATGGCGAACATGGACAAATCGGAGGATGTGAAATTTGCACCAGTGATGCCGCAGACGAAGCCGCTGGGGCAACATTTGTCAGCAGCCCCGACACCGGCTATGGGACTGTTGCTGCCACCATGGCGCAACTGCCAGGTGGGCGTCAATGCGCAACTGAAGGAGCTAGCACAAGAAACCAAAGTCAGCGAGCCAAAAGATCCGGGTGTGCCGCCCAATAAGATGTCGCGTCTAAACCCAAAGCTTCCCAAGCCCAAAAATAAGCATGTTGTAGAGTAACGTTTATTAAATAACTATAAGCATGAAAATCTAGTGACCTACTTTTTTTTGGCTTTTACGGCCTCCTCCGTCTTCTTCTGCGGCTTAACTTCAGATAAGCGTTTCTGCTTTTCGGCCTTGTACTGCTCGGCTTCGTACTGTTTCAGATGGTTGCCAAATGTGCGACAGACCTTCGCATGTAATAAGCACTTGCGGCAAATACCTTTTGACTTGACCATCTCAAGATCGTGGCCTGCCTTGCCATTATTCCATGAGTGCGCCTTCTTATAGGCTTCCACCATGCGAGCATCGCTAAGAGAGGCTATTTCAAAAGGCACTCGTCGTGGCTGCATCGATGCAAGGACAGCAGGATCAACGCCTTCTGGGTCCTGAGGTGTTAGGTGGGAGTTACGCCTTGAACAATTATCATTGTCGCTGTCAACTTACAGTTGGCGGCGTGTTCCATAGATCTTCAAAGTTCATTTTGAAAATTGTTGCTGCGCTTTTGGATTGGGAATGACTAGGATAATTAACGATTATGACTTGCATAATTTTTTAATGACAGCAGCATCTAGGGTTGCCAAGATGGAGTGTAAATATCGAAAGTTGGCGGTGTTTGCACTACTATCGTAACTAGCAAGCTTAATATCGATTGTCATGGTGCCATTTGTGTGAAGCAGGAACCGATCTAAGGACTTCGTTTTACATTTAGCTTCCTGGGGATCTTTCAAAATAAACAGTGTAGTAGCGCTTAAGCGTCTGAGAGTGCTTCATATGTATTGTATGAATTTGCGCATCGAGTGTTTTAGTTGTTCTATGTTAATTAAGAGGCGAGTTTCATCTTGAGCATCTGGCCGTGTGGTAAATAATATTTACATATCTCGGCATTTGCATAGCTAACGACAAAAACTGTACTACTACCTTCTTCATCTCCCGCATGCGGTTGATAAAACCAACCCAGCCACGATAAAACCTCGTGCAACCCAGGTCAGGTCCTAAGCCCTTCTTCTCAGAGACCCTGCAGCAGTTTACAAATTAATGCGAACTCGCACGTGTTAATTCAAGGATGTGCTGCTGTTGGAGCTGCTGCTGGCGCTACTTTATCCTTTTCTGCACAAGACGACGAGTGTGTGCGTCGAGAGTATTTGGCATGAATTTGCATATTAGAAAAAGTTTTCTGCTTGTGAAATGTCAGTTTAATATGCGTGAAGTAGTTTTGTCTGCTTGTAAAATGCGCTTAAGAAAAACTAAACTTTCGACAGTCTGCTCTTCCTCATTCCTCTTTTCTATTCCTCTGCCTCCACAAACAGTTCGTGGGCGGCATAAATAATTAAAAGACAAATGTGGAATCTCTGGTTAGGACATATGGCCCAAGTCGAACGTTTACTTGGTTCTTTGTTGAAACTATTTAAGAATTACAGACACTAACTTGCAATTTATTTGCTGTAACTCCCAATTTATTATAAGCTGACATCCTTTCGCATTCTTTTCATTCCAGTTTGTTTAATTCGGTCGTTGGCCCGGGCCTTTCCGCAACAACCTGTGAGCCCTTCTCGGCAAACATAAACTGTATGAGGATGACCAGGTAAGTGACGACAGCTGCGCACATCTGGAAAAAGAAAAATGTATATTAAATGCTTCGTTTTATTTGCAGTGGCTCATTCAACGCACACTACTCAACAGATGCAGATTGAGGCTAAAGAAGTCCTTCGCCGTCAGCACGAAACGCTGATGCAAAGTCTGTAATAGGAATTCACAGACCAAATCGTTGTAGCGCTTGCTGCCCAACGGTTTGACCAGCTTCGAGATGAGACAACCGATTTGCCGACTCTGCAAAAGAAAATGTGAATGTGAATTACATCATGATCAAGAATTGCTGGACCTGCTCACATTATTGTAACTCTGCTGGCAGTGCCAACAGATGGCCGAAAAGATCAGCGTCATGTTGACAATGAGCACAAAATGAATGAGCAGCATACTTGGCGTTTTGGGCTTCTGCAGCAGGTTCTTCACCAGCCAATACGAGTTGAACACAAAGCTGACAAAGTAGGCAATGAATATGGTCAACAGACTGTTGCCATAGCTCGAATTGAGTTGAGCAAACAGGTGATTCAGTTGGCTGTAGCGTTGCTTCAACTGACTGAGTGGCTCAACTGCTGGCTGGCGATTCGATTGTTGTCTGGCGAGCAGCACGAGGCTCTCGCGAACTCTGGCCACTTGTACGTTGGCTACCAACACGTCGAAGAGGAAAGCATAGAGCTTCAGCTGCAAGCCCATGGTGCTGGGTACGCCAAATGGCAAGAGCGTCATGGGTCCATCATTCGCCCGCAGCAAGAAACAGCTGTAGACGAAAAACTGTGACGCAACGCTTGGCAAAAGCACGAAACAGATGGTGAGGGCCAGTGCACGTTGGTGATCAAAGTAATTGCCTTGCTGTAGCCAGAGTGCATGCAGTGGACGACGCTGCAGGAAGGTGTCGAACATGACGACAACGTGCCCCACAGTCAGCAGCAGGAAAAGCGTATGCGAGATCAAGCAGTCGAGTGTGCACTCGTCGAAGATGGTCGATCTGATGGCTGTGCGTGTCCAGATCGCGGGATACCAGCACAGCCAACAACAGAGCAGCCACAGCAGCTGCAAGCGATGCAGACTCGCATGCCAACAGACGCCGAAGAAACACGCCACAAGGTGGAACAACGAACGCGCTACACTCAACAGCTTCATGGCAACTAATGTGGAAGTAATCAAGGCAAAAGCCCGCTTAGGGTTGAAGGTTGAAAGTGCAGTGTCAGCAGCGCCAAACATCAATCATTATCAAAGTACTCAATGTTGTCTCACTGTCAATCGCTGGCATTTACTTACATTTCGAGTGCTCGCATCGCCGTACCAGAAAAGCGAGCTGATTAACGTGCCCATGCCAAAGCAAGTGGCGCTATTATAGACCAACATATAGAGCTGCTGGTCCTGATAGGCTTCGGTGATGATCCAGTAGGCATTGCACACGAACTCAAAGCCACACATCACCTGCAGACCCAACATGCCCCAGCCGTAGCAATCGCTGAACGTTTCGTAGCACTCGAAGATGGAATCGTAGGTCAAGCGCAGCGATTGCAAGTGTCGATCGTCCTGCTGGCCGAACGGTTGCCAAATATCGTTGCCGTCGGCCAGGCCAAGCAGCGAGTGTCGCAGCTGCAGCGCGCGTTGATTCATCTCGATGACCTGCTCCAGCAGTTGCACATAGCGTATGCGCAGCAGCCACACTTGCGGCATGCTTCTGAGCAGCACTGGCGAAACGTTAGCCCGCGAATTGGCCCAGAACTTGGCCGCATCGCAGGCCAGTTGCGTCGAGATGAGCACTGACAGGCGCAGAGCACGACGGCAGCCACGTGACATGCCCAAGCGTTGCACCTGCAGTTCGGATTGAAAGCGCAGATCTGCAAGGCGTGCGAGCGAACGGTGCTTGAGAATACTCTCAATCTGCAGACCCAGGGCCAGCATGGAGTAACCAATGAACAGAGCAGTGCCAGTTATGTAACCGATGGACAAGCCTGTTTCCTTCCACATAAAACGAATGCCAGTTTTGAGAATAGAGATGAAATAGACCAACCAAATGCAGCGCAGCAATAGTTCGACTAGCAAACGAAGGAACTGAGAACCAGGTGGCAGAGGCAGTAAACCCCCCAGCCAGTAGATGATCTGAAGACAGCGACTGGTCAGGCACTCGATAGACTTCATGTCGACGCTCGAAAGGAACTGTGGCGAGGTAAGCAAGGCTAGAACTATATAAGTATATGCTATAGAGGAAACGATACATCACAAATGACAGGCTAAATGAGGCATGGCATGATTCATCAGCACGTCGATAGATAAAAAGGTTAGAGCCAATAAATTACTTATGCACAAAACTTATGCTGGCATGTGAAACTGTTTGTTGGCAAGTTGTAGCAGGAAAGTGTCTCAGTCTTTAATCACTGTTGTGAGAAGTGCCCGGAAACATGGAAGACATTGTCAAGTGAGTCTTAAGCGGCTTCTTTCCACTAACTGCTTGCCAATTAATAGTTAATTTTAGTTGGGGCTCGGGTAAATAGTACAGAATTTATCCATTTCAAGTTGTGGATAAGCCCAAGGCGCTCTTTCGTGAAATTTCTTAGTAAAACCACAGAGCAAGCACCCTATGCGATGCGATGCGATACGATGCGGGACGATGCGATGCGATGCGATGCGTTGCGTTGCGATGCTTTGCGAACGGCTGATGTGGTGGCAATCGAGCTCTGGAATCCGATTAAAAAGTTGAACCATCAAACTTTTCGCTCCATCTCTCTCTCTCTCTCTTTTTCTCACGCCCGCCCACAAAATCTGTATGTGTTGTCTCGCTTTCGCTCTGTGGGCGCAGTTCAAATGGCTGCCGGTTTATGAATTATGCATTCTCGCCGGAGGGGGACTTTGCGTTCAAAGCTAAAAATTATCCGCTCTTTTTTTTCTTGTTTTTGCTCAACTTGACTGGCAACTAAAAAGGGTTGTGGTTACTTTGAAGATTAGGCTGAACTGGTTGGTTGGTAGGTTGGATGGTAGGTTGCTTGGTTGGTTGCTTAGTATGGCTGCTGTGGCTTTCTTTCTATTCCCGTCTGCTCCGCTTGGGAGCCACAGAGCCCCAGTTCTTAAATTTTCTCGACTCCACGCCCCTTTGCATTTATAAGTGCGCACAAAATGCATAATTCACAAATATATAACTGTCGGGAATTGCAAATAACTATTTATGTATAATTTATATCTAAATGCCAGTCAGCAGGGCAACTGATCGACTAGGATATATGCTGCAAAACTGGCGGAAGGAATTGTGTATTTATGGCAACTGTAATATTGATATGCATTGTACACAAATACTTTTAAAGTAGAAGTTTATGATGTGTTATTTAAGGATACAGCGATTGCTCCAAAAGCAGTTCGAGGAATCGAGTCACATTTCGTAGGGTATATAAAACAAAAACTAGAAGCTGTGAGAAAAAAACGAACATTGTGGACGAAAACCTTGCATCGCATGAGGACTTCTATTTCAGATTCATAAATAGATAAACAGTTTATGACCACAAATGATGCCGCATCACAGATGCGACAGACAATTAAGTGTTGCAGCTTCGTAGGAGGTCGAGTGTGTGAGCTGGTAAACCGCAAAGATTTTCCAAGCATTTTACGAGGTGTCGAAAATGGAGTATTGCAATTTTAATAACAACTCCAAATGGCAACTGCTCCCGTCAACTCTTGCAACACACTGCAGCAATGTAGAGGAAGGAGTGAACTACTCGACCGCAATGCAACAGACAGAGAGAGAGAGACAGAGACAGAGAGAGAGAGAGAATTGGAGTTGTGCATATTTAACAAGCGGAATTTAAATGAAAATTAATGCCAACTACTGGAAAATGGTGAAAAACGCAACTGCTACACAGCTAAAAGTTGACTTTGTACTATTTTTGTAGCTCAACTGAACCGCAATTGGCAAGAATTGCAATGAACACGACTAATTGGCAACGTTTAGCAGCTGGAGATTGTCTCGTAATTTGAAATTAACAGCAATTTTGCTCTACTCGGACGCAATAAGTATCTAAGGAATGTGTTAATCTAATGAAGCAAAACTCTGCGAAACAGAGATTGAGATTATCGTTTATTTTTATGGTCGAAGATGTCGATATGTTGATGCGTAATGCGTATTCCTTGGAGTGAAAGAGAGTAGATGGCAAACCGAAAGACATAAATCTAAAATTTCCCAAGTATTTGAGCACCAATAAATTTTCATTTTGATAAACCCTTAAGCCTTTTCATGGCCAAACAAACTTTTGTGATTTATGAAGTTTTCAGCTACTTCGTAGCTCCTTTGGCAATAAAACACACAAACCAAACACATTCGACATGCGATATACAACAACTTTTTCTGTTTATGTATTTACATTTTAAAGACCTCGCCTCGACACGAGGACACGAGGATGAAGACAGCATGAATAACAAGAGGGAGGGCGGGCGTTGGAGGGGTTAGAATAACAACAATATCTTTATGCGACAGAATGAAATGCAATAAAAATGAAATTTTCCATAAACAAGCGCAAAATGAAGAGTGTCAGAAGTGAAAAAACAACTTGAAATATGAACGAGATCCATAAAAAATATTTTTGTGATAAAAACTCTTCAACTGTTAATACAATTTTCATAAATTTCATCGATTTAAATTACAAATAAAACTCGTTCTCGTTGTCAAGTATTTCTGCTGCACAGCTTGTGCTGATGTACGAGCAAAATCCATAAACAAAATGAGATATGCTTCCTCCATCTCTAATATTGCCGATTTCCATATGGCGACGTTGGAAGTATGAGTTCGAGAACGAGGACATGACATGGCGATGACAACATCTGCGTCAGCTGGCGATCAAAGTCAAATTAAATTGAAACAACTTTTGGACCATCATCTAGACTTCCATCTGTCTCGTATATCCATTTGATTTTGTTGTATATAGCACATATATATACGTGGTTGGTTCTACATAAAGCCAGCATTCACTGCTATCGCAGCATGTGCCTTACATATTACGCACTTGTTTCCAAGAATCGTTCATTCATCTGAAACGTGACACCATTGCCAAATACGTATTCATATTGCATTCATACATTTGCCTCACAAGTTCAGTCCACAAGTATTGTGCAAACAGTAAATTGAACTAATTGTCATAGGCAGAATCACTCTTCCCTTTGTTTCCCTTCCTCCGATTGTGCGTTAGTTACAATTGGTTCGTACAACGAGCTGATGTTTCATCTCGTATGTATTACATATGAAATCGAGTGGAGATGACAATGGAATCCTTAAGGCTTAGTCTAAGCTAACTACATTTCTCAAAGTCCCTTTAAATTGTATTCATTTATACAATATATTTACGATGGTAAAGGGTATCTGTCGCTCGGGCTGACTTGCGCTGCGTTTTAATTATTATCATTGAACATTATTTGATCTCCGTCTATGGGCATAAAGCCCCATTTAAAACAGAAACAACACATGGGACAGCAATACAGATGGCTTGGTCCTTGTGCAAAATTTGCTGTAATTGTTGTTGCTGGAATTATTTTTCTGTCCTCATCGTGTGTGTGTGTCCCATTCTCGTAATATCAGCGTACGTGTTCAGCAATGCTTAACCGATATGCTAGAATAATTTTATTCTGTTTTTTGTTGTTGCCTCCATTTCGTTGTAATTTTTTGCAATTTCTATTTGAACGCCTGGCGCCAAATGATGCGGCTAAAATGGTCGAGTACTGTTGAATTGTTGAATTGTTGGACTGTTGGCCTGTTCGCCTGTGTTGTCAAGTTGGCTATTTGCCAACATTTAATGACCAAAAACTAATACCAGAAACGCTTCGCATTACAATGCAATTGTTTGACATTTTCAAATTGAAACTTATCTCGCATTTATTTAGGTTTATTTATATGTTGCAACTAAAGCGCATTATGCCGCATTAGCTTCTGCTAAAACAATAATAAATGTTGGAAATACATATTTATTTGATTTGGCCAAGCACTCTGCAAGCATTGTGGATTGCCGCATTATAATAAACCTGCATCTTTTTTTTGTATTCTTTACTTAAACACAAATGGATTTAAAGAGTGCGCCAAGTTGTAGGTGCTTTTAGCACGTCGAAAACGTAGTATTTGGCGTAACTTTTGCGGGCCGCATAATGTGACATCTTCTTCAACTTGTTGGGCAGAATGTTTCGTTATTTATGTATGCGCCTGTTGCAGCTTCAGTTTGTTGCAACTTCTGTTGCAATTTGTTTGTTGCTACTGCTTCCTTTTTTGCTTTTTGTTTTTTGTGTGTTTGGCAACTTTGGCGTGGCTTTCAAGTTGTGTATAGCCCTATTTGCAGCTGCTGCGACTGCTAGACTGCTAGACTGTTAGACTGTTGGACTCCTAGAATCCTAGATCCCGATGCAGCAGTTGGATGGTAAATAAATCACGTATTTAAACAAGTTGCCGAGTGCGGCCCCAAACTTCAGAGTGTAAACACTGCACGTACACGACGAGTTTGGTTTATGACAAATGTTCACAGCATTTTCAAATAGCCAAGCAAGGAACAAGAAAAAGAAACAACTATACAACTAGAATTAAACCCGCCGCATACCCTGTAATACAACAAAATAGTACAGCATGTATTACATTACACTAAGAATATAAGAGAATGCCCTCCTTGTCCTCCTCCAGCTTGTGCTCCCACAGCAGCTTGAAGGTTATATCGCCACACAGCGAACCATACTTCTCGGTGGGCGTTAGAAAACCATTCTTGAACTGCACCAGAATGGGCAGAAAGGCAGCAATCGCAGCTCGTGTTTCGCTGTGCTGTCTTGAGTGCAGCAGGAGCACATATCCATTGGGGAATACGGCAAATCTCATGGCAGTTCCCTCGATTTTGTATGTTATAAATGGACGCAGTTCGCGATTACCCGAAACCTGTTCGCTATGCATTTCACTGAGCATCTCCAGATCAAGCTTAAAGGGCAAACAGAAAGACGCATGCACAATGTTCTTGCTGAAGTTGGTAATGTCCGGTTTGTAGTCCAATTCCTCGACCATTTGAATGACCTTTAAAAGCGCGTTGCGTGCCGAATCGGCTGTCAAAGCCATCGCTGTTATTTTGCCGCCCGCATAGATCTTTGCCTCAGCACTGGGATTGCGCAGACGTATTGTTAATGCCGGATGATTGGCCGGATCGTAGCGAGTATTGTCCAGCAGAATGGCCAACTCGAAGAGGCTGAAACGACAGTTGACATCGACAGCACAGGTGAATGGTCTGTAGAGCAGCTGGAGATGCTTCTCGATTTCACCAGCCTTTGAGATGTCCTCATAAATGTTATCGTAATCGATTTCAAAGTCGGGAATTATGGGAGTTTCTGGCTCTGCGACCTCACGGCATACGAACTCTATTTGTGGTTGGTCATTTGCACTTTTTGCTTGATTTAATTTTAGATTCTTTTGCATTTCAATTATCTCGGATGATGCAAAAAGCCTTTCACACTTGGACAGTTCGATGTTAGTGCCCACGTTGATATCTTTCGTTGCAGTCTTATCAATCTTGACAAAGTCGCCAATAATTTCCTTTTTACGCTCTGCATTATTCAATTGAAAGTCCAATCCCATGTGTTTGACATCTAACTCGATATTCTTCTCATCTTTTACCTTATACATTTGGTCCAGATTCAAGTCCTCCTCATCGTACCAAAGAGTGTCAGTTTTCGTCTTTATTAAGTCGCATTCAATTTCTTCATCGATCTCGATAAACTTGCCGATCTTTTCATCTCTTTCCTCACCTAGAATATCCCTTAAAATATCACTTAAACCAATCGTATCCTTGGACGTTTTATTTTTAGCAACACTTTTACACTTCTCATCACAATCGAGATCCAGGCTATAGGAGCAATTAGTTTGAGGTGTAAAAGAGCTCTTAATGATGGCCAATACTTACATGACCAACTTATCTTCTTGATTATCCATTATTCAATATCAAGATGATATTCAGTAACTAGAAATGCGACTAAAATTTAAATACTTTCGCCAGACTGACAATGAAGGCAGTGTATAATGTAAGGCAGTGAAAAAGCTTCAATTTGTCATCAATTCAATCCATAAAATTTCGTATAAAGGCATGATTCATTCATTTATTTAATTTGATTTGCCTTATGAAGTTTCATTGTCTGCTAGTTATTACAATGCGCCTGTGTCTGTATATTGAGCCCATGCTTTTGTCGAAAGCAATCCTTTTTATGCAATTCCGATTAATTGTTCTATCGTTTGATAAGCGTATTATCTTTGATCTCGGAACTACGCTGTAATGGAAGTGTTGTGGACAAACGACATGACAACAATAAAGAAAAAAAAACACAAACACAAAAATGAAAATGAAACAGAATCGAATGCTTTCACCTCTGTATGTGCTTATGTCCTTTTATGTCGTTGTCATGTTCAAATTTACACACTGTTGACCATATTTTATGTCCATTCTGGTTATGAAATTTACAGAGCTGTCAAAAAGAGTTCAGCGACATTTTAGTAAATATTGAAATTTAATCAAGCAAAGTGCAAAACACGCACACACACAAACACACACATACACTTGTGCACACACTCACATTCTCACAGTGGAGGCAAAGGATAACAACATTGAACACATTCACCCCTCAGACACCTGTCACCGAAGTTGGCGCTTTGCTTCCTGCAGGATGCCATCCACTGCTTCATAAGGGACACACAATGCCACACACACATGAGTCTGTGTGTGTGCGTGTGTGTGTTTGGCGAAGTCAACAATCAATTGAATCGATTTCATTTTACAAATTGCGTTGAATTTTGTGGTGCAGTCAGCTGCAATTGACGGCGAAGCCAGTGGCAACAATAACGAGCTAACCTCAGTCAGAAACAGCCAGGGCAAGGAATCGAAAGAGATGGAAGCACACAGCCAAAGATATAGATAGCAAGAGATAGAAGTAGAGAGAGAGATAGAGTGAGAAATGTCTCTTATGGACTGATTTTGATGGTCAATTGCAACACACGCAACAGCTTCTAATTGGAAGTTCACTTTGAAAGGAAACGAACCGCAACACAACTCAAGGCAACGCAACCAAAAAAAGGGAGAAGAGCTCTTGCAAGAAATCGATTGATTCTTGCCGCACTCTGTAAGCAATGAACAAGTAAATTATTCCAATATCCAGCGTAAAAACAACAACTGTGACTCAAAGAAATTGAGAAAACTGATAAGGAAATGCGAAATGGGAAATAGAAAACGCAGCAAAAACATTTACCTACGTGTTTGGCCAACTCTAGGGGGAAACGAAGCAAAAGAAAGCATTTCACGTGGAAGTAAAGAATATAATTGATAAAACCGAACTTTAAACACTGTGTGTAGCATTTTTTACCCAATGAAATCTATTTAAAATATGAACGATCACAAGGCGTTGTTCTCTTTAAACAACTTATTTCGGAAGCAGCTAAAGATTTTGCGCCTTGAATTATTTATTGCAGCACTTTAAAGGCGCCTGGGGATTCTATAACATTTTCTACCCGAACACAGCTCAAGGTTTTGTTGGCTGCCTTGTTGGCAACTGCCGAGAACCTTTCACAGAGAATTGTATAATCAAAACCCATTTGTCACAGTCGAAAATGCAATTTAGAACGGGCTCCATAATGGCGCTGCTTAAATCGATTATAAACCATTACAAGCAACGGCCAAGCACAGTTGGCAATTAATAGATTTTTTCGTGGTTGGGAATCGGCAATTTTGTGTAGGCGGTAATTAAAAACTGTGGCGCCAACTGTGACCCAGCATTGTCCATGGTCATGAACAAAATTCCGAAACGTCGTTGGGTGATGGGGTGCTGGGGCACTCATTTTAATTCAAATTGAAGTGGTGTTTTTGTGTTGTGTGCGAGTAATTAGGACGTAAAGTCGAATCGAAGCACGCTGCTGCCAACTCAAATGACATTTGTCCAGCCCCTCGGTTCCATGTTCGCCCAGACCCGCCCTGGACCCAATCCCAGGTCACTTTGTTGGGTGTGATGAACAATTGGAGATAAGTGCAGGCAGGCATGAAATATAGCAAATAAAGCATCGCATTGCCCAATGCCCAATGCCCAACAAACTCCATCTCCCTCTCTCTCTTTCTATTTCTCCCCGTCTCTGAGAGCATAAAATGTCGCCAGCACGCAATGTTTTCATTTACCTAATCGCCATTAAGCATGGGGACGAGCATTTGAAGGCATTACGAATACTAGGGCGAGTGCTGCGAGTATTCGTTGGCAAACGTTGCTTGATTTCCATGGGGGGCGAGAGGCATGTAATCGTTTTGTGTTGCGACTTTTGCTTTTATAATTGGTTGGAAAATTTGATGAACACTCACTGAACACTGTTGTTGTTGGAAATGCCGTCGAGCTGTGAATTGTGCGAGCTGAAAATGTCACCAAAGCATTTGAATATTCATTTGGAAAGTATACACGAATTGCGAGGGGGGAATCGGACTAGAGAATGGGAAATAGTTGGCTTGTTAGTTAAGCATTTGTGGTCGAATTGCATTAAAATAATATAAGGAAGAACTTTACTCGACAACTTGCAAGTTATACATTGTATACAATTAATCTAGAGCTTTCCAGACATATAGATACGCTTACGCTTACTCGTAAGTTTGGGAACTTGGTTGAGGCGAGGGAGAATCTGCCATCCGATTGACACATTAATAAATGTTACAAAACGCCACTGACAGTTTTTGGGAAACTGTGAAATAGAGTGTTAAGTGCATTAGAAAGTTTCTCTTGATATCTTTTATAGCTGTTGTTTTTGTTTTCTATCGCATATTTGCTGCATTTCCACGCATGGTCAGCACGATGTTATTGCAACTGTAGCAGCTGCAAGTCAAACCCGTTGGCCAACAACTTAAATTGAGTGCTCGCCTCGTGCTCCCGCTTCTGGGGGACTTTGTAACTTTGCTGCTGCTGTCTTCGATTCGCCCACAACCATCCTAACATCCAGAAGGGCTTCGACATCAACTTCCACATCCGCATCCGTCCATAGCCACTGTGGTCGTAATAGCAATTGCTGTCGTCATCGGCGCTGTTGCTGAAGGTGTTCATGCGTGCCAAGAAATCAATAGAAAAAGTTTGAAATTACAAAATTGGAAAGAAAACAAATAGTGGGGCGTACAAAAAAAAAAAAGCAAACAAACAAAAACAAAACTACGAACAGAGCAGAAGGATCTGCAATGCCATACAAACTGTTGGCTTTGGCCAACTCCCTAAAGGCAAACAAATCCTCTGACTCTCTGACAAATGCTGGAAAGTTGAACTGCAACTTTTTTATACACACACATGGCTCGCCTCGCAATCCAGCCTGAGCTTAAGTATGTACGTACATAGAATATTCTATGTATTCCTCTAATACATAGGGTGTGTGTTCTCTGGTCACTGCCAACTGGCAGGAAGCATGCGGAATGCCTGCAAAGTGTTGCCAAGGCGAGCAACAAATAATTAAAAATATACAATTTTGTAGAAGACACCGCTGCCATTTTGTGCTGTAGATATTTAAAAATGTTTCGATTTCGCTCTTTTCTGCTCAGTTATAGTCACTTGTATGTTAAATCAGACGCGTGCAACGGCAAAGGGGCAAATGGTCATTGGTGATGTCACATCTGTCTCCGGTGCATGTAAAACTGTGGGGATCTCTGCAGAACACTATCATAAATTATGCCATCTCCGTTGCTCTGTGTGGTATTTAAGGCTGGCATTGTTGCAAGTTGCAAGTTGACCCAGCATGTCCCATTCGCAGCGTGCCACTTGATTTATGCGCGCCAAAATGCAACGAAATAAAATTTGTTACAAAAGGCAGAAATATCGACGCGATCAAATTGAGTGATTTATTGGCTATTTATCGGCTCTGGGGCTCTGGGATGCTGTCTCGTAACATGATGTAATTTTTAACTGCACATTTACATGACAGATTCAAGTGCAGCTTCGACATTTCACGCAATTTTTTCGTATCATTTAATTGGATTACACCAAAGGGCACTGGAAACCGGAAAAATAACTGCGAAAGAGACAAATATTCTTTGTTGTTGGCAGCACTTCAAACGGAAATGAGAAACATTAAACGGCCGTTTGGCAGATTGTTTATATGAAATTCTGGAATACTGCTAAATCGAATGCAATAAGTTTAGTCCCCTCTTCCTGTTACTTTCCGCTTAATACTTTCACGTAGTTGTGCAGTTTACGAGACTTCCACACATACACACCTTAAAAGCGTGCAAATTGCTTGGCAACGCTCCTTAAAGTTCAACCACAATGAAAGCCATTTGGAATGTAACCGTTGATGTTGCCTTTGCCGTCGCCGTTAAAATGTAACGTTAATTTCCCAAAGGCATTGCATTGCATATCTAAAACATGCGCCAACTGCCAACTTTTCGGTCCCCACAGAGCGACAAGGATGGAAAAAATGCCAAGAAAATTGCGTAGGTGTTGCAGAAGATAGATAGAAGGTGTGTAGCGGAGATGGAAATGGTTCCATTACAATCTGAAAGTGTGACAAGACGAAATAAAGTCAGTCAGAACTAGTGTTGGATTTCAGCTGAAATGCGAACTCTATAACAGATTTGTTATCAACGGCATTTATAGGCAAATGTGACTGGATAGAATTTAAAATTAGACAGGCATAGACAGCAGCACGTTTCACAACTGCATACATTGCTCATACGCCTAGTTGAACAGACGCAACACAAGTGGCTAAAATTGGCTACCAAAATCGCTTTGCTTGGCCAAAACTCCGATAAAAATGCATAATTAACGAGGCAAGAGAGGACGGTGCAGAGCCAAGCGAAATGTGTAAAAATGAAAATAAAAATGGGCGAGAAAGATTGAGGGAGACTTTTCGTTTTGCTGGTAAAACGGTCAAACAGCGAGTCGCATAAATTCGCATTCACCGCATCATACTCGTAATGTCCGCAAATCTCTGGCTCCAGAGCCTTTGCAATATTAATAAGCACTCGAAAATGAAAAGGAGTCGACTCAACAGAACTCGACTCGAGGCCAGGCGAGGCCACGACAGGACAGAGTGGAGCAGGCCAGGTCTTTAAGGAATTTTAATGGGCAAACGGTTGAGGTCAAGAGCGGTACGAAGTGAGAGGGGAACGTCGGTTGCCGCAGTTTACCTTTTGCATATTTTATGCTTGAATTTTAATGAAAATTAAATCGAAATGTGCGACACCTGAGTGTACTCAACGCACTTGTGATTTATATTTAATCCTTTCAGCTAGCAGCTGTACACCGTGAACTTCAACTGCCCCTCGCTCCCATGTTGCATCAATTGTAGGCTGTTGTTGGTTGAATGTGGTACGGGGAGCTGGGTGGCAAGTCAAGCGCTTTGCGCTACAAATGGCAAATGGCCACGAGCGGCAAATAAAACATGGCACACTGATTGATGACTTTGACTTTTGGCCATAATTTATCATAGATACCAGGCCGCCAAGCGCGCCATCTACTGTTGTTGTTGCTGCTGTTGGCCGGCGGCAACAGATGACGCTCATTCCGTTGAAAAATGCGCACAAAAGTGTCATAAAAGCCGAGCACAACAAACACAGAGGCACAACAGATGAACAACAGACGACAGAGCGTGAGGCGGCGACTGAGACTGAGGCAAATGTTGGAGTCTCTGAGTCCTGGCGAGGACGAAAACTAATTGCAACAAATAATAAAAACTAATAGGCTGTCGAAAAGGGCGGCCCGCGGGCAGAGCGGAAAAAATGTGGACTCGGCGGATGGTAGGCAGTATCAGTTGTAAGTAGTAGTCGCCTTTCTTCAGCCCCTGCGCCCACACACACCATTTGCCAATGAAAAATGACAACGCAAATGGTTCTGGCAAAAAAAAAGAATGAAGAAAGGAATGTAAGAAAACTGCAAGGAATGGCAAAGGCAAAGATCATCATCATGAATCATCATCAGAGAACAGTGTCGTATGACACACACACACACACACACTCACACACAAAGATAGCGAGACACACAAGACACAAAACAGTTAGACAGTTTGCCTTGCTGTCTTCCCACTTTCAACTTATCCATGTGCAAGTTAATGTCCTGTCAAGAAGTCGCTGCCTCGTTGCGCCCTTAAACGTCACAAATTGCTGGCATGTCGCGTCTAACAGAGGGCAGCCGCCTCAACAGCAGTTGACAAAGGAGGGACGGGGTAGAGGTGTTACAGAACTTACGAGCGCATTATCTAAGCGAACCAAAGTTTTTGCTGTACCACGCACACACATACATATATTTCATAAGGTGTGAGAAACGCATTCATTTTGCTGAAGTACCTTGAGTGACTTTACTTGAAATTTGTTTACATTAAAAGTGGATACTTATTTATCTCTATCCCTCCAGCTCGCACTCTTGCTTAATCCCTTTTTGTTGACAAAATCGACTGAGATTTAGCAGAGATTTATTATATAAGCACTAGCGAGTTAGGCTCACAGCCTCACCTGCTGCTTCATACGAACTTTATCTTGTAATAATTCGATTTCACTTGAAATTTGGAAGTCGTCGTATTATAACAGCAAGAAATGGTTGCTAATTAGCTTTCATATTGCTTAAGGAATGCAAGAAATAACAGGTATTGACAGCGTAATTGTTTGGTAGTCGATTTGTGTGCATGTGTGTGTAAGTGATGGCAAAAATATGCATTTATGCGTGCAAAATGCACTTCAGTGTGTTTGTCTAGGCGGCGGACCAACAAATAAAAGACGGCGGATCATCTACGTGAGCGTGATCGAGTAACAGAGCCTCACAAAAATTTTCCAGCTCGTATAGGTGTGAATATGTGTGTGTATGTGTGCTTGAGTTCAATTGCTGCAACTAAAAGAGGGGATTTCTATAAGCAATGTAAGTCAGCAGTCTGTAGCTACTGTTAATCTTCTGGTCGTCGATTTGTGTATGTGTTGGTAAGCGATGCCAAAAATTTGCATGTATGTGTGCGAAAGGCGTGTGTGTGTGTGTGCTTACACGTGGGACCGAGAAATTAAGATGAAAGGATGTGCTGAGTTGGCGGGGTCAGGCAGGAGATCTTCACAAAGATTTCAGGGCTTGTATGTATGTGTGTTCGTGTGTGTGAGTGCAATAAGAAATCTACGATCGTATAAATCAACGATGGATATTGGCTTACGGAACGAAGCTCTAATAGAAAGAATAGGAGCCATGACATCAGGTTTGTTCGGAGGCAGTTAAGCAGCCACATACATTCATTTCTTACTTGCCTTCTTTGCTTAAATTTCTATTCTATGAACTTCATATTTTGTATACATTCTGCACACCACTTCAATTTACGATTTTAAAACAAACGCAGTCTCTTAGTGGTAGTTTAAAAGCTTGTATTTGATGTATGCGATAGCTAACCCACATATTGCTATTTCTAATTTCAGGCATCAATTTCATGTGTTCAGTTGCATGCACCGGGCACTTCAGACACACCGAGGCAACCACCTCGCCAAGAGTGACACTTTGGCATGTGCGGCCAATTAGCGATGCCAACTGATGGTTGCAAACAAATAAAAAACGCTGACGGCCAATTGCCGGCTCCAGCAGTCAGCAGTCAGCAGTCAGAGAGTCGCAGTCAGCCACCCAAAACCAAACCAGACCAGAGCATTGGAGAGCAGAACAGAAGCACCACCGAGAGCAACAAAAACAGCAGGAGCAGCAACCCACATAATGCCATACAGACGTTAGTCGAGTGCATTTTGTTGCAAGCTGTGCAGATTTTTATGAGTTCTGCTGTCGACTGCATGACTGACTGCTGTGTGTGTTCAAATGTGGAAATAGAGACATGTTGGCTTTTCTGCTTCCGATTCGCAATAGTTGATGTTACCATCTGCCACAACATGTATGTGTTTGCCACTGCGCTCTCCATGTGTTTCCATGTGTTTGTGTGTGTTTGCAGCCATTGTTGCACAAACAAACCCGCACATGGATAGTGCAAAGACAGCGAGACGGGGCGGGGGAGCGACGAGTGGCTGCCACATATGCTAATACATGAACGCAGTCAACCAAAGGATGTTTCCATCTCCTATCTGATGCATCTGCCGCCCATTTCAGCTTCAACTAATCCCTGAAACTTTTGCTTCAATCCACAGAAGTTGCATCGATAAAAGTTAAGCAGCCTTAAATGCGGCATTATAAAGCATCTAAATGCGAGGAGAAACCCATAGACATTTAACAAGCTGTCGAAAAAGATAGCGAGCACAGAGAGACCCACAGCAAAATAATAAATTTCGGGATTCGGAGATGTTAAATTTCCGCTTGAAGGAAGCTTAGTTGAGACTTTAATGGCTGTAGATGCACTAAACTAAGCTACTATCTCCGCTTAATCGTTTGAATCATAACTCTCAACAAACATCTATTCTAACGCTCTTCACTCTTCTGACATCAAACTATCCACTCCTCCATAACAAACTCTATCCGCATCGCCTCATATATCATCACACGTTTTATCGGAAATAAATAAATGGAATTGAGCAATCCTCCAGTGCAAAGCATTTACTCTATATTTCAAATTTTGCTAACTGCCACCGAGATACACAAAGCTTCGGAATCGTAGCAAGCTGGATTAATGGAATCCAGCTGACGTGAGCCGTTTTTGTCAACAACAAATACATCAAAGTTGCGCAAATTGATGACCAAACGCTTTTGCACCTCGGTTATGCACATTTTCAGTATATTATACGCCTCGATCGGCTTGAGATCGGGCGTCCAGTAACGCTGAAAGATGCTGCCGCAGAACATGCTGCCCAAGCCGTGGCCAGCATGATTGATGGACTGCGAGGCGCCCAATGAGTCGATGTAATGCAGATTGGGTCCTTCGACCTCATCGTATCCGGCCAGCAGCATGGACACCTGATATCTGGTATTTGTGCGTATATAATCAGCCAGATTCTTGCGCGTAAAATGCGCCGCGGAACTCGGACTTAAATGGTAGCCGTTGACTATTTTATACTGCTGCAAATGCTTGGCAATGTAGTCGGTAAACTGCAGAGTGTCGCCGCCATCGCCAATGGCTGCTAGCATTGCAAAGTCCGATAGTCGATGGATTTTTGGCTGATCTGAAAACAATTTTGCAAGGTTTAAATGCGCATGCAGAGAATGTTTTGTGCACTCACCATCCGTTATAAACATGACCGACTTGGCCTGCATTGTGTCGCATGCCAGCATAACACAATCAGCTCCCTTTATACCCAAAATAGTCTCCATCGCCATCGTTACGCTCAATTTTGATAAAGCCCATTCAACAATTTAAACTGTGAGCACCAAATTAACCCCACAATTTGAATGAAATCATACCGCTAACTTGATCACGGTAAGTCAATAAAGTTTTGAGTTCATAATAGTTTGTAAGACGTGAATACTTGCACTACATAAACTGGGCTCAATATTTATTAGTATGGTGAACACAAAAAGCTAAAGGCCCTTCCAAAGTGATGTGCATAATTTAAGATAAGCATTTAGGGCGCTGCCTTCCGCGAGTCTGCGATCAAGGTGAAGAACGAGTAAGCTCCTTTGCAGTTCCCTAGAAAAGTAGTTAGCGCAATGGGTATTACGTGGCCAGCCAACAGCTTGGGGAATTTCTGTGTACGATATGCAAAGATGATGGCAGTTCTGCGGTAAACGAGACTCTGCTCAACCCAGTTGCTGTTGAAGACGGCATAGTGCAAGCTTTGAAATACATCCTCCACCAGCGTTCCATAATAGCAGATGGGAAATATTTGCATGAACAAGCCATAGATAAAGAATATGTAGTAAAAACGGTCCTGCTGGGTTTCCACGTAGAAAACCAGGCCAACCATCGCAGTGCCCAGTATGATGGCAATCGTGATGAACTGCACTAGCATTGGCCCCGAAATAATGTCCAAGGCCAGGTCAAGAAGTCTGAAAGTGGATTGCTGATTAATAGAAATACAGTTCTATGTGTGAAAAGAAAAGCTTGCCGATAGAGTTGCTGTTGATCATGTATGCAGCTGAAGAGTTGCTGCTCATTGGCACGTTGATCACTTTGATCGTAGCCAATGATGCCTATGCGATTGATGAGCAGCTCACAGTTCCTGGCCACGAGGCAGAGTGTTAACGGCGGGAACAGATCATCCACGAAGTTCTGCAGTATCTGCGTGGTGATGGACAGAAACTGATAGGTCAAAGCAATCACATAGTTGCTCTGCGAGCTCTTGTAATCCAGGGGAAACCAGGTGGGAAAGGGCAAAGTGCGCTCAGTTGTGAACAGACAAGGCAGCTCCGTTGAGACGGCGACGCAGCAAAAGGTTGCAATATACATTTTGGTGATCAAGCTCAACTCTCTGCTCATTGATTTGTGCATATCACGCTGCTCCTGGGTGTCCACTCGGTTGTCCAGTCCAACGAGCACTTGCTCGAATTCGTTTAGTTTCTGCATTTGCCGTGTGTACATCAGAAACTTGGCCACAGTGGCAACCGAGGTGATGGATATGTTGAAGTTCATCAGATTATCCAGTGGTCGCTCAAAGCTGAACAGAGCCATCAGCAGCGTCATCGGATACACGACGGTGGCCAGCAAATTTAGCACTGCAGCGCACCAAAACTGCTGGCTTTCATAAGCTCTGTCGTTGAGGGCGACGGCTCCTAATAGTTGCCACACCCGCCAGTTGATGGGGAAATAGACACTGTTGATTGTCCTAACACTCTGGGTGGTCATGGCTCTGATGTCTGCCAGGTTGAATCTGAATTCGTGGTACCAAGCTTGGGCTTTTATAGCTGCCCAGCATTGGCAACTAATTTGCACAATTATCGCCATCAAAGGCATGAATAATTGCGGCAGGTGAATTAGTCTAGAAGTCACTTTTTAATTGTGAAATGTTGGCCATATGCTGGCGTCAGAAAGAACTTTGAACACACAAGCATTTAAAAACTATAAATTGATTGCTATTAATTCTACAAATGTTTAAAAGCCAAAACTGATTTTCAGTACTAAAGCATTTTGGAGTAAGTATTTAAATTCAATTTGATGGAACGTGTCAATCGCTTCTATAAATTATGACCGCCATCCGCTTTAGGCGAGTGTGACTGTAATTGTGAGAGGATTGTTACAAATTAAACCGAATGCAATCGTTTGCCATGCTTACGAGTGGCTCATTGCTGTGTAATGCAGCGGAGGGTTGGGGTGGTACTTAAAAAGCACTTTTGTATGACAATAATTTTCAGCTTTTCCGCACTTGAACACGCTTTCAGGCATTCAGCTCTGGGTTTTTCATTATCCCAACAGTCCAAGCGCTGCTGCATTTAACTGTCTGTCTGTCTCTGTCTGCTTTTGCTCCTCTATTGTTTGCAATTTTAATGTGATGGAAGTGTGCGCAATTCTGAATAATTATCACATCCTATTTTTGAAATGGAGAATATATATTTCCGCAATTAAAAGCATATTTTTCTAGTACACTTAAACATAATGACGATCCATCCAATGCCATTGTATTTCGCTTTTCAATCATCATTAAATTATTTATGCTGCAATTAAAGAAATGAGAATCGCATCAATAAATAAAGCACCAACTACCGAAGCGATTAGTACCTGTTTGTGACGGAATCGCTTGATTCTTCCCGTATCGGCGCATTTGGTAACAATTATTTTCTTTATGCGCAGCTCGCTGACTTGACATTTCGTCTGCACAAGTTGCACAATGTCTGCAATTTTAAATGGATCGAGTTGGTTGTCAGGTGATTTCGAGCCTCGCTTTAAGCCCGATAAAGTGTGTGTGGCCAGCGTCCTCTTGTCGAAGACTGCATCGAGGAGAGCACGTGTTGCCAGCGAAAAGCAATCCCAAGTGATGCTCTCGAATTTCTGCCGATTAGCCGTAGTGTTGTTTGATCCAAATGTTATGGTATCAAGCATTGGCGTCGCTTTGTGATCCTTATTTGTTTCTGCTTCCTTAACAGGAATTGAAATTACTTCGTTGTTAAGTTTCTGATTCTTTTGCGTTTCAGTTTCCTTCACAGGGAATGCAAGTAATTCGATCGTAAATTTCTGATACTTATTTATTTCTGCTTCCCTCACAGTATTTGGGGTTAATTCACTCTTAGCTTGCACAATTCTTAACAGTTGATTTATGCGCACTTGCATTGACTTCATCAAGTCCCATCGATTTGTCTGCGTAGCTTTCACCGAGTCCGACATCATTAGACAGTTAAAAGAAAAGAACAAGAGGCGGCAAATAAGGAGCTTTGTTGCAATTTCGATTTATTTTCTGCTCTCTTAAATACCAAACATTTGCGACTCTGACAATTTGTATCGATGTATCGATAATTACGAAGTCGAGAAGTGAAAGTAGGGATTCTGTAAACATTGAAGATGTAGTTTGGGAGTGTGGGAGCTTAATAAATTAATTTATCGTCTCTTCGGGCTGATATTGGGAGCATGGAATACCAGCGGAGTTTATGCCTTTTGCACTCTGATGGGGAGGAGGTGAACGAAGATCATCTGCAGAAAATATCAATGTCTTTCAGTATTGACATTTTGGAAAATTTAAAAAAACAAAATCGCTTCCACAACTTGAACCAGACCACAGAACGACATTGCGAGTTCGATCGTCGTACGTATTAGCCCGAAATGTAGACCCTTCTATTTCTGACCTATATCCTATATGTTTTAAAGCTCGCAATCCAGGCGGTGGTGTTTTTAAAAATGCTCAGAAAAGTTGGATGGGCTTGACAGTGCCAAACAGATTTTATGGTGACAGCTATTCGCATTCGAAAGAATATGGAAATTACAATAAGAAAATATCAAACGAATATCGCAGAAGACACATTCCAACATATGATAACAATGACAATTACAACTATGATTACAATTACAATTACTATAAGGATTATAATGATGATCGCTACACTTCGCCACAGCATTGGCAAAATATTATAGGACCCCATGATTACCCAAGGCCATTGAAATCACACCGTACTCAAAACAACTTCTATGCACCACGATATGAGGAACAGGAAGTTAGGTATAGGCGGCCCCATAAACATCATTATCATCATAGAGATACGCACGAAGACGACGTGTTAAGCAATACAACTCCTGCGACAGTCTACAAAAAAATAAGAGCACCACAAAAGCATTATTATGAAGAGAACCCAGACTATGATAATTGGTATATCGCAAGAAAGTATAAAGACAGATCGCACAAACCGACTTACGGCAGGGACAGTCGGTATGTGCAGCCATCATTTAACGAAGGTTCAAGGAATTCGCATCGGAGAAAGTCCGGCAGGGATTATGATTTGCATCAGGAATACTATGAAACAGATGAAGAGGACAACTACCGAAGCGATTATTTCAAGCCCATATTGTCACGATACGACACTAGATACAAAAATTATCAGATGTACAACAATACGGTGCCGCTTGTTAGCAAAAAATCAGTGGATTTCATAAGTCAAGACTGTGAAATACCATACAACATACTTAAAAGGGGTCACAGGATTGAACGTAAGAGGAAAAATCCCGATCATCGCTCACGTCTGCGAATGTCAACGGTTGAAATACCCTATAGGCAAAAACATCGTGCGCAACATATAGATCATAGGTACGATTCAGATGAGGAATTGGAGACGGAAGAGGAAGAGGATTCAGATATAGATATGGAACCAGGGTTCAAGCGTACAGAGTCAGGCAGCGATGTGTGCAGGCCTAGACAGCGATGCACGGACAATAATATGCCAAGAGCCTACAGAAGATCGAGTAGATGCTGTCATCCCACAACGCGGCTGAGTCAAAAATGCCGCTGCGACAATTGTCACAAATATGGTCGTAAATCACTAAAGGAAAGGATCTCTGGCTTCTTCAAAAGTTTGAAATGCAAATCTCGTACGAAAAGCAACAGAAGTCTGGCGCATGGATCGAATACAAGGATGAGCAGAGGTAGATACTGTTTAGATAATTCCAAATCCGTCAGCAGCATTTCCTGTGTAGTTGTTCAGTCTAGAATTCCAAGCCACAGACTAACAAAAAACTTCGGCTCGCTCACGACAAGGCGATCCAAATGCATTCCCTATCCGACTGTTTACAAAAACAAGAGCAACGGTCAAATCCCGTGCGTCGACGATAACGACAATGTGCAACATACGGCTGCGAGGCCAAAGGTAAATTCGCACCAGTTTGAAACTGTAACTCCTAAATGCAACTGTGACTCTTCTAGACAGTGCGAAGCGTCATGTTTGCGAAATAACAATGCCTGTGATTCGAACACAGAACTTCCCACGAAGGCATGCAGCAGCCTGTTCACAGAAGACGTTCCTGCCCCTGGGACAGCCTGTCGCAGTCAGTCATGTACTAGGAGGAACGGTGCTGACCATAGAAAAGAAGTCGAATGTCACATGTCGGAGAACAGTCGGTGCTCTTCTTCCATCGATAGAATGGCTCATACCAGGAAGTCCGATTGCAGTTATTCCCCTGATAACAATGCAGAATGTTTAAGGAATAATTGCTCTCGACCTTCCATGGATGGCTCCGTTACAACATCATACGCTCCAAGGAAGAGTATTCAGTTTCCCGTTGCCAGCAAAACAGACGGTACAAATTGTTACGCATCATCAAAGAACAGCCAGGTGAACAACTATGCGACTTGTCATCTGAATTGCAAGTGTAGCTCCAAACACGTGTCTGCCCATCGAGACTCATCAGGAGATATCACGAAAAAATCTGTGAAAGGAAGAGAAGAAAACTCTGTGGCTTCTCCTTTGAATCGCAACTCAAGTCACAAAACAGACGGTACAAATTGTTGGGCATCAGGAGAAATCAAGAATCCGCAGAAATCAACGATGGGAACTAAGAACAGCCATGTGAACAACTATGCGACTTGTCATGTGAATTGCAAGTGTGACTCCAAACAAGTGCCTGCCAATCGAGACTCATCAGAAGTCATCATGAAAAAATATCTGAGAGGAAGAGAAGAAAACTCTGTGGCTTCTCCTTTGAATCGCAACTCAAGTCACAAAACAGACGGTACAAATTGTTGGGCATCAGGAGAAATCAAGAATCCGCAGAAATCAACGATGGGAACAAAGAACAGCCATGTGAACAACTATGCGACTTGTCATGTGAATTGCAAGTGTGACTCCAAACAAGTGTCTGCCAATCGAGCCTCATCAGAAGTTATCATGAGAAAATATCTGAAAGGAAGAAAAGAAAACTCTGTGGCTTCTCCTTTGAATCGCAACTCAAGTCACAAAGACGTGCCTGCTAATCGTGGCACCCCATCGCAAAAGGAGAGTTTTGTAAACCAAATGAAGCAAAGTACAATTAATCTATGCCTGAAGATCTGTACAGCCGATGGGAATATATTGGAACCGCCGCAGGTGATCGCCACAGTTGGGACGGATAAGAATGTCGGACAAGCTGGAAACGAAAGTAGAAAAGCAACGCCTTCGCCGAGTGGTACATCTACGACTGTCTACAATTGTTACAGCTCAAACCAATTGGAGAACAAGAAGAGTGTCAATATCTTGGAGTCGAAAAAGGGCGATGTCGCCAATGACGGAGAAAACCATTATGCCAATGTACGTGGCCCTTCCCGTCATAGTGGGCAGCCCAAACCCATACTATCGAAAAACAAGAAAAGTATTTCTCAGGTCAATTTTAAACGAGGTGCTAGCTCTGATGTGGATGTGGAACATGAAATTAAAACCACTCGCCTAAACAGCGACTCGAAGGAGCCAAAAAATAAGAAGACTTCAAGCAACGCCAAGAAATTCGTGACCAAACAGGAATCCGTCGACACCGATCCACAGAAGAGCGAACCTGTGCGACCATCATTTATGGATGAGTTAAAACAGGAGCTGCTCGAAACGTTGAGGAAGGAGCAGAAGATGTGTTGCCAGTGCGAAATGGTTTCGCCTCCAATTCAGTTGTATCCATGTATTCCTCCAAAATGCGATTGTGCATGCCCCGTCGTATACCCCTCTAATGCAATACCGTGCTGGACTCGGCTCGATATGCAACCAAATTGACAGTTTTCCAGTTAGAAATTTTGCATTTTATACTGAATACTAGAAAATAAATAAAAAATTCGTAATGCGTAACGAGACGGGAGCTTTATTCGATATACAAAACACAAGGTGCATCGATGAGACTATCGATATAAATCAAATGAGTACACGGAGTTATCGATACACGCTTGCGAATCAACGTTCGAAGGCTATCGATTATATGAGACAGTGTGTAAAGCAAGAAAACGCAAATTGGAAGTAATGCACAAGCAGTTGTCAGGCGTCGTGGCCGACACCATATTCGTAGACCAATACCGGGTAGTGAAGAAGATTGGCTGCGGCTCCTTTGGCCACATCTTTGTGGCCGAGAGAAAGGATAACGGGCAGCGCGTGGCTTTGAAAATCGAGTCAAAGCGGGGCCGTCAACTGCATCTCGAGTATGAAATCTATAGATTTCTGATGCCGGGCCTGGGAATACCGCAAGTTTACGAGTACGTCGAGCATGCCAACTACAATGTGATGGCCATGGAGCTGTTGGGTCCGTCGCTGGAGGAACTGTTCCATTTCTGCTCGCGTCGCTTCTCCCTGAAGACGGTGCTCATGCTGGCCATGCAAATGATCGAGCGCCTGGAGTATGTGCACAAGAAGTGCTATGTGCATCGCGACGTCAAGCCGGACAACTTTGTGATGAGCGCCGAAGCGAAGCACAATCAACTCTACATTATTGACTTCGGCCTGGCCAAGCGTTACGTGGATGTGGTGAAGAACGAGCACATTCCATTCGCTTGGAGCAATCACATGACTGGCACCGCACGCTACGCCTCGCTGAATGCCCAGCGGGGCTTTGAGCTATCGCGTCGAGATGACATGATATCCCTGGGCTACGTCTGGATGTACTTTCTGCGCGGCAGTTTGCCGTGGCAGGGTATACCGGGTCCGCGGGCGCAGCGTCACGAGCGCATTGTCGAGATGAAGCAATCGCTGAGACTGGAAGACTTTTGTCGGGGCTTTCCCGACGAGTTTGCCAAGTATTTGATCTACTGCCAGTCGCTGACATTCGGACAGCAGCCCAACTACATCAACATTCGGCGCAGCTTGAGCGATGTATTCACGCGTCTGGCATATGTCAACGATGGCGCCTTTGACTGGTACAAGGTCAAGAGTCTGACGGGCGACGAGAAGAGCAGTGAAGACAGCGACAAGGAGAATCAAAACGCACAATGAAGCAACCACACAATGATTGTCGTTTCTTTGGCGCGTTGGAGGACCATACGATTTAAGTGGCATTTCAGCATGATATAGTATAGTGACATGTGCATTGAAACCAGAATTGTAATAAAAACGGAATACAAAATAATTTGGAAAGACCATTGACGAGACGCCGACGCCAGCATCGTTGGAGAAGCAAATCCAAAGAGCAACAAGGCGACGAATATTGCTCGATTAATTTGATGGCATCAAAGGGTGGTTTGTATATCAAACTGGCAAATGCAGAGAAACTGGGAAACATCTTGCACACATTGTGATGGGCTAACTGCTAAATAATGCAGATAAGTTTACATGTTGCATATGTGTATGTACATATAGTTCTCTGCTGTCTCTGCAAGGGTATTTGATGTCCGGCCACTTGTAGGTAAAAGCTAGGACGGAAGACAGCTGCAGTTTCCTCTGGATGCCATTCATTTTACAGTGTGTCCGAGGCTGTCAGAGCTGCCAATTTGAAATACACAATTGCAAGTTTTCTAAAATGAGTCCAATTAACACAGCTCAGATTTGTGCAACGTTTGCATTTTCTGTGTGTCGTTGTCGTCGTCGTCGTCGTCGTCATCCTTGTCGATGGGGACGTGTGTGTGTAAATGTGAGTGTGAGTGTGGGTGTCCTGGGCCCGAGCAGCTGCCAGAAATGTCCGTTAGGGCCAAGTGGCAGCTGCAGCTGAAGCTGCAACGTTGCAACGTTGCATTCGTAGCATTCGAACTAAATGAAAACGTTGTAAATGGCAGCATCCAATTTACGTTTGCAATTAAACTGACACCGAACAGACACTTTTGATTTAGCTTGCACATTTCTGACTATCGTTTCGTAGTCGTACCCCACAATTTCCCCTCCTCCACCACCTCTTCCTCCTCCTCCTCCACCTCCACCTCCTCCTACAATGTGTCGCTCAATAGTTCTCGAGGGAGGCCGTCGTCAAATGGTCGGCACTGAACATGACATGACATATAACGCTCCGGATTCCGCCCGTGTCCCACAGAAAACATCAATTTCTCTGCGAAGATTTATTAATATGTGCTATGCTTTGAGTTCTTCATGCAATTGATGGCATCGCTGCAGTCTATAGGCAGGCACGGTTGTCTCCAACACAACCACCATGCGACGACATCGGAATATATTTGTATAGTCGGCCATTGTGATTTGTAATAATTTTGATTTAATTTCGTTGCAAGTCTACAAATCTAGCATACTACGACGACTCTCTCTCGCTCTGAAAGCAAGGCCAACTTGTCGACGTGCCAGCTCGACAGCATTGCTTGCCGACAGCCACACGACAAGTGTGTAAACGAAAAGTGTGTGGAAATTGCGAGAAAAACAATTGCTGTAAGCACTGCAGCAAAATTGCTATACCCTGTAACCGTGAAGTGCTGCAAACGGGTAGCAGAAGCATATTAAACCTGTTGATTACTATTTTTTGTCCACTGCTTGGCAGTGAATGCAAACAAATGTTTTGCCTTATTTAAAGCATATCTACTAGTTGTTCATAGAGTCAAATTTTCGCGTCGCCGTCGTCGTTGTTGTTGTTGTTGCTGCGTTGCTCTGCACATAATTACATGAGAGAAAAAGAAGAAAATTAGTGTCGAGATTTGCGCTTTTGAGCGCTTCTCACCAGGTGAAAACTTTTAATGAGCAATTTTCTTACAAATTTTCCAAGTGTTGCCGCATTTAATTTTTTAATTAAAATTTCTGAAGCAAGCGGCGAAAGGATGAGGAGCAAGGGAAAGAGCAACAACAAGAGAAACTGACGGGCCGTCAGGCTAGAACCCTTCCAATTAAAAGATTTCTTCAGCTGACCACCAAGCGATGCCTAGAAATTTATTTAGCAAGGGTTTCGAACCTCAAACTGACCACCGAAAAGCCATGACAAGAAACCATAAGGAAGAGGGAGGCAGAAAAGAAGGCGCCTGGGTCTGTCCATCAGCTTCAGCATCAATCAGAGCAACGTCTAGTCGACCAGCTGAAGCGGTGCTTGCTCGGTTCGTCTTTCGTCTGGGTGTTTGTATTTATCGGTCAGACTGTCTCGACCCTCCCCATGTTAATGGCCAATTGACACGCCACTTGGCTTTGACGTGCGCCCACTTTGGCTAAAGAAATGTTGCTGCTGTTTACTTTTTTTTTTTTTTTTTGCTGCTGTTTCACACTTTGCCTCGATTAACGTGTGTGAGTGTGAGGGGGTTAACTTGCCACCCCCTTCAACCGTTTGGGCCTGTAATGAGGTGCTAACTGAGCGTGCTGATTGCTGCCATTTCTGATAAGGTGTCCGCATTAATATTTCTCTTGCGTTTATTCACACCGTTTGCATTTGGTTCGACCCCAAAGGTGTGTGCATACAGATAAGGCATAAATCACTGGGTTGGGGTTTGGCTTGATTGCGAGTGTCGATTTGAATAAATGACGAACTCTTTCTATGCGAAACAGACAGCAAACCACCTCCTCAGTGGTATTATAAACCATGTTTGTTGGTGCTCTTCGCAATCAATTGCCAGGAACTCTCAATCTTGATCTGGTTCGCCGTCATGGTCAGTTTGAAGCACCTTGTTGCAATTTCTAGGCAAATTATCATAAGTATTTTCTGTGCATTTTATTTGCATTTCACTCGTTTGGCATTTGATTTCGACTTTTACCAGCAGATTGACATCAAAATGCATTACAGCGTCTGCAAATTGAATTGCCTGTTGTCAATAAAACATTGCTACATTTCCCAGGAGGGCGCACAACCTGCAGCTGCAACTGCCACGCCCAACGCTGCCCTCCGCTGCTTGTGTGCTGCGAAAAGTAGTATCGTACATTGTATAGTATATAGTAGTATATATCGGTGTGTGTATGTGTGTGTGTCACAGCTCATAAAGCATTGGGGACTGCCAATATGCGAATTGTAAGAGAAATGTGCACAAATTGCACTTATAAATAAATCAAATAAAAATATCTTGTTATTATGGCATAAGGACACACTCGTTGCTGCCCTTTGGTTGCGTTTCCTGTTTTGCAGTTTGCTGCTTGCTGCTTGCTGTTTGCTGTTCGATCTCAGTGCTCAGTGCTCAGTTCTCTTGCTGCGGCGGTTTCTAGCGACGCAATATTGCGTCCCAAATTGAGTTACATTTAAATATTTTGCCATTTGCAACTGGCACATTCTTATGCAAAGGCAGCCATCCCATCTCGTCCAGTGCTAGAGCTCAGCTCAGCTCAGCTTAGTTATGCATGTGTGCGCACTGCTAAAATGGTTTTCGTTGGCAATTTTCATCTTTTAGTAGTTAGAAATCGATTGCTTATCGAGATGTACGAGGAAAAGTAAATGGAAATTGTAGAAAATCGTTTCATATGCATACGATTTCAACGGTATTCTATATAAATCGATTCTGTTTCATTTTCACAACATTGTAGACTTCTTAAGTCTGCGGCCTGTAGTCCGTTGAAGTGTTGGATAGCATTCATTTAATTCGAATAATTTCGATTTCCTTTCGTGCTCGCGAATGGCCAACTGGGCGTATAATTGATTTCATTTCCGCGCCTGCCACGACAACTCAAGCAATAAATTCACAACTACAAAAAAGCTACCTGTGCAAGTGATACGATAAGATCAGAAATAAATTTGCATAAAACTGCATTTAGATTGGCCGCAAAACAAGTCGACGAAAATGCCCAAACTCCAGCTCGAAGTTGAACTCAAACTCAAACCGAAAGTCAGCCACAAATCCAAAGAGTGAGTGGAGTGAAGCGAACTTTCCACGGTTGGGAAGATGCAGAAAAGCACTGGAAAATAACTCGCAGAAAATTGTTAGCAGTGCCCAGTGATTAATTATCTACATGAAAGCGTGCTATTTACAGCTTTACCTTTCCGCCCTCCATTCGACCTTACCTCCGGTTCCTCCTCTGGCTATCAACAACCTTTTGCATGTGTGTACTTTGTGTTTATGGAGTGTTTAGTTCTGTGCTTGCGCGATTTGCGCGCTGGATAAAAGCGCGCAAAGTTACGTGAAATGCGAAGTGCTGATTTCCATAGGGCACTTTATCTAAATTAAAATCAAGCTAGTCTCCCCCAGCTGACGCTTTGTTATACCCTGTAACAGCGAAGAGAAGAAGAGGCAAAAGTGAGCTGAAAGACAAAACTCCAGACATGTTCTATCGTTTAATTAACAAAATGATCGAAGTCTGATTGTGTTTTGACCACTAATAAGCAGGGCTGCGCATTGTTTCTGATGTTTAGACCCAAAATGACTTTTTGCCACCAACAGAGGATGATGATGATGTCACTGAGTCAATTGGCGACGGAGGCAAAGCAGTAACGTTAAGTATACGCCGCGCTGTCGCTCGTTGTTATTGCCGCACACAAAAGTTAGTTGTGGCAAGCACAACACGATGCCAAATGCTTCAGTCTTCCCGCTGTTTGTCTCTCGACTGTCGCTTTAGTTGTCTCCAGGTAAATTGTGTGTACGAGTATTTCAATTTAGCCAGCGAATAAATTGCCAGCAATAAAGTAGGGAAAAAAGTGTAATTTGTTTGGCTCGTTTGTTCTCTGTGTCATATCTGGTGGAATGTATCTACTACTCTCTGGCCCTCGCCAATTTCATTCTGCGGCTGAGTCTGCGACTGAGCGATGAGATTCTTATTTTAATTTTGATTATGTGGCAGCCGACTGTCGGAAATGAACGCATTCTCAGCGGATTTCTATCTGCAAGTTACATTTACAAATTGCCCAACGCATTAACCCCCCCGCTCCGCACGTTCTATTCGATGTGGCACAAAATTGAGTTGTATGCCACATACACACTCGCCACTCATTCGAAACGCATTTCTTGGCAGTTTTTCGCTTTCGTCTTCTGCCCTTGCCACATACATATATAGTATAAATAAATGGCCACTTAGCCCTCATACAATGCAACGTGATGCTGTTAAGTCGATGCTTTTAGCATTTGATTGACACGTGAATGCCACAGCAATAACAACAACATCCAATGAAAGCAACAACAACACGAAATACTCCAAATTGCTGGCCACTTAGCAACGCATAAACAGCTAAAGACGTCACTCGATTGGGGGAAAAAGCATCTTGGATTGGCAGTCGGAGCAACAACTGCTCATCATACTCACATATTTGCGCATTGTTGAGAAAATAATCCAAAAATGCTAAATAAATATCCATTCGAATGCGCGTTGATACAAAGACAAGCCGAAGCAAACATGGCAGCTATCTTATGGAATATCTTATTAGTCATCAAATAGGAAACCCGAGAGTATAGAATCAAATTAATTCTACTTTAATTACATTCTAATAACAACAAAAGGAGTTGATGTGATGCTGATGAAAATAAATTTATTACTAGCGAGTGTGTTCCGATTTTAGATGTATACTTTGGTCGGTTTGATTGTGGTTTCCATGAAAACTGAAATGCTAAATTGTAATTGTAGTGTACTTTGATTTCAAATGCTGCTACTGTTCAGTTATATAAAAATTTGTTGAACTGCGTGATGTTAACAGAGTAAGCTGCTGTTAATCGCCAGGTAGTCGAATTGTGCATGTGTGTGTAAGCTATGCCAAAAATTTACATGAATGTGTGTGAAATGCATTTGTATGTGTGTGACTACACGTGGGACCAAGAAATTAAGGTGAGTGAATGGGCCAAGGGGGCGTGGTTAAGCAAGAAAGCTTCACAAAGATTGACCAGCTTGCGTAGGTATGCATGTGTGTGTGTGTATGCGCGTATGTGTGCTTCAAATCAACTACTATAATTGAAGGGGGAATCGAAGTCATTTCTTTGAGTTGTTCGTAAGCATTTGTTTTATTAGACAAATTTATGTAAGACAGAAGAAATAATCATAAATTTTTGAGTGTGAAAATAAATCAGACAAATGTAGAATTAAATTCAATTTTATATATTGTTGTTAATCATTTCATTTAGTGTAAGAAAAATGATTTGGATTTCAAAGTCTTTATTTTGACGTTAGATCCTTTTTGAAGCACTAAAACATCGATGTGCCATTTGAGAGGCCTGCTTATGGTCATAATCTTGTGTTGAGTTGCAGAGTTGAGAGTCCGAAAAATTGATAACTCACTATGGATTCATTTATGTAACATAGTCATTTCCAGTTCATGAATACTCTGGGCAACAAACACATCAGCATGAGGGTAAACATATTGCACTCTAGAAGCTAAGCACCTACTCAAAAAACATTAAACACACACACACACACGCACACGCAGACACAACACATGCATATAGTATACACATCACATAAGCACTTAAGCAGCATGGCAGCTTGAGGAACGCTCGTTCGAACGGTCATTTCCTGGTTGGAAAAAGGTTCGGGGTTAACTGAACTGATGGGCCAAAATGGGAAGCAGTTAGCATAATGTCGGCACTGTCGGCAACTTTACAATGGCCAACTTGTGGGCCATTAACCAAAAAATGAAAACAAGTTCAAGACATGCGAAACGCTTATTAAAACGATACTTCAAATCCCCCCACTTTATAAGGATAAGAGCACAGGATATGCGACACATCCGGAGGCGCACAAGCTTAGGTAATTTAGATTGTGACTACCGCTAACAGACTTGGACCCCAGAGCCGCCCCAAGGTTAACATGCAGGTTAAATAGATTAAGGATATCGCTTACCGCCAACTGTGTCAAAAAGAGACAGAGCAGGTTGTGCACCTGCCGCCAAGTGAGCGAAAACTGAAAGTAATTGCCAAATATTGAGACAACAACAAGCCACGATGGTCCGTGGCACTCAGCACTCAACACACTACACAGAAGCCAAGTTCCTGCAGCAAATTGAATTATTAATGGTGTTGTCATTGGCTTGAGGATTGGGCTCGTTTCTTGTGGACTTGGCCGCGTGACTTTAACCTGCTCGTTAACGGACGGGGCACGACCCCAAAAATAGAAACTTGTTTGTCCAGCAAAGCAACACAATTAAGTTGTCAGTCATCGCCTCGCAAGGCTTTGCCCCGCAGTCAACAGATAACAAACTCCCCAAATGAAAGCCGAGCCACCTACGCAACTGTTTCTCATACTTTACTTATTATTAGGGCGTGCATTCTTAGGTTTCACTTCACTTGTGGTGAAGGTAGTGATTGCTGATTTCTTTGTGGGAAATGGGTAAAAATATTTTAATAAAAATATATATTTAGCGCAGTGGATTGATTTACTTGAACTTATAGAATGGTTTACCAAATACGTAGCAAGTGAATTTAGCTGCTTTTTATTATAATATTTCAAGAGTGATGTCAACATTTAGAGTTGAAAGAAAAAGTAGTTGCTAAATTCATAGTTAAATGCCAAAATAAGTCTTAATATTTAATTCCATAAATTGTTGACACGTTTCACTTTGTATTGTCAAAGACAAGAGAAATGCCATAAATGAAAACGGACTTGTTATGCATAAAATACAAATTAATTTACTTACTAAATTCAATCTAATGCGATGCGATGTGGCTGGGTGCCATTTCTTTAATTAATAAATTCAATATTTATGTTTGGCAAACGTGATAAATAAATTGACGCCAGAGTCAGAGTCAGAGCCAGAGCCAGAGTGAGCTGCTTTTGCCGCACCCTCTGCTCTTATCGAGGTGAGGGCCATGTGGTGGTCATCGATTGGTATTTTTATGTCGCCTGACACTTAACTTTATTAATTTTTGCTGCACTGCGTCTTAGTTTTAATCACTTTTGGTCCCGCGTAGCTATTCGAATGACAGACAACACATAAAAATGCTTGAGTTGGTTGGTTGTCCTTCGCTTTCATTTCGTTTTTAGCTTCTGGTTTAAGCCAATTTTATGAACTCATTTGTTCGGTTGGGCCACATAAAATATCAAATTAATTTGCGGGGACAACGAAACACAATTAACGTGTAGTTGGCGAGTTGGATTCTGTTTAAAGTGTCACGCGGACATTGAATGCATAAATTTATCGAGTTTATAGAGCCATCGGGGTTGTGTGTGTGTGTTTGTGTGAGTGTTGTCATTTCATTAAAAATGCAAATTTCAAGCACAACTTGAGGCGCTCTACAAAGGCGCGATTACGCAGTTCAAGAGGCCATCATCATCATTGTTAACAGTGGGCTCGACGACAGAAGGCAGAGGGGGGCTGAGCAGCCTAAGGGCTGGCAATGTTTGTGGAGGTGACAAAGTTATCTTCAAGTGGGCACTCGGCCCGTGTACATTCGTGGTAGGAGAACGAGCACGAGTATTTGTTGCCAAACAACACAGTCGACCAGCGTCACACAAAAGGGACGAACGTGCCAAGTGCGTCAGCTGCAGGACCTCATCCTAACACCCCAAAAACACTTCACCGAAATGCACCTTGGGCAAACAATGGCGGCCTCCTCGACGAGATGCCCTCTCCTTCATCTACAGCACAATCTCGGCCATAAAGAGAGAGGGTGAGAGAGTGGCAGAGAGCCTTGGGGGAATGCATTTAGATGATGTCTGCTGCATACATATGTTGATTCTACGTGTGTGTCTTGCGAGTGTGTGCCTGAAACTGCTGTAATGCATTGTTTATGTGCTTGCAATTGCTATTAACTAAATGTCAACGCCATTGCTGCGATTAAGTTTAGACTGTGTTTCACTCACAAGTGCCTTCGGGCTGCGCAGTTAATATCCAGGAAGGTGATGCAATTTAAGATATGTGCCTGCATATATATTTAATGCATATATCCATTATATCAATTGATCACAATTGCAAACAATTAATGCCCTTGGATATCATCGTTAGTAATTGGGAAACTGCACAAGGTGTTAAGCTAGAACCTGTAACAATTTATTGAGTGGAATAATTGGAAAATAAGAAAGAATTCTGATGAGTTAACTATACTGATTTTTTCTTATATAATATTAAAAATATTTAAATGTTTCTGGTGAAAAATGTAATTAAATTTTGTCGTCTCTCTGGCAGACACGCACAGATAATTTATTAACTCAAACTTTATTCGTTTTATTCCATATTATGATTATGAACATTTGCAAACCATTTTGTGCCTTTGATCCAAATATTAGCAACTTTAAGTAAAGATGTTAAGTGTAGTCGGGCATCCGTTATCCATATCCAACTGTGCTGCTTAATAACTTTGTAGTTCTCAAAGCACTTTGGCCGACATAACACGCTCTGGATAGAACGTTCGTTGGATGCCAATATATCTTCCATCTGTCAATTTGCGAGGCTCATGACGGCGCGCATGACGTTGAGCAGTAAATTTATGAATTTTGAGAAATGCCGATGTCGATGTCGATGCCGATGTAGATGCTGTTGTCGTTGCCGTTGCCGTTGACGGTGCGAATGCGAATGCGTCGTAATATTAAAATTGAACACGTAGAGTAGAGAACGTGAGGCAACTGACAGTGTAGACAGAAGTCTGATGGAGCGCGAGAGGAGAGAGGGAAGCGAATAGTAGTTTGGCAGTTAGATCAAAGCTTTAGGCACTTAGTATGACACATGTTTCTATTTTCTATTACCATTTGCTTATTATTAATAAACGTATGAATTTTGCCGAGGAAGCCAGAGATGAAATATTAAAAGCCACAAGGCAAATGTGGATTATGTGGATGCTGCACATAGCAGCCTGTAGAAGCGGGACAGGGGCAAGTGACAGAGGCTCGTTTAGTTTCTGTTTTTGGCTGGCATGCACAATAAATTGTATTTAAAATGAAAGAAGCTGCCAGCATCTAGTGCTACAACTACTTGCAAATTCAAGGCACGTGCGAATTCATTCTGATCTCATGGCTCGATGGGATGAGGTTGAAGTCAGGAGGCAGCCAGCAGCAGGCAGCAGGCAGGACACGATGTTTGCCTTTTGACGTTTACAAATTACCCACAGCTGCTACTGCCAAATGCCAAATGCCAAAGTGTGTGCGAGAGTGTGTGAGTGTACTGGGTGCTATATTAAACGTACATATGTTTAAAGCCACCTGACACAGCACCATCATCTTTGCTCCCCCCGCTCCGACTGCTCTGCTCCGTTGTCCGCTGTCAAAACAAGTACAAACATGTGGGACACTTACATTTGTCAGTGTGACTGCGACTCATGAGTGTGAGTGGCGCATATGAGTGTTTTGTGAATGAATACCATTCACCTTCTCTCTGCCAGTTAGTTTTGCTTTTTTTCCCTGTGCTTGGCTCTGTTGTTGTTTGTGCATGCATAATTTAGTGAGCCTTCGGTCTCATCATCAAATTGAGCGACCCACCTCGTTAGTCCTGTAAAACGATGTCAAAATTGTCTACAGCCAGGCCGAAAACATTTGTTCTTTCAATTATTTAAATGTAATTTTCCAAATTGTACTTACTTTTACGCTTCGAATTCGAAAACAAAACGCAAATATGACTTTTATGCGCATGCGAGGGCCGCTCAACGAATCTGTGAATATGATTCAACACTTTCCCAGTCGCTTCAAAAAATAAGTGTAACTGTCCTCGTGCGTGCGTGTGATTCAAATGTTATACATAATTTATAGCATTCATAGAAATTGATTTCTTGACAGTCATGAAATGGAATTGTTGGCTTTATTGTCAGATGGCCTTGTTCCACATTGCGTGCAATTAACCACTTTGCTGCAAACAATAAATAAATTAAATCCATTTGTTGTGCTGCAACTGGAGCTCATTTAACGTTTCAAATATTTTAATTGCGAGTCAACTCTTTTGATTTCTCCACGCAGCAAAGAAACATTCCTCAAGGGTCTCTGTGGCAAGTGGCAATTATGTCCTCACCCAGCCATTGAGTGCGCACTCGAATAGGCAAAAAGGAACGCTGCCTCTCTGGCTCGCTCGCTGCTCGTAGCTTGTTGCTGGGTGTTGCATGTTGACAAGGCCCAAATGCATTTAATTTCTTAAAGAGGCGCGTAATTAGTTTGCCGCTGCACCGACAAGTGCTGCCGCTCCACGCTCCACGCTCCACGCTTCATGCTGCAAGTACTTGTGCTCATACTTATACTCATACCAGCACTCATTTTTGCACTCATAGTCATACTTATATTATGTAACATAATTCGAGGCGCCTCTGCAGCAGCAGTTGGCTTGGCTTTTCGGGTTTCTTTGGGGCCTGCGCTACGCTGCTGCCTCGTTGCAACAGCGGCCACTAATGTGCCTCTTTGAGGTTTCGTAATTAATGTTTAATTGCTGCGAAACTTTGCTTGAGGTTAGCCTTGCATTTCCCCCATTCAACACACATACACACACACAGGCGCACACAAATATGCTATGTAATTTTTACTCACCCGAAGCGTTGCGTTATTAAAAAGCCTTCCACTATCTGGATGCCAACAATGCACACTTAAGTTCAGCAACAGCAGCCAGGCTCATAAAACTGTTTGTTAAATGCACCGTAATTCGGCGTTAATTAATATTGTAAATAAGTGTCTAACTATTTGATAATTAAGAATGTTGAACATTTTGGGCTATCTAATTATTTTCAATAATGTTGTGCTCCCCCAACTGTTATGGCATTATTACATTTATTAATTAAAAATGCTATGTTTTAAACAATTTACATACAGGTCGTATGTGTAATATTTAAATGCCAGCACAATTTGGGTGGCAGGAAGAAGAGTTGGGAGTTCAGCTGGAGGCGCGGTCATGGCGTTTATGTAGAAAGTTTAATCGTCAAACTAAATCGCTTAGAAAGTGGAAATGTAACTAATTTACTCAACGGTAAACGCGTGTACACGCTGTACACTTTAAATTGGATGCTGGCTAAAAGTTTAGGGCCATTTGCGCATCATAATGATAAAAGTTGACTGTGCCGTTGGCCATGTGAAAGATGTAGCCGCATGGCCAGCTAGCAACGCCATTCATTGGCCCGAGGGTAAAGGGTTAAACACAGAAATATACACACAAACACACACATGCACACATGTGTGGTTGTATCCATGCAAAGGTAAATTGCGTTTGATTATTGCTGTAAAATTGATTAATTGAAAGGGTTTCGCATTTCGCATTTCAATGGATTTGCAACCTTTTCTCTTTTGTGAATAGAAAAAGGCACATAAACATAAACATGGGAAGGGTAGAGGGGGGAGGGCAACACACTTGAATGGCAACATTGAATATGCAGACGCTCGAGGAGTTCACATGTTAATTAAATAGAAAGCCCAAACAGAAGCCGCACAACACTGCGTATGCGTGATGCAAGGCACTCGAGAAACTCAAGTCGAGTCGAGTCAAGATGAGTTGAGCTGAGTTCTGAGTTTTGAGTTCAGTTCTGTTCAGTTTGAATGAAGAGCAGCGTGGGAGGAGCAGTTAGGAGTGGTGTACAAAAGGAGAATTTGTTTGGCAGACGCATTGAATTGCGGTTTATGGATAAGCACCAGTTGAGAGATGAGCGATGAGAGATGAGCAGAGAGGCTCACAGTGCTGGCAGATAGGGATTGGCAATAGCAATACGGAGGATGCGGGGCACGTCAAGTGCTACTCAAAATTTGCAGAATTCATTTATGCAAATGAAGTGGCTTTTATGACGCCGCCTTCTCAGCATGCACAAGAGCCAACTACACTCGCTACAACAAGCTGCAGAGTGTGCGAGTGAAGCTGGAAAGAAAGAGAAGGAAGTTAAAAACAAAAGAAGCAGAGCGAATGAGGGAAAAGAAGAGAGAGAGAGCTAGAAACAGAGGGAAGTCGTAGACAAGTAATGAATGAAATTTGAGCAGATTATTCAGTTCCTTTTGCGCAACAATTAAACAATTTACGTACATTTTCAAGTGCTCTAACATTTTGCTAACTAATTACGCTTGGGATCAGCAGCATTTCGGCCACGGAGCGAAATGAGGGAGGGAGGGAGCTGGGCCCAGGGGGAATCCTCATCTATACAACATCGACTCCTGTGTTGAGTTGGCTGAGTTCATTTGCAGTGATGAACCTGAGCTCAGTGCCTGCGGGAGATGGGCACAAGAAATGAATACATAAAGCACAATTAGTAGCTGTTGCAAAGCTAAGCGAAGCTGGTAATTTAAATTGATTGAACTATGGCAACCGTATCAATGGGTTGATTAATACCCAAATTTTTGACTACAACAATCTGTTCTAACACACTATTTTAACACAAATTACTGAATTTTTGACGTAGACTGTTGATTAAGTATTTATCTTAGTATTTATCAATTTATCAATACCCCAAATATCTTAAGTTTTAAACATTTTGACATTTGGCCGCATCATTTTTCTTGGCATAATCATCGATACTTTTACTGATTCTGCTAAAATGTTTTATTTTGTTAGCTAATTAAAGATATGTGCCGGCGAAAGGAGTAAATTAATTATAGCAATTGCACTTTGTCCAGAAGGATCAGAGCTTGTCAACAGCGTAAAATGTTGGCTAACAGTCCAGCTCACTGGGGAGAGTTGAGTGAGAACACAGCAGCTCTTACTTCTTAGTTTTGCGCTTTGAGGTCCCCGTTCTCATTTCCCAAATCACTTGCAAACCTGTGCACACTGATTTCGAATGGCAGGTGGAAAACTCGGCACACGATATAAATGCAACAAATCTAGGTATAATATGCATGTGGAATCAGCGAAGCTTTTGCGATTCGGCCAATGGGGATTATGTGCTCAACGGTTTGTGCAACTGTCGGTGTCACTGGCAGTGGGGAGTGACACACGAGCGGTGGCAATGCCAGTTGTTGATTAAATAAAAGAGAGAAATCGTCAAATAAAAAAACTCCCGGAAAAAAAAAGCAGAAAAGAAGCTAAAGCTGAACAAAAGGCAAAATCCAAAATGAAAACTAAACTAGAAAAAGTTTACTTTTAACATCGATTCCCTGGACATTTTTTAGTGCACAGCAGCAACTAGTGAAAGAGGCAGAACAGCAGCAGCACATAGTCAGTAGGTGAGAGTGAGAGGGCAGCTACCAGAGTGCAGCGAATAAATAATTCAGGCCGAAATGTCAAACAGCGTCGTCTAAGGATGATTTCTGCGGAAGTTGTTGCCAACTCTCTTATTGCTTGCTCTCTCTCTCTCTCTCTCTTTGGCTCTGTGTGTCTCAGGTCTCAATGCCCGACTAGAACTTTGCAGCATGAATAAGTAAATACATTGTCTGGTGCCCCCAGTCTCTTCTGTTCCCTATCATAGTCCGTAGTCCGTTGCTTCTCATTGTTAAAAAGTTGTTGACGTTGATGCTCGCTACGTGTAAAAAAGGTGAACAACATTTGTAGACTCGCAATTGAAGTGACGTTTCACACGATGCCGACGACGCCGCTTAGCTATTCAATCTTCCCCCTGCTCTCGCTCTCAGCCTTCTTCCGCTAAATCCACGGGGTGTCACGTCAACTGTCGGCCAAAGTGACTTCTGGTGACTCTCGTGACGTTCACGTCGCAATTATTTGCAGCAAGTTGAAATTTATACGCCACAAAACTTTATCCCAAAACCCAACACGCCACACACACGCACGCTCTCTTCTCGGCTTCTTTTGCTTCTGCTGCCACAAGAAAGCACAAACAAACAATTTTCAATTCCCGCCCTTAGCTTCATGTTCGGGGGTTGTGTTGGCTCGCTGTTGTTGCTCATTACTTGATGGCAGTTTATTAAAAAATTTGTGCATCCGCCTCGCAATATTTAATAAAAACATCACACAGCAGACATCAGACATCGAGGCTGGAAAAATCACAACACTTGGCGCACACAATTCGAACCCCATTGAAATCCACCCCCTTGGGCCACCCCGTGGCGTTATGACACAACGGAAATCCATGCGGGCTTTATACACTTATTTCTCTTTTCTTTTCGCCTCTTACGTCCCCATCGGCGCCCACCCCTGGTCCAAGCCTCAAGCTCTTTCTTGCACGCCATACGTTTGACCATGCGACATCCCTCAATCTGTCGCCATCGGCAGGGGGTTGCTTCCGCCGCCAGACATCCCCTCTGCTCTTCCGTTTATTGCCTTTTTTTTTGTTTTTGCTGCTGTTGCCGCTTGGCTTTAGATTTTTGTTTGTGTTGTGCAACTGTTGCTTCTGTCTCAGCTTCTGTTGGTGGGGCCTTTTGTTTTTATCACTGCTATTGCTGATTCTGCTTCTGCTTCGGCTGCTGTTGCATTTGTTGTCGCATCATTAATTTCCTACAGTTATTTGCTTGCAAGCATTCCCCATAGCAGCCATCGCTCATCATTCCAGAGCCGCTTTCAGTCGTGAATGTAACTCATGTCACGCCTTTGTATCGGCCACTCATAAATTTTGATAATGTGTCAATTTATGAATGGGGCCCCATTGGCTTGTCGCCTGTCCATTTGACCGAGGGGATTGTCTCGCTGTCAGCATATTGATTGTTTTATTGATGGGCCACACAACAGCGTTAAATAGATCCAATAGAAAACCCCAGGAAGAGTGGTTTGGCTTGAGAACTTGATATCTACAAATAGATTGTCTTTGGCTGACATGTATATTTTTACAATGAGATACAGAGCTAGGGAAGCTAATAATAACTCGGAAGTCAGTTAACATTGAATGCAATCGCACTAAAATAATTGCTGTGCAAAGTACTGGGAAATTTAAATACACCCAGAATGCATATTGCTTATGAGTAGATGATTAAACTGATTACGAATTTAGCATGTGGAGCACACAAATTTCCCAGGGATTTCCCCATGCAGAGTGTCGTTTTAATTCGAACACTCTGCGCAGCAATATTAAATTATGCAGAGTCGAATGTTTGTTCAATTAGAGCAAATGCCAATGTCAGAGACTAATTAATGGATAGACAGCATCGTGATTAACTCGCATGAGAGAGTGAATACGAATAGGACTGCGAGTATTGGACTAATTAGCAAATTACTTTCGAATGATTCTCGAATTGGACCAAAAACAATGATCTATAGGTTATAGGTTCAAAGTTGCTCGTATGTGATTTATGTCCGTCTAATAAGCATATATAGTAAATGAGTATATTATAAATGAATAACGATACGCGGTATTTGCCAGTCTGCTGTGTTTGGTGTGCCAACTCAGGGACATCCCACGCACATTTCTATGTATTCATTTGTTTGTAATTAGGGATTAAGTGGGATTACAACCATCAATATCAATTATTCGAATGCCCCACCACATGCCAATGTATTAGTTGGCCTACATGTGTTTATTACAATTTACGCACAACTAAAAGCCGCCCAAAACGAACAAAAAAGAATACAATTAGCTGAGAGTCCTGGATGAGTATGCGACGCAAAAGTACCCTTTAAGCTCATGGAATGTTAAGGGATAAACCAATACATTTTGCATAGCTTAGGTGGTAGGTAGGTCGCAATAAATTAGCCACTATTCTCCCCATTTGCCTGCTTATTTCTGTGCAGGGTATCAAATCGAAGTTGCCATTATTTTGTAGGTATAGGGAAGCGAAAAAACCTATAACAATAGCCAGGACGCAATACATTATATAAATTAATGTTGATTTAATGGAATGCATATTCATTTGGCCCCACCGTCCATGCTTTGTGCGTATTTAGTTAATTGCAATTAAAGTCGGCGCCCACAATTGGACTTTAGGTTCTGGGTTGTGGGTAAATGCCCCCTGGAAATGCCCCATTTGGCTGCTGGCAATTTATGTGTATCGCAGATAGAAAACCTCATAAAGGAGAGTGCGTTCTTTGCGATAAATCCGCTTACGGCCTGACCGCATGTGTTGTGCGCATTACATACATTCTAAGTAGATGAGTTTCGGACTGAAAGCTGACAGTTGATTCCACAAATTAGGCAAATGCATACATGAGTGGTGTATAGTCGTATGCCTGTCTCGAGAGTTCGAATCAATTACTTAAAGCTACATTTGCTTGGTAAACTTAAGAATTTCATTTAAATAGTCTCATATTAAAATTCGCAATTAAACTAATCAGCTTTGGAGAAAGAGGAGGGCAAAGCCAACAGTGCTTTAAAAAGAAAGTGGGTTGCACTAAATTTAATATTAATCGTGAACTTATATTCCACTGCCAAGCTGATCTGCAGCTTAGTCAGCTGTTTCAAATGAATTTAGTCTGTAGATTACACAATTTTAAGTGGAACTTCGGACTACGCCGCTTGTTGACAGTTTAGTAAATCAAGTTGCTGGCAATTATTTGTTTTTTTGTGGTCAGATCAGAAGAGCTTCATAAAATTTTGACAAGCCTGCTGAGATGTACATGTGTGTGTGTGGCTGTGTGTTGTCTGCTGTTGAATAACATGAGAAATTTCTGCGATAACAGAGTTGGCTGCTGTTAATCTTCTGGTGGTCGAATTGTGTATGTGTTTGTAAGCGATGCCAAAAATTTGCATGTATGTGTACGAAATGCATGTGTATGTGTGTGACTAGACGTGGGACCGAGAAATTAAGAGGCGCGGATCAGCTAAGTGGGCGTGGTCAGACAGGAGAACTTCACAAAGATTTTTAGAGCTTGCATGTATGTGTGTCTGTGTGTGTTTGTGTGTGCTGGATGATCAAATGCTGCTGCTTCTAAATAACTTAATAAACGTGTCACAAAACCACTCATGGATTATTTTTATGAGCAGATTGTTGAATTTGCTTGTTTAATCAGTCAAGATAAATTTATATCCCAAGTTTATTCAGATTTAATACAGATTTAGTTGAGGCATAGTCAATATTGGCAAGAATTGTGCTAATCTGCAGCTTAAATGTGAAATTAAACTTCAAAGCTTTAAAATTGTTTCCAAGTACTTTAGCAGTCTTTTTCTGGCAAAGATTTAAAGAGCTTAGAACACACATGTATATAAGTACTCAAGTGAGTATTTTAGTAACTGCAAATTGCGAATTGCACCTGTGGTGAGAGTCTCTTTTACGCTGACGATGGAGATGGCGAAGCTTTTCTCAATTTCCATTATGTCGTAGCACTTTGCATGCACTTTGTTCTTTGCTAACTAAAAAGAATTGCAAATTACATGTGTCCTTGTAATTATTTTTGCCGCAGGCAACGACGAGAAGTAGGGAGCTGCTGCTTGGGCACAATCACGAATGTTTTGGGCGCATTTTATAAAGTCATTTGGGATTCTCTTTCATTTCGTGCTCTAATTTAACAAAATTAGCAAATAAAAAAGTTTCTTTTCCGCAAAATTACACAAATGTAATTCAAAATGGCCCCCACCAATAAAAGGCAAAGCCAAAAGTCAAAGTGCCAAGACAAGAAGAGGCAGAAGGCGAGCGAGCAGGCAACAGAAGGCAGGAGACAGAACGTGGAAAGCAGAAGGCAGAAGGCCAAACGGAGCGCCACCCGTCGTTAGGAGGTGAGGCGAGCGAGAGCTCATTTCGAGCGAAACTTTTTGAAAATTGTATGATAATTTAAATATACAAACAAATTGTGTGGCACTTTCAATAAAACTTTTACCATTTGCCTTCAGCTTTAGCTGTTGAGTTGTAGCCGGGCCAGTTGAGTTATTAGCGTATTAAGTGTAAACAATGCGAGTGAGAGAAAATAAACCGACTCAATGGCTCACATAATACACGAGTGAGGCCGTGACGTGGCATGCAACTCATCCAGGGCTCTCTCAAGTGACTGTCAGGCGTTCATGATTGATCGAACTGACAATTGCGGCAGCATCCGCACAACAATGAGCCGAGCGAAGCGCAGCACCGTCACTAAGCGAAATGGCAACAGCAACAGAAGCGGCAACAGCAAATCAATCTTCAAAATCCCCTCCCACCCCCCATTCCAAAATACTCATACACTCTGGCCATCTTTGCAATGCGCGATGTACTCGTATGCAGCAATTTTGACGCTGTCAACTTCAAAAACAGAAAATGCCACATTTGCATGACAGCTCAATTCGTGAAATATTCGACGATGAATCCCCGTGAGTGTTTCGCTCTCTAAATCTCCCGTTCTCTGTTCTATTTCTATGAGTTTCATTTAGTTTGACTGCCATTTTTACGGGGTATATCAGATGGGTTCGACTTCAAAAGTTACATGAACTGCAGTGTCGAAATAGTAATTAAAATTTAAGGCACGGAAACTTGTAATTGAGTATATTGAAATTAATATAAAAACTTACATATCTATTTAAATAGCAACAAAAAACTTAATTGAGTTGACTCCAATATTCTGGAGACTTTTAAAGGATATGCTTTGCGTCGTCCATCCAATCGCCTGTCATTGTCGGCATTATGTGATATTCAAGAGGTGTTCATGGTCAATAGCCGCAGTGCTTGATGTGACTGTTTGCCTGGCAGTTGGTCGGTTCATCTGGTTACGTGTGTGGGCATTTGTAATAAATATTTGACGCAAAGACTTTTTAATGGTTTAACTGCAGTGGAAATGACACCAAGCCGCACTTAAAATGCCAATTTTCGACTGGCAAAACCACAATTAATACGCCGTAGTTCTTCTCCATGTTTCTCTTGTTGTTTTTGTTGTTGTCGATGTCATTACACATCTTGTTGCTGTTGCTGCTGCTGCTGTTGCTGGTCATCTGTCTCGTGTCCGACCGGAGTGCAGTGGCAACTGTCAGCTGGCAGTTGGCAGTTGGCAATTTCAGTGCGGGGCCAATGCATTCAAAAAGGATTCACATCCGCAATATCAGCGATGACCTCAAAAATCAACATTGAGCCGACTATCTTCCTCTCGCTCTCTCTCTCTCCCGCTTTGCATCTCTCTCTCCTCTCGCCCTATCGCTCTCTCGTTCTGGTCGAGCGAAGAGCCAATTTATTTGTTGACCCGTGGGCAATGCAGTCAATTTTTCGTCTGCCTGACCAACTGACAGAGTCTCACTCCCGTTCACCCGTTCATCCGCTCATTCTGCACAAAGTTGCAATCTCTGCCAGCTGAATTTCTGTTCATCTGTCCGTCTGTCTGACCCTTGTGTTGGCCTGTTTGTTTGGCTTTGGCTGGAAATAAACCTTTGAGTCGCAATTTTTACGTTCGACTGCGGAAGACCACAAAATAATGACAGGAAATTATCTCAGAGGAAAGAATATGGTAGCTCGGCCGGCAGATTGGCTTGCTGCTCCACTGGCGCCTATGTGGAAGCACCTGCTCCCCGTTTTCGCTCTCACTTCCAGCTGAACATCCTGATGATGCCGCTGCTGCTGTTGGCTGCCATCCAAAACAATTTCACTGTGTTGTGATTACGACTTTTGTCTGGTAGGCACGCTGACAACCCACAGCAACAACAACGGCAACCATGCAACAGAACCAGTTTGTTTTTGGTCGTCTTTATTGGCTTTTCGTAATCTGCTTCTGCTGTAGGCTTCTTCAATCTGCGCCCGCTGCTTTGTAGTAGTACATTTTCGACTAATTTGCTGCAATTTACTGGGCTTTCAGCATGCATTGCCAGTGATCCGCAACTGCGGCAACTGAAGCTCCAACCTGTGCTACGAAAACCAATTTTTTAATTGAAAAATTAAATGCAACACTTGAGTGCCGGCAGAGAAAAACTTTGGTGCAACAACTTTTTACACCTGCAATGCAGGAGAGTGAGAAACACGGGTAGAAAATCGACCAAGTTTTATAATTTTGTTAACATCAGCAAAAGGCAAACGCGTCCTACGTCCTCCTGTTTGCCCGTGTCCTGGCACAAAATGAAAGCAAAAAAAACACAAAGAAAGCGCTTTGTAAAAGTGTAAAGTTTTGCTTCATGTTTTGGTTTCTCGTTAAAAGGTATTTCGGTTTTTCTTTGTTCTTTGCTATTAACCAATTTGCCAAAGTGCGCTCAAGTTTACGACAAAAGCACAAATAGTGCGTGCAAGCGAGAGCGAATCAGAGAAGGAGGAGAGGAAGGGTAGGAAAATGACTCTTAAGCGTGCGTAAAAAAAGCAGAAACTTTAAATATTGATCGAGGCCTACTGAATACTAGAAACTACAAAATGAAAACGTTCGGTTAAGATATTTATTATAAAATGCTCGACAACTGATGCGAAATAAGAACGGAAAATTTTGTTCAAATAACAGTCAAAGCACGACGCATTTATTCTGCAGCGCAAACTGACTCTAATTGTTGTAACTGAATACATTTAAATCCTGCTGAGTATATTTTAGTCAATGTGTGTGTCAGTGTGTGTTGAGTAGTTGTTGCTTTTAGCGGACGTGCGACTTTTATCCAGGTGAAAGGTGTTAATTGAGTGGCTTCATTTGCTCCAACGGAAATGCCCATCAATTAAGGTAATCACGCAACACAAAGTCACACCGCATGCCACGCCCCCAAGGAGCAGACAGAGCAGTCAGACTGGCTGCAAGACCAGAGCCAAAATGTCCGACTTGTCTGTGCTGTGGTCGTTGGCATTAACGACGGCCGTCTAAAAAACTGCGTGACTGACACGCTCCTCGTTCACATTCACATTCACATTCACGTTCACGTTCATGTTCACATTCACGTCCACGTTCATGTCCAAGTCCAAGTCTGGCTGTCCATGGGGAATGAAGGGCAGAGTGGATTGGGGCGCGGGGCTGGTGTTTGGCTTTTGTGCTTGGCTTTGTTAGCCTGACACAAAAGGCAAAAAGCGCTACTAATTGGCCGGCTAACTGAAAGTGGCTGCGGCTTTTCCTATTCACATGTCAATCAAAGCAGCACACACACACACACACACACACGCAGATACAGACGCACACCCATTTGCGCATATCAATTTCAAAAGGAAAAACTGCTGAGAAAATTTGCGACTCTCCCGCTGTGACAATCAATTCATTACCAAGCTCCAGTTGACAAATTTTCGAAATGCCAAACACAGTTGTATTCGAACACAGCTTGAATTTAGCATACGCCTACATCTGTCTCGCTCTTTCTCTATCTCTCTCTCTCTATCTCTCACTTTGGCACACAATGCAAATGTGGCAGAGAGCATAAAGTGTGCGTTGTGAAACGTGCTGCAACATCAAATGATGAGATTATCGTAAACTCGAAGCAGCCGCCATAAAGCAAGAGCAGCCGAGTGAGCAACGAATGCCGCTCGCTGCTATGTGAGGGGACTCTGTGCTGGCCGTAAAAAACGCTTAATAGTCCATTAAAGGGATTAACACAGGGTCCAAATAGGCGAACAAATTCCTCGACATGACCCATGACAGTCGCTCACCTCCTACTCCTGCTCCTCCTGCTCCTCAGCTCCTTCCAATAGCGTCGACTGGCATGCTACAAAAATCAAATAGCAATGATTGCGACTCGACCAACGCTGCGTATGAGCGATATTGAAAAGTATAGAAGCAGCTATCGAATTGTGTGGCCATTCGTCGCAGGCTTAACATAGGCAAATTAAACTAAGCTCGGCAAATGGCGTTTCAGTCACGTTTCAAGTAATACGCCAAATGGCTCCATTTCCATTTCCGCTCTCGTTCTCTGCTCTGCAAAAAGCAAACCAGATTCGAAACGTAAACACATGCAATAACTGCAAATGAAACAGAGTCGCAAAACGAACACCGAATACCCTGAGAATAAATTTGAATATACAAAAAGGAAAAGACTAACATATAAGAGATTATCTTCTCGATAAGTAGATGAATATAAAATGCCAATTTGTTTTGTGATTATCAAACTCTGCTAATGTGTGACTTATCTCTCTAAAATTTACACAAACGCATATCTAACATATATTCTGTTTATAATATAATATATATAATAATATGTATAACTTATGATTGATTGCGAACAGCGCAATGTTAGCCACTTCAACGAAAATATTATTTCAGTTTCTTATCGCATTCTAAAAGTGTTTCACTCTTCATGATGAAGTGTATGACAACACTGCGCACTCAGTAAATAATGCAATAAAAATGGCATAAAAAAAACAGGCATACAACACATACACAAGAAGCGCAATAACATAACAGGCAAATCATAGCTAAACAAAAAAGAATAATAACAACAACAACGTGGAGGGAAACAGCAAGAAATCATAAATGTAATTGGAGAATTTTATGCGTCAAGCATGTCTAGGGGCAGGAAAGACGAGGGAGGAACGGTGATGGGGAAATGGAGACCAAGGATGGGTGCTAAAATGGAAATTCCTTCCTGCCCACTCTACTGCTGCTGCTTGCCACAACCCTCTCTCGCCCTCAGCAAATGTTGCGCAAATAAAAGTTGAAATTGTCGCAAATTCTAAGAATAAAACAAGAAATTTTCCACAAAGCGCGCAAAGCTGAAAAAGGCGTTTGCCTTGACACGCCCCCGCCTTCGTCCTTAGTCAAAAATGTCTTAAAATTTGAGGCGTCTCCCTCGCACCTTCAATTGTGCTGGGAACCCTCGCAGAACCTTTAACACGATATGCGTATGACGTTGACGCTTTTCCATTTAAACTTTCTGCGACAGCTGCGGGATCTGCTGTGACACGCTCACCCACACACACATACACACACACACACATACATCCACAATGGGCGCCCGTTCGGTTTATTGCCAGCAATCAATTAAAACGGCAAAGTCATTTGTGACAAAAACATTCACAGACATTTGACTTTACCCCGGGACGGGGCGGAGAGTGTCGCACATACGCCGTAGAAAATCGATATGTGTATTGTGTATATACACACACATATACAACACGCATGTGTACTGTAATATTTCAATGTCATGCAGCTGAAAGGGCAAATGGATATAGAGTGAGAGAAAGACACAACGCGGCTATGAGGAAGGGGACTGACTGCAATTGCCGAAGCGATTGAAACAAAGAAAGTGCCAAGGACATTCGACAGGCCGGTTAAATGCACATATGCTGAATAAATACATTTCATAAATGCTTCCGGAAGCCGAACATCAAATGCACTTTCGCACAAAATGGCAAAATGTGTCGTACATGTATTATTCATACAATATAGTATAATATAAGCAACGACAATTATTATTAATGTCGCCAGCCCTTTACAAACCTCGGGGCCTTATCATCATGACAGCTTTCTTCATTGAGTACTTGTGACCACGGAATGTAAACCAGTTGATTCCAAAACCATGCTCGTGGTTTCCATATAAACCTGTCAATTGACTGCAAGCGTCGAAACGATTAGTAACAGTTCACGCGAATATTCTGTACTGTTTTCTCACCTTTCGTGGCAGTTATGATACCACCAGGCAGCGTTGAAGAACGCAGCACAGGTCTGAGTTTCAATGTTGCGGTCAAAGGTAGAAAACTTCAATTTAAAATGTTTCTCCAATGAATCGCCAGCAGTTCCTTCGCCTTTGCTCAGTGTGTTTAAAGCATATTCTTCGTCTTCGCCTGCGATTCCAAAATGTTGATAGTACTCATAGCGTTTATCACCTTCGAAATCCTCTACTAACACAAGCAACTCCATGCTAGTGTCAGATGTCAGCGCATGTATTTTATCCAATCCCAAGAAGAACTCGCCATCCAAATTCCCGAATCCCTTTTTGTAAGTGTTCCAGTTGCGATAAAAGTTTTCAGTGCCATCGAAACGTCGTAAAATGATCGTCCAACCACCTCCTCGAGTGTTCGCATCGCAGGCCACTTTAAAAGATTCAAGACTATAGCTTGGTATCAAAATATCATAGACTCCACTAATTCCAGTGTGTGCCACTATATTATTGCAATTTCGATGGTAAGTTGGGTTCGTTTCCCTTCTCTCCATGGCGTTCCGAATAATGGTTCTTAACTGTCTGACTTCCACTCTAATTGAGATATATTTTCAGAATGGTCTTGACGATGGAATAGATGCTGTTAATACTCACTTCAACTCTGCCAGCTGAGATGCAAAAGCATCATTATTCAATATTGGTTCACTGCCCTTGGAAAAATAAATAAATGTGCTCCAGACACAAATTATAGAAAGTGCTTTCAGCAACATATTTCCAATCGTTATGGAAAAAGACTAAGCTTAATTCTATGTTGTGTGCCTTTTATTAGCGAGTATTAAGCGTTTCTTATCTCGAATAATATTAAACTGCGAATAATCAGGTTAATGCATAGTATTTAATATAAATTAATGCATAGTATTTAATATAAATTAAGTCACAATGTTTGCAGATTAACACTTGACAATTGCTTATCGACCAACTAATGCACCTCTATAAAAATTTCCAAACGAAAGGGAAGACAGGGATTGTTGCGGTCAAACCCATTAGAACAATCTATCTACAAACTCTGACCTGTTTGATTACTTGACGCTGTATATTGGGGGCATCCAAATCTAGAATACTGCTATCTATTAAAATAGAGATCTTTGAATATTTTTTAATGCAGCCCATCAATTATGGACTAGTTTATTTTGATGAGCAAGAAAATAATACAAAATAAAATTGGCTTCACTTATTTCGCGGCCTTATCATCATGACAGCTTTTTTCATCGAATATTTGTGACCTCGGAATGTGTACCAATTGATGCCATAACCATGTCCGTGATTTCCCCATGCACCAGTTAAATGGCTGTAAACATCAAGGATTATAAACTAGCGTAGTTAATCGGAAATATTAAGTTCTCACCTTTCGTGACATCTATGAAACCACCAACCACTTTTATAGGTTGGGGCACAACGGGGGGACTCTTCTTTTAGGTCGTTAATACGGTCAAAGGTTGACCACTTATTTTTAAAATGGTTTTGCATTGAATCGCCAGCAGTTCCATTGCCTTTGCTCAGAGTGTTCAACGCGTATTCTTCTTCCTCGCTTGCAATGCCAAACCTCTCGTAAAGTTCAGAACGTTGACCGCCTTCGAAATCCTCTAGTAGCACAAGTAACTCCATGCTATTCTCCGATGTGAGAGCATGAATTTTATCTAATCCCAAAAAGAACTCGCCGTCCAAATTTCCGAATCCTTTCTTGTAAATATTCCAACTGCGATGAAAGTTCTCAGTTCCATCCGAACGTCGTAAAATAATAGTCCAGCCACCTCCTTCGGTTTCTGCATCGCAGGCCACTCTAAAGGGTTTATCACTGAAGCTTGGAATGAGAACGTTGTTGATTCCTGTTGTCGTAGCATACAGACAATTTTGCCCATAAGATCCCACCATTGGTTTCCTATCCCATATTTTCTCAGTTCGATGCAGCTGCTCTCTAAATGAAGATTTAAATTGCAATTGTGTGACAAACAGATTGAATTTTGTATGCTTACTTTAAGTTGACCAATTCCGATCTAATTGATATAAGTTCATTAGTCATATTGAGCTCGGTCAACTGAATGGCAGAAACGCAAAAAATTTTGAAAATAGTACATATTATTGGAAACCAGAACTTCATGATCGCTACTGAATCGAAGTCAGCATAAAACTGAGTTGAGTTTCACAATTCTCATATTTATATGAAATGCTTAACGGTCTTATCTTTAACATGGTTTCTTCCCTTGGTAGCTTTACGAGTCTTTATAAGCTTTAGATAAATAAGTAAATAATCATCAGCAAACTTTTGGTTGGACACTGAAAGAGTTTGTCTCATAAAAGGTCAACTCTACCCTAAGATTCCCAGTCCTTGGGCATAAATAAGTTAACAATCATAAGCAAACTTTTGGTTGGACACTGAAAGAGTTTGTTTCATGAAACTGACTCTACGCTATGATCTCAGTCCTTGAGTATCATCAATGGTAAATATAAATTTAAAAACGTAATAATTTCGAATTTTGAATACAAACTGTTTTTATTGTGTATATTTATTTAGTTTTTTTTTTTAAGAATTTATTTTATTAGAATGCTATGGTGGTTATCAATGGTTTGGCCATGAGCACTTAATGCATGGTGTTGAATAAATACACAGACTTCGGGAGTAATTTGGAAATCCAAAATAAACAGACGGGTGTCAAGGCTAGGGGCGAATAGTTGCCTGGTCGCTCACTGTGGCAAAGCCATAGTCAAAGTCAAATCAAATGTAGAACTGCTAATATGAAATGTACACAAACGGAAGAGTTAATCCTTATCGACAATTTGACATCAGCAATTTTCGATGCTTTTGCTTTCAAATAACGGAAACCATTAAGTTGTCACATGCACATGCAGTTTCACATTAATGCGAAAAAAGCTGCCATTGGAAACGTTCAAGTGACTGACTAACAGCTACTCTATAAGTTTTATTTACACTTGATCAAATTATGATAATGCGAGCCAGCTGCTTGGCTCGTGCTTATTTTAATCTTGAAATAATACAATTGATTTGGGTCAGCGATAACTGGTCGAAAACTGGTCGAAGTACTTGCAGTGTGTGAATTGTGTTTTAAATCAATGAAAAGGAAAAGAGCAAATTAAAATTACTTTCGTGTCAAGTATTTATTATAAGATTTTATAAATCGACAGAAATAAGTATGCAAGTTGTCTGAAGCTAATTGCCTGAAATGATCTGAGCTGTTTACAGGGTATACAAACAGCATTGAGCGACTGACCAGCACTCGTACATCAGCTGGCGAGGAGGAGAAAACGGGGAGCACAAGCACGAGAACGAGCACAGACTGCGACTGCTGTGTCCAATTTCAAATGTTGTGGCCAATATATGAGCGTGTCTCCCTGTGTGTTTGTGTGTGTGTGTGTGCGTGTGACTGCGACTGTGTTTGCGTGTATTTGTGGGTTGTGCTGCATTTGGGAGGGGGTGAGTGCAGTGGGCGAATGCCACAAGTGGTCATTCAGACAAATGGCCAAATGGCGGCGCTCATGAATAATTCAGATTTTAAATTGCATTTATGCAAATGCCATGCGGATGCTTGCAGATTTTCGCCGATGGCTGTCGCGAAACGGAGGCGTCACTAGCACCAGCCACTAGGCAGCCAGGCAACCGGGCAACTGGGCACCGGATCCTGCCACCCAGCTTCTGGTGACGCATTTGCAACTAAATGCCCCAAAAGCTGCGAGTTTTTCGCTAATGCACAATTTGTATGCGTCAACACTTTCGTCAGAGCCGACGGACAGACGCACGGAACGGGATGGGGATGGACCGAGGGATTGCATTAATTTTTATCAACGCAAATATCAAAATGGTGTTGATAGGCAGCCAGAACCAGGAGCAGGAGAAAGCAGCTTAAAGCCAACAGCAACAGAGCTAGCAAGTGAATCAGTGACCCGGCCACGACCTGGACATAAAACGCTTCACAGCCACCTGTTTTTCTGCTCAACTCTTTGCCAGAGTGCTAAAGTGTGAGTGCGTGTGTGGCCAGATGTTCGCTACAGGTTCGTGGAGTCTCGGTCTGCAAACTTGCAGATTTATTACCCAGAAACTTTTATTGCCTCTAAGAATATGTACGATGAGCATCGAAGGAGCCCAGATAAAGATGCAATCTGGAACTTGTTCTGCAGTCTAGAGAAGCACTCATCATTTGGCCAGCAGCTGCTTCGGCTGCTGCTGCTTCGATAAGGAGAATGGGCGACGCCATTTGCTCAGGCAAATGTAGCACAAGTATCTGCTGGCAAAGACAAAAGGTTTTTCCTTAATTAGCTCTCTACTAGCCCCATCACGAAAAAGCGATTTATGTGATGTAAAAATACAGCTACAAAGTGTCATCCCTAATTAAAAGAGCTTTCACTAGCAACGCGATAGTATCGAAGTTAGGGATAGGTATATAAAAAAAGGGAGTTGGAAGAAATACATATATTTCATTTATTTTGTTTCTTCTACTCATATTAATATTTACAAGCAAATTAACTTAACTAAACCAAATAAGTACTTTCCTCAGTAGAATATTAATCGATTTTTATGATAGTCGGGAAAGCATCGCTAGTATCTGATAGATGATAGCCAATCATCGATTGGTGCGATAGTATAAGTTCTAGAATCTAGATTATTACTTCGGGAGAAAAGAGAAATGAATAAGCAGACGCAAACACCGCGTAGACTGTACAAAGACTCTTTAGATCCAATGTTGCACGCAATGTGCGTAGAGTTGGATAAATTAGAGCGGCAACGGATGCAGCTGAATTCGCAGGGACAAGCAGAGAATGTTTCACCCGCTGGCAATGGCAAAATTGTAATTGGACCCAACGGCACGCGATTATCGAAGAAGCTGTATGTGGGCATTAATTGGACATGCCCCAAGAAGGCCACACGCGACTTGTGTAAGGCGATCTTTGGCAACGAGATGCTTGCCACACACACGCTGTGTGGACGTCCTGGACGCGGTGCTGTGATGCGCAATAGGCAGACGAAGGAGCAGCTGCCGCCAGTTCAAGTGGAGGATATTTTGCACTGTGTGCAAAGCAAATTCAACATTGATGTGCTGGCAGTCCGCAGTGTTATTCGTCAGGTCTGTCGCGATGCAGGCAGAGCTCCTAGAACATCTAAGAGTGTAACCACAAGAGAATGTACAAAATAAAGGCGATTGAAAGACGTTCTGCTAAGTTTAACAGCTAAGGGAAGTCGAACAGACGAAAATAATGGACACAGTGCGACAATAACGTTGTGGCCTCAACTAAATGATGCTAATCGGATTTGAAAATGAGAAGCACAACAGTGACACATAGCAAAGGGGGCGACTGTCCACAAACACACACACACACACACACACGTAGTCGACTCGAGTGGAGTATCGAAGATAGGTCGAAGGATTCGCAGTTGGCTGTAAACAAGCGTCAACCGCATGGAAATGGGCCGTCTTCGAATTGTTGTTGTTGTCGGTGTTGTTGCTGTTCGTCATTCGATGGGAATAAATTCGAAGCGATGCGACTTGATTTGATATTCATTTATGCGACTCGAAGATAAGCACTAAATAAATAAATCCCACCTCAAGAGGGTATGAAAGCGGAAGCAGTAAAATGTAAATAAATGACTGGAAAAATATGGCACAAAAAAAAAACAAAAAGGAAAACTGAGAATAATTCGAGAAGGCAGACGAATATAAGCATCTCTCTCTCTCTCTATGATTACCGCTGTCTCGCTCTTTAGCTGGTCCATTAAATGGCAGCTGGCAACTGCAAATTGCTGTTGGCAGCCAACAGGCTTAAATTAGAAACGTCAATCGAATCGCAAGGGGTAACAACAAGGCCTAAATGCGTTGGTTATGTTAGTTACTTACTTGTTTTGTTGAGCTTTGTTTTTGGGCATCAGTTGTCGTTGTTATTGTTGCTTCGGCTGTGTGTTTATGCACATATGTTGTGTTTTCGAAATCAAAACATCATGAAATTGTTTTTCCAACATCATTTCCATGTTGGCTTGCTGCCCTGGCTATTTCCGTGCGTTTACAAAAGGGATATGAACAACATCCGGCATTTTGGCCCATAATTTCAAACAACATTTTACTACTCATTGCATTTGGCCAACTTCTCACAGAGCTCCCTCCCCCCAATTCAACCAGCCATACGAATTGGTTATTACAAACTCATATCTTGCGTTGTTGCTGGGCCACACCAAACCAAACTGACCGCAGGCCAAGGGCAACAGTCGCCCAAGGGGGGAGTGTTTGGGGGGTTGCTTGGTTGGTTGGTTGGTTTTGACCAATTTTGGGGCGCTGCTAAAAATGCTCAAAATTTGCATTTTATATTAACGGAAACAGTTGTTGCCTTTGAGCGCACAGCACAGCAAACACACGAGACCAGTCTCCATCCCCGGCCCTTCTCCTTCTCTCGCTTGTTATTGCTACAGCCGGTTGCACATTTCCCAAACAAATTTGACGCGTTTATGCATGTAAATTAAACAAATTTGATTTTAAATATCTTTTGGCAAAAGGCGAAGGCAGCCAAGCAGACAGACCAGCAACGTTTTGTGGGCCGGCAACGAGGGGCTAAGGAAACATGCCATATGCCGAGGGCAGCTTCATAAAATATGTTACGTTTGCCCAGCAATGTCTGCTGTCCAGGGGGCAAGGAAATGTGAGCCAGCTGAGAGGCATTTACTCAGCGCATTTTCCAATTTTCCAACGAGTATATTAATGCTAATGTCGACGGCCAAGGAAAGCAGTGCGCAGAAGGTCGAGCCGAGTTGAGAATATTAATAGTAGATACCCTCTAATTAAGCCTTTAATGGTAGCAACGATGTCCCTGATTGTTGGTTAATGTTAAGCAGCTCCCTGGACTTTGGTCATTTATCACTAATAAATACTTTTCAGTTCAGCTTATTTACCTTGGCCACAAATAGAAATAGAAGTGCTGTGACGAAAGTTCGGCACGTGTTGCCGCATTCAGAATGAGGATTATGAGCTCAAGCTCCCCCCAACACACACACACACACACACGCTCTCGCTTGCCAGCAATATAGTTAGGGAAAGGAGGAAAGGACCTGGCCACACTCGCCCATGCACACAGCTGAGCAACTGAGCAGCTGAATGGACTGAACTGAACGGAACAGAGCAGCAATCGAAGAAGAGCATTTTCAACAATAAAGTCAAACATGCTGGGGAACATTGTTGGCTGCACTTAAAAGTCCATTAATGGGCAGCATTAAGTGGACATTGTGTGAGTTTTAAGCACATTTGCTTCAATGTTTGCTCTGATCTGGTCATTGAACGAGTCTTGGATTAACAACCAGTCATGCCAATCGTCACAATGACTGACTATGTTATGACCTATAATCGAGGCAATCAACTGGCATTTGATGGCATTCAATTAGAGTCAGTTTGATTTTGATAGCTCAGGTAGTTTCCTCATCACCAGCAGCTTAAATATTCATCTTTCTCGTCTCGGCTATAAGCGATATGCCCTTCATTTTGCAGGGTATGCATTCACGTACGCTCCACACGCACTCACAACGTGCAACATGTGGAGGAGAGCTTTTCATAGGAACGTGAACGTGGTCACAATACTGAGAATTCTTTACCTTTAAGCAGCTCTCCAAATGCAAGGCTTAGAGAGTTAAGCTCTACCCTTTAAATGCGAGCAAGTGTAGGGTATTCAACAAGCAAAAAAAAAGGTTCTTTTTTTTTGCGTGCTGGTTTTGCGACCAATTTAAGAAATGGGCCAAAACATAATTTTGATGTTCTGCTGCTGTGTTTCACTTTTAGCCCTCGGGGGGATTTGGATGCAACGCAAAAAAACTGACAATTGCAGCGAATTTCAATGGCTGAAAAAGGACTAACGCTCCACGTAGTTGTTGTTGTCCATGTTGCTGTTGCTGTTTGTTCGATTTTGCGCCGTTGGCTTTGAATTTACAGTTTGGCTGGGAATAAAACGCACGAATGCGCCGTCGTTGCAGCAGCAGCAGCAGCATCCACCACGAAAACAAAAATGACAATGGCAGGCAACAAATTTTGCAATTCCCAACAGCAGTTCAACTTCCGGCGCTGCCATTTGTATACCCTGTAAACAGAAAACGGCTCGAAGTGAAGTCTATGCTTTCTACAACATATGTGACGACTATTTTATTTCAAATAACAATTGAAAGTTCAAACTAATATATTGTATCTTTTTATCTGTCTTAATGTTTAACCTCTAGTATTCCTGCAACCTTTGTGCGTTTTCAACGAAATTATAAACTGTTTTAATTTTTTTTCGACAGCATTGAATTTTAAGAGCATTTTTTTGAATTAAAAAGCTACATATGCGATTTTGAAATCGCTTATTTTTAAGGGTAGCGGTTGGACGTGTGGCCTCAAAATTTATTCACTTTTTTGTGACCGCCGTTGACAAAAGTTCTACGCGTCACAGCCCGCGGAGTGCCCCATTGAAAATGTGACTCCATTTGAGATTTGGCCATCAACAAATGAAAAAAATGAAAAAAAAATTAGAAATAGAACTAAAAATGTTGATAAATACCTGCTACATTGCATATACGAGTAGTGTGCAAGTCTGTATGTGTGTGCGGCTTGAATAATGGTTGCACATTTAAAGTGCAACAAAGAGTTAGAAAGAAGCATTGGTATTTGGCCTGGTTAAAACCACTTGCCAAATCTCTAGAAATTGACAATTTGATGAGCACGTGTGGTAACCCTTCGAGTTGTCGTCTTTCTCTATCCGTCTCGCTCGCTCCCCTTCTAGTTGTCCCCGTCGTCTTGTGGGAGCTGCCTCACAATTTGCATTTGCGTCAAAGCCCTCAATGAAATGTGTGTGCTGGCTCAAAAGTGCTAGCTGGTCTCTAGGTTTATCAGAGAGGGAGCGATGGAGATGGAGATGGAGAAGGGTCATGCATGGTTCGTGGCAGTCGCCATCAATCAAATTCTCGATAAGGAGCAAATTCAATTTTGACAAATCACAAATAGGCTTTTGTAAACTCAAATTAATGACAGTCGAGTGTGCTCTGACCATCTATCTTCCCTCCGTCCCTCTCCCTACCTACATCTGTCTGTATCTTCCTTTATTGTACTTAATTACACACACACACACACACGCACGGACACATAGAAGGACAGCTACAAGGATTCGTTCGTATTTATACATGATCATTTAATTACTTTGAAATGTCCTTTGCCTTGTGCGCATTTGGTTGCACTTGAGATGCAATAGAAATTCTCGTATTTGAGCTGCATCTCATTTGTTTGCTCTTCTTGTACTCTAACTTTGAGAGGTATTTGGAGTCGCTGTAACTCATCATATGAGTCTCGCTTCTAGTTAAAAATCTCAATGGTATAATATTTCATTATAATGATTGACATATTGACTATAGCCACCTGATTTAAGCTTAAACATTACGATAATTGAAAGTGTATTCTATGTTCGCTGAGCCACAATGCTTCTGCCTTTTGGCTGACATCTTCTTCAATTAGGCTTAACGTATTTACTTGCAATATGTACGCTTATACAGTCTTAGCTGGAATGACTGACTTTCTCGTTCCACTTCGCATTTCTCGCTTCCCCTTCGCTGCTTCTGGACAGCTGAAGTAGCTTCCTGACTTTCCGTAGGTGTTGAATTTATGTCGCTTTCTTTGTTTTGCGATAACAAATGGCACGCAAGCACGCGAATGTTTTCAGTTATAGTTGAAGTTTGGCTCCCCAGTTGCTGTGGGGATATCATGTGCTGTCCGATTGCTGAAATTAATTTTCCATAGACACGAAACTGCATTCGCCTTCTCTGTCTCGCGACCGCCATCGCACGCTCTCTCTCTCTCTCACTATAGATGAGAGTTTAATTAAACAATTTGTGAATTTATTCAAGTTGGCATTACGAGTACTCGTATGTGAACGAACTCATATTCGACATATCACAATTCAAACTTAAATTAATTTTTTTCTTCTCCTATTTATATATTATTTTTTGTTGCTCTTCAGTGTGCGTGTGTGTGTGTGTTTTTTTTTTCCTTTGTTTTTGTTGCAGTTCAACGCCCACAATTAGTTCCACTTAAATAAATCAAAAGAAATGTTTGTAAACATTTGCGCACAGTGAGCGAGACTCGTGTGTGTTCGCCTGTCTATGTACTTGTGTATGAAATTGTTGATTTCAGCAAAAACCACAATTGTTTTTGCTTTATTCGAGTGTGCGTTTTTAATGAATTATTTATTTATATTTACCGAGATGCACACAAATTGCATGTGGCCGAGGGATCAACGTTTAAAGCAGTTCTACGCCTATGCAAAATCAATCTATAAAAGCACAAAATTACCGCAAAATGTTTGCAATTGGCTTCAAAATGCTTTAAATCCAGCAATAACATTTTCATGCAAATAAGTGTTGCCTACTTTTTGGGGCATTGTTAAATTTAACTAATGCATTGTGTCTTATTTTCTTTCCATATTCATAAGTTGCCGCATTGTCATGAAGATGACAATTTTTGGCATAAAGTTTTTGTGTTTATGAGCAGCCAAAATCCAATTAACACATGCTACCATCGTTCTGGGGCTAATCCTTCCCAGAGGCTGTGCTGCGTCTACGCTACGCAAATTACAATTTAAAAAATAATTACGAGAATGTCTGCAATGAGAATCTTGCTTTTGCTTTCTCGCTCGCAGGCAACTCGTTCAAACCCGTGTCTGCGACTGCGTCTCACTCTCATTCTCATTCTCATTCTCATTCTCATTCTCGTTCTCAATTTCATTCTCAGTATCATTCGCATTCGCATTCACATTTTACATTTTACATTTTCGCTTTTCGCATTTCCCATTTGGCTGCAATTTCTGAAGGCGCTAAATGTTAATGAACATTATAAAAACAATTGCAAGTAATTATAATTTGAATGATAATAGCGAAACTTCTTAATCCCCGCAACGGTAATTTTTATATTTCACAGTGTGTCTCTTTCATGCTCATAACGGAGACACAGTTTTGGGGAAAGCGTCGTTCAGACGTCGCACACAAAACGTGAAAATGCATAATAACCAGCAAGAGAGTGGGCGTGGCCCACAAAGAGTGAGAGAGAGAGAGATAGAGATAGAGTGAGGGAGACAGAGAGAAAACACAACTGAGCACAGAGAAAATGAATTCCTTGTAATTAAATTCTTTTTAATGAAACCTCAAAGCAAACACAAAAGCTGCGTCCGAACACGAAGAATTCTCGACACAATAATAATGTGAGACACTGAAAATGGCACACAATAATGCCAGAATAAGTGAGAGACCATAAAAACATACTGGAAAATAACTTACAAAGAAGTAAAAACAAAAGAGTTAAATAACAAATTAGAATGCGAAAACAAATATGTTAGTGCAAGGGAAAAGTTTAAATAAAACATTGAATCTCTTAATGAATTTGCTCAGGTAATTGAAACTTCTATGTTGAGATTCTTTTCAGCTTACTTTTTGTTGCATGGATTTATTTTCTGATTTATTTAATTTTCAGGTGACTATTACACACATCGTCGAGAGTTACAAACACCGCAATGTATTTTGAAAAGTGAGTATATTTTTGACAATAAATAAACTGACAAAATATAAATATGTGTTACGTTGGCAGAAGTTCTAAGTTTTGTAGTTGTTAATTACTGTTAAAACTGTTAGATAACAGCTTGTTTGAGATGCAGTTGGCGCTGGTACCAGGATGATGCCCCCTTTGCTTTAAATAGTCTGCCAGAGCATTGTTTTTCTTCATTAGCATCAGCTCATAAACAGCCAGATGCGCGTATATACATATATATATATATAAGGAAACATCAAGAAAATTAATTCTAATTTGTAGTTAGCCCAAAAGGAAACTAGCCGAAACTGATGAGCAACAAAGAAGGAGGCAGGAGCAGGTTGGGGGTTGGGAGGCGAGAGAGGTTTGGCAACTCATTGCTCGTCCTGGTCCTGTGACTGACTCCTTTGCACACTTTGCAGCTAATTATTCAGATGAAAGCAGCCGCCGCTGGGGCAAGTGCGGAATGGTAGAGGCAATTTTTGCGCAGCGAAAAATCAAACAACGAAATTGCTACTTGCGATTTCTCGTCACGTTCAAAACTTAATTAGTACATCAGGACATCATCAGAGACGCTGCCTCAGTCTAAGACTGCGATGGTTGTGCTGTGGCTGTTGCTGTGGCTATGGCGGTGGTGGAGGCCAAAGCGGAGGCTGTCATAAGGACGTCATGTTTCTTAATTAGTTCTTTGTTATCATAACTTTAGCTCGGGCAGCTGCATCCACCGCAGCCCCATCAGCATCAGTAGCATCATCAGTATGGTCAGACTTTAACGTTATTTTTTTTGGTTTTGGTCTTGGCGCTTCATTAGTGTGCGATGTAAGCTGACAATCCAATCGAATGCTGGATTCATTCGCAGACGAATCCATTGATTTACGTAAGCCAAAGTTAAGCAATGCTCGTGTTATATCAACAGCCTCAAAGGATTTGTAAGGGCAACTGGTGACAAAATTCGCATGCTCGCAGACAAGCCCAGAGAGAGAAAGAGAGAGAGAGAGAGCGAGATAGAGATAACAAAAAAAGACGGAAACTGAGCCAGCTGAGAGATTTTGGCATGCCGCACACGTAGAAGATTTCCGCACGAATTCGCAAAGCAACTCTTGATCCCTTTGACTCGTGGACATGTTTTCTCTGGCATTCTCTTTGATGTTTACAAATTACACCAAAAGTTGGCAAACAAATTTTCTTATTCACTTTTACCCAATGCACACAATAAAATGGGCAAGCCTCCCAAAAAAACGAATCCAAAACCAACTCCCAAAGCCTTCGGCGATGAGAAATGCTGGTAAATGTGCCAAATGAAATTGCGACCAGGAGACAGAAATTTATATGTGTAAAATATATTTACAATGCACTCGCATTCCTGACTTCTGGCCAAAAAAAAAATACATATTCGAAAAGTTTTAGCTGGCCTGCTCAAATCGATTCAGCAAATGAATTCGCCAAGCTTTAGCTAACCTCAATGCTCAAGCAAGAGTCCATGCTGCTTTGAAATGCCACTCAGCCGTTGCTTTCGAGCTTATAGATGGGTCCACTTGTGGTATACGTAACAAATACATTCTGCTAAAATTTAGTCCAATATTGTCGACTGTGGCTGTTTAATTATGTCTTTCTAAGGTATTTTATCGTGTTGATGTACGGGTATGCAGAAGAATGTTTTGTGCCCAAGCTCAAAAAGTCGTTTGGCCAGCTGTGAATTTGCAGCAAACTAAAAAAAAACCGATCCAATGCGTCGAAGCCTTGATACCCTATTAAATTTGCGGAATGGGAGACAAAATGTATATATTATTTAGAGTAATTTTTACAACCTTTTGTGGCAACGTGAGTTTGGCTTGTCATACAGAATATGGGCCGAATCTCGGGCTGTGCATCGAAATACCCTGTGAATGGGGTAAAAAGAAAACTTTATAAATTTCCCCAATTATATTTTTACGCTGTAAAAACTTTGTGCTTTTACTTTTATAGCGGGTGGTATAAAAACCCTCACAAACTTCTCGTATGCTGATCACACACACACATAGAAACACGAGTCAGCTATCAACTTTATGTGCGGGTGTGTGTGTGTGTGTGCGTGGATAATTCATTTGTGCAAACAACAACGATAAAAACATCTTCAAGTCGAAGGATGTGCGAAAAGTTTTTTGTTCAGTCATTCATAAGTTTTTAATTAAATTGCCGTCACATATTTTTCTGAGCTCAAACAAAAGTCGCTTTTGATGACGCTGTTCTCTCGTTGTCTCTCTTTTGGCTGCAGTTTTTTAATTGATGGCAAGATTCACACTCTATCATTATTTTTCAGATTTTTATATTTTTATAGTGCACAATATTTTTGTTAATAGTCACAGGCAGTAGTTGCCAAACTTCCTACATTCTCTCTAGCAGCAGGCTTCGTTTACATTTTTACTCAACAGTGCTTTTGCTTACGATCTAACACATAAACTTTCACACTTTTACCCATGGAACTCAAGCCCAGTTTGTCCCCTAAAGATACCTACAAGTGTTTGTTGCTTGGCGATTCGGGCGTGGGCAAGACGAGCTTTCTGCGGCGACATGCGACAGGTCAGTTCAAGGATACTCATGAGCCCACAAGGGGCGTTCAAGTGCACACATTGCTGCTGCCAACAGACTATCAGGACGTGGCTTTTGAGCTCTGGGAAGTGGCGGGCGATGATCGACACGGCGGTCTTCGCGACGGCTATTATTTCTATGCCAAGTGCGCCATTATAATGTTCGATCTGAGTGCGCAGAACACAGCTATCAGTGTAGCACGTTGGCTGCGCTCGTTCAAGAGGATTTGCGGCGGGCAGCTGCCAGTGGTAATCTGTGGCAACAAAGCCGAACTGGAGCGCATGCCTCTTCAACTACGCTACCGGCAACAGCCCAACATAGACTATTGTGAGGTGTCGTCACGTGCTGCGTGGAACATGGCAGCTCCTCTAGAGCTGCTAAGCCGACAGTTGCTGCAGCGCAAGAATCTTAGATTGCTCTCACAGCCAATTTTAAATCCGATAGCTGGTTGTAGTTTCAATGAGGTTGAAATGCAGCAACAAATGAAGATGGTGAGACTGAACACACTGCCCCCAAAAATCGAAGATACGAGAAGTTGTGAGAATGAAGAAAATTTAGAAGAGACTATCGTATTAAATTAGAAGTCGAATTTTTGAGTAGAGACTTTAGATGTTGAAAATTCGACAAGTTTAGAAACGAATTGAAAATATTAATTTTCTGATGAGCAAGACATTTTATGGAAAAAACAAAATTTTGAATTTTGTTAATGTAGGATTTATGATTTATAAATTTTTTGTCATTTTACACAAAATAGTGTTTTAGTTGACATTTTTTCCCAGTGTCTTTTTTAATCCACTAATTATAATGATTTGTCTCAGCAACAAATTGAAAATAAGTAGGGTATATTTATCAGTCGAGCTGGCATGAATGTCAAAGCAATTGCTTCTGTTGACAGCGCACAAATTGCTCATCAGAACGAGTGTCGAGAGAGAGAGTCGAGTCGAGTCGAGTCGAGTCGAGTTCAAGTAGTTCAAGTCTTGGGCTTGTTTGGTAATCTTAATTGTTTTAGTTGTGCTTGTTTGCTGTGCTGTTATTATTACTGTGGCTGTTACTACTGCGCGGTGTTGTTGTTAATGCTTTGATAAGCGTTCGTTTTGTTCAATTTGGATGGGAAAATTTGAATATGTGGACTCGAACTCGAACTCGTACATGGGAACCACTAAAATATTCGTAATTGCACGCGATGTTTACACGGAATGCTAAAAGTAAAAACAAATTTCATTCAATTGGCCCCCGTTTTGCTTCCCCCTGACGGTAACGCTGGTGACGAACACAAGGCAAGCGATGAGGCGGAGGCGGAGGCGGAGCAGAAGCAGGAGCACGAGCAGGAGCTGGTTGGGTGTTTGGCAATTAAAACAGAAACATTTCAGCAATGAAAATAAACGTGTAACTGTTTTTGTCGTCATTTTCCAGCAAGCGCTCTACCCTCCTCGCCTCCTCGGTCGCCATTCAAATGAGGCGTTAATTGTATTTACACAGCAGTTATGACAACCATTTGACGAGTGCCCGCTGAATGCGAATAAAACTATAAAAAGAACTCAGTGAATCATTCATTGAAACTTTTGCTTTACGATCCGCTTATCAATTGCAATTCGTCACTCGCCAATTGTCATTCAAGAACTGTCTATTTTAATAGTTCCACGAAATTGCTTTGCAATTTGCGTAATCATGGAAACAGAAGGAATTAAACAAGCTTATTCAGCTGATGGCTATCAATATGTCTTTATGTAGACAAACAGCTGGGGTTGATTGTTGATAAATAAAATAATATCTTACAAGAATATACATATGTATTTATATTAATTTTGTATAGCATAATTCTTCTATAGTTTTTCCCATCATTCTGTAAACCAATCTTTTAATTGGCTATAGGTTTCAAGACAGCTATTACTACTTGATTAAATTTGGGAATTTGTAATAGAAAGGCTCATGTTTAAAAGCAATCAAGCAGCAAGCGTTTCAATAAGGATTTCAAACCGCCTAATTGAGCTGCCGCTGCCAGACAAATGTATCTCGGATTGACAGCGGAAAACGCAACGCTTGACATGATACCGAGTGTAGGCAGAGCCAAAGCTACTGCTCTGGACTGACTGCAGCTTGCCAGCATTTGAAAAAGGGTGGGGATGGGGAGCCGGGGGAGGAGCAGCAGGCCGAATGATTCGATTCGCGTCGTTGCCTTTGCGTGGGCGGTGATGGCGGCGGCAGCGGCGCAATTGTCAATTCCATCAATCAAGGGCGAGTGACATTTGAGTTACCATTGCAAGTTGAGAACTACATTCTCTGAAATTGATGTGGACTGCGAGCGAGTGATGGCAGCGGGGTGGACGGGAGTAGGGAGAAATTAGTAACATAACCGGATTTCGCATTTTCAAATGCAAAGTATTTTCATTTGAGTGAAAAGCCTCGGCTGGCGACTTCCGTTGGCCCGGCGCAATAAAAGCCAGTTGACAAAAGGCGGAAAGCCGAACGAAAAGAAAAGCCAAACAAAGAAAAACAAAGCACACACACACACCCACACACAGACAAATAGAATGAAAATATAAAAGGAGGACACAAAAACGTATGGCCAAAATGGATAAGCTTTTCCTTCACCCATGGGTAATCGAGGCGCTTTTCCCCGCGCTTTTCCTCTCACACAAGCATAGAAAATGGCATTACTTTCAGCCGGTCCTGGCCTAGTCTGATGTCCTCGACTGTCCTGCTGCCCCCCATTCAACATCCTTCCGAACGCTTTTTGTGTGGCGCGCACACAGAGAAAAAAGTTTAGCGTCGGAAAATGAGAGAAAGCCATGGAGGGCGAGGGAGGGACGCAGCGAGGCCAGCGAGGCGCATCCGTCGGGTGACTTAAATAAAATTTGTTGATTTTATTGAAAAGTGATGATGTGTCAAATTTTTTATCGCATTACCAGCGCGACGTAGCTCTTATTTTGCTTTTAACCTTGTCATTTGCATAAAATTCGCATTCAATAGACACATTAGCATTTTTAATGGTCCGCTGTCCTCCTCTTGGCTCCTCGCGGCTCGTCCTCTGTCCTCTGTCTGCAGTCCACTGTCCGCTGTCCGCGCCGAAAGTCATTTGGCCAACTCCGAGTCACGCCTCTAAAATTATCAATGCCAAACACGTTTAGGGTTGAAGCTTGTCAAAAAAATAAAAGAAAATAAAGCACACACAAAAAAATGGGAAAACCTTGGGAAACCTTTGGAAAGCAAACCCATTGCCAGCACGACGCATCCATTGAAGTGACAAGTGAGCAATATATCTGGACAACTCCTATGGGAGGAATGGGGCCAACAATGCTGCTCCCTGTTTGTAGAGACAAATTGAGCAGCTTAATGCATGTCAAATTGTCAATTGCTTTCGATATTTCCCTCAGACTGCTTTAGTTTTCCCCGATCTCGCTCTCTCTCTCTCTTGCTTCTGTCTGTCTCTGTCTCTCCCTGTCTGGCTACTCGAATGAATTATGTGGCAGCAGCAATGCCAATTGGGTTATTTATGCACCGCTGAACCACTGAACCGCCACAAATTTCAAATTGATAGTCTTGGTAGTTCAAATTGAATTCAATTGCATTATGTATCGAGATTTTCAAAACATGTATTCCAGCTTTGATTCAATCAATTTCAAATAAATACATTTATTTTGCGGCATCCAGGTTCTTATGATAATTTCTTGACTTGAGTTTATTTGAGCAATAGGAGGTTTTGATGGGGTTTGTATATTGAGGGAAGCGATATTCACGTAGTTCTTTAATTACTTGAATGTTTTGGCTAAAGAATAGTCAGGTAGCAAGTGTAACTTGCGTCTGAACTTGGCAATTTGCGTAGAGTAATCCGCAGAGTGGTATTGCAGTCGTTGTGGCCTGGCCTAGTTCTCGAGTTAGATGGAAAGAAATGGCTTTGCATTAGGGCGCAACTGGGCCATAAATAACATGACGTTTCATTAGGCGGCGTAAAATGAAAAGCTATGATCACCTGGCAGCCGACAGAGACAATTGCGGGCCACGAACGAAGGGCCAGTCCAGCTTCAGGTCCTGGAATGAGATGGAGCAACTGCTGCTGCTGCTTCTGCTGCTGCCTGCTGTTGGCAGCTGTCGGCGCAGGTGTTTTAATCACACGAACGCGGCGCGTTTGCCCGGCAAACCGGCACGCATAAATTTTCATTTCTATTTCCAACGCACAAAACGCAGTCAAAGCCAGCAAGAGAACGGGAACGAGAACGAGAACCAGAAGGAGAACGAAAACGAGAGCGAGACGCGTGCGAGGACGACTAGGACGACGTTTTGCCATTTGCCTTTGTCGCTTTTTATTGCCTGCACTTCATTTGTTTGGCCCCATTTGGGGCTGGGCCGAGTGCTCATAAACCGACAATGGCAATGGCAATGGCAACAACTGCGTCTCTGACTGCTCGTGGTCCAGGCTCAGGTTGTGGTCCCTTTTTTGGGTTGATGAGCGAACCGCAAAAAGTTAATTAGAATTAATGCGTTGGGCGTGTAACCATCGCGCCGCCCAAAAACGCAGGTCAAATCGCATTTAACTGCAGCACAACAAACTGAACTGAACTGAACTGAACCGTCGACCGTTAATATTTCTATACTAACTGCTGATGGCTTCTGGCCCAGAGTCAGGCCTAGGCCATTTGCCGGAATGACGCGCAATAATCATTTCAGTATGCGATATGCGACGTAAGGAACTCACGTACTCGGGACACTTTAGAACAAATACGAGTATCAAAATGTAACATCACACCCAAAACACCAAAGCAGCATCAAATAGCATCAGCAGCGGCATCAACATGCAGCACACTCACACACACACACACACACACGTTAGCACATACACACACATGCACATGGCGTGCCACAGTCACGAAATGACAGCAGCCGCCACAGCAAATAGACAAAGTAATCAAAAAATGCGGCTCTCACTTACCCAGTGGCAACTGAGCACGTGTCTCTGCGAGGTGGAAAAATGTGCTTCTTTCAATTGGAAAAGGTAGAAGCGTGAGAGACTGAAGTAGTGCTTCTTATTTAATTATTAATTGAAAAGTAAAAATTTCGTTGTGCTGTCAAGACAATGGAAGATATATTAAATTCATTACGTAGTTAATGTGGCGTTCATTCTCCAAAATTCTTAGCTCAAAACTTCAGCCAAATTAGCTGCCAAGGATGTTGAAAATTCTAGCACAGATCAAAAGTTACTAACCTTTGTGCGTTGTGATGATGATGGCATTGAGGTGACAATCTTTTTAAAAACAGAGTTCCAGCTGGGTAATCAAACACACACGTTGGATGGAACAAAAAGCAAATACAAACACAACAAGAAAGTTTTGCTTGCAGAACAACGCTGAACATGAAAAAAAGCAGCAACAACGACGACAACGACAACGACAACAACAGCAAAAACTCATCAGGCAAAATGGAGGTCGCCACGGGTGCAGTAAACGTGGCTAATGAATGCTTTTGGCTCAGCGCTGATGGCAGCTCTGTGTTTAATTTAATAACACACGCACACACACACACATACACAGGAGTGAAGGAGCAGGCGAGGAGGAGAGGAGAAGGAAAAGAGAGTTACAGTCGACATATGCTCATCGTCTGTCGCTGCCGCTGTGTGCGTTTATAAGTATATTGAACAAATAAATTTCGAAATGTTGACAACATTTTGCTGTTTGTTCATAAACGAGGCCATCGTCACCTGTGGGAGCAGCAATGGTAAATTGAACCACTGAACCACCAACCACATTCCGAGCTCAACTGAAGTGAGAGCTTCCACAGCGGACGTCCGTCCACGTCAAACAGCGCTGGGCAATAAAAAAAGAGAGAAAAAAAAACAAACTTGAAGCCACATTCAGAGCAGCACCCATGGGGAGTCGAGACGCATAAAAAAAGAGCAAACTTTTATAATGGCCATACATAGTTGTAGAAGGTACATGACACACGGTACACTGTACATGGTGAATGCTATAAGGTACGCAACGCATGATACTATATAATAGTAGCAGTATACCAGGGAGTGTAACTGTCATGTTAAATCCACAAAAAACTTTTATGCAATTTGCTCAAAGTTTATGAAATAACACGCGCCATAAAAGCAAAAGGTCTGACCAGCGAAATGATCAATAAAAGAGGAGTTCATCTTTTGGGTTTATCTCCGTTTTAGATGCTGTAATTGAAGTCGAGCAAGAGGCAATTTAAACACACACAAATTTAGCAAAGGAAAATGTGTATAAAGCTGTCAATAGTTTTATGCCATATCACTTTGGCGTATTAAAAAAGAAAAACATGAAGTTATCAATAAAAGAACTGTGATTGAAGTTCGAGCTGAAGAGAATTTAAACACGCACGCATATTTGAAAATATTAAATTGACTAAACATGAGAAAGAAAACGTTTCGCTGTAGTATAATAAAATAAACAAATCACATATTATTAAATAATATGTTTAATCACTGATGGGCAATAAATAACCAATTATTTTGACAGCAAATAATGCACTAAATCAAAGCATCTATAAACTTTTTGATTATCTCTCTTTTACTTATGGGATAGTTATGAGTGAGAGAGAGAGAGTGAGTATGTCGACTGTGTCGACTGTTTATGCCCATTCAAGTGTAAGCGACTTTATGGAGCATATAAAAATCGTGAGCTTCCAATTAATTTCAAAGTCATTTATTACAAATTTTAGGTGCACTTCTAATGTTAATAAAAATTAAGGCCGCCGCCATAAAAAAAAATAAAAACAACAACAACGAAAGAAGTGAACGCACAAGAAAAAGTTCTTATCGGCGACTGCCAAGCACAGTTAGCAGACGCGCTTCGTTGGCTGAAATCCCCATCCCCTCTCCCGCTTCTCTGTGCAGAAGAAGTACAGAAAGAGCCAATCATTGCAGTCCTGAGTTTCAGCTGGAATAGCTCCTTTCGAGTCTGACTTCCACTTCGACTGCGGGTGAATGGAAGGTAATGTTGCTTCATATTTCAACGTCACTCGCATCGTCATCATTTTTCCTGTGGCGGCAGCGATGACATCAACAGTTCTGCATAAATTTGCACCCGATAAAAATTTCAAATGTTTTCATCAAATCATTTTTCGGTGCGCAACAGCCGCCAGTCGACAGTGCCTGCTCGTCTAGACGCAGAGACCTTCCCGCACTAGAGATGGACATGTGTCGTGACACGACACTACGAACAATGCACACTTCTCGCGAGCTCAAACACAGTCATCATCTGAAATGGCTCGCATCGGTTTCTAGCCTCCATTTCGTGTTGCAAAGCTCAAGCATTGACCATCTCTAGGCGAAACTCAAGGCACGACTCGAGTCGAGTATTCATCCATCATTAATGGAGCGCCTGGCACTGAAGGAGTTGGCACACCCTTCCCGTTCCCGTTCCCGCCACCCCTTGGGGCAATTGTGAATGGGCGTGGCTGGGTGCGTTGACGAGATGACATTACTTTTTAATGACTTTGACTTTATGCAGCAAATGCGACTACTTCGTCTACCTTCAACGCCTCTTCAGCTTCTGCTTCAGATTCAGCTTCAGCTTGAGTCTCTGTCTCAGTTTCATTTTCGGTTTTGACTTCAGCCTTTGTTTGCTCGTTTTAAGCTCCTTTTTATACCCATTGAAAGTACGTAAAAGAAGAAAAACGCGGAGCGAGTGCAACACACTATAAAATAAGTGCATACTCGTATTTATATTGTGCGTTTGCCATTGCTCGCCTTTTATTCCATCAATCAATATTAATTCAATATGACATCGTCTGAGTCGTCACAGTCGAAAGACAGTAGCGGAGTTGCCAAGCCTTCAATTTGGATAGAAGACTATTTGTTCACAATCTTTTAGCTTGAGCATCGACTGTGATTAGTTTTCCTTCGGCTCAGATAGTATTTTATAGCATATAACTTTGAAATGAACCGGAATATGTTTAAAGTAAGGTTACATTTAATACGCGCGTCAACTTTTCTCACATATTTTGTGTGGGGATGGAAGCAGTCTTCGGCTGATGCCTGATGGCTGCCAATATTCATATAATATTTTCCACTGTGAAATATTTTCCGCTCATAAAGGAAAATTGACTGCGAAAATTGTTTTACTGCAGCTACTGAAGTTGCGTTCTCAGTTGCCGCCGCATTCTGTTTCTGTTCTGCTGCTGATGTTGTTATTGTGTGTGTTGGGTGTTGTAATTTGTTTGCCCCTTTTTTTTGCGTGTGCATTTTTACGTTTTTATGCGTTATTTTGCATGCATCAGCGCGTTATTAAATTCCGCACTGTGCCAAGCCGCAAACAAAAAGCGAAGCGAAATGAAACTCCTCTGCAGATTGCCTGTCCGTCGCGTCGCGTCGCTTCGAGTCGAGTCGCGTCGAGTCATCAACGCATTCACCCTGTCCCGCCTCATCAACCCTCATCGTAGTGTTCATCCTCCAAGCGTCTCATTTAACCGCAAGCATCAGCCACACATAAAAGCCAACATGTACTCGCTTGCACACACACACACACACACACACGCACACACACACTTCGCACTTCTTCACCCCTTGCACATAATCCCACCCATCAAATTTGGCATATTGTTCTCCATTGAGTTTTAGCACCCCCGCTGATCCGCCTCTTGTTTTATGGTCTCATATCTGCAGTGTTAGCGACAAAATTGTTACTTTCTCTGCAGCTAGGAATGGCAGCAACATTGTTTTTATTTCATAATGTCAATTACACAAATATGCAGTTTGTAAAATATGCCACTAACCATCCTCCTGCACGATTGCAATATTATAATTCGAAAATGTCATTAGAGTCCTGCAAATCATAGCGTTAAGTTGAAATACTGTGGTAATATTAACATACAGACGTTAACAGACGCATGTTACGCTTGCTAGGGCAACAACAGTTCGCCATCTATTGATAACATGGCAGAAGCCAACTGTTATACTGTTAACCGTTAGCACAGTTGCGCTGTTACCCGATAGCGGGGTAGCTCGAGATTGTTAACTTAACAGATATTGAGGTTTTTTTGAAGTTCTGTACTTACAAAAATAAATTCAAATCAAATTTCTGTGCATGTAAAAAGACGGGACAGCAAATTGAATTGATCAACTTAGAAGTGGATTGAATATATATCAAAAATAGATTTGTCGATGATTAATTAGTTTTGTACATATTCCAAATATATTGTGTATAGTGAGATTGACACAAAAATAATCAATATTTAGCCTATAGAAGAGGTTGACAAACAAATCAGCGAACCACAGATAATTAGGTGGGCAGTTTAATAAAAATATAAATGATTACTATGTGTCATCTATTAATTTGAGTGCAACGTTTCAATTAGAACATTATTCGAGCTTAAGCGATGCGATTAAATTGACGGTGACCTTTAAACTCAGTTGGCAAATTTGCAATAAATACAATTTTCGCTCGACCTCGATACTCGAGCACTATAAACACATGCAATGCAATTCATCATTCCCACACACACACATATGTGTGGAGGGTGAAGGTGTGTGGTGAGGCGTTGGGCGATGGGCGATGGGCGAGATTGTGGGTGCCATCACCAAACGTCCCATTAACAGAATTCAATGCACAAAAAGTCTGCTGCTGCCGCTTCTCGGAGTTTTGAAGCCAAAAAGCGAATGTCAACACTATCAATCATTGCTTTGACAGTTTGAGTGCTTGTTTTAGTATTTGTGCTTTTGATTATGTGACGTACTCGCACACACACGCACACATGTACACACACACGCATCCGCAGGCGAGGGCGCATCAATTGATACACTTACAACAAATTGTTTGCGCTGAAACACGTGGGCGGCATTGCCAAAGGCGTCTGTCTATATGGCGACAGGGAGCGAGAGAGAGATGGAAGTGGAGGAGAGCATTTTGATTGATGGAACCTCGACCTGAGCTATTTTAAATGAACAAATTGAATGTGCACACACACTCATGCGTGGCTGGGGATGAGTATCGAAACTTAACATCATCTTCAACCATGAAGAATAACGAATGCTGCGTATAAAGCTGACAGTCTACAGTATTCAATGATGTGGCTTTTAAGTTTCCAAAGCCATTTGAAAATGACACAGATATTGTGAAGCAGCTCAGCTTATGGTTTTACTTGTAAATCATTTTCATGTTCTTTAAATTGAAAGTACATTTTTGATAATATTTTATTTTTAAAGATATTCAGTTGCCAGAGAACAATATTTAACAGTTGTTGTCAGTGATTATCAATTACGCTTTGGGTCTAATCATCATCAATGCACGTTTCAGCGAGTATATGTGGCCATGGAAAGTTATCCAATTGACGCCCATACCGCTGACATTATTATTATAAGTACCAGTCAATTGACTACAAAAAACATTGTTAAATGAAAACAAAAATTGGAAAATGGAAAATGAATTTTGCTTACCTATTATGACAATTTCCATGCCACCAGCCACCTGTGTATATTTCAGCACAATTTTTTGGGTACTCATCATGATCTAGGTCGAAGGTAGTGAATTTTCGATTGTGATGATATGCGAGAGAATCTCCAGCAGTTCCAGATGGTTTGCCCAACGTGTGCAAATTATATGCATCAAGCTCATCACCTATAGCGAATTCTGAATATAACTCATATCTTATATCTCCTTGGAAGTCCTCTAGAATAACCATTAGCTCCTGCTTCTGATCTGCAGTCATGCCGTGGATTTTATCTAGGCCCAGAAAGAACTCTCCGTTCACATCTCCGAAACCCGCCTTGTATTCCTGCCAATTGCGATTGAATTTCACACTTCCGTCCAAACGTCGTAATATGATTGTCCAAGTGCCGTTTCGAGTCTCGGCATCACAGGCTACTTTAAAGGGTGATTTGTGATAGGTTGGATTCATTATCTCAAAGATTCCACTATGTTTGAAGACAGCTGTTGCCTCAACACAACTGCGCGCATATAATCTTCCATCACTTGGATGATGGGGCTTTATCCTAAGATCATCCAATAACTTCCGCTGCTGTGCGAACTCCAATCTGAAGTGGGTCAGTTTTATTAAATACTATACTTATATTCGTGTGCTGTATTAGCTACTTTAACTCATCAAACTTCGAGTTTAGTATGTTAATTGCGTTCGTCGTATTAAACTCCGTATTTCGAGTAGTGTCAACTATCAAACTGAATGTATTCACAATTAAAATAGCGTAGTAAATTTGAAGAAGCATTTTCGTGAATGATGACAACTGCAAGCTTAAAATAAGACTAAACTATAAGTTCACTCAAGTCAAATTCCAATGTGAATTCATTCCAGATAGGCCATTTATATAAAAGAACTTATCGCTCATGATGTTATACCCTATACAATTTTGCGAGTAGGAAACAAAGCGTATACTAATTTTGTGAAAATGTAGTTTTGTGATAAATGTTCTCAATGTAATTAATTATATACACAGGGTATTCTGAACTTGTATACTTATTTTATTCACATGATTTCAACTAGAACAACAATTTAACGATAAGCAACTTGAACTGGAAACAAATAACAAACTAACTACACTGAACTGTGTCCGTATTTAGTGTGGTCGGAATGGATTAGGTCGAGCACGAAACGTGGCCTGTTGACGCTGCTTGAGAATCTCCTCCTGCTCGAATCGCTTGCGCTGCGCTTCCAGTTCCCGACGACGATTCTCCTGCGCCAGTTGGGACTGAGCATTGAATAGCTTGCGCTGCTCAGCACGCAGCTCTGTGGAGAGACGGAAGGGTTTGACAATCGATTGCCACTGTGCATTTTGGGGCTTCAGTGGCGCCAGCTTTGACTTGGGCACCGGCTTGGTCTTGGGACGCAACTGCAACTCCAGTTTTTCCTCCATTTCCCGCTGCTGAATGATCTGCTCGACTTTTTGGGTGCGTTTCAACAGCATTTGCTGTGATTTCCGCAGCACATTCGGCGTCACGGGACGCGTGATGCGGTGCACCACTTGCTTGTTGGCCTGCTGTTCGTGCACTTGCCGAAAGTTGGGCATGGGCCGACTGTGGAACTCACGCTGAGAGCGCTCCTGCTCTAGACAGTCGAGCAGCAGCTGCTGCTTCTTGCGGTCGTAGATCTCCTTGAAGCCATAGGCCTGCGGTGCAGTGCGTTGCTGGGTCGTTGCCACTGGCTTGGGGGGCTGCTGCTGATTAAGCCAACTGGCGTCCAAATTCTTGAGCAAATTTTGTAGAGCTGCCGTCTTCAGCTGCGCGTTTTCGAAGACAATGCTCGAGCGACGCTGCAGTTGCTCCAGTGATGCAATCGATGCAGTTTCGTCCTCGTAGAGTCGATCGATGCCGCTTAGCATGGACTCGTTGAACTGCTGCTTTTCGGCAGTGTCTCGGCAGCTTAACTTGCTGAAGAAATTTTCGGTAACCAGCAGGTCGAACCTGTTGCACTTCTCCTCAAATTTGAGTTGCGACATATTACTTGTGTATTCACACATTTATGGCTTTACTTGTAAATCATTTTCATGTTCTTTAAATTGAAAGTACACTTTTGATAATATTTTATTTTGAAAGATATTCAGTTGCCAGAGGACAATATTTTACAGTTGTTGTCAGTGATTAGCAATTACGCTTCGGGTCTAATCATCATCAATGCACGTTTCAGCGAGTATTTGTGGCCACGGAAAGTTACCCAATTGACGCCCATTCCAGTGCTATTATTATTATAAGTACCGGTCAATTGACTGCAAAAAACGTTTTTAAATGAAAACAAAAATTGGAAAATAGAATCAACTTTTGCTTACCCATTATGACAATCTCCATGCCACCAGCCACCTGTGTATAGTTCAGCACAATTTTTTGGGGACTCATCATGATCTAGATCGAAGGTAGTGAATTTTCGATTGTGATGATATGCGAGAGAATCTCCAGCAGTTCCAGATGCTTTGCCCAACGTGTGCAAATTGTATGCATCAAGCTCATCACCTATAGCGAATTCTGAATATAACTCATATCTTATATCTCCTTGGAAGTCCTCTAGAATAACCATTAGCTCCTGCTTCTGATCTGCAGTCATGCCGTGGATTTTATCTAGGCCCAGAAAGAACTCTCCGTTCACATCTCCGAAACCCGCCTTGTATTCCTGCCAATTGCGATTGAATTTCACACTTCCGTCCAAACGTCGTAATATGATTGTCCAAGTGCCGTTTCGAGTCTCGGCATCACAGGCTACTTTAAAGGGTGATTTGTGATAGGTTGGATTCATTATCTCAAAGATTCCACTATGTTTGAAGACAGCTGTTGCCTCAACACAACTGCGCGCATATAATCTTCCATCATTTGGATGATGGGGCTTTATCCTAAGATCATCCAATAACTTCCGCTGCTGTGCGAACTCCAATCTGAAGTGGGTCAGTTTTATTAAATACTGTACTTATATTCGTGTGCTGTATTAGCTACTTTAACTCATCAAACTTCGAGTTTAGTATGTTAATTGCGTTCGTCGTATTAAACTCCGTATTTCGAGTAGTGTCAACTATCAAACTGAATGTATTCACAATTAAAATAGCGTAGTAAATTTGAATAAGCATTTTCGTGAATGATGACAACTGCAAGCTTAAAATAAGACTAAACTATAAGTTCACTCAAGTCAAATTCAAATGTGAATTTATTTCAGATAGGCAATTTATATAAAAGAACTTATCGCTCATGATGTTATACCCTAAACACTTTTGCGAGTAGGAAACAAAGCGTATACTAATTTTGTGAAAATGTAGTTTTGTGATAAATGTTTTCAATGTAATCGCACAGGGTATTCTCAACTTGTATACTTATTTTAATCACATGATTTCAACTAGAACAACAATTTAACGATAAGCAACTTGAACTGGAAACAAATAACAAATTAACTACACTGAACTGTGTCCGTATTTAGTGTGGTCGGAATGGATTAGGTCGAGCACGAAACGTGGCCTGTTGACGCTGCTTGAGAATCTCCTCCTGCTCGAATCGCTTGCGCTGCGCTTCCAGTTCCCGACGACGATTCTCCTGCGCCAGTTGGGACTGAGCATTGAATAGCTTGCGCTGCTCAGCACGCAGCTCTGTGGAGAGACGGAAGGGTTTGGCGATCGATTGCCACTGTGCATTTTGGGGCTTCAGTGGCGCCAGCTTTGACTTGGGCACCGGCTTGGTCTTGGGACGCAACTGCAACTCCAGTTTTTCCTCCATTTCCCGCTGCTGAATGATCTGCTCGACTTTTTGGGTGCGTTTCAACAGCATTTGCTGTGATTTCCGCAGCACATTCGGCGTCACGGGACGCGTGATGCGGTGCACCACTTGCTTGTTGGCCTGCTGTTCGTGCACTTGCCGAAAGTTGGGCATGGGCCGACTGTGGAACTCACGCTGAGAGCGCTCCTGCTCTAGACAGTCGAGCAGCAGCTGCTGCTTCTTGCGGTCGTAGATCTCCTTGAAGCCATAGGCCTGCGGTGCAGTGCGTTGCTGGGTCGTTGCCACTGGCTTGGGGGGCTGCTGCTGATTAAGCCAACTGGCGTCCAAATTCTTGAGCAAATTTTGTAGAGCTGCCGTCTTCAGCTGCGCGTTTTCGAAGACAATGCTCGAGCGACGCTGCAGTTGCTCCAGTGATGCAATCGATGCAGTTTCGTCCTCGTAGAGTCGATCGATGCCGCTTAGCATGGACTCGTTGGACTGCTGCTTTTCGGCAGTGTCTCGGCAGCTTAACTTGCTGAAGAAATTTTCGGTAACCAGCAGGTCGAACCTGTTGCACTTCTCCTCAAATTTGAGTTGCGACATATTACTTGTGTATTCACACATTGCTCGACTAAAATGCTATAACAACTGGCGCTCAAATCCCCCTTTTGAGTGCTAATTAACAGCCTGCTGCTTGGTGCTTTGAAAATTCCATTTGAATTTTATATCAGTAATGTAAAACGTCAGTCAGAGCTGACAGCAGCTCGACCTCCTTCCACTTCCTTCGTCACTGCTGCGTCTAGCTCGGCGCTGAGTCCGGAACGTTAAGTCTATGTGGTGTCAATTTGATTGCAAAGGTAATTCAAATAATCTCATCATACACAATCTGCCCAGCTCTCTCTCTCTCTCTTCCACTCTGTCTCTGTCTGTTTCCCTCTCTCACTCCTAGTTGGCATTTCATTCGCACATTCACATCTATTTGATATACATGCTCACAACCAACTGAGTACCTGAATTTCCGGCCACTGTCTGTCTGCCTCTGAGTGAACGATGTCAAAATGAATGGCAAAAATAAATGAATATTGCATTTACTTTAATGTTCAGCTGCTGATTTAGTTGCTATCCGTTCCATGCGGTGCTACAGCACAAATGTATTTTAATCCGTTGTAAATGCCGAATTATTACAGATGAAGGTTTATCTTATGCATTTCCTTAACCATGTTGTAGTTTAAAGCATTTAATAACATTTTTCAATGGCAACTTCTTTGTTGAGGCGGCAACATTAATTGTTGCAACTATTAGGCATATTTTAAAATCAAATTACGCATCAAACTATTTAACTAATATTTTCAAATTAAGGAAGTCTATTGTAATATAAATTTGCCCAAAAACAGAAAACGTTTCTCTATTTGGATATATTTTAAAACTGGTCAAACTGCTTGTCACAAGTGCATTTCAATGTGGAAGGGGTCTGACATTAGCGTTAAAAGCATAATTAAAAAGTTTTTGTTCCTGGTATTTTTAGACCATATTGTAAAATTATTTCATTGAAATACAAATAATTAAATTGTCACTTTTTTCTAATAATATTATGGAAGCATCATTAACTAGAATGGGATGATTAAAAATAACACTGACATCATTTATGTAAATTACAAAATTATTTGGAAATAATTAAATTACGAAATATAATGAATGAATTAATAAAAGAGCCAGAAGCGCTGGCTAATTTGAAAGCCTTCTGCTGCGCTTTAATCTCGACATCATAATGTGAGAATTAGGTAATCTCAGGAACTCGCTGATTAATCAACAGCAACAGAAAACAAAGCAGATGATGAAGGGAAAAAGAGAGCAGGTGGCAGGCTTCGAGTTCTCAGGGATAATCAAGGCGCACACACATGCAACGTCACTTGATTAGCACCATGCAAATGTGTGTGTGTGTGTGTGTGGGTGTGCTTTCGATAGACACATGTGTCTTGACTGAATACTTGAATCTCTGGCTGAACGCTTGTTGATAACTTTTTAAAAGGACTCCCTCTGGGGATACGCTGCCCTCTTTCCCTCTCGACACACTGGGCAGATTAACAACATTGCTTACAAAATAAAACTTTGGCTTGTAGTCGGACTTATCTCTGATAGCCATTAGTAAGGCAGAAAAGTTAACAATGAGCAAGCAAAGGCCAAAGACAGAAGCAGAGTCTGAGTCGGAATCAGACTCGGAGCCAGAAGTAAAAACTGAACTTGGCCACTGATAAACGTGCTTCACAAACAGTGATAAAGATGGTCGAGGGAGAGTAAAAGTTATTCCCAAAACTTGCCGCAAAAACTCTTTTACTCTTTTTTTTGTTTGTTATCTGCGATAATTGCTTCTTAGCCAAAGAAATTCTCCCACTGCTTTCCCCGCCCCACCTCCATACACGCCCTCGTACGTCCTTTTGATTAGTTTCCGAATGTGGTGCGGGCCAGATGATGGTGCCAGAGTGCCGAAGTGGTTGTATTATTAGCCTAGAGTTCGCAATTAGTGGCTCATTTAAAAGAGATTTGCCGAGTATGAGTTTTGTTGATTAGATTGTGAGCGAGAGCTGCAAATCAAAAAGGGGTCGGAGCGCTTTCAAAATGATTGAAAAGCTTTTGCTGAAAGCCAAATAGCTGAAGGAGCTGCCGAAAATGCTGTGCACAAACGTTTGTACTTGTGTCGAAACGAAGTCCTGTGTGTGGAAGTCCTTTGCGACCTCTTAACGCCCCAACTAAATTACACACATGGCAATGGCAACAATGCCATCGCAACCAGCAGCCCAAGCCGAATGGAGGCATTGGATGGTATTGTTGGTGGGGGACAGAGGAGGAAATTTGGAGGGAAGGGTAGAGAGATGCCAAAAACATAAAACGCAACGAGTTTTGCTTCCTCGCATTCTTCTCGTATCATTTAACCCGAGCGCCATTTTCATAAAACGAAATTATTAAAATTGTTTATTCGGCTCTCCCGACGACGACCTGAGCTCAACTCAGTGCCATATGCCGTCTACAGAAGCATAAGCATATCCTATATATACATATACATATATACATATGTACATATGTGTAAACGCATTTAATGCGGAAATGCCGCAAGTTTTGAAATGTGGCGCAAAGAGAAAACCCGTTTTAATCACTGACTTTATTATTGAGCTCTTAAACACAAAAACTTTATACAATTCGAACAAGCAAACAGCTTAATAGTATGCTTTAAATACCCTGTAGAGAGGAAAAAGGTGCAAGATAGTCAATAGATTTGAAATACACAACTTATCCGCATTTGCAACAGCGTATTCTGTTGTCAATCATTGCCCGTTTCAAAATGCATTAAAGATATGTCTTTAACAAATATTCAGCCACAAAATAGCAAATATTTAATTGAAAATTCTTATTGAAATGCAATTTCTAGTTGACATTGTATAACACACTGAGTGTGAGTGCGTGTTCATTGCAACTATTTTGTGGCAAATACTTTTGGCATACAATTACAATAAGCATGGAGTTCGAGCTGGAGTTAATGAGTGGCACAAACGATGGCTCGCTTTGAATGGCAATGAATGGATTTGTAAATATTTTAAATATGGCAATTGCAAATTGCAGCAATCGCATTCAAATGGGAGCCTAAGAGACGTAATCAATCAACTCGCGCAGGGCACGAGTACGAGTACTCGTTGGGCACTCACATATTTAATGAATGGTGAGTGGCATATTTTTCAAAATGTGTCCGAATAACAATTAATTGATGTGCGAATCGAATTTCCAATGCGACTGCGAATATAAATGTGAATGGGAATATTGTCAATCATAATTATTGATTGTCCATTAGTAGCCGGACTCGTAATTTATGCAGGAAAACAACGAGTTTTGTCGTGTTGAAAGCCGATAAAAAACCGATTTAAGTGCCGGGCAGTCACATAAATTCTCTTTTATGCAGGACAAGATACAACTGAATACTTTTAATGAATAAAAAAAGCGATTGAAATCGATTTTAAAAGTCGCGCATTTAATACACTATCAATTGAGATAAAAATCAAAAACGCATTGAATAGAATCTTTGAAAGATCTTTCAATCAAGTATTACAAATATTTGCAAAGATTGTGTTTATAGGGTATAAGCTAGTCGTGTGTTGTCTTGAATTTACAGCCATGGACTTTGGCATTAGGCACTCGTGTCGAGCTGCCATTAGGGGAAAACTTTTGCATTTGCCTGTCATTTCTCATCGATATTTATGAGATTGCTTTGCTTTTATTATTTAACAATTAATAGTATGGACTCAAGGTAAATGAAAATTTAATTTGTTAGCAATGTCAAATGCAAAGGCAAACGCTGCCGAAGAATGCTGGCAAATATACAGACAAAAAGAGAGAAACAAATGTGCGGGGGGAAGGGGTAGAGAGAGAGGGAGACACAAGTGAAAGCCAAATGCATTTTCTTATCAAATGTCAGAAGCAGAAGCAGAAGCTTCTGCTGCATTGTTGTAGTCGTTGTTGTTGTCCTCGTTGTTGTTGTTGTTGTTGTGGGATAGCTGCCACCCCTTTGCCAACATCCACTTCGCTATCCAGCAGCGTGGCACCTCTCGGACCTTGCCTCATGCAACAGCGGACCAATAAACAAAAGCATTAAACCCATAAAAACTGGGAACATGGCACTCTCGAGAATTAACACTACATTATTCACAATGCAATTTCGAAAAAAATGTTTCAACCCAAAAAGAACGACTCCACATAGTATCTGAATGCGAATGTGAATGTGAGTGTATATGTGAGTGCGAATGCGAATGCGAATGGTGAATGCGACTACGACGGCGAATGCTGAATGGGAATGTGAATGTGAATGTGAATGTGAATGGGAATACGTGTGCAATGGCTCACATGGGTGCCTACCGCCTCTATTGCCTGCGGGTTCCGTAGAGGCTGCAAGCGGACAGCGGGTAGACGAAGGGGGGTGGGCAGGGGGAAGCAAGCGGGCCAGCTCTGCGAGGCGGGCGAACTCTCTGCGGGATGCCTCGGTGGGTGTGGCAGCTGCACCTTTTGCTTGTCGTTGCCTGCCAGCGCGCTTCACTATTTGTTTTGTGTGCTCTGTAATTAAAAAGGCCAGTGCGGCTTCTGGGTTACGCTCAGAGATACAGAAATATTACTGCTATACAATAGACATTGAATAGTTTTGTGACAATACAATTATAAACTTAAATACCCAACGTATAATAATACTACGTCTTATCCTAATTGAATAACAATCTCAGGCTAACCACAATTAAATAGCATTTTTGTGAATGCCCAGGGTATCTTGGAATCGACTACTCGGCTAGTTTCTCATTTTTATGCGCTTTGTTTTTTTGTTTGCGGCAAAAAATGTGAAAAATTAAAAATATTGTACGATATGCGTACACACCATCTATAGGTATGCATGCATGTATGAGTATATATATGTATGTATAATATTTCAGCTCTCTTTATTTCAACGTTGTTGTTGCTGTTGTCGGTGTTGCTTTTATGCATATTTCCCACAACACATTTGGAGTCGAGCAGCAGCGCTTAAATCATCCAAAGGGGGGAAAGTAGTGGGAGGCTGGAGGATGGACAGGAGCAAGCCTGTTTGTAGTTAGTTTGCCGCTGAAGTTGGGCTTAAACCATCATCAGCAGCAGCGGCAGCGGCAGCGGTAGCATCTGAGGTGCATGCCCCACCCCACCCTTGGCATCATCCCGATCACAACACCTAGGCATCTCTCAGTTCCTACGTCTCCCGCCTGTTGATTTATGTTCAGAGTTTGCGTTCATTTATCATTACACTTGAAAGCATTTCCGCTTTGTTCCTTTTATTATGTATCTCACACACACACACACTCACACACACTGCAGAGTGGAAGGGGAGAACAAAACAAATGTGTAATACTTTTAATGCAAGGATTTTTTCATGATATTGTTTTTATTGCAGGTGCAAAATGGGCTGCTTATCATCATTGCGAAATGCTTTTAACATTTGCATATTAAATGCAAATTGAAACAATCCACAAAACATGCAAAAAAAAACCCATCGATGAAAATTTGTTGATTTTACGAAATCAATTGAAGGGTAAGTGAATCAGTTGACATTATCTTTTGTTTCATAAAAAACGAGTATTTGTTAATTATCGAGCAGTCTTTGTTGCCTCGCTCGGTGCATTCAAAGCTGCTTATTTATGTCGATGGCAAATATTTGTAGCACATTTTTTAGGGCAGAAACTTAAACGAACGCTTAAAACTACATTAATCTGTTTGCTGTCATATTTAAATCAGACTTGCTCTGCACCATGTCACGCCAAATTTGTGTAGAACTTTTATAATTTATGTTCGAATTGAAAGCGAATTGAAAAAGGCTTCATGCCTCATTACGTTCATTCGAGGGCAGCTGCATAAAAGCAATTTAAATATTTGCTTTCAATTAGCAGCTGCAATGGAAAATTAGGAATTTAGCATTTGAAATAGTCAACTGCACTGCAGTAAATTAATCAATGCCAAAGATATAACCAGTCTATATATCTGTGTATATATACAACATATATAGATGTATTTAGTTGCACGTTGTCCTGGGTCATAACCGAAAAGATAGCCTTGGGCTGCAGCCTTTGATGTGCAGTGCAGTCCTTAGTTACATTTGGGGGACAGGTGTAAAATGAATATTCGTTATCCTTTGCCCAGATACGAGTAGCTGCTGAGTGTGTGACAAATAATTCCAGCTGATTTACGAGCTCGCTGCAGCAGTCCATGCTCATGCTCAGGCAGGCTTAAATGCTCCTCCCTGAACTGGAACCATGAAATGCGATTACAGAAAAGATGCAAATTGAATTATGTGTTTGGCCAGCAGCAAATAAACGCATGAAAATTATAGAAAATGTGCAGAGTAGAAAGGTGAGTGGGCTGTAAATGCTGCTGCCAAGGACTTTTGATTAGTTAATTAAAACAGTCAGTTGACATTTGGAAATGAACTCGCACTCACACTCATATTCGAATTCGCACAACATGTGGCAATGACAATGTCCTGCAACCAGGTGCGCCTGTTGTTCTTAGTCAACCTTCTAATTATTATTATACTTATAATCCAAACTTGACATAGAAGTTTAATTGCTTAATTGAACGCACAGCATGAAATGAATTCCAAGCTGAATTCTTTGAGCTCTATTCACGTCATCGCTCTTCCCGTTTCGATTTACATAATAAGAGTCTCTAATCTAAATTAAAATCAAAATCACCGAGCTGCTACCATTTGCATTAATTAAACTGAGTCTGGACCTGACAGCAGCAGCTGAAGCAGCAGCAGCTTCCACAAAGTACTTATTGATTGTGATCATTTCTTTTGCTCGCCGGCCAAAGGCGACCATTGGAGATGCTTATATCATTTAAAGAGCTGAATAAAATGCTTAAAGTATATGATCTTCATGTATGTTCAACTACAGAATACCCTATAAGCGGCCTGTATCCACAGAATTTCATCTTTGTGGTACTTCTTGAACCTAATTCAACAACAGCCTAGGTTGTTTTCCAATTCTGCCATCGTGGAGCTACCCGCTTAGGTCATTGTTATGATTAGAGGGAATATATATGTATAAGCGAATTTGCTCTCAACAAGTTCATTTTCCATGCGATGTAATGGCTCAGGTAATAAACATAAAAACTAATTTCCCCCCAAAAATGCCAAGAATGTTAATCAAAAGATTGTCCTGCTAGATTGCGGCGCAACGACAACAACAACCAGAAAGTGCTGCGTGTGTGTGTTTGTGTGTGTGTGAGGGGTGTATAAGGTCTGTGGTTTCTATTTTGTGGTAATTTCCGTTTATGTTTTTGAATTTTTTACTCACGGCTGCGCAAACACAACTGACTGCCTGACTGCCTGGCTGGCTTGCTGGCTGAATGCTGATGGCTGATGGCTTTTACAATGCTCGTTGCCAGTTTTCCACAGTTTTTCCGAGCATTTTCTCTGCATTTGCCAGCTGGATGGCAAACACAACATCAACAGCAACACACAAACACATATACATATATATACCGCCAAAAATGTTGTCTCTGCGGCTTCTGTTGGCCTTTGTATTGTCTCGTATTTGTTTTTGCCGGAATTACAAATTTTTGCTGAAAATTTACTTTAATTAACGCCAGCCCAGTTAGAGAGATATTGAAATACCCGTAATGAAAATTTGGCAAAACACTTCGTTTATATCTTTCCAAACAACGTTGAATTAATATTCGATAATCATTTTAAACTTAGTGCTAAATATGAGCGTCTTTTCTTTCGGTCTGAAATCAAATTATTTTTTGTACTAATTGCAATTAAATAAGCCAGAGAAGTTTGTTATACTCGTATGCGCATAAAAATATCATTAGAATATTGAATTAAATTTGCGATGCAATTGAATTGAGTAACAAAAGCTTGATGTATGGGTTCAATTGGGTTTAATGAATGCTGTTGTGAATCGTTTTAAGGCCATGAAAAATGTATAGTGTTTTAACTCTATTATGCGCTTAATAAATAAATACCAATTGTGTTTGTTTATTTTTCGGCAAATGCGTTTTGTTCTGAAAGCTTTTGTATATTCATTTGAATCAATGACAGTGCATTTAATTTGCAGTTGCCAAAATCATAAACGAAAATCGACATTGAATTCATTGAATTAGTCGCATATATCAATTGAAAACCCATCAAATATATGTTAAATGGGTCAAGCATAATGATGAAATTAATTGATAGTTTCTTTTAGCAGCTATATATTGGAAGTTGCAGACTTTCTTTTAAAATGCGCTGGAAACAATTGCCTTGCCAATTAGTTGTGAGCAGCGCGAAAGTGTTTTTTCTGACAACACGAAAAGTGGAAACTGGCAAAAACTTGAACATTGTCAGTCGCTTTAGTTTAGCCAGGCCAAAACCCAAAAGGTGTTGGCTCTGCAACAGGCGAGTGGGATGGAAGGGGAAGCGAATGGGGGGAGGATGGGGAGACATAGACAGGCAGTGCAGACGTCTGCAAGTGCCTTGTATTTCATTTTGCTGCTATTGCTGCGTTTAGTACATTATGGCGAATGCCCTCGCATCGCCTCTCTTCGCGACGCCAAGTTGCAGCTGTTGTGGTAGCTGCCAGGTAAAGTTAGTGTTACCTTGTTTGCCACCAGGGTAGAAGAAGAAGCGAGCAACAGCGGCAGAAGTTTTCCAAGTTGTCGGCAGTCGCTCGTGTTGCCTAAACAGATTAAACTCCTGAAAACACATGTGTGTGCACCGCCTGCAATTTTACGCGCCGTCGCTGCGGAGCCTTCCATCCGCCCCCGAAGCCCGCATCCGCATTCGCATCCGTCTACTGCCAGCTGCCCCCTCGCCGCACTGCGGTTGTACAACACACAACAGTGCCAGGGGCTTCACATAACCGCCACATTAATTCCTAGTGCCAGACACCTTTCTCGTTAGCGGTTTGCCCTAACTTATTTAATTTCACTAGCAAAGAGCCGCTTCCCTCTGCTGCCTCTGCTGCCCCCGATGCCCCGCTTCCTTCCTTCTAACTGTAAGTTAAATAGCATTCGCGTATTTATTCAAAATCCAAACTCTCCACATTCTGGTGCCTTATTTAATTATCGAATATGTTTGAGCAACAGTTTGCCCTCAGCTTCCAGTTCAGTTCAGTTCACTTTTTAGTTTTCCGCTTCCAGTTTCGGGCGACATTTGCTCAAACTTCTCACGTGCCACGTGGCCCCGAATTCCGCATCCCGCATCCCGCCTCGCGCCTCCCCATGGTCATGCAGGTCTCTGTGGACACTTTTATATTTTTTACAACATTTTCGTGGGGACAATTTATGTTCTGTTTTGGGGATTTGCACGCAGCCTTAGTTGAGGCTAACGAATGCGCATACGTGCGATCACGTAATGCTCGATAAGCTACCAAATTGCTGCCCAGAATTCCAAGTTGCAGATGCATATTATCGGTATCGAGAGATCTCTCATCTCTCTCAAACCTTTGCGGTTAAATGCAAATTTATGTGCTCCACTCAAGATAAGCGTGTTGCACTAAATGCGCTTTTCCCAAAGTAGTTCAACTTGTTCAACGCTAATGATTTAAATTTAAATGTCCTAAAAGGAAAGGAAGACTGAATTGTATTATAATTTGCCAGCCCAATAGTATTAGTTAATTGTCTACTTGAAAATGTCTTTAGTTTCTTGATTGAATACATTAATTGCTCTAAAATTTGCAGAGTTGAAACAAAATACTACAATACTACAAAGACTACAATTAATTGAAAACTTAAGTTTGTCAACTACATTGCCGAAATTAGTTGAGTTCGATTAATACAATTAATTTGAAGGGATTGAGCCCCTTAACTCATCGCTCGCCTAGACATCCTTACATAAATAATGCAAAATGAAAGTCGACTGCAGTCGGGATCAATACTTGGACAAGTAGGAAAGCGAGTTTGAGCACAACTACGAGTATTCGGGTATTCGTATAATTTCGAATTCCATTGTCGAAGCGGAGGCGACTTTTTGGGGGCGGGGTCGCTGAAATGCCGCTGGCATAATTAAATGCTCTGGAATTTCATAATGAAATTCGCAGACATTTCACCCAGAAAGCGCCCGGCCCAACTTTGGGCATTTTCAATATTTTGCAGTGAAACATTTCAAGTTGATTCGGCGAGTATATTGAAATCAGCTCGTTAAGCAGCAATTCTCCTTATGAAACTCAATTGTTGGCCCCCTGCCTCGGCAAATCCTGCACCAAGTGTGTGTGTGTGTGTCTGAGTGTGTGTTTTTGCGAGTGTATGTGCCCTTTGACCGAGTTGATTTTTCACAATTTCCGGCCAAGCGAGAGCTGTGCTGCCGCTGCCGCTGCCGACTGGCGGAAACGTAATTTGGCTCTTGGCCATTATTTTGGGCATTGACCACAAAACCCAAACTCAAATGCGCTGCAGCTGGAGCTGGAGCTGTGACTCGCAGAGTCAGCGGAGGGATAAAAGAGGGAGGGTCAAAGGCAGCCAGCCGCCTCATCATAATCGAAGCCACGAAATTGAAGTACTGCGGCGCACAATGCGGTTTCCGTTGACTGCTGATTGGCTTCCGCTTCCGCTAATTTTTGAAAGTCCGCATCGATTTACGGACAGCATTGTTTTTGCCTTGATCAGTTGTTGTTGGGCTTGTTTGGTTGTGTAACAGTTTTATTGTCCTTGTAGGCTGCAGTCGATTAACATTGACTGCAAGAAAACAACTCTTCGAATTGGTGAACATCTTGAGTAACCAACGTAAGCTTTCATTTACTAATGCTTGGTAATATTTTAATCAATGTCATAATTTTCTGTGATTTCTGCTTCTGCGAACAAGTTTCTCATTGCGGCAAGAGGGAAAACGAAAAGGGACTAAACGCAATGTCCAATAGTATCCTCCAGTATCCTTTCGTTTCATCTGCTCATTTTATTGCTGCATATTCTTTATGTAAGCATATCAAAAATGTGTTTCGAAATAGAAATTTAAAACCTTATTACTCGGAAGGAGCAGCAACGAACGAACAACGAAAAATATATACATAAATATTTTATGGCGAAAATATTGCAGCGGAAAAGGGACAATGTATGCAGATACATTTAGCTGAAACTGACCCCATGGCCCAAAACACACACACACACACACGCAAATATACACATTTCCGCAGCTGAGGCTCAGGCTTGGGGCTAAATCTAAGCGCCTGTCCAGCTCTGGCCACTTCAAGTATAAACTCTGGAGCATCTCTGACTCTTTCTTTTTTTGCTCGTCTGCTTTCTTTAAATTGTGTAACAAATTGTTCCCCGGGGACGAATTTGGATTAAGTAAAAAAAGGGTTTATTTACGATGCCATACATAACACCGATGCCAGGCCGTTCCAACTGGCCATGGCCCAAACGGCACCCGGCTTCCTCTTCTCACTCGCTCACTCGCTCACTCGCTCGCTCGCTCGCTTGCTCGTTCTTTTTTTATTCTTTTTATTACGTGCCCAATACTCAATTTGGGGCATATTTAAATTCATCGTCTATTGACGGCAGCCGGCGGCCATTTCGTATGCACATGAAATGCGAAAGTTGCCTCTGCCTTCGCCTTCGCCTTCGTTGCCGCCTCTTGGCCTCCTACTTCTGCCGCTGTTCTGGACTGGTTAGAGATCTATTGAGTGCTTATTCAAACTGAACTTTGAGGTTGAATACGCTTCATTTTTATGTTATTTATACTTAGAGTGTGCTGTAGTGTGTGGAGCCCAAGGCCTCCATTAAACCCCGCTCAGCTGCTGGCTATGTGTTGATACCAAATGAAATTCAAGCCCAGACAAATATTACAAAGATAGACCATAAATTTCGCATAAACATATAGCTACAGATACACATTTTCATATTGGAGTACACTCGCAAAAAGAACAAAAACTACAATTGGATAAAACTACAATATATTAAACGTATAAAAATTGATATCAAATAGAAGTGTTAAATATCTGCAAAGAGAAAAATGTGTTGAAATTCTAATGAAATGCGTTTCGTTTCTCTCAGTGTATGCAGAGTGCTTGCATGTGTAGCTTTTGCTGTAGGTAAAAACTTGTTTACCAAAATTCTTTTCATATCCCGCGCCACCACAATCCTCTCCCTCGGAGTGAAGAAAGCGCTTTGCAAGCAATTTAACAGCAGTTGAGATGAGACACGCTAGACCCAACGGCATCTTGATAATATTTCGATTTATACCCATCGCACACTCCCTCGCTTGCTGCCGTCCCCCCGCGTCGCGCTCAAAACATTTGTTGTCATTGTTTTTCGCAAGCAGTTTCAACTTTTCTGCTGCCACACACACAACCGAAAACTGTCAAACAGCGTAAACTTCAAACTGAAACGAGACGGAACTGATGCCTCCACCTGGACTGATGCAGCCTCCTCCACCCTGTTTCCCCCTCTTGTCGTCCTGCATTTGTCGCCAGCTTCATCGGATTGGCTGTCGAGGCTTTTGCGCTCAATTTGGCAGCCAGCAACACAATCATTGTGAATGAGTTTTCAACTGTGACGTCAGCAAAGACTTAACCACATGCCACCTACCTTGATACCCGAAAAGCAGATGGGATTAATAAGCGTTTATTGCTGCCTCAAATTAACAGCGAAGCAGGGGTCAGTTTTACTGATAATAATTACATTTGCCAGCATATCATTCTCAAAGTTAATTAATTAATAATTAATAAATAAACGATGGCTTTAACCTAATACCATAATAAAGATAATAAATAAACAGTAAACAGCTCAATATTTATGCTATGTTATAAATTAAAAATATAATGTTATTAAAAGAATAACTTTCGCTAACCGAAGAGTTAAACAGATATAAACGCACCATCAATGAAATATGATAAATTCAGTATAGCTAAACTTGTGATAAGCTGCTGTCAAAGCGAGGAATTTAATAAGTCGGATAATTGTAAAAGAGTGTGGCTCAGTATTCAATCGCGGTCCGTTTCATGCGGTTCAACATTGCAAAAATGTTGTTGAAATTAATTTATTCACTATTCATGCTCAATCTATGTATTATTTGTTCTGATTCTATTCAAAATTCCGAGTTCAATGAGACTAGTGCAATTCTTTCTATAAAATCCGAGTTAGCCGAGTTGCGGTGAGTAATTTGTCAGCCACACTGATTATTTCGCCACTTAAAAAGCAATTCTTCAGAGCAAATCAAACATTGAACAATGAGGAGCTCAGACTTATTCGACAGGAATTGGAAAAAATGAGAAAATTTGAATACAATGTTGCGGAAAGCTATGGACGCAACTGTGCCGAAGTGACTGCCACGTTTAAACATGATGGCGTCCATGAGATTCTCATTCCCAGCTTTAGTAATCTTCCTTTCAAAGTGAACTGCGATGCCAAAACTCAGGGCGGGGGTTGGACGATTCTTCTGAGACGCATGGACGGAAGTGTCGATTTTTATCGCAATTGGACGGACTATAAGAACGGCTTTGGCGACCTTGATGGGGAATTCTTTTTGGGATTGGATAAAATTCATGCCCTCACAGCGGACAAAGAACAAGAGTTAATTTTCATTGTAGAAGATTTCCAAAGTGACGTCAGATATGAGCTTTATGACGAATTCGCCATCGGAGACGAACTGTCAGCTTATGTCTGGCACACATTGGGAAAGGCGAGTGGAACTGCAGGAGATTCATTGATTTTTAGTCGAGGTCAGAAGTTCACGACACTTGATCGCGATAATGATACTAGCGATAGAAACTGCGCTGAAATGTACACTGGTGCCTGGTGGTACAGCAATTGTCACGCAAGGTAAAAACAAAAGACTGCATAAATTGTATTGCGCGTTTCTAATGTGAAATCTCCTTAGCAACTTGGCTGGCAAATATAATGATAATACACATGGCAAAGGCGTCACTTGGAATAGTTTTCGTGGTCAAAAGTATGCTTTAAAGAGAGCCATCATGATGATTCGACCCAAGAAATGAGTTATTAAATTGATTTAAAATTTCTAGGTATTTATTATCGACAAATAAAATGTGACAATTAAAATCTGATGAAACTTTAAATTGTTGCCCATTGAAATATATCACACTTTGTAAAGCGAATTACTGCCTATGTGAATTACAGTATCAGCCTTGAAAATTAAAAATGCAAATGCCTCATTCTCACTTTCAGTCGATCACAATGATCCAGAGCCCCTAGCAAATATGGACTCCTTATTATGCAATCCGGAAGCAAGCAGCAAGCCGAAGTTGAGTGATAAGAACTTATTGTTCTTTCGTAATAGGAATGTGGGGTTTTTATTTGCTTGGGAATTTTTTTATATTTGTTTTTGCAGTGATTACCCAATAGGCAAAGAGGTTTATCAACGAGGAATGTGCGGCAATTTCTGCTCAAGATTTAGTAGTAAGTACACCAAAAAAAATGTGCTTGCTTAGTCACAGTATCAAGAGATTTGGAATAACACAGCCTTGCCTGGCAATCTTATTTCATGGGTTCTCTGTGTGTATATTATAAGAAGAATGCGATTGTGACAATCGCTCAGCTTTGCTTTAAGTCAGAACCGGACAAAGTCACAAAAACAGAATTCTCTGAAGTCAGTCTTTAAAGTGTCGTCGCAAAATGTTCACGAAGTTTTTTGGTATATTTCTGATTATCAATGTTTTGCACTCGTTGTCTGCGACAACTCAGATGTCTGAGTTGAATGAGACGAATGCGCTTCTCTTAATAAATTCGTAGTTAACCGAGTTGAGGTAAGATCCGTGAGTTCGAAGCCTACTTGAACTAAATGAGCTTTTAGAGCAGAGCAGGAGCGGCAAGCAAAGCTGATCGATGAACTAATCAACGAAAACGATCGGAACCACTCGAGATCGTATCCCAGAAATTGCGCCGAGGCAACTGGTTCGAATGGCATCACTGAGATACTCGTTGCCAGCTTCAGCAGTCAGCCATTTAAGGTAACCTGCGACCAGTTGACTCGGGACGGCGGCTGGACCATGATCTTGAGGCGGATGGACGGAAGCGTGGTCTTCCATCGCAACTGGAGTGTTTACAAAAGAGGATTTGGCGATTTGGATGGCGAGTTCTTTTTGGGCCTCGATAAAATTCATGCACTGACCGCAGAGCGCAGTCAAGAGTTGCTCGTGTTGCTCGAGGACTTCGAGGGCAATTTTCGATCTGAGTTGTATAGTAAATTCGCCATCGGAGACGAACAAGAGGCATTTGTGCTGCACACGCTGGGCAAGGCGACTGGAAGCGCTGGGGACTCGTTACGGACTCATCACGGCATGAAGTTTACCACGAGTGATCGGGACAACGATGTCGACTCGAAAAAGAATTGTGGGGCGCATTATACAGCTGCCTGGTGGTATAGACATTGTCATGACAGGTCTGATAAAGTTATTTCTCTTTGCGTCGTGCAGCTTTTCTCATTCGCACGATCTTTGCAGCAACCTGGCTGGAGTTTATGGAACCAACGAAGTTGGCCGCGGCATCAATTGGCGTTCGTTTCGCGACGTTAACTATTCGCTGAAATCGGCTGTGATGCTGATAAGGCCCAGAAAGTGAAAGGCGAAGAATATGAAATGTGTATTTAAGTGAACAAATTAGTTGAGCAACGAGTGGAATAAAACACAAATTAGCCACGCGTTGGGCAACTCTTCTCTGGTGTGCTGCTCTGTGTTCCTCTGTGTTCCTCTGTGCTGCTTGCCACACAGTTCATCTCTTATTTGGTGTGGCAATTAACACGGCCCTGTGCACTCGGCTGCATGCTGCAGGACAAGCAGGATGGCCAGAGCGAGCCAGGATGCCATCGAACCGCAAAGGCGAGGCGCATTGGAAATTAATTGCGGCAGATCGCAGTCTGCAGGTGCATGCAATATAGGTGTCTGCGTGTGTGCCGCAATCGATGGACGGAAGCGTGGTCTTCCATCGCAACTGGAGTGTTTACAAAAGAGGATTTGGCGATTTGGATGGCGAGTTCTTTTTGGGCCTCGATAAAATTCATGCACTGACCGCAGAGCGCAGTCAAGAGTTGCTCGTGTTGCTCGAGGACTTCGAGGGCAATTTTCGATCTGAGTTGTATAGTAAATTCGCCATCGGAGACGAACAAGAGGCATTTGTGCTGCACACGCTGGGCAAGGCGACTGGAAGCGCTGGGGACTCGTTACGGACTCATCACGGCATGAAGTTTACCACGAGTGATCGGGACAACGATGTCGACTCGAAAAAGAATTGTGGGGCGCATTATACAGCTGCCTGGTGGTATAGACATTGTCATGACAGGTCTGATAAAGTTATTTCTCTTTGCGTCGTGCAGCTTTTCTCATTCGCACGATCTTTGCAGCAACCTGGCTGGAGTTTATGGAACCAACGAAGTTGGCCGCGGCATCAATTGGCGTTCGTTTCGCGACGTTAACTATTCGCTGAAATCGGCTGTGATGCTGATAAGGCCCAGAAAGTGAAAGGCGAAGAATATGAAATGTGTATTTAAGTGAACAAATTAGTTGAGCAACGAGTGGAATAAAACACAAATTAGCCACGCGTTGGGCAACTCTTCTCTGGTGTGCTGCTCTGTGTTCCTCTGTGTTCCTCTGTGCTGCTTGCCACACAGTTCATCTCTTATTTGGTGTGGCAATTAACACGGCCCTGTGCACTCGGCTGCATGCTGCAGGACAAGCAGGATGGCCAGAGCGAGCCAGGATGCCATCGAACCGCAAAGGCGAGGCGCATTGGAAATTAATTGCGGCAGATCGCAGTCTGCAGGTGCATGCAATATAGGTGTCTGCGTGTGTGCCGCAATCGATGGACGGAAGCGTGGTCTTCCATCGCAACTGGAGTGTTTACAAAAGAGGATTTGGCGATTTGGATGGCGAGTTCTTTTTGGGCCTCGATAAAATTCATGCACTGACCGCAGAGCGCAGTCAAGAGTTGCTCGTGTTGCTCGAGGACTTCGAGGGCAATTTTCGATCTGAGTTGTATAGTAAATTCGCCATCGGAGACGAACAAGAGGCATTTGTGCTGCACACGCTGGGCAAGGCGACTGGAAGCGCTGGGGACTCGTTACGGACTCATCACGGCATGAAGTTTACCACGAGTGATCGGGACAACGATGTCGACTCGAAAAAGAATTGTGGGGCGCATTATACAGCTGCCTGGTGGTATAGACATTGTCATGACAGGTCTGATAAAGTTATTTCTCTTTGCGTCGTGCAGCTTTTCTCATTCGCACGATCTTTGCAGCAACCTGGCTGGAGTTTATGGAACCAACGAAGTTGGCCGCGGCATCAATTGGCGTTCGTTTCGCGACGTTAACTATTCGCTGAAATCGGCTGTGATGCTGATAAGGCCCAGAAAGTGAAAGGCGAAGAATATGAAATGTGTATTTAAGTGAACAAATTAGTTGAGCAACGAGTGGAATAAAACACAAATTAGCCACGCGTTGGGCAACTCTTCTCTGGTGTGCTGCTCTGTGTTCCTCTGTGTTCCTCTGTGCTGCTTGCCACACAGTTCATCTCTTATTTGGTGTGGCAATTAACACGGCCCTGTGCACTCGGCTGCATGCTGCAGGACAAGCAGGATGGCCAGAGCGAGCCAGGATGCCATCGAACCGCAAAGGCGAGGCGCATTGGAAATTAATTGCGGCAGATCGCAGTCTGCAGGTGCATGCAATATAGGTGTCTGCGTGTGTGCCGCAATCGGTGGGGCAGCGTCAAGCTACACGTCCTTTTCGCCTCAGCATGCCAGCGCTGAAAGCGCCAACCGGGCGAACATCAGGCAGTCAGGCAGGCAGTCAGGCAACGAGCCATCCAAACCAGGCTCGCGGTTTGCCTTTTATGAAAAATTAATTTGCTTTTTGTGTTCCGCAATAATATTTTACTTGCTTCATCTCCCTCCCCCTCTCTCGCTCTTTCTCTGACTCGCTGTCGCTCTGCACACTCGTCTCTTGCTGGCAGTCAATGCAAGTCCCCTTCGAGGGTGCTGCCAATCAGAGCGTATGATTAATTTTTCGTCGCACATCGCCCTTCTGCCGTTTCCGTTGGATTGAAGAGGTTATGCGCGTGTGTGCATGTGTAATAACCACGATAATGACTTATGAACTTGATCTGACTTTACAAATCGTGCTTATGCAACACTAATTTCCGCGTGTACTGAAATCATTTATGGCCTGGACCGTTCAATTATTATTTTCCACTTACCCAGCACGAATAAAGTGTATTTTATGCTGTTTCCTACGGTAATTTATTGCTTGTTCAATTATCATTTTTAGTGGCCCAAGTCTTGGAAATAAACTTAGCCTTGTGCGACTTTTTTATTGCTTGAAAATAGCGTAATATTTGCAGACTGATTAATTGTATTGAGTGCAAAAGCCTCAGGGATCTTTGTCAAAAGGCGAAGCAGTAGTTGAAGCAGCTGCTTGTGCAACGCCCACCACAACACTTGCCACACACCAGACAATACTCGCGTACATATTTCAGCGCTGAGAACTTGCCAGCAAGCCCTTAGACAAGTTTTCTCAACCGCCGCTACGTCTGGTAGTTTTTTCATTTTTATTATTATTATTTTTTTCGCCTCGCTGGCTGTTGTAGTCGTGCTTGTTGTTGTTGTTGTCAGCTCTTTAGAATTTTGCGCGCACACACATTTCACATTAGAAAAACCACAAAATTATGCAACACAATATGAAATGCATTTGAGAGACAAGTGAATCTTGTCAAGTGCCACAGTGGCAACTACGGCCAGCTACAGCTAGCAACTGGCGTCGGAGTTGGAGTTGGAGTTGAAGTTGAAGTTGGCGTGCAAGTTGGGCTATGGGAACAGCCAGAGAAGAGCAGAGCAGAGCAGAGCGCTTTAATCAAAAGTCAAATATTTCATGCAATGCGACAAGCAGCGGCGTGCCTGTTTTGCTTGCAACTCGAAGACGGAGAGGCGGTGGCGGGAGGCGAGGGTCCAGGAGGGAGACTACTTTAACAGCAGGCAGCTGCTGTCAGCATGCAAATGCAGCCCTGCTAACCCACACAATAGATGCCAACGATGATGCCAACAGCAACAACCACAACAACAACAGCAACGATGGCGACGCCGACGCCGACGCAGACGACTTCGGCTCGCCTACAAATTTTACTGCTTGACAATCTGAACAAGTGGCAAGTGATGCCTGGTGAGGTCGAAAGACTAGCGAATACCCCGTGATAGTTGCGACAAAGAAGCTTCGAAGTAGAATCGAAAGCTGAATCAACAGAGTTTCGTTATGTTTTCTTTGTGTTTTTATATCTTTGATATTATATGTAGCTTTAGCTTAAGTAAACCACTCGTGGCTGAGTTGAGGCATGCCCTTTTCAGACTCTATATAGGGTAGGTATAATAGAGCGGGAAGCGTAGAAGATCCTCGGTAGCTGGCTCGCATGCCTGTGCACTTGCAGCCACTTTGGATGGAGATGCGAGTGCGGCTCCTGCTGCTCACGCTGCTCCTGCTTGGTCTGTTGGGTCTACTCAGTCTGCTGGGGTCTTCAGGGGGGAGGGGTGGCTGTATGGGCAGCTTTGCTTTCATGGAAATTACATTTTTGCATTCTGGCGTCTCTGCTACTCAAGTAAATGCAAATATTTCTCATTTCTCTTGCAATAAAAAGCGAAGAAATTGTCAAATGTATTCAAAATGTGCGCCGCATGCGAAATCTTTTTGAATATTTATACAAACACACTCGCACACTTACACTCACACCCACACTCATTCACTCACTCACACACTCACACGCACACACACACATACCCACATACAAGCGAGTCCTGTGCTTTCAATGTGCTTGTGTGCGGTTTCATTTAAATTCCACAGCAAATCATTTTCTTGAGAATGCTGAGATTACAGCGTGCAATATTTTATGGCCAATTCTCATGAAATTGGCTTACGCTAAATTGCATAAGCAATTGACTCAATCTGCCTTCCAGAGTATCTGCAAGTTGGCTATGGCCAGCTTGCGGTGGTACTGGGAATAGAAAATAGAATTTAAAATCAGATTTTTAATTAAACTAATTGCCCTGAAACGCGCATGCTGCAATGGAATATTTAATGAATCATAAGTCCAAATTGGAAAACGGAATAGAACAATAGGAAATATTGTGAAAATGCATGGTAATCATACATGAAATATTAATAGCTATGTATTAACATGAAGATTAGTTTGTTGTGCTTGGGTGTGCATTTTAATTTACTTTATTGCGAATACGCAATGCCATCAAGTATTCGCAGGCAGTGAAAAAAGAGCGAAAAACGTGAAAAGAGAAAGCAGCTCGATAAGGAGGCGAGGAGCTGAGCTAAGCTCGTTTCATTTACGTTTTTATGTCTTCATTTTATTGTTATTTTTTGTTTACCCTTTCTTTAATGGGCGAAGAGAGAGCACAAGAAACTGGTGGAGGAGGGGGAGGCGACGGCATTAAGCCAAGTGGGCGGGCTGGAAGAGTTTAAAGCTTTTTAAGGGCATTTATTTGGTCGGTAAGAGCTTTTCGTTGTTATGAGACGCATAATTAGCGTAATTAAATTTTAAATTAAAATTATAATACATAAATGCCTTTGGCTCCCCAAAAATCCACGTTGAATCTCTTCAAGCTGGCTTTCGAGTGTGTTTGCGAGTTCGAGTACAAAATGCGAATTTGAGTGTACTCGTTTGATATAACAATTTGATTCAATTTTAAAACGTACACTCCAAAGCTTCATAGCTTTGGCGTCATTTAAAACTCAATTTATGATTATTTCCACACAATTTAATTCACGTAATTGATTTATGCATTGCACTCTCTGCTGCTTATCAATCCAGGCGATTGCGATTGTCAATCAACCCCAAGTTTATTCATAAAAAAGCATTGCGTGAAATCGCATGTACAACATACATATACATATATATATATATATATATATATATATATATATATATATTTATATGTATGGTCAAGCACGCTCGATTGTTTATTGGCGAGAAATAAACAGTTTTCATACACTACTTGCAGGCATATTAACTTTATTCAATCAATTGGCGAATACTGTGTTTGCACTTAATTAAGATTGTTGCAGTGTAGTCGAGTAGTCGGTGTTGCTGCCACGGTTCATATGATTAAAACGCGGAAAGTGCAACAGAAGTGCAGCATTACAAACTGATTAAAAATGTATGCAAATGTGTGTGCGTAATTAAATAAATTAATTAAGCTGCGCAGTTGCCAAAGACAAGAGACAACAGCGGGTGGAGAGGGAGGAGGGGGCGGCAAGGGGTTAGGGGCTTGAGGGGCAGAGCCACTTGACAACAAACAAACAGCAACAAAAATGGCCACAACTGAAATAACAAAGCAGCAAATTGAAATTGTTGGCCATTTGTATCTCTGGTCTTTACATTTTGTTATTGTTGTTGCTGTTGTTGCTGCTGCTGGTGCATTGTATGCAGTAATTGTGCAGTTTATTTTACCATTTGCCATTCAAGTGCAAATTAAATGCACAGCGACATCGTCGACCTTTGTCCTTTGACACATCACAACAGAAACAGCGGCAACTGTGCGACAGTTCATTTACCCCTCGAGGCTGTCGCGCCCCTTACGCTTGTGACAGATAATTCCTGACCGACAACCCACAGCTTTAATAAACTGCGAAAACTGACTTAAAGTCGCCACATGCCTTTAATAAAGCCCTCTTTATATTCCTCCATAAAGCAAAAATGTTGGCCGAAATGCAAAATTTCAATTTTGGCAATGCGTTTCGATTTACGTTTACGATTTACTTATTTATGATATTTTTCCCGATTATTTATTATATTTTGGCTAGCCCGCAAACCAACATCAATTTATGACTTGCATTTTAGAGACTGCAAAACAATTGTGAGTAAAAAGCCAAATAAATGCAGAGCTGGCAAATACTCTGGTCACTTAGTTTTTAGTTGCTAGCAAGCAACATTATACTCTTTTTAACTTGATAATAAGGTCGTGAATATGGAGATCATTTCCTGGCAAATCGTATCTTAGTAATTCATGATTTCAATTATTTTAAGAATTTTATTTGTATGCGTCGTTTATCAAATATAAAATACCATTTGATGTTCATATATTTCACAAACATATTAAATGTAAAATACCTTCAAATGTTCTATAATACAATATAAATTCCCTCGTCATTGTTCCAACTGTGTCGAATTATTTTGCGGATATTTGGCATGCAATGCTGACGCCGTATAGCAGGTAATCCCCTTGAAATGAGAATGTAAATCCTGATGTTAACATTAGCGCATATTTGCTGCTTACCAACGCGAACAACAGCGGCACATGTCTCCGGTTTCAATTGCAGCTCACACTCCCACTCGCACTCGCCTCTCTGTTCTCTGTTCACTGCTCAATACTCAACACTCTTATACCAGTCGTCACGTCACCCTCTTGCTGCACACCCCTTAAGCGCAATCCGGTGAGTAACAGAACTCCTCTGAACATTTAGCTTCCACACGACCACACATTTTGTCGCTTTGGGTGGTGAGTTGGTTGTGGTGGGATTGTGCGATTTGAATTTCAACTGCTGCGCGTGGTGAGTCTTTGGAGACTTCGCAGTTTGCACAGCGACTGTTAATAACAGCTGCTGTTAAAGCAGCTAAGACTAAAGGCGTTGCATAAGCATAAGCAATGCTGTTGTATTTCATGCACAAGCATAGTTAAGTAAGGTAAAGTAAAGTTTGAAGCAACTGCATTTACTATATAATAGCAGCACTGCCTCAATTTCATTAGAGAGATTTTGCCGAAATTTGAACAGCTAACTAAACATTGGAGAGAGCTGCAGTCGCACTTGATGTCGCAATCAATATGCATAAGACTTGTTATTTTGATTTGGCAAACGCAAAGTAAATGTAACCGACCTCACTCAGTCATCCCAATGCCCAATCAATACTGTAGGCCTTAGTCCCAGCACCAGCACCAGCACCAGCACCAGCCCCAGCCTCAGTCTCAGTCTCAGCGAGCGTCAACCTCAATCCCAAGCTCAAGTTGTGGAGTCTCTGACGGTCATCATGAAATTGGATTGACATGTGTGGCTCAGCCAGAGAGCATGAGAATTTTGGCTGCTCGACTCACGAAAGTTGTGTAAGAGCGAACTGAGTGTGTGTGTGTGTGTGTTTGTGTCTATCCATGTGAATGAATCATGTAGCCGAAGCTTTAACTTGCCATGTGAACGAACTCCGGCCGCAATAAATTTCAAATAGAACTCAACTAAGGAGCGCACAGCTCTCTATAGAGTCAACACACACACACACTCACACACACACACATTCGTGCGATTGCAAGTTCGAATTGCATTGCGTTTATTTGCAAAGACTTCACTGCAAAAGTCAATTGACTCAATAAATTATTTTTAAAGCAATCAATGCAACTTTTTGGCGACAAAAATCCAATTCACCCAACTTTGCATTCCTCCAACAAATACCTTCCAACTTAAAGTACCAGCAGAAACTTTAAATATGACTTGAAAATGCAGAAAACTCGTCTTGCAAACTCGATTTAATTGTGTTGACAAGCAAGACGCCCGCAAAGTGCATTTGCCTGCGCATATTAATTGTGTTTTGTGGGTCTATCAGGTGGCCTGGCAATTTGAAATATTTTCAATTATCATGTGCAACATGTCACGAAGCCGGAGAGGGCGGCAACGAGTTGAGGCCGGGGCAGTGCTTCAGTGGTGAAATTAGCCAAATTATTGGAGTAAACAGGGCGAGCGAATGGACAAGACTTGTTTGCGCTTAAAATTTAATTTCACGCACAATTGAGTTCATGCATAATTTTCGACTGAGGGTGATAAATTATTGCTGTTATTGCACACACACGACGACCACACGGACCACACGGAACGCACGGAGGAGCCAGCAAGCAAAACAAGAAGCAGAGAGCTGAGAGTAGAGAGCAGAGAGCAGAGAGAGAAGCAGTCGCTTGTTATGCGTAGGCAGTCGAGCCGAAGCAGTGAGTGGAGGCACAATAATGACCCTAGCTATCGCCAGCTGCAGCTTCTCCCCGCCTTCTCCTCGCTTCTCAGCTAGTTGCAGTTGCATGCATCGTCGTCGTCGTCGTCGTCGTCGTCGTCGTTGGGGCGCTGCTCGTTTGCTACGTTCATTAATTCGCTGCCATAAAACAGCCAGGGGCATATTTTGCCTTGCTTGCATTTGCATACTTTCAGGCGGCAACAGCAACAGCAACAGCCGAACAACAGTGGGCACCTGTTACCGCGACCAGCAGCCAGAACCCCGACCCCAACCCCAACCCCAGACCCCGACTCCCACTACGACTCTGACTGCGACTCCACGGCTAGCATACGCCTCCAACACATGTCTGCTCATAATTAATGTGTAAATTGTAAAGCTGCGGCACTCTCGCCCATTTCCTCCATGCCTCCAGTTGCTGTTTTCCCTGCTTTGTGGCCGTGTACAACAGCGTAGGCAACCAGCCCGACAACAACAGCCAGTCAGGCAGTCAGCGTTGGGTGTGGGGCAGGGGCATAGAGTGGAGGGAGAAGGGCGTGGGACGAGCGGTGAGGGGTGGCAAGCGAGCCTAGTTAATACAAAAACAACAACATCAATAAACGACTATGACCCGTAACATGCTGGGGCCAAAATGCGTTTTGACATTGCCCGCTGCTCGTTGCTCGTTGCACGTTGCACGTTGCTCGCTGCACGTTGCACAAAGCTTAATTGCATTTAGTTCGCATGCCCCGCCGATCAGATCGAAGCACCTGGGAACAGGTAGCAAAAGCGATTTGGCGCAGGGACAACCAACAAAACAATTTATTAGGCAAGAGCTTAAATTGTTTTATGCCCCAGCGACGACAACACAGCACACCAAATACCCTCACCCTAAATAAAATACTTCGAAATACTTTATCTCAGCTCCTTATTCTGTTCTTAAATTGTGCACAACGATTATTACTATCGGTCTTACTCTTCATATATATTTATATATTAACTATTCATGTGACATCCAAAATTATAAATAAATTATAATGTTTTGGCGCTCATTAAGACGTTTTTCTCATATAGTTTCTGTACAGAATGCACATCAGAAATTCATCCATCAAGCATCCAAATAAGTATTTAAATATGTCCAGAGCAGAACTTTGTTGTATTATTGAACAGCAGCCGCATTTGATTAAGCAGCTCACACACACGCACTACATCCACACATACATACAAGCGGGGAATGTTTGTGAAGCTCTCCTGCTTGACCACGCCCACTAAACTGATCCGCCCACTTTGATTTCTTGGTCCCACGTGTAGACACACACATACACGTGCTTTTCGCACACATATACGCAAATTTTTGGCAACGCTTACACACACATACACAATTCGACCATCAGATGATTAACAGCAGTTTACTCTGTTAACGCCTTGCAGTTGTGCTTCTCTGTCTCTTAGAAGACTTCAAATGCTGCAAAGCGACAAAGCTCGAGTGAATCTGCAACCAAATCTGCTTGTCAAACTTGCTAGTATTATTTTTAAGCATTTCCAAATGCTTAGAGTAAAATCATTTACATAGCAGATTTTGCTTATGCTATTCAAAAAGGCTCGCATCATGGTGATACTCAAGTTAATTAATAGAATAAATAGGTTCTTCATTTGCAGACTTAAAAACTATTTTAAATAAATATTTTCACTTATAAATTAGAATAAATTATCGAAATTGGCTACACATTTGTTTTCCTATCTGCTCGACTAATACTCTAATAATACTCTTGCGCTTAATTGGCCTCCCTGAAGTCTTGATCCGCCAGCTTTATTTCGTATCCCAGAGGCGGATCATCGTAGCCCTGTGCGCGGTATTCAACCGTTTGTCTAAAGAGCTGACAATAGCTGCGAAGCACTTCGAAGGCCTGCAGATGATTCGACAACTCAAAGAGCATTTGGTTGCCCTGCTTTTTCACTCTCTGCATGCTAAAGGCCAGATGCGGCAGATCCAGCTCATTGGTGAGAATTGTACGCAGACAGTTAACTGAATCGCTTGGCTGATCGGCACTGGGCCAAATGATAAGCAGACGTGGATGCGTATACGCCCCGTGGGCCAAGTACTCCTCACATCTGCTCAACTGTTCGCTATCGCCGCTAATCTCAACCTGTCGCTTGAATCGATGAGGTGCCCCATTGTTGTCGGCGCCTAAGAAGGGCCATTGCCACACTGGCAACTCACGACGGGGCGTCGCTTCTGTGGGGAATGTGAAGTCTCTGGAGTATTTGGGGGCTGGTTTTGGATCTGCGAACAGAGAACGGAGGCAAAGCCGTTTGTTAACCAATAGAGCAGAGTGTTTATTTTGTTGTACTTACGAACAATGCAATTGCATCGCGCAATCACAGCCAACAGCGAACTGACAATCAATATTCTCTGATGCATGGCAAAAACCTGTTTATACCCAAGATGTTTAACGAAGACTGGCGGTCGTCGCCTCGAACAGGCGTCTTAAATAGACGTTTTTTAGCTAGCTCACACTGCTAGTGACGTCACAGATCGAGCACAAGTATTCACTCCCAGCACTTACTCAACCAACCACAATACTTACATACTGGGTGTATAGTAGTGAAAAAAAAACGTTTATGAATGAATCTATAAATAGTATGTAAGGTTAATACACCGTCAGAGACAAGTTGCCAAGCAGCTACCTGCGGAATTTTCTGTTGTTTAACCTGAGTCACAGCTCTAGAACAAACTGGAAATGTTTAACGATGAACAATGCTCTAATAATGATTACAGTGTGGACAATAACTCTCAAGAAACGCTTTCCTATCTTTGCGACAATTTATGCTCATCTAATTATAACTCTTTAAAGATACGAGTAACAATACGATCAGAACATGCTTATGCCATCTCTAGCGTTCAAAGCGGCCGGGTATGCGATAATCATAATGTGCACTCATAATCGGTGTCAATTGGGCGTTGTTCTTTGGAATTCCCAATTCACTCCGCAAATAATTATTATTCATTGCAGCTCTCAAAGTGCTCGTTTTCACTGATAGCTTTTTGGGTGATTCACACGCCAAAAGACAAATAATTTTGCTTCGTGCAACTCGGCACGATCTGAACGAGACGCTTCAAACGGCGGTTTGCGTGCGACTAAATAAAACACAGCTTTCAACCAACTTTAAGTGACTTTTTTGGTATGTTTTGATCTTGCGTTACCTCACCAATACATTTGAGTTATTATTGAAAGCAAATTTGTAATTGCTTTACAATTAAGACACGACTACCGACTTAAGAAAGTATCCGATCAGTAAACACACTTTGACACAGAAAATATATGAATAATAAATATGAATATAATTGGAATATCAAGCTAGAAAACAGTCAGTAATTTTTTAATTTTATGCTACATCGAAATATCAGAAAGCCAACTGAAATTTGTTGTGTCATTATTACAACTATTTCTTCACACAGTAGGAAATCTAGCGAGAATATCCAATTGTGGAAATAACTGTTATTCATTGCAAAAGTGTTGCTCGAAAGAGAAATCTTAGAAAGCTTGTATAAATCTTTGGTTGCCAGCTAAAAATGTTTCGTTCGCCGCGCCTGTCTGTTTATTGTCTTTGGTTAGGCTGTGTGCAGCAAATCTCTTTGAGAGTAAAAGGTGAATTGTCGTTGTTTCCAGCTGGCGACCTTTTGACATGAGGTTGCTCCCATTTTGGAGAAACGACAGCAGAGGAAAGCGTTGCGCGTAGGTCTTTTGATTTTGTAAGCTGAGCAGAGCAAGCAGAGCAGAGAACACAATTGTTGTCCCTGCAGTCGGTTGCCATTAGTGAGATTAAAACTATGACCAAAGCGAGCGGGACGAGAACCCAACTGACAGTGGCAGGCAGTTTGTGTAGCTGTAGGTCTCTGCTGCAACTAGTATGGCTTTGTTTCGGCCTCCAACAATGGGGCGTATCTGTCTTCTGTCTTTGCCCCTAATGACGCAATGCGTACCTCGTACATTGTATACAATTTACCCTTTGCGCCGCCTCGTTTCCTTTTAGCATCTCTGCAGTGCAGTGCAGTGTAGTGCAGAATGCATGGTGCTTATTGTATATGGAAAGAGATATATTATCACAGCACTGAGATGCAAGCATCCATAACAAAACAGTTGACACAATGCAGAGAGAGACAGTGAGAGAGAGAGAGAGAGTGCGAAGTAGTTTCATTTGTTGTCGCTCTAATCTAGCTTTGATGAGCTCGACAGCCATTCATAGAAGCCAGTTCAATTTGTTAGCCACAAATCATGGCGTGGCCTGGAAATACGAATACGAATACGAATGGGAATGTGAATGCGAGCATCCCCCGACTCTCTCATCCCCTGGCCGAGTGCATTCACATGCAGAATCTGCAGTCCTGTAATTGACAGTTGAAATGCACAAATCCCATTTGACATCAGCTCCAAATTGGATAACCGTAATTTGTTAAATGTCACATTATTCAAATTAAAGAGCCCCAGTCATTAATAATCATGACAATAAATAATGCAACGAAAGTCCGATTGCGAATTTCTGCCTATTCAAGCTCGCAGCTCTTAATCTGAATGCGTAACGCCGCTTAAAAGAGCGGAAAAGCTGAGCTTAAACGTGCGTTGCTAAGAAATACGGCAAGAGGGTTTAATTTTAAATAGAATTGCATACGACAGTGATGAGAAAATAACTCTATTAAGATTGCTTGAACTTGCAATTAATCGTTTAAAAGCTTCGCTTGTAAAGCTTTTGGTTATCCCCTTAGACTGCCTTCGCTGTGATTCGCACTGAGCTTTAACCAAATGCACTCAGCATTTTGAGTATTTCGCTTATGAACTGCGCGTTTCATAATTTACTGCGAACTGGCGAAGAAGAACGAGAAGAACTGCGAAAACTGCAGACGCCTCTTCAAATGATAAAAGTTGCGCATTCTAAAAAGTTTGGCAAGTATGCAGTTAAATAAGTTTTGGGCGTCTCGAAATTAAATTTAATTTTCACCTCTTTCTCGCTGCGGAAAACACAAAGTTGTTTGAACAGCGTCAAACACTTGAGATCCAAGTGCCTTGGCGCCTTTATTGTGGTGACTTTAGAAGGCGTGGGAGGCGAGCTAAAAGGGGGAGCGAGAGGAGGGAACTGAGGGAAGGTTGATGGAAGAAAAATGTGCACACGGCGTGGATACAAATTGGTTTGGTTTACTTTGTTGTGGCTTTTGGCCAAGTTGCTGGGCCTGATTTTATTTTTTACTTATTGCCCTGATTCAATTTGATTACACACTCAGGGTGAAAGAGAAGCAGAGACAGAGAGAGAGAGAGAGAGAGAGAGAGAGAGACAAACAGCGAGTCAGGTGAATGAATTATGAAGCAAATTCAAGTTGTTTTTTGCATTTGACATTTTGGCAAACATTTCAGCATTTGGCAAACCGCTTTTTTTGGGGCCACCATCAAATGGCACTCATATATCTCAAGGCATAAGAGGCTGGAGAAAGGGACGGGGAAGCTTCAATAAATGGCCAGAGGACCAGGAACACCAACAGTAAGGAAAAGGGACGAAATTGTTTGGCTTTGGCTCTCGTCCTCCATTGTGCATTTGTTTGCCTCGCAATATGGTCCCCAGCAGCAGTTTTATTAAATTCTTACAAAGGCTTCGCCCCCCTTTACACCCCACACCGCCCCCCAGCTTCTTGCCTTCTTTGCGTCGCAAGAAAGAAAAAAGGCAATAAAAATCATTTAACAAAGTCAAACAACAATAAAAATTAAACTTTGCCGTCAACGTAGCCAAACAAAGAATACAGCTTGAATGCGACTAGAGGATGCCCTAGAAGATATTCAGAAAGAGACAGAGAGAGAGAGAGAAAGGGAGAGAGAGAGAAGCTCAGAAGTGTTATAGATTTATAGCTATGAATATTAGCTGCCTATTTGTTAGGTAGCTGTTTAAGGAATTTAGTAATTCAAGGTGCCTGCCTAGATACCCTTTACATCGCAATTAAAGGGCATCTAGAATGAGGCAAACGCAGCGCGCAGTCAAGCGTAAAAAGCGTGGCGAAAGCAAAAAGGCGAAGCAAAGCAAAAGCAAACGGCGAATGGCGAACGGCAAAAGTACATAACAAAAAGAAAATTAAATAATAAATATAAATATAAATAACGCACTGCGATATGCGACTGCGACGGCGGCGACGAGAGCCAAGAGTCAAAAGTTTTCCAAATTAATTTTCAAATCTGCTGCAAGTGGAAAAGCTCATGTGTTTGTGTATGCGAGTTGTGCCTGTCATCGTGTGAAAGGACGCAGAAGAGGACAATTTATTATGTCATGCCTCGTCAGGCACATAGGGGATATACATTGGAGGAGCAGAGGAGAGGCGATGGCGAGAGAGACTCCACGGAGATGGAGACTTTGACTGAGCCAAAGCCGAAGGCAACGACATCATCATAAATCAATCCATTTGACGACCTCAACGATGAGTTGAGCTCGACGGAGTGCGACGAATTTAATTACATTTAAGCGAATGGGGGGCAGCTTCTCCCTCCCCTCCCATACACCTCTTCAGTCCCACACACCTCACTCTTCGCTATCACTGGCTTGCTGTCAAATAATTCAATCCTATTCACTTCGATCCGTTTCGTTGCAATGCAATAATGCTAAGTGCTACCCAGACATTCAACATTGAACATCGAGCATGACTCTGAACAAAAGGCCCAAAAACGCCTGTAGGCCAGAGCAACAGACAACGAAACAGAGACTGAGACCCAGAGATAACAAAGAAGCCACAACACTTCTTGTTGCTCACAATGCTTTGACTTATTTTCGCTGATAACTGCCACACAGTCTCTCTCTCTCTCTCTCTCTGCCTTCTGCTGTGTTGCATACAAATTATCTGATTATTAACTACACTTATCAATAATTATGCATTAGCTGTAATCTATTATTCAATTTGCAATAGAATATTTATAAGAATTCGATTCGTCTGTTGACTTTACTCTGGATAATTTGAAACATTAGAGTTTGGAGTCTGCTCATAGATTTGAGCGGAGGTTATAGCGCTATTATCAGCTATTCTGTGATATCTAAAGTTAATAAGTATTTGGTATAGCGATTTGAACTGCGAAAATCAGCAAAGTTTGTCACTTTCAAATTCTAATTAGTTTGGCAGACTGCTAAGCAAACAAATCAAACAGATACTTACTAAAGCGACCTAATTAAGGAAGTGAAGAAAGCAAATGGGGAAAAAATCATGAAATGAATTGTTGTTGTTGCTTTATGAATATTACTTGTGTCGCTAAATCGGATAATTTGCTGGTTTTTGGCAAGACGCTTGCGGGTAATTGGCCAAATTGCCACACATTTGGCAAGTCGTTAAAACGTCCAGCACAATTCAATTTATTGCGCTCTCTATTGCACTCTATCCTTATCTCTATCTCTATCGCCCTCTCCAGCACTATACATCTTTTTTATATAATATACATCTGGAATATGAATTCGATGTGTTGTGGGGCGCAAAGTAACTGAGAACGTTGCAGATGTCGCTGCTTTTGCTTTGCTTCTGACTGTCAACGGGGCAACAGTCGGCAGTTGGGCTGTTGGCCCATTAATTAGGCCAAAAGGCTTTCGCCAGTTGCCAGCTGCCAACTGGGAAATAATCAGAATGTGACACACATGTTTGTCGCCGCGTTTCTTGTGTTTAATTGGATTCAGGGCTAAGCTCAAGCAGCTGCCTCTAAAGCAATCTTTTCCATCTTCGCCAACTGCTCGAATACACTGAGAAAAAAACAAAATGCAATGGGTTGCACAGTAAATAAAGATCCGAAAATATATGGTTATATATAATTATAAGCGTCTTAGCAAAATAAATGTGTTATTAATTGCTGATCTAAACTCACAGCAAATTTTCGTTTCCCACTGATAGAGAAGAATTATATTTCCTTAAACAAATGTAAGCGTTATAAGCCAAATGAAGCAATTATTATCAATAAGAATTTCCTTTTTCTAGCAGTGTGCTGTTCTGGCATCTTATAAAGTACAACCACAAGTTGAAAGCTGCGACAAATTCAAGTGTAAATTTCACTTGAACTGATAATTTCACTCAATTTGTGCGCGCTGATGAGCAAAGTTTTCCCATTTGCATGCGACTACGTGTGCCACGCCCCCTGCCTCTCCTGCTCCTCTCTTTCATCCTCGTATTGAAACCGAAAAGTGAGAGAGATGGGGAAAGTGTCGTTCGGGTGTGGTTTCATCTTTCTTCTATTGCTCTGATTTCTTTTCTGTCACTCCCCCACCCCTGCTCATCCTCTTCCCCCAACCTCCTCCCGCCTTTCAACGTTCTCGGAACTGAAGCTGAGTTGAAGGTGCCAATTAGGGATTTCCGCCTCAATTACTTTTCGTGAGCACACGAAAAACCCAAGTTTTGTATGATTTTCGCATGACAAACTTGCAACTTGCCCCACCTCGCCCTCCCCCCGTCCCGCCTGCTCGCCTGTTTGCCCCATCTATTAGACTGAGTGCTGCTTCCTCTAGCAGAGTATTTACTTCCTTCAAAAATGTAATTGGAACTGCGCCGCAACTCCTCCTTGCCCACCTTGCTTCCATCTCAGTTGGCTGCGAAAGAAAAAGCCAAAAAAAAAATGTGGGGAAAAGTTTGGTGCGTGCTAAAAAATTCGTTTGCATTTTCGCATGTTTCATCAGAGCGCAAGAAGATGCGAGAATAGTTTCTGCTACTTTTTGCCCCCATTTTGGGAGGCATGCAACTGTGCGGCTCAAGAAGCCGAAGGATTGACGTCGCGAATTTTGGGAGAGTCACGGAAAGATGAATAGATTATGTATTGAATGGCCACGATGAAGCAAGTTTAATTACATTAAATATTTTGTCAATGAAGTAATTGCATGCTGCATTTACCGCAGTTGCATGTCTGCATGCAGTCAGTACGTGCAATACATGAACTGAACTCAAAGCGTCAATCATCTCGAGGTTTTCCAAACTGCAATTTGGGCAACCGCAAATGCTGCCAGTGCTACAGCAGTTGCAAGGGTCATTAGTGTAGTCTGAAATCAAAGTTCATTATTGCTGCAGCCTGTGGCAAGCACAACCAAGCCAAATGGTCGACTGGCCGACCGGCCAACTGTGCGTATGCGTAATATATAATTGCAGCAATCGCAACTGAACTGAACTGAAGCGAGCAGTTGATCAAGATGCCTGACTCGCTCTTCACAAAAGAGCCAAGAAAATGAGCAATGCATGCCGCATAAATCACGCGTAGCATGTGGCAGGCGGCATGAGGCATGAGGTATGTGGCATGAAGTGCAGCAAGTCGCCAAAAAGCAGGCGAAAGCTCATCAACTAAATGCAAAAGCTGCTGCGGCTGCTCGACAAGTGCTCTCTGTGTTTTACAAGAATAATTGACGACGACGAAGGATAATGAGAACACACACACAGACACAGACAAAGGCACATATACACACATAAAGAGACAGTCAGATAGATGGCAGCGCCTGAGCAGCTACGAACATTGGGCAAAGGATGAAGCCTAGAACGACGCTGACGCTGAAGCTGAAGCTGTAGCTGAAGCTGGAGCCAGGCAACAGGATGCCCGCCTGTCCTTCTGTCTGCCCTTCTGTCTGTCAGCCTGCCTGCCTGTCTGACTATTATAATCCTGCGGAAACACTTGAAAATGATGGATGAAAATTATCGTTTTCTGCAACGCATGCAAATCCGCAAAATTACTTGCGAATGATTAATGCCAGGGCTGAATATCGTTTACGTCATCATCATCGCCATCATCATGCCCATTACCCTAACCATATCATAATTAAAAAAGGGAAAAGGGAACAGGAGGAACACGCACAAAGGCAAAAGCAAAGGCAAAGGGAAAGGCAAAGGCAAAGGGCAGCTGACTGAACTTGATTTGAAATTCATATTTTAAATATTCGTCAGTCAATTAGAGACGGAGAAAGAGACTCGACACCAAATTTGCATTCGAGTGGAAAATTATCAAATTAATATTCAGTCACCTCGACAATGTCAGAAGCCAAGAAGGGAAGAAGGCACACAGCACATTGTTGGTGTTGTTGTCGTCGTCGTTGTTGTTGTCGTTGTCGTTGTCGTTTTCCCGTCTCGGCCAATAAATGTCACAAGACTCGCAAGTTTCGCCCGTAGTTGTTGTCAACGCTGACGTTAACGTTGCGCACATTTTGGGCCAAGTTGTCAACGCAAATACAAAACTTGCTCCAACAATGTCAATTTGATGAGACATTTAAATATTTGCCACACCAGAGGTGTGTGTTATTCTACGCCTGTGCGTGTGTGTGTGTGGGTGTGTGCGTGAGGCCCAACATTTGTTAATTGACAGCTTAAACTTGAGCTGGTCACAAGTTATGACTTACTTGGGGCAGTGTCTTAAGACTAGCTTAGAGTTAATTGCATTTCGAGTACATTACACTAAAAGTGGCTTTGCCAATCACATTAAGCTATTTCAAAGCTTATTTCAGCTAAAAATACGTAGATACGCTTAGATAAACATATCATTAAATAATAATAATAATAATCTCGTTTGACAACAAGTTGATTTGGGCCTGAAGCCCAGGAAGCTTTGATTACTTAGTACGACAACAAAATACTAATAATAAATTTACTTACATGTAAATGAAGTTGAAGATTGAAGCACAGCTAGGAAAAATTAAATTAATTATATTAGAATCAAGCGTCTTTGAAAAACTATTCTTCAATTTGCTTTATTTTTATGCAGTCTTTATATTCAGGTTAGTTTTCTCCCTGTGCAGCACAAACTACGTAAAATCAAGCAGATTATAAAGTAAATCCAAGGCACGTGCTAACAAGCTGAGCCACTCACCAATCGATTCAATATTAAAAACAAATTGAGCAGAATTGAAATGCTTTGCCAGATTTCCCATTGGATTCGTTTTTGTCATTAAAAGAGGTAACAGAGTTAGCTGTTATTGTTAACGCAATATGGCAAATAAATGTCAAGAAGCATTCATTGAATATTCTAGTCGATTTGGGGGCCATTATCAAATTCTAAATGCACTGCTCCCAAAATGAAAAAAAAAGCGACAAGCATACTTGAGCATTGATATACACAACGATAAAATCGACAGATGAGCCAAGATGGCCAAAACACACACACACACATAGAAATACACAATGCCAGGCAAATTCGTGTAGCAAACTAAATGGGGGCACGCCCAATTCACCGCCGCCCACTGTACACATGCAAATCTGAGGCACTTGAGGCAAGCTCGATTGTCCCTTTTCTATTTTCCTATTTTGCTATTTGCTATTTGTGTGCGATGTCTCTGACCACTTGGCTGCCTCCCAACACTCAACTTCCAACTCCCCCTCCTCATCGTCCCCTGTTGCTGCCGCTCAGTTTTTATCTAAAGCCAAAGTGGAATATATTGAGATGCTCCCGACAATGCACTGTGAATTGTGGTGTGTGCACGAGTATCGGACATGGACATAGACACGGATACGGACACGGACACAGACATGGACACAGACATGGACATGGACATGGCCAAGGATATGCTAGTGGGCCCATATCATTAAGTTTGCACAATGAAACACACACAGACAAGTACACATTTTGTTTGTGCAGCTAAGGCAAAAAAAAAAAAGGAAAAAAAGAATAGGAAAGACTGCAAAATAAAATCCATAAAAGCAAAAAACCTATAAGTACCAGGCGATGAGAGCGCTCGTAAAAAAGGGAAACGGGGAATCCCGGGAATCGCAATCGGGGGGCCATCTATTGTTGGCTGCCACTTTGTTAAATTTTTCAATCGAACATTGAGGCTTCAACGGATATCTCTTTGTGGTTGTGGCCATTTCAAATTCAATCCACCAGCCTAGACAATAAGTTTATTGCCCCCATTTAAAGACTTAACGAGCTAATGGCATTCAATTTGAATGCTGCCCATAGGCAGGCAGCTTAGTCGATTATTGCGACTAATACTTTCTGTCATACGCATTGAAATGTCATCAGCCTAAAGAATACCTTTCTATTTAAAACACTTTTTCGCAGAAAATAGATAACTGTGCTGATAAGTTTTCAAATCATTTCACAATGCGCGCTCTCGATTGCTATTGATTAATCGATAATGTTTATCTATCACAAGCGCAATAGCAAGTTTAAATGAATATGTAGATTCAGCTATTTGTGGTCTGGAACCTTACCACTAGTTTTCATAGTACACCCGTTACTTTAAAAAAAAAAAGTCATAATAAACGCAAAATATTTATATTATTGCGTTGCCATAAGTCAATTTTGGCTTGTCAATCTAAATTTCACAGTCTGGCAACTCTGCACACTGCCACTGTTTTTCTGCAGCCCTGTCAAAATTTGCAAAAAGTTTTACCACACTCGTCGTCGCGTCAGTAAATCGCGCAACAAAGCAAAAAAGTATTATTAATGTGTGAGACAAATTCCTAAGGATTTCCAATAATTTAAACAATAGCGTGCGAGTGAGAGAGAGACCAACAGCGAGAACCCGAGCTGACTGAGAAATGGAAGCCCTAATTCCAGTTATCAACAAATTACAAGATGTCTTCAACACTGTCGGCTCTGACTCAATACAATTGCCGCAAATTGTTGTACTCGGCAGCCAGGTAAGCGAGGCATCCAAAATAAATGCAAATTGCTAATCCGAAAATGGAATCGGTAATTGGGTCATATGGTTTAGCATGCATCGATCAACATTATTGAACATTGCCCAATTATATAACTTGCGGCTTGTTTGGCGACTCTTCTTTTTCCTTTTTTTTATTTTTGTTGGGCTACGCCGTTGCCGGCACGTAATTGTTAACAACAAGAACAAGAACAACTACAACGATTGCAGTTCAATTGCGAGTTTAATTGACTCGGGAAAATAGCTCAGATTCTGTTTATATAATTGAAAGTGCAACCACAGAGCAGCAGCAGCTGCTCTGACTATGAAAAATCGATACCCTTTTGCTTGGCACACAACACACAAAATAATAACAGCTGCTTTTGTGACACATTCCCATACACACACTGTCGAGTATGCTCGACTCTGCGATACCCGCCATAGGTTTGTTGGGCAAATATAGAGAATCAACCAGCTCCGCAACGAATTACTTTAATTGCGTGCGTGTCTAGAGTCCAATCGTAATTAAATTCCAAGAGACAATACAAAATATGCGTATGTTTAAACTATTGTAGCTGCTTTGGATTTCCAAGCCGAAATACCGTTTCAAATGTGATTAAATTGAATTGATATATTGTGAATATAATTATATTGTGACTAATATCACAAGTGATTAATATTATAATAACTTGAATGACATTCTACACATTTAGAGATCGCGAACGTAAATGGCACTCAGTTTCTCTAGAGAACACTCAACTCAATATGCTGTGTCACGTTGCGGTTCCAATTGCAACACAATTAGCTGAGTCGCCTTCGTTTTCCGTTTAACGCGTCTCTCTCTCCGCTTGAGCAGCTGTCGAGCATTGCGTCGGTCAAGTGATTTGCCTTTTGTAGATTGCAGATAAGAGCGCTAATCGTGTTTCTCTTATTTCCTGGTGCAGTCAACTCTACTTAACTTGTATTAAATGTGGCTATCTGATTGCAGAGTTCGGGCAAAAGTTCGGTGATCGAGAGCGTTGTGGGACGCTCGTTTCTGCCACGTGGAACAGGCATTGTGACACGGCGTCCGTTGATCTTGCAGCTAATTTACTGTCCACTCGACGACCGTGAGCATCGCTCAGCGGAGAATGGTGAGTCGAGCAGACTGAAAGCATTTTAGCAGACCTTTGAATACACTTTCTTTTTGTTGTGTCAGGCACTGTGAACGCCGAGGAATGGGGACGCTTTCTGCACACGAAGAAATGCTTCACGGACTTCAACGATATACGCCGTGAGATTGAGAATGAAACGGAGCGTGTGGCGGGCAGCAACAAGGGCATCTGCCCAGAGCCCATCAATCTCAAGATCTTCTCGACGCGTGTCGTCAATTTGACGCTGGTCGATTTGCCGGGCATCACGAAGGTGCCAGTGGGCGATCAGCCCGAAGACATTGAAGCGCAGATCAAAGATTTGGTTGTCAAATACATTGAGAACCCCAACTCAATCATCTTGGCTGTGACGGCGGCCAACACGGACATGGCCACCAGCGAGGCGCTGAAACTGGCCAAGGACGTGGATCCCGACGGCAGGCGAACGCTGGCCGTGGTCACCAAGCTGGATCTGATGGATGCGGGCACTGATGCCATTGACATATTGTGTGGCCGTGTGATACCCGTCAAGCTGGGAATCATTGGCGTGATGAATCGCTCGCAACAGGACATTATCGATAAGAAGGATATTGACGACCAGATGAAAGATGAGGCGGCGTTTCTGCAGCGCAAATACCCAACGCTTGCCACACGTAACGGTACGCCGTATCTGGCCAAGACGCTGAATCGCCTGCTGATGCATCACATTCGTGACTGTTTGCCCGATCTTAAGGTGCGCTTTAAACTCCAATCTCTAGTGTAAATCTCTGTTTAAATGCCGTTCTTGCGCTCTTTGTAGACACGCGTCAACATCATGTCCACGCAGTTCCAATCGCTGCTCAACTCGTACGGCGAGGATGTCTCCGACAAGAGCCAAACACTGCTGCACATCATCACAAAGTTCTCCAGCGCCTATTGCACCACCATCGAGGGCACCGCCCGCAACATCGAGACCACGGAACTCTGCGGCGGCGCACGCTTGTGCTACATTTTCCATGAGATTTTCGGACGCACTCTGGACTCGATTCACCCGCTGGCGGGCTTGACAAAGATGGACATACTGACGGCTATTAGGAATGCTACGGGACCGCGGCCAGCGCTGTTTGTGCCCGAGGTGTCGTTTGAGTTGCTGGTGAAGCGTCAAATACGCCGCCTGGAGGAGCCATCGCTGCGCTGTGTGGAGCTCATTCACGAGGAGATGCAGCGCATTGTGCAGCACTGCGGCAACGAGGTGCAACAGGAGATGCTTCGGTAGGTCCAACAAGTAGCCGTCTACAAATTTGTCGCTAACAACCTTCCTCGCTTTGCAGTTTCCCCAAGCTGCACGAGAAGATTGTGGATGTGGTGACGCAGCTGCTGCGCTGCCGTCTGCCCGCCACCAATGTGATGGTGGAGAACATTGTGGCCATTGAGCTGGCCTACATCAACACCAAGCATCCAGATTTCCACAAGGAAGCCGCCCTGGTGCCCAGCCTACTTAAGACAGACACTGATCCCTACGCGCAGTCGCGTCGCACGAACACGCCACGCAACAATATGTCGCCGCAGGTCTCGTCACACAACTCGGTCAACCAGAATCAGCAACAACAGCAGCAGCAGTCGCACGCGCAGCTGCAGACACAGCAGCAGCAGCAGAATGAGAACCATGAACAGGTAAATGTCACGAGTTTAGACGCGTTTTGTAGTGGGCGAACTAAAAATATCGAGCCGATGGAGCCAACTTGCAGGCAAATGTAGAGTGCGATGAGATGGGGCAGTTAAATACTATTAGATTTACAAATATTGCTATCGAAGACAAGTTAGATGAAATTCTCACTTAGTTGAACCAACCTTTTGTTTTTGTAGCGATCTTCTACAATTTATGAGCTGCTTTTGTCCAGGGTAAGCTGCGCTACGCTTTCCCCAGTCCGTGATTCACTGCAAAATCGATCAGCCATCTTAACTGTTTGCATAATATAACAATTGTTAGTCAATTCTGTTACAATTTATTAAACTTTCATCCAATTACTTGATAGAATCATGTTGGCGAGAACTCGACGGGCTCGTGGCTGTCAAACATTCTGCCGCCTGCGCCCAATCGGCCGGACAGCATTGAGAACTCGGCCAGCAATACGCCGGTGCACAACAACATGATGGTCAGTCCACTGAAGCCCGTCAATCTGCTGCCCGATGTGCCAGCACTGCACAATCCACGACGTCTCACCGACAAGGAGCAAAAGGATTGCGATGTCATTGGTGAGTGTAAAGTGATTGCAATTTAGTTTTGCATGTATTTTCATGTATTTTTCGTATTCGCAGAACGTCTGATCAAATCGTATTTCTACATTGTGCGCAAATCGATACAAGACTCGGTACCAAAGGCAATTATGCATTTCCTGGTCAACTACGTTAAGGATAACTTGCAGAGCGAACTGGTCACACACCTCTACAAGTCGGAGAAGGCCGAGACACTGCTGAACGAGTCCGATCACATTGCCGTGCGCCGAAAAGAGGCAGCGGACATGTTAAAGGTGCGACTACAACAACAAATGTTTTTTAATAGTATTTAGTATTAACTGCATTGCGTATGCATTGTTTTATTTGCAGGCTCTCACGCGTGCTAACCACATTATTAGCGAAATACGCGAGACTCACATGTGGTAGACTGTGTATAAATGCCCCCAGATATGATATTGGAGCCTGTTTCAACACATAATACTACCAAAAGAAGCAATTAGCAGCAAGCATACCACACAGCATCAGCATATATCAAAAATAACAACAAATACTATTTATTGAAGACAACCTTTGGAAACGCAACTATGGAATCTTTCCCTTCGCTTTGTTCAATGTTTCCTAAGAACCCCCAACAAATTCAGCATCGGACGGGCTAAGATCAGACCACATTATTAATAGCTTTAAGAACTACATCCCGAGAACACTTCGTCGTCTACTTCGTTCGTTTCCCCATCGCAGCTGCATTTCGACAGCATTTCAAACCTCAACTTCAATTTCATCGGACGCATTTACAGCATGCGAAATGTGCAGAGAAAAGTTGCTTAATCGTGATGATTGGTTTTGTTTTAAGTTAAATCCACGCACTTATTACATTTTCTGAATAGTCAAATAAAACGAGAAAAACGGTTGAAAAACTTAATCCCATCATGGAATAGGACTCCATCATGTTCCATCAGGTAATTTAAACATTATTTCCTCAGAGAACTCATTCATTACTGTTGCACTAATAGTAATTAATCAAATAAAAAGCAGAAAACGGTTGATGAAGTACTTAAAACAAAGGATGAACATCTTGGAACAGAATTTGATTATTGCATTAATTCGCCAGTCTATTCATTCGATTCCAAAGAACGGATACTGTAATGAGGTTGATAAAATACATATACCAATTGAATTAATAAATTCATCAGTAGCAAATCTTCCTCCTGAATTTGTAACAACAATTCACGTACTTATTACATCTTCCATCGTAATACAACATCGTGAAAAAGAACTGCCAGCAAGTTATTAATGTTCTATTTCTAGAGAATTAGGCGCAGTCTTTTTGTAATAAAAACTTTAATACTTGAATACGAGTTAAAATCTAATTTGGAAAACTTCTTGTCATTCTTGTATTTCGGGCAAAAATCAAACTAGGGCGCGCTCAGCTTCCTTCAGTTCTTCGGGTGTTCCATCGGGGGTAGACAAGACGCTACGACAACATCCATGACTATGTGTGTATTTAAGATGCTTGGCTGTATTATATTGGTATTATCCTGCTGTGTCCTTTAAGCACGGTTCGTGTCAGACAAAACGCGCACGATGCACCCAACGCCGCCTTTGGCGAACGCCTTCTCATGCCACTGCAGCAGGTGTCCGCTGGAGCCCTCCGAGGGTATTTCGAAACCGCGATAGATGTACTTCATGAGCACATCGATCAGATCGTTCTGCTCCACGCTGTCGATGGCTTGATCCATTTGTGTTGACTTGATTGATAACAGAACACGCAGCGTTATGTTTAGGGCGTTGTCCTGCAAAATAGTTACGACGTACGCACATATATATTTAAATCTTTTAACAGCTGACGCATTCATTCGCATACCTTGACGTGCTGGTTCTTGCAACGTAATGGGGCATTCTGCAGCGCACTGAGGAGCGCCTCAACACTTTTGCCTTTGGTCAGCAGCGAAGTGATTTCGTTCTCATCGGGTCCGGCGGCAGCGCTGTCGACGCCATCGTCTTCCCGGAAGTTGTCCTCGTTGTACTGATCCACATCGATTTTACGGAATGCATTGCTCGAGGTATTTTTAGCCATTGTTGCTGTTTTTCTAATTCAATGTTCACTTCTTTTATGCAGCGATATGATTCACATAGAAGTCGCTATCGGCGAACAGATGTGGAGCCAGGGTTGCAGAACACACGGAATTCTGCTGTGCGGGGTCGTTTGCTAGGACTATGCAGCCCTCTTAAACGCTTTTCGGTTGAGTGGCAAAGCTGTAGTTCTCGAGTATCAGCTGTTAAGCCAGGGTTACAGCACACACAATCACGGGCAGCCCTGGCTGCGACAAACACTTCAGCTGAGTGGCATCACTGTTTTGCTTAGCACGTAAGTTTTTCACAACAAATAAGCACAAAATTTATTACTGAACTCGCAATTGTATTTGCCGCACAGAATGGCAAATTTCTTGGGCATCAGTCGCCTGGGCCGATTGTTCCAGGCCATTCGCGAGGCCGGCGGCCTCAAGCAAGCCTATCTGAAGCTGTACAGGTGCGTAAAATGTAAAGTGCTCTTATATAAGTCGCACAAATAACACTTGCGATTCCCTTCCCGACAGAAACGACGATCTGAAGACGGGCAAGCTGATTGGTATCGATAAGTACGGCAACAGGTACTTTGAGAACCCCTACTACTTCTATGGCCGCAACCGTTGGGTCGAGTTCTCTCCCCATGTGAATATGGACTACGATGGATCACAGATACCCGCCGAGTGGTTCGGCTGGATGCACTACAAGGTGAGTGTGTGTCGTATGCCGGACTGATTGGCAGATTCCACGACATTACCATTCAGTATGACCAAAGTAACGTAGCCATGGAAGCAAGTGTGGCAGCACTTGCCCTATGCAAATGTGGATGTAGATTAAACTACTAATTGGCAATACTCTTGTAGACGGATTTGCCTCCCATTCGCGATGGCTGCCGCCCCAAACACAAATGGATTGCCGACCACAGCGAGAACCTCTCGGGCACCAAGGGTAAGTGGAGCACTCCCGTCTGTCTACCAATCAGTCAATCAATCAATCTCTTGGAAATTGCAGAAGCCTATGCGCCATACAGCACGACTACGCCCAAGATTGAGGCCTGGGATCCCAAGAAAAAGTAGAGAAAGGAACCCCTCAAAACAAACAATCGTTAGTCTATTCTATTATTAAAGTCGAGAAGAGATACACCCAAAAAAGAAATAAGGCGAATAGAAATGCATTGAGTAGTGCAATTTTTATTTGCAAAAGGAAATCGATAGTTATCATGGTCACATATAGTGCTTAAATCTAAAATCGCAGCCAGATCAAATCCAGCCATCACTGCGTCACATCACATGATTGCTCACCCAAGTTGATGGCTTCATTCTCGGCTGCCTTCTTGGCGCGACGCTTGTACTTCTTGGCGGTGTCGGCGCACTTGGTGGTGATGGTGGCGCGAATGTGCCGCTCCTTGCCCCCGGTGCGATTGCGCACGCTCACAATGATGTCGTCCACGCGCAGGCGGTCCAACATCTTCTTGGGCGGCCGCTCGCGCCCATAGAAGGCTGGCGATGGCTTGCCCGTTAAAGTGTGGGTGGCCAGCTCGTCGCTGGTGAAGCAAACGTTGAGCAGACAACGTGTTGCAATTGGCGCATTTGTCCAGAAGACCTGGCCGAACTCCTTGCTGGTGATAATGGTGTTATTGGGACCCAGCACATAATTGTAGCTGCCATCTGGCTGTTCGATTCTCTTGGGGAAAGCTGCCAACTCCGCATCGTATCCCGGCGAATTGCTGGCCGAGCGATCGATGGGCCGCAGACGCTTTGCAGGGGGCGGTGGCGGATCGTCCAATTCGCCTTCCTCTGCATCGGGCTCCGGTTCGGGTTCCTCCTCGTCGCCAGCGAAGCGTCTGTTGAGCGTCTCCAGCATGCTGGAGAGGCGACCAAAGAGCATCGTGTAGTGAGCCTGTGTTTGCTCCACACGCTTCACCTCCGCCTTAAACGACTCCTTGACGGCAGACAGTGGCTCCACTTGTTTGTCGATCGTCACATTGAGTATGGGATGCCGTGTCATCGCCTTCTTTGGTGGCAGTTGAATCCTTGGTGTAATCGGCAGCTGGAGCGGCACAAGCGCAGGCCGAGTTGCGGGAGGCGGAGGCGGCGGACGATGCTGCTTGGCCATCAGCTGCTGCTGCTTGGTCACCTCAAGGTTGATGTAGCGTTCAATGTCCATTTGGGCCATGTGATAATGATAGGGCGAGAAGTTCGCGACTGCAAATTCTTGCAGATATTGCGGGAAGTGCGACGGATAGACGAAACTCTGTTGCGGATACGGATTGAAATATAAGTGTTGCTGCTGCTGTTGCAGATGCTGATGCTGATGCTGATACTGATACTGCTGTGCCAACGACTCGTCAGCGACTGTGCTGCAAATACCGCGCCCATCGCTATTTGTATTCTCGAAGTTCGCCATGGAGATGAGAGCTCTAAACTGGGTGACAGGTAGATCACCGAAAACGCAGGTAATTTGAATTCTTCTAATCTGCCCGACAGATGTCGAGCTTAGTGTTTTTCCTTTGAAATTTCGTCAGCAATTTTCTTAAGTCGAGCTCTGTCCTTGCAAAATTTTCCTTCATTCCTTTTACGACACGGTTTTAGTTTTACGACCTGGGATTAACGGTTATATTGCGGAGTTGACAGATGGCGGGTTTGCCAGGGTTGCCATCGCGCCTGGCTAAGCATAGCTAATGACAGCGCTGACGTGCTGCGTTTCTGGATTCGCATGCTTTTTATGATTTAAAGCAAATTGCAAAAATATTGTTGAATGCACTGATTTTCAAAATGCAGCAATCAGTTCTACGAATTGCAGTCAACAATAGCACTACCTGGCCTGCGATTCTGCTTAAAAACGCTCTAATGGCTGCTCAACATATTTCGCTCAATTTTAAGGGATGATTTTTTCCGATCAGAGCGACGTTCGGTTGGTTGCCTTACTACTTTCTATCTCATTCGTTTGAATGTGCCTGTGTGTGTGTGTGGGTATACTGGTCTCATTGCATTAACTCGCGCTCAACTGCAAAAAGAGTTTGCATTAACAGAGCAATTATAAGTTAAATTTACTCGTAAATAGAATTAACTAAAGCATATCATTAGTGCAAAAATCTGCTACACAATTGTTGCTCCTTGCTGGCAACGCAGCTATTGGCAGTGCAAGGTGGCAACGCTGTGCTTCAAAATTGCATTCCAGTTCCCGCGCGAAGCGAGCAAAGCAGAAAGCGGAGAGCAGAAAGAAAATGAAAATTGGCCATACGCCAGTTGGGATCAAATAGCCGAAGTAAGTCCCATTTCAAAAAGGACACGCAAACCGTTCGCATACCTGACAACTGGCAAGGAAAGCGAGGACCCAACACATACTTCTACACAAACATAGCAGATTGCCTGCGGTGAGCGAGTGACAGACAGAGAGAGAGAGAGAGAGACTGCTAACCAGCGCGTTGTTGTTGTGTCGTCAGTCTAGTGCGTTGCTGCTGTCTCCAGGTAGCATGTGTAAGTAATTGGAATGCATTGCTAAAATAACTACATAGAGTAAAACTACCCCCGTCGCACGCTCGCTGCGCTGCGTTCTCTTTTGTATATCTATTTTTTGCCGCCAATATTTCTGTGTCGGCTTTGCGTTTGCGTTTGCGCAGCGTTTTGTCCAGTTGACGCAAATCTAGCGGGAAGCGAACAACGTCGCAAACGCACCGCCGCCTGGATTGGAACAATGGACGCACGCGTAAGTACCGAGTTCACTCGCGACGATCGAAGGCAGCCCCAAGTATCGACGCCCGCTCTCAATCCCATTGCAGATACTGCAAGCAAACGGCGCCAATTTCATGCACGACTCCCACAATTGGAGTCCACCAATGCTGCTCAACGCCTGGACACAGACCGAGAGCGAGGACTTTGAGCTGCTGCGTCGCCTGGAGCCCAAGGATCCAACGCTGCAGGCCGAGAATCGTGCGCTGCGCGACAAGCTGCGCTATCTGGAGTCCAAGCTGCAGGAGCACACGGATCTGCTCTCGCAAATTCATGCCACCTCGGCACGCATGCAGTCCTCAGTGGTCTCGCTGCAGACAACGCCCCCCACACCGCCCGCACAACAGCTGCTGACGCCACCCAACTCGGTGATCTGTGCGCCAGCTCCAGTGGCAGCTGCAGTTCCAACTGCAGCCCCGCTGCCGCTGCAGCGTGCCGAAGTGATCGACTACAAGATTGTGGCGGCGGCCGACGATGCCGACGCGATTGAGATACGCCTGGCAGCCGAGAGCTTGAACAGTCTGAGCACTTCCGCGGACTCGGATCGCCTGGAGATTTGCCTGGGCGGCGAGGAGCAGCACCTGATCAAGCGGCGCAAAATGGAGCCCCTCAAGACATCCTCGCCGGCTCCGCAAACGCAAACGCAGCCTCAGCCTCAGCCACAGCCGCTGCAGCTGCAGGCCACCAACAACACCATTTACAAGCTGCCCACGCGACGCAGCAACGGCAAGAACAACAGCTCCCTCAAGGTCAAGGAAGAGCAGCAATCTATCAAGGAGCAACAGCAGCAGGGGCTGACCAACGAGGTCATGGTGAGCATTGGACCCAACAACACCTGCGTCCCAGCCAGCGTGTTCGAGAACATCAATTGGGCCGTCTCCTCGCTGGCCACGCGCAAGTTGCTGGTGACGATCTTTGATCGCGAGACGCTCGCCACACACTCGATGACTGGGAAGCCGTCGCCGGCGTTCAAGGACCAGCAGAAGCCGCTGAAGCAAATGCTGGATCCCGTCAAGATACAGGACATCATCTTTGCCGTCACGCACAAGTCGAATGCCAGCGAGAAGGAGGTGCGCAATGCCATCACCACCAAGTGCGCTGACGAGAACAAAATGATGAAGATCCAGAAGGGCAAACGCTGCAGCCTTGTCGGAATGGACAAGGAGAACATGTCATAGACCATAGATAACTATTATTACTGATTAGATTTAGTGATTTAGAGCAGAGCAGGAGGCAACTTTTGTATGCACAGTACAAACTGGAAGATCTCTCGCGGTTGCATTGTCAAGATTGCAACGCGACTACGACAACAAATACGAAAACAAAAGCGGAAACGAATATGAATACGACTGCGACTACGAATACCAACTAGAGCTAGGGCATCCAGCCCTAAAGGGTGTGCAACCCTCTAGGGCATCCAACCCACAAGGGCAACAATCCCTCCAATTGGAAGCGCAAGCTTGCGACTTACTGAAACACGTACTTATCTAGTATCTAGTATGTAGATATAATATATATAATTTAATCACTTGAATAAATTTATAGCGTATCCTAAGTTGAGCAAGTAAACTGATTCAAAAGTACAAAGTTGATTGCGAAACTCGCTTACATCGCATTTTAAACTGCGCGCCATACGTAGCACGTAACATTGGCATGTAACTCGCTACGTTACGTTCAAATGTGTGACGTAAAGCCAAAGCGCGATTGGAAAGAGAAGCACTTATCTAGCCTGTATGCGATATATTAATTTTACTTTGTAACTTTAGTAACTCAGCTTAGCATCTAACGCCAAAAATTTTAGTGTTAAAATTTGTAAAAAAATTTTAAAAGTCGTTTACGACGTTTTTCAAATTACGCGCCATGCGAATGTAAATGCCGGTACGTAACACTTGCACGTAGCGTAGCGCGCGTTTCGTATTCCACTGTACGCGACTGTGGCGACTGTGTGTGACGTAACGTCGCCACAAAGTGGAAAACGAAACGCGCCGCATCAGCTGTTGGCGTTAATCGAGCAATTTCTGTTTCGTCTGTTCGTCGTGTTCGTGGTGGTGTTTATAGGATACTTGAAAATTGTGTGCCCATCGAAAAAGAAGAACTTACAGAAAAAAGAGTGAAGCGATTGTTAACGAAAAACTTTCTACGAGATTTTGCTCACAATATTCTTATATATTTGCGTCATTTTGGTTCTTTTAGTTTCTCTTTATCTAAACTAAACTAAACTAAACTAAACATACACATACACACACTAACACGTAGTGTATATAAATTGAAAACGCCTGCGTTGCAAAAGGACACTTGCATTAAACAATAACAAGAACCAGAGGAAGCAGAAGAAGTTATGGATATCTTGAAGAAAATGTTCCAATCGGAGTTCGATCAGCAGCAGCAGCAGCAGGAGTAAGTTTTCCCCCAATTTTTCTGGCTGCGGCTTTTTTGCAAGGCACGGATCGATAAAGCAGCTAAAATGCGAAAGGCACCTGCCTCTGATAGATACACACGCACACACAGACACACATTCACAGGCGCAAAAGCCTATCACTTGATGTGTATGTGTGTGTGTGTTGCGGAGGCTGCGTATTGGCGTAAACTGCCTGTGGGCACCAGCAGGAGGTGAGGTGGGGGAGTGGGGAGTTCACTTGTCATAAATGGAAGTTGAAATTCACCTTTGCCTTTTTGATACCCGCTTCGCATAGAGCAAAACGGTTATACATAAGTGTGACGGGGGAAAGGGAAGAAGCTGCGATCCTATAAAGCCCTTATATATTCTTGATCTACATCTATCCGTTTGAATAATTTACATTTAAAGATTTGGGTTTTATATAAATTATGATTGTAATTATATTTTAAATGTAAGCTTGAAAATTATTATTATTTACACTTCATTTGACTGCAATTGAACAAATTTAAATATTTCAGAAGTGTTCAGGCTTTAGAACTGTTCCATCTAAACGTAAACGCAAAACAAATCAATTTCATCGTCATATTTTATGGTCTTACTTTGATTGTTTCAATACTTACTTTATTTTAATTATTTTATAAGCGCAACTATTCACTATCAAAAGATATCGAGCAAATGATTTAAAATATAGTACTTTTAAAAATAACAACTGACAAAATGCCAACATGACTTTAAATCTTAGCTTGTCCGCTGGGAAGTTTTCCCATACTCAAGCACTGTATCTTATCTTCTATTTCGTAGATAAAGAAATGTATTTCAAGTAACACAATACAATATTTTTGAAGTATTTGCACAGATAATAATAATTATATTTCGCGTGCTATCTTAAAATTTCCTTTTCTTTTTGCAGCGCCTCGTCGGCCTCCAACAAGGACGAGTTCCGCAAGCCGCAATGGTTCGAGGAGGCGGAGACCGATGACGAGCTCTTCGACGACGATCGCAAGTTTGCGTTCCAAGTGTTCACCAGTCCACTGGAGATGCAGAAGCACTTCGAACGTCAGCTGCAGCGGCTGCTTGAGGCCGTGCAAGATGACGGAGGTGAGATCTCAAAGTTCTTTTCTGCCAGTCGTAATTTCAATTGATTTTCGACTTGATCGCCTAGTCGATGTTGGTCCCGAGCGCAATCTGAGGGACGACTTTCTGAAGCCGGGCTTCGAGAGCAAGATACTCAAGGAGTTTCAGCGCAAGGAGGGCGCACTGGACACGGATCTGGATGGGGAGTAAGCAAGAGGTGTATATGCGATATATCAACTATTACTTATGCCTGACGACCTTCTAGAATCTATCCGGATCAATTGTACTCGCTGATACAGCGCATGAATCCCGATGCCGAGCAGGGGCATGAGAACATTCTGCCCTCCAATCAGCGTCGCAGTTTCCGACGCACCACTAAGCTGTCGGACGAGGAGCTGATCATGGGACGCATCCACGGCACGCTCGGCATGGACGGCGATCACCTGAAGCCGCACGCGTTGCGTCCGTCGCCGCGTCCGCCGTCGAACGGCAAGCCGAGCATGATGACACCCATGACGCCCTTCGGCGGCACCGGCGGCGTCTTCGATGGCAGCTACCAAGGTCCCAAGATGTTCAGCCAGAGCGTCATGACGAAGACGGTGCGCAAGCCGGACGGCAGCTACGAGACCACCAAGGTGACCCAGGACTCATCCGGCCAGAAGACGACGACAGTGACACGCATGATCGATGGCCGCCAGGAGACGGTGGTGACCCACGACAAGGGCAACAACTCGGGCGGAACGGTGACCAGGATTGGCGGCGCAGGCGGAGCCGGGGGCGGCGAAGCTCAGGCTGAGACTTACTCGAATCGCAACATATTTGTGACAAAAGAAGGCTACGCCATGCCACGTAACCTCTGGTGACCAGTGGTGAACAACTATTGCCCCAATCAAGACCAACAAGACAAGCGATCACTGTTGCTCCTTCGCAGGCAACAATGTCCACAATATAAACATCAACAATATAAAGAGCGATTCGTCCCACACAACAAAAACAACACCAACGACAACAACAACAACAACAACAACAACAACCACAACCACAAGCAAATCTACAACATCAAAATCTTCATCAACAACAACATCCAAATTAGAACTTATTACATTTTAGTTTACATTCTCCTCAGTGTTTCTTGCTGTTTTAGATGAGACGCAATTGAGACAACAGATGACGACGATTATTGAACAATTATTTGAGCGGCGTGTCGACTTCTCCCCTCTTCCTTTAGAGGTGATTGTCCGTCTGCCGCTGTTTCTGCATTGTGAACACAGCGCAGCGCAAGCTTCGAGAAGGCTTCGAGCGCTGCAATTCACTTTCAGTTCCGAAAGAGTGAGAAAGAGAAAGAGAGAGAGAGCATTCTGCAGAATCCCCTCGAGAAACGTTGACCAGAACGCTGCTCTGCTCGAGGCGGAACAGTTCTGCGGAATGCTGAGAAATTGTATTTGGTGTGTGAACCATGATTTCTTCTTTATTTATTTTTTTTTCGGCAGTCCCAGTTGCTCCCAGTCGCTGGCCAGCTGCTGTTTTTTAAATGCATTCTTCGTAGTGCTATCTGTGTCTCAATGGAGCGTGCTCGGCTACAAGAAAACCGAAACCGAAAGATCGGCAGCAGCATCTAAAGTGCCCTAAGTATTGGAAATTAGACAACCGCTTACAAGGCATTCTATATTAATTCGTATAAGTACGATTCCTTGTCCCTCCCCAACATCTCTATGATTTCGACCCCCACCAAAAAAGTATGATACACGGTTAAAGGATTCTGCACTGAACAACAGGCGATATATAAATTCGATATATATGTTACGTACGTATATATTATGTTTTTTTTCGCTATATTTATATATGCTATACTTACTCACAAATAATTTACGGTTACGGCTAACATTTAACACATTTGCTTTAGTTACTCGATAATTATGTATACTTTCAAATATATTAACTCTACTAACAACTGCAAATAGACCGCGAGCCAACAAACAAAAAAAATACATAAAACTCAAACACGAAACATTGTATTAGATATCATCTCAAGAAAAACCAATAAAAAAAATATGAGTTGTGCAATATGCAAAGACAGCCGAAGAAGATCGTTTTCCTCAGCTGCAATCGAGAAATCCAAATAAAAATTAATCCATAATCTCATCAAAAAATGTCCTAACGAAAAGTGTCAAGAGGATACTCGTAGTAAGAAGATAATTTCTTAAGGAGTGACTATTTTATTTTTTAAATTATTTTCAACTTTTATTCTATTTAAATAAAAATGTGAAATACTTTTTAGATTTTATTTACTTGTTTTTACATTAATTAAATTTTGGTATTTGAAATGGAAATCAAAGTAAGAAAGTTATTTTATATTTTCAAAATAGGATTTGTGAAAGCTTTAAATTTGAAATTTCATTATAATCTCAATTATTTTCCAAATCAAGAAATAAGACTTGTTCCTTATTTAAAACCAGCAAATAACTTTTTTTTCAAATTTTCGTAATGCAAATTATAATTGTTGCAATTGTTTTATTTATATTTTATAGTCCGCAAATTCCACTTCTGTATGCCATTCAAACTATAACTCCAACGATGCTCGAACAAATCAAATCACTAAAAGTCTAAAGAGATTCCCTCATTAGGCTCTATGCAGATATTTGAATTCTTTAGCAACCTTCTTCACAAGGTAGTTGATACCATATCAAGAATTTACAGAAATCAATGTAAATGAGTTGCACAATAAGCCAGGCAGCTGAAGAAGATGTTCTCTCAATAGCCTCTCGTAGTTATTAAGTTTTTATTGATACAGCCAACTAACAATCTTCAATTTCAACTATATACTTTAATGATGCTCGTCCTTCTTGACGAAGCGAAGACCGCAGTAGCCGCAAGTGTGATTGCCAGGCTTGTCCTGCAATTGAACGAATACTTTAATACAAGGCTCCACACATTGCATCTTCAAGTGCCACTCACCAGGTTGATGTACACTTTGGGGTGTCCCAAGGGTCCGTTGCCGCCGTCGCAGTAGACGACGCGTTCGGTGGTCACTGTGGGCGGCACTTCATCGATGAGCTTGATGCCCCAATTCTCGTTCACGTAGCGCTTGGCGTTCACGAAGCGAACGTTGCGGTAATCATCCTTATCGAACACCTGCAAACAAATATTTACGAGTTAAATTAAAAACAATGTTTGCGTAATCGCATCCTCCGTGAACTGTTCTTGGCGCTTACCTGGCCAGTGTGTGTGACTTTCTCAATGTCGCTGCGTGTGCTGGAGTAGCGCACTGCGGTCAAGGGCTTCAGCAACTGCTCGCTGCAGCGTGCAACTTTATTCAAATTGTTTACCAATTGCTTGCTGGCCATCATGTTGCTAATTGCTAAAAATTTATTTGGTTTTGTTTTAGAGATGTGCTGAACTTCAGTATTTTCAAAAACACGGGAGGTCACACTGACAATTATTGCCACACAACAGCTGTTTTATCAAACCAAGTAGCAACGCCAGAACTTTACTTATTTCCACAGTGTGGCAACCTTGTGAAAACTATTGTGAGCGTGCAAAGTACCAATTGGATATTTAAAACGTTTATTTGCGCCAATAAACTCAAGGCAAAGTGATAAAAAGTGATGACTGCAGCGAATAAAGTTGGGGTGAGTGCTGTTTTCATTAAACATGGCTTAAACTATGCATACTTGTAAAATAAACTTGCTTTTAATTTGCAAAGCCGGCATGCATATGTGTGTGTGTGTGTGCGTACAAATTGCGTCGTTGAGAATCTATTTTGCATGTTCATACTATTTTGCAGCTATTATTGTCTGCAAGGGCACTGTACTATTTTGCAAGTTGATTCTATTTTGTGTGTGCAAATCACACTACTTGTAAACTCTTGCATGTTCATGTCAGGTACTGAGTGTGTGTGTGTTTTATTTTCTTATCGCACCTAAGAGACTTCTTAGTAACTGCGCATTGATGCTGCACTATTTGTGTAATTGGCATTGTGAGTCGCGCATGCGTGACCAGGGATGGAGGAGCAGGGAGGGGTTGTTTCATAATTTAGTTGGCATATTTATTATTATGTCCTGTCATGTAACTAACTGCAACTGCAGCAGCATCCTAACCAAACAATGTAATGTGGCAGCGGGAGAGGAAGCGCAGGAGAGGGAGAGGGAGAGAGGGCAACGGGGTCCCATTGTATTTGATTGTTTCAGATCGCTGCAATTATGAAACTCTACTTGCCACTCCCCCTCTCACTCTCACTCTCACTCACTCTCTGTCTCTCTGGACGCTGGGCAGTTTAACAATATAATTTACAGTGCTTTTGTGAAGCGAGGCGTGAATTTGTTGTTGGCCAAGGACACGAGTCCCGACCACATCCTTTAAAATTGTCCTCCTGCGTCTAATCGCATTTGTTTGCTGCTGTAATTAAATGCAATTTTCCATGGCCGAGAAATGATTTTGCTATTTCAATTTGTCCGGCAACCGCAGGCGACCCCTTTGCCGTCCTTTTCGTCCTGCCGCTGGTCAGCGACGCAGCTGCACAGCTGCCAATAAGTCAGGCGCGTGCGCACAGCAGGACTCGCAGGACTCTCTGGACACACTCTCAATGCACGCTTGTTTTTCGACAGTTTTCACCTTTTGAGTGGCAATTTCATTGGGTTGTTTTTGCTGAAAGGATTAACTCGCGACTCTCCGCAATCTGCCGCAATCCTTTATCCTTGCGCAATTTACCGTTAAATTCAGCGCCCATCCTGAATGTTTTTCTGCTGTTATTATGGAGAAATTTTTGGGTTTTTTTTGTTGCTTTTTTATATAGAATTTTCCACATTTGTCAATTGTTTTGTTGCGGCGAAAGTGACAAATTCTCCGTTGTCTTTTCTCTGTTCGAGATTTATTGCCACATTCGCAGTTGCTGCATTCGCTTTTCAAGTGGTTGAGTGGTTGCACACAAGGGTTGACACCCCACCCCACTCCACTATAGAGAAGGGGCGTTTTTCCAATACATCAAAAGTTTTCCAAAGTGATCTATGGGTTGCTATGCCACGAACCAAGTCATCAGCTGCTGAAGATTCCTCTATAATATACAATTTTAGTGACTGAATCTTAGTAAATATTAAAATGTAGTAAATATTATAAACGAAAATTGATAATTGTGCAAAACACAGATGCAGAATAATTTATTAAAATTAAATTCTTGAATTTGATTTCATTAGGAAGATATTGAGTCTGCTTTTTATCGAGCCACTAATTTGAGATATATTAGATCGAAGCTATTCTTTATAGTTATTACTTTGTGAACTTTAGCGTTGTTTTATCTTCCGGTAATCTCTGCGTTCCCATGTTATTAGCGGCTGAAGATTCTAGATTTTTTTATCGCAAATATTTGAAATTTGAAAAAAATATAAATGCATTATAAATGACATATGAATTCTAATATACACTTCGGACTTATTTCGTTCGTTAGCTGCTGCCAATTTAATGCAGTTTCATGTTTTCTGTTGTTGCGCTGTGGGGCAATCAGTTAACCAATTTCGAACAACCTTTCCAAAATAAACAACTAAATAAAAAATGCAATGCAACAGCAACAGAAACAGCAGCAGCTGCTGCTCACCTGTGTCGAAGTCCCAGTTGCCAGGGGGGCGGGAGGAGTTTTTCGAGTTGTGGAGAGGGCACATGGTCAATGCCATTGCTTGTCAACTGTCCAATGTCCAATGTCCGCTGTCCGCTGTCCGCTGTCCGCTGTCCGCTGTCCACTGGCCGTTGGCTATTTTGATAGCAGCAGAAACAACAACATTGTTGTCGCTGTCGCTGTGGCTATTGCTGCTGGTGTTTTTCTTGTTGTCGTTTTATTTTTCAAGCGTTTTTCCGCTATTCAAAATTATTCTCGCATGAAAATGAAAAAACATGTTCTCTGGGAAATTCAATACGCGTGTGGACAGCAAGAGGAATTGGATTGTCATTTATTCATTCGCTCACTTATTCATTCAATGCACTACAAATTGCTGACAAAAGCTTTTTAAAGCGACAATTTTCCTCTCCTTGCTCTTGCTCGCTCGTTGTGTTGTTCAATTTGCTATTAACAACAACAGCAAAAAAAAAGTCCAATCTCCATTGGTTTAATTAAAAAATCTGGCGTTCGCCATTGGGAATCCTCGACAGGCAGTCGACAAAATTAGCCTCAAGTGCTCAACGTGAGGCGTCTGCGCTGCTCGCTCAAGTGTGCGACAGAGAGGGCGAGCTAGAAAGAGAGAGAGAGAGAGAAAGAGAGAGTGCTACAGAAACAGCATCTGTCCAGCTGTCTATGTAGTGCAATCATTCATTCAGCCAAATACTCGTAGAAATATCGTCATGTTACGCTGATTTAGCACGAATTTCAATCATTTTTTACGGCCCTTTTTACGAGTGACCTCTGTGTACAGGCAGCACTCGGCACTGTTGACCCCCAACGGACAGGGGACGGGGTGGTTTAGTTATGTCAACCACTCTGTCGATCGATGGTGGTGCATATTATTTGGCAGAGTCCACACTCGACTTTTCCTGTTTTTTTTTTTTGCGTATGACAATTTATGATGTTTGCTTGGATAAACTGAAGTGTTTGTTGTGCCTGCCGCGAGGGTTTACTGTACTACAACACATTAGCAGATGCTGACTACCAAAGATTATCCAGATGGTAAATGTTATTATATTTTGTGTCATTATTGCAACTCCTGAGTTAGTTCAAATAATTTATTCAAACTTTTGTTTGCTTAACTCTTGTTGACTTCCATTCAGTTTCCTGCAAGTCTTTCCTCAATTCATCAGAGTGTTTTATCGCTTTTAACGACTACCCCAAATAAGCCCCATTATGACATAATCAAAGTCGTCTATAAGTCGGAATTGTTTCTTCAATTTCGTGTTTTATTTTCGTATCGTTTCGTTTCGTTTCAATTTTTTTCGGCTTGTTAAAAAACTTTCTTTTGTGCTCGTTAAATGGGAATACTCACAGCGCACACCGCACAACACACGACACACAACGCATTGAACAAATTACTCGAGCGAGCTCCATAAGTTACTGATAGACATATCAAGTGTCCTCAAGCCGACGACGCGTCGTCATTATCACTGCATTGAATGATCATTAACTTGCCCACTTTTACCACCAGCTTCAATTTTAATCATCGTTTGCGATGTCAACTTGACGAATAGATCTGAATGTGGAACCAGGTGACAGCCCCCCCAATTGATGAGGAGTGTTTTCTACACTCGTTTTTGTTGTTACTCTTGTTGTCTTCGGTTCGAGTTTTGATTTTAATTTCCAATTCAATTGCAACGCACGTTCAAGCGATTAATTTTAGTTTAATTTCGCTTCATTTTTTCCACTTTTTTTATGAGAGGCTTAGCTGAATAGGTTTCTTCATTGCCCTACCCCCCTCTCGTGTTTACCCCTCGTGTTATCTTTATTTCGTTCGATGGCATTTTTATTTTATTTTTTGTTAATCCTGCGCATGTTTTTTATTTGGCACACGGCATCCTGCGGTGCGTATTGATTGTCGTCTCGCTTTCAATTTCTTTTGCATTGCACAACAATTTCACTCTCTTCCCTCGGCTTCTGCGGTTTTGTCATCCAATGTGTCTGCCATTGTCACCCGGGGTGTTTCAATAAAGCGAACCACATCGCAGCAAACTCAACTCAACCCAGACGCCAATCGCGAAATTAAATGCTTGATAATTGTCTGCTGATTGTGGTCCAAGGGACTGCGATTGCTGTCAAGAAAGTAAGCAGCAAGTTTGACAGCAGTACAGTTCTCTTTAATGTGGCTTTCACTTTTGGGAATTCCGCAAATAGAGCCGTCGAGAGGGAGAAGGGAAGTGTGCGATTTCGACGCTTTATCCTTAACCTCAACTGCCTCCCCTCAACCCTTTTGTAGGCCGCGGGCCTTTTGCCTACGTGGCGTGCAAATCCTGACAATTATGCGGGTTTTAAAACGGGCTCCTCCCTCAGCCTTTGTCCAAACTCTCAAACTCTGCCCTTTGGCTATTTGCGTAACTCTTTGGGATGTCGCAACGCGCATATTAAATCGGAATTGCCAGCTACATTACATTTTCACGGATCAGCTAAGCGGCCACACCTCAAGCAACTAGCCAGGATTTCATTTGTAGAGTTCTCTGAGCCTCAGCATCCGCCTCGAGGCAAGCTTCCGACAGCGCCGTCTGAGTGGACATGCGAACAAATGGACGCGGGTCGCGGGTCGCGGATCTCGGGTCGCGGTTCGTGGGTCCAGCCCATAAATGCAATCAACCACTCGACGAAACTCAACTGAGCAAAAAAAGCCGTTTTTTGTTGTTGTATGTTTTTGTACCTTTGAAACAAAACCTGGAGCGCTTCCAAGTGCTCTCACATGTGTGTCTGGGTGTCTGTACAATTGCAACAGCGCATTGCAGGGCAAGCAAGGGGTCCAAGCACTACTGAATTGATTTTGTGACGCATCGTTTAGTTAGAGAATATAGCAAGTTAGTCAGCAACAACTTAAAATGTTCTTGACGGCAGTTGGGTAATTATTTTGAAATATCAAACACAAGTACCGAAATTAAATTAATATCTTTTTATTATTTGTTTATTATAAAAACTTGTTTATATTCTATTTTAATGTAATTAAATTCGTTTGTAAATCAATAGAGTAGAGACAATAGTGTAGCGTATTTAAGCGTCGTTGGCAATGTTAACATTTGGTTTTTAAGTGCAGGCGGCAGCCACTTCAGCGCAATAGGCCTGTCGAGCTGTCGAGCGGGCGGATGAAGGTTGCCGAGCTGCGCTTGGGCTGCTGGATGCTGTCGGGTGATTGGGTGGTTGGGTGGTTGGGTGGTGGAAACCCTGCCAACCCTTTACTCTCTGCATGCTGCGTACTGCATCCTGCATCCTTTCGTTAGATGGCCTCGTAATTTATGCAAATTAAAGCGCACTCCATTTCGCGCCATCGGAAATATTTCCGTTTATTTATTTTTTTTTGTATTTTTGTATTTTCACTGCTGAGCTGATGTTGTTTGATTTGTTGTTTGTTGTTGCGCAGGCGCAACTCGCGAGCTTTGTTGCAGTTGCTGTTGCTGTTGCCGTTGCTGGAGCGACAACAATTGTTAATTGTTTCGTTTTAGAGTGGTGCCTGGAACGTGCCCCTTGCGGCTATAAATTGCCGTTAATTGACGGCTGCAAAGTTTCTTCTCCCTTCCATTTTATCACATGTCTGTGTCAGCCTTCAAATTACTTTGCCTATCAGTGGATCTTATCTTGAGATTTGCACACTTTCGAGCCTTACACACATTGTTTTGCCTGTCAAAATATGACAGCCAAATGGGAAAGAAATCCCGGAAATATCTCGGACCTTGGCTGAACCCGAGGCAATCTCAAGGGCATCATCAACACCAACATCGACATCGACATCAACATCCTCATCATCATCACCATCATCATCATCAATGCCATCAGCATATGAGCGTGTTTGTTGGTTTTAATCTCTAATGCTTGGACCACTTCAGAGTGCAGACCCGACTTTGGGCTTGGGTTCGACTTCGGGTCAAAATGTTTCAATTTGAGCGCAGATTTTAGCGCGGATGCTGTCTGGATGCCGTCCCTTTTGCTCTCTGGGCGGCAAAGATCCCTCGCAATCTGCATGTTTGTTGTGTTTTTAAAACGTTTTTAATGTGGAAATGTCACAAAATATCAGGCAAGCCATAGACGAAAACGGGTTCGCTTTAGAATTTCAATTTGAATTTGAATGACAATCGAGGGCTGGTCCATCCACCAACCCAAAAAGCAGAAAAAAGGGATCGCTGATGAGCTTGTAATGCGCTCGATTCTGTGTTGTCCTCTTGGCTGTAGTTGGGCGTGCTGCCTCTTCGCAGCTGTCTCTGGCCACTGTCAATCAGCGAGCTGTTGTTTTTGTTGCTGTCCCTGTTGTTGTTTTTGTGCATGTTTTGCCTGTCTGAGGTTTGGGCTATATAGAGCTGCAGAGATCTGATCGCAGCGGGGCGTGTCCATGTGGACTGCTCACTTTTTGTGTGGCACGCTAAGCTGACGTTTGCTATACGCAATTTTGCATGCCACATTTAACAATTTAACAGAGTTGTTCAACTCTACACTGCGAGCTGGGGTTCAACTATGGAACATCCTTGCGCAGCAGGTCCTCTGCTAAGCTCCTTCCATTTGGTGGCTAAATCAATTGTTGCTGCTTACTTTGAGCTGTTGCAACACTTGAAATGCTGTTGACAGCAGCAGTTCCCCTTCTGCATCCGACTCCCAACTCCGACTCCAACTACTTCTTCTTCTGTATTTTCTCTGGTGGTGTCTTTGTGGCTTTTATCTTAATTACAAAACGCTTCACTCTCGTTCCCTCTCGCTGCCACGAAGTAATTTGCAATGCGGAAATGCGACAGTTGCACCACGAAGTTGTCGCCGTTTAAGTCCTTAAATGCGATTGCACTGGACAAAGAGGATGAGGTGGAGGTTGGCCATGAGGACAGGGCACTTTCAAGTGTCGCATGTACGCCGGGTAAACAGCAAAGCAGCTGCAGGTGGGCGCCACACACACTCTAACTATGTGTGTCTTTCTATTGCCGCTGGCCTGTCATGCGTCAGGCGCAAGCTACAGTGGGTGTGACAGTAACTGGAGTGAAGAGAATACAAATATTTCTTGTTCACATTATGCGATGATAGTAACAGTAGACAGGTATTTGCAGAACTGCACGGCATTGACAGTCTTCATTGTTAGGTCGTCGATTTTTGTGTATGTGTGTGTAAGTGATGCCAAAAATTTAAGAGTATGTGTGCGAAGTGCATATGTGTGTGTTCAGCTAGGCGGCGGACCGAGAAATCCGTGTCAACGGCTGTGCTAAGTGGGCGTGGCCAGGCGGGAGAGCGTCCCAAAGATTCCAGAGCTTACACGTACACAAGTGTGTATGTATGTATGTGTGTGTGCTAATTGATCGAATGCTGCTGCTGACTTAAGAAGCTATGCCCGAATATCTCATGCTTCACTTTGCTCTGAACATTTTTGGACTCGTATTAACTTATTTGGTATGTAAGAGTTAATTAAAGCTCTATATATGATTCTCAGATTTTTTAGAATCAGTATTTATTAGTAGGCTGCCCACTGTTGTTGCTTCTGGCTGCTGTTGATGTTGTTGCTTCTGGCGCTGCCTCGTGCGGCTGTTCAAAGAGCCGACACATTTTAATTTTCACTTTGCTGCTGGGCAGAGTTCACGACTGTCCTTTTCAGCTGCCAACAGCAATTACACTAAACAGCAAAAAAATTACACACATATAAAAAATTGTGGGGAAATGAAAATGAAAGACAAAAAAAAACAAGAAAAAAACAGAAAAAAATTATAATTATTATTGTTAGGCCCCCGGTTTCTGTCCCTCTCTATTTACATTTACATCTACGTGTGCTGCTACCCACAGCCCCTTTGGCAATATCCCATTTTGCATTTTACAAGCAACATGTTTTGGTTTTGTGCATGAAAAAATGTTTTGGCTAATTCTTCGGGCCACTCACAACAAAATGCCACAAAACAATGAGAGGCATGAACAGCATAAACAACAACAACAATTGAAATATAATCAAAAATAAATACGCTGCAAAGTATAAATGAGCACGGGACAACAACAACAGAAATAACAACAACAACAATGAGGGAAACAACAACAACAATCATCGTTGGCAATGCTTAAATCAACAAAGTTGCAATTTTTGCAGTAGCAATAAATACAAAAGAAAATAGAGAGAAACTAGAGAGGAAAATCCGCGCGTGGAAAATCGAAAACGCATCAGAAATTCAAACTACTCTCGACCCGCGGCCCGCAACTCGAAACGTGCCACGAGGCAAGAGGCAAACCGTCAAGCGGTAAGAGACAGAGGGAGAGAGAGAGTCCCTAGTGTAGTGGCAACGCCACCCAACCGACAATCGACAAGCAACTCAGCTGAGCTCAACTCGACTCGACTCAACCAACCATCATCATCATATTTACCCACATTTCTCTATTTACCCTGTGCTGTCCTGGCTGGGAATGCTCTGCTCCTGCTCCTGCTCCTAGTCCCGCTCCTCGAACAGCAGCAACTGCGTCGTCGCTTGTTGTTTGTGCCACTCGCCTAGCCTCAGGCTGCCCAGGCGCTGCTCTTGCGTGTTGCCTTCTGGTTAACTGAACTGTTGTTTTCCTTTTTCAGTGCCGGGTGCCGGGGGAGCTGCCTCCATTGCAATTGTGAATTCCCATTCCCATTTTGAATCCCATATCAAGCAACCAACTGCGCTTGCATGTTGTGTGTTTTCGCAACGCTTTCAATTTGAAGTTTTATGCGTGCAGCTACTTATCGGCTAAAGCCTCGGCAGAAGCAACAGCAACTATGTACAACAAATACCTCAGTAACAACGACTATAATGTCGACTGATTGAAAACTAAATTGAATTCAGACTGACACTTCTGGAGACACACCTTGGCCAGGTGTGCTGAACTACTTGAGGGTTTCTATTGCTGAGAGTGGATTAATGAGTGGATCGATGCAATCAATTGCATATTTTCCAAGAAATAAACCTTTACTAGAATGCCCAGCTTATTCTGTTGCAGAGCATAACTGTTGTCTGTTAAAATTTGTTAGAAAAATAGTTGCAAGTAGTTAAAGACTTTTGTATTAGAAAGTTTCATCTGGTCTGTTTAAATTTATTTCCCTGAGCTATCCTTTAAGTCGTTTGCACTTGGATGAATCCAAACAATAATTAGACTCCCCCATCTGATTGAACTTGCTGTGTTTACTCACCTAAATCTTGGCTACAATTTGTCTGCCTTGGGCAGTTGGATATCCGTCGTTCCTGGCTGTCTTGAATTTAACCGGATCTCCTAATGGTTGCGGCTTTTGTCTCTGCTGATTGTTGCATTTTCACACTCACAACCAGAACAAACAAGTATCGATTGCCAGTGCTGCAGATACAGGTAAATATTGTGGTACCTCCTGTTGCGGGGGCGGCAGACAGAAGGCGAAGCTTAACCATTTGGCCAGCTGCAGTGTTTGTTTTTGTGAGTGGCTGGTGTTTTGCATATCGGCAAATGGGCGAGACTCTGATGACCAACAAATTGCCAGACAAATGAAATTAATGCTGCAAAGCCTTATCGTTGCAGAATTGAACATCGATATGGGGATATAGATTGCTTAGGGGGGAGAGTATGCATGCAGAGGGAATAGAAATTTAAATAATGGGGTAATTGGAGTATAAATAATTGGGGGAGAATATTTTAAAAAGATAGAGAACGTGGAATGTGCATTGATAATCGTGCAAGTGAGACTAACAACAAATTAATGACTTTCATAGTATATACTCCAGGATATTTAATCAAAGTTGAGTACAGAGACATTAAGCCTACTATAATCCTCTTGCTTGGCTTATCCATTAGCAGCAGCAACGGCTTTGGGGTCTGTGAATGACAGATGCGGGATCGAGCTGCGAGAGTCCTCCTCATGCCGAGTGTTACAAGCCCAAATCCTACTTCACAACGTCTAACACACTCCATAAATGTAACTGTTTCTGTAGCTGTAAGTGTAGCTGTTGGGCAAAGTAGTTGATTTATGTGCTTGTGTGTGCAATTCAATTGCCAGCCTACGTTCCCTCTCCACTCGCCTCTCGCCTCTCGCCTCTCGCCCTCGTCCCGTCGCAGCTTCAGCTCTGCATATGCAAATGATGGATGAGTCCAGCTGTTGGCTGTAACCCTTTCGCCCCGCTGCGCCCCGTTTTTTTTGCCTCAATCCCCTGTCCCGTGGAAGGGTTGTTGCCTGGGTTTTGTTAATCAATACGCCACTTTTTCCGTCTCCTACTCCTCAACTCTGTTTTTTTCTACGATTGAAACGATACAATTTTCTATAGATTTTTTCACTTAATTTTTATTTGTTTTCGTAGTTGATAACAAAAGTGGGAATAAACTAATGTGTGATGCGCGGGGCTCATTATGTATGCAAATTATGCAAAAACCACTTGAATGTGTAAACATTCGAATTCGATAACTGGCGATGACGATAACGCAGAGCAGGGCGGGCAACTGTACCCGATAGTCGAGAACTAGTTCTCTAATTACGCTTAGCACGTAAATCCTATTAAACACGCAACTGTTCACTGTTCACTGTCCACCGCTCACTGCTCTCTGGCCACTTCACAATCCTCAATCCATTTTTGGAAAAGGTAACCTTTTGTTTTAATTCAATTTCCTCTGGTCAGTTGCCCCTTTCCCTCGTCGCTCGCCCGCCGGGGGTTCTATGTGCTGACCGCTGGTCACACGTCACTCATTCAGTCAGTCACTGAGAAGGCAACCGGTTCGGACAGCTCTCGCATCGAGTGATATCCCTATCCCGTTGCGGGACCGACCTGCCTTATCTCTCGCTGCGCCTGCAGCGATCTTCTTTGGCTACCTCCGTGTAATTGCTAGCCATGTTAATTGAATAATTCTGCTCTCCGCTGAACAGTTTTTTGATTGACATTATCGCGTGGGTGCGATATGGATCGGACAGTTGTTTTAAGCAGACAGCCAGCCAGAGAGTGAGAGACAGTTGGTCGACAGACAGCGCTGATCCGTTAATTTACACACAAGCGTGGTTAACAGACGTCGCCGAGTCCCGGAGGGAGAGCTACCCCTAACCCCTAACTCGGGTCGAGGGTACTCTTTATATGCGGGAAATTTGCGTATTCGAGCGAGGAGGAAAACCCTTTTCGGTGTTTTGTCTACACTTTTCGCAATTTTGGAATTTTGCACGCATTCGAAATTATAATTAAATTATATTAGGCCACGTTCCAGCCGAAGGGAGGAGTTGCTCTATATCCATTGTTTACCTTTCTGCACGGCTTTGAATGTTTTGTCATAAATTTGCATGGCACAATGCAGGCTCTATAAATTTTCTCGCCTCGCTCCCCTTTGACTCTGATTTTCCTTGAATCGAAATTATAGATTTGTTTTGTTGTTGTGCTTGCTGGTTGCTGGTTGCTTATTGCTGGTTGCTGGAACAGCTAATAAATGCTTTTCACTAGAGAAATTCTGTGAGCTGTCATAATTTTCGCAATCATAATTTCCGTATTTTAGTATGGGGCGTGGCTGTGACCTCGACAGGGGGTAAGTGAGCAGCTGTTGTGCCAATCCTTGGCACTGCCTAATTAGACAAGCTACACAAGGATATGTAGAGAGCGAGAGCTGAACTTTATATTAATTTGCAGCTGTCAAGGTATGATTCAAAGGGTTTTAGTGAGTTTCTCGCACAGAAATGCGATTTTCGGCACACTTTGGTTTAATGGAGCTTCGGCGCTTCAGATGACCGCAAAAGCGACTAATAACAAATTTAAAACACTTCATTAACTTACTAAACTACCACAACAAAAGACGGCGCTTAAATATTTGTTACAGCTCTTCATTACATAAACTGAAGCAGCTTTAAGAGCTTCGAATCTCAATCTCATCCAAGTTCCAGTTTCATTCCCCATCTCCATCTGCGACTCTGTTTCGGCTTTAGTTTAGTTTTGTTTATCGACTAATTTCGCTGCACATCAAAGCGTTGTTGATGCTCTTCATGCTGATGGTGATGACGGTCGTGATGGTAATGATGATGAGTGTGGGTCGTTGGCGGAAGTTACCTGGTGCCTAACTGGGGCCTACCCGGGGGCTAAATAAATTGGAGACACTTTTACGCGACATTTATGGGCCACAAATGTCGCAGGTTGCTCCCAGGTCCCCTCCGCTCTCTCTCCCACTGTTTCTCTAACTGTCTCCACGTCCCACATAAATATTCAAAGCGAAATGCAAAAGCGAATACCCAAAAAAAAATGTTTATTTATGCCGCATATATAACCATTATAATCAAATTAATACACTCACTAAGTGCAATCAAAATAACATAAATAACTTTTCAGCTGCGTGGCCAAAAAAGAGTTATGCGTTTATAATTTGGACTTAAGAATACGCTACCTGCCATCATCGATGATGCGGCGTATGGCTATCGACAGTCGATTGGCGACTCACAACTCATAATTAGGCGTTGAACTTGTTTGATTAATAAATCATTCGATTTATCAAAGAAAGAAGCTGTTCAATGCGCTTCTTTGGGCCAATGCGGCTTATGGCTTTCAACAGTTAATTGGCAGCTCAACAGTCAATGCCTGTTACATTTTAAACATGATTTATTGAATCAATTAGTTTGAATAAGCTAATGAATGGGATCGTTCAAAATAGGTAAAGCCTTTTAGGGATATTGTTTGACAATTGCGAAGAAAACAAACAAAGAAATACTCTAGTTTCTATGGCTAGCCATATTTGGATTTGTTGGATATGTGAAACGATGAATGCCGCAACTTTAAAACTTAATCGGTATGAAAACTATTTGACAATAAGTAGTCTAATGATTGTTGCGCTTATTTTTATTAACTAAAAGTCAACAACAATAACAAGTATTTGCTTGAAAGACAGTTTGCAAGTTTTTAGCATCTTATAAAAGAAAATCGTATTAGCCATGCAGATTAGACGGCTGTTGCTCATAACTTTGAGCGTTGTCTAATGCGCACTTAAGGATTATGTTGCCAAGTGCTTAACACTTCATTCAATTTGATTTTATAGGTAATCCGAGCTTCTGGCTGGCCTCAAATCGCTTTTCGCTTTTCTTTGATTTCGTTTTCATTTTCGGTTTCGGTTTTTATGACGCGTGCGACCAATTTGATGACGCTGCTGTTGCTTTTGCTGCTGCTGCTGCTGCTGCTGTTGTTGCCAGTCTGCCAGTTTGTCGACAGCCAACGGCATCAACATCGCAATCGACAGCAGCAGCGGGAACAGCATCAACGGCAGCGACATGGATGATGGAGTCTCGACCCACGCACAACAGGAAGCCTTTTTGGCCATTGGCAGCGTCGTCACGCGTCTGCTCAGTTCGCTCTGTGTCTGTGGTTCGTTGGTTTCTGGCTCGGATCGGAGCCACTCAGTGGAGCAACTGCAGCACAGCATAGACACGACTTTCATGTTACGACGCTGTTGCCATTCGTTGTCGATGTTGCTGCTGCTGTTGCCAGTTGCCAGTTGCCCGTTGCCAGTTGCCTGTGTTTTGGCAGCAATTAATCGGCATTAAAATTTATAACGCCATGATAATTAATGGTCTGCTAATATGCCATAAAATTAGTTTGCTTGCAACGTTCAATTAAGGATTTGCTTGTACCAGACACACTCACATAAACACACATTGCCATCTGTGTCTATCTATTTATCTTGCCCAGTGCGTGTAGTTGCAAGTGTGAGTGTGTGTGTGAGACTTCCCCGTTAGCATAAATCAAAATGCTTATCACGCACTTATGAGTGCGACGCCTTCGAAAGCAACTTATCGGTCCATTCGCTGACTCAGCGCAAGAGATGGACACGTGTTGCCCTCAACTCGTCGTCTCTAGTCTCTGTAGCGTGACACGCTGTCACCTGAACCCTTGCCATAACCCATTCAATTTTGCTAATAGAAATGTTGCTATGACTGAGCTATCCTTTTTTTTTTTTTTGTAGGAGAACATTTTCCTTAATATATGTTGGTATTAAACTGGAAATTATTTTCTCAGTTCGTCTTGAAAAGAACTCGTTGTTCAAATTAACATAGAGGTAAATTGTTTTCGAAATTAATGATCTTAGAATTATTAGCTAGTTGTCAACATTAATCGACGTTAGATTAATAAAAATAACTAATGATGATAGCTTCATTGGAATTAATTTCCTCTTATTAATTATATTGAGGTAGATCATGGAAGTAATGTCGAGACTTTCTGTTACCCTTTGTAGTCTTCAATCTTCTGTAGCGATGAAATGTTTTCGAAATTAATCAAAGTAAAATGGATAAGTAATTGTAATCATTTTAGCTTCTTGGGAATGTATTTAATCTGATTGCTTTCTCTCCCAGTGCGATTCAGACGAATTCTCATGCATGTCACGTGCCCAACTCTAGTCTAGGAATCGTTGCTCGGTTGTTGCGTCTGCTGCTGCCGCAGCGACGTCGCCTAATTGCCTACAAATTCGCAACGATTGAGAATGTGAATGCGGCGCGTAATTGCATAACTTGAGCTCCTACAAAGACGAAGAGGGCTGGAAAGGCAGGCAGGCAGTCAGGCAGGCAGGAGAAGGGAGAAGGTAGTTGAAAGGTCAAGGAGGAAGCGCCATAATTTGCCGTATTGTGTTGACTTTGATTTCCAAGAGAGACGCTGCCCAAGGGGCTACAACTTGCTGCCTTTTTGCCAGCCTTTTGCTGCTTCCAGTTGCCAGTTGTTGGTTGTTGGTCGGTTGTCGGTTGCCTTTCAAATGTCATGAATTGAATTGAAATACAAAAATTCGAAACATGAGCTGGGGGGAGAGCGAAAAAGAGAGACTCTAAAGTCAATAACGAACGCCAGGAAGTCACCTCGCGAGGAGCAACCGGTTTCCTTTTCAGTTGCCCGTCTAACATCTACCGTCTCTAAGGCTGTGCTTATTATTATGTTTATTGTTGCTGCTGCTCAGTTGGCTCAGTTGGCTCAGCGACTGAGACTGAGACTGAGACGGAGACTTCGCCTCCTTTGTGGCCTGTTTCCTTTTTTCTCCTCGCTTCTTCTGCAACTGACCTTTTGGCATGGGAGTAACAACAACAAATTTGCCAAGTAATCTGAGAGCGGGTATTGTGAATAACTTTGGAGCAGATGGAAATGCCGTCATCATCATCATCAACGTCGCCATCACCAACCTCCTCCTCCTCCTCCTCGTCTTCATCGAAAGCAATAGCAACAGCATCAGCATCATCATCATCGCCATCGTCGTCTGATCATCTGTTGTCGTGTTTGGTTTTAGTCTTAGCGCAGCCTCTTAAATTGCCACAGCCAATATGATTTATGTAAATGCTAATGCCAAAATGTCAAGTGTTCAGTTGAGTGGGAAATTTCATTTCATTTTGTTTATAGCCTCGATGATGTTGTTTATTTTTATGCCGTCGTCTTCTTTCTTTCTTTTTTTCTTTCTTTCGACAACAATCCAATTAGCTCAGCTTTTACCATTCAAAACAAGAGCTGAGCTTGAGCGACTTCGGCTAAAAGTTGCATAAGTGTGCAAAGAGCTTTGAATGCACCTGAGAGCGGAGTATTGCTGCAGCAGCAATCCCAGAGGCATATTTACTTAAATTTAGGTAAATATGATAAGCATTCCAATCAAATAGAAGTTTAGCAACACATTAAGTGTGTAATCCACAGTAATTAGACCAAAAGTTCTGCTAACTGGCCATTTACCTTAGGCTACACTCGCTGCGCACACAGTCTGTAATCAATTCTAAAGTGGCCGTAAGTCAAGGCCTCTTTTGGGCGACCCCTTTTGGCCAATTATTTATTTATATGGATGGAGAGTGACTTCAAGGCTGGCACACACACTATCTACTGGCATGATAAATTAGCTTATTTGAACTTAAAGTAAACTAAACACAGTCGAGCCGACAAACACACTGAGAGACAGGCGGACAGGCGGACAGGCAGACAAATAGACAGACAGATGGATAGACAGATATGCTCTGCTCCCTTTCATATTTTGAATGCATTTTGATTAAGTAGAAAATTGAATATGTTAACTTCTCGAACTCAAACTCAAACTCGCACTCGCACTCGTTGCCTCGACCCTCGCTCGGTATGCTACCAAAATTCTAATTCTATGCGGCCTGGAAATCGGAATTCTAAACGATTAATCATGAGACCATTTGACACTTTGTGGTGGGCAACACGAAATTGATAAAGGCGTCAACTGGGGGCGACTTGAATGCACTTTATCAAGCAGTTGTCACTCCTCAACGGCTCTAGGTTGAATCTGTGAGTCGGTTTGCTTTTGGTGTGTTTGTCTTTCGAATGAGTTCAGCTCGTGTTGTTGCATAGTTGGATCGTGTTGCTGTTGCAATTAAAATTAAAAGAGAGAAATTGCCAAAGAGACATAAATAGAAATTAAAAGCGCAGTGCGCCAAATGATATTACACCATTAAAAGTGCCATTTAAGTGCAAGGCACGACTCCCAGTTCCAGTTCGCCGACTACGATTTAATTACAGCAAATTGCTAGTTGTTTTGGCCGCTAGGTGGCGTCCCGTCCTGTCCCGTCCCAGTGCATTCAGCAATGTGTTAATCCAATTTATATGACCATTTGACGGGGGCCCCACTGACCCAATTGAGGCGACTCGTACAAGACAAGCTATCTCAACTCTTGCTTGCTCAAACATTCATTTGCTCACTGACGCAGTCAGTCAGTCAGTCAGTCAGTCAATCAGCCAGTCAGTCAGTCAGTCAGTTAGTGAGTCGATTCAAGTCACTTGCTCGTTCGATGGAGGGGCAATGTCAAGGTAACCAGTTTAGATTACAAACATGACTCTCTCTCCCCTCTCTCTCTCACACTCTTTCGCTCTTGCCAGCATGACATAATTGGCAATAGCTGGATGCCTTGTAAGCAAGCCAACTGCGCCAGGATGTCCGCCTCACAGAATTTCATAATTTTCGAAATGGAGGCCTGGCACTTGAGTTGATTGATTGCCATGTCGATTCAAGCCAACACGACGCAGCGCTGGAGTCAGCGACCGAGTCGAGACTGAGCCAAGTAATTTCCACTTGAACAGCTCCACAGTTCCAAGTGCTTCACAGTTCACCTTCTTCTTGCCGTACTATATCAACATCACATGAGGGTCGAATCACATTCGCAGAGTGTAAATTTGAGCAGCTCAAACATTTTGCATGCAGCATAATCATACTGTAAGTTCTTTGACTACTGCGGGTTAGTGTAGTTTGGGGTATTTCACAGAATAGAAAGCGGCAAAGTCTGAAGAAAGAAGTCATAATTCCACAGTACAATAGTCTATTAAGGCCAGATTAGAATTCCAATGATTACAGAGCTGAGACACCTGAAAAACGAAATTTGAAGCTGTTGATGAGAAAATTAGTTCAAAGGGCTGACACTTTTATTGCTGTCCAAATTAGAATTGTTGCCTTGGAAACTGCGTTTTTATTGCTGTTGATAGTGTGTAATAGTCAGCGTATCGAATCGGACTTGTTGCATGGCGGCAGCAGATGCCACACTGTCGCTGTGCCACATGAGGCGCCTTGCCCTCGTGTGCCCCATGCTCCATGCCCCTTGCATAATCTGGGGTATTGAATGTGAATCTGATGCGAGTGTCGATGGGTAAATGACTCCAATTTGATTTGTTTGGGTTGTCGTCGTTGCCGTTGCCGTTGGGGACTGAGACCCCTCTGCTGCCCCCGCATACCCTCTGTGCCTCACCGAAAGCAATCGAAGACTGTTATTGATGCCTGTTGTTGGTTTTGTTGAAATGTTGTTGTTGGGGCCTGAGTCTTAGACTCAGGCAGTCGTTTCCATGCATTGTAAATGTTAAATTGTAAAGTGTCTTTATCAATTTGAAGTGCTGCGCGGATTATTTATGCAACTTGCCAAGCAAACTTCCATAGATAAAGTGCACAGCTTACGACTTGCGGCTTGTCTCAAGCTCTGTCGAATTCGCAGTCCGAGTCTTGAAATGGATTGCTTTGGCTTACTTAGTGGCTTTCTGTTTTTGGCTTTGGCTTCGATTATGGTTTGTCTTGGGCTTGGGCTGGGTCTTGGCTGCGAAGCTATTCTGTTCACATGGCCTGCTCGCCATACCCTGTAGCAACTAGCAAAGAGTATGTGCAACTAGAAGATTGATCATGCTGTGCATGTGTAGATAAATCAAGTTGTTTGACAGCAATCTTAATTGTGCAGATAGTTTAGTTGGCAAAACAACTGTATCTTTGGATCAGTTTTATGTCTTAGCGCATGGTATCTCTTGGTTGATCACACGCGTCGAGCGCAGTCTTTATTGGTTTTTGGGTCAATTTGGGCTTAAATTACGCACTCGGCACTTGGCGGTGGCGGTGGCGGCTGCGGTGGCGTCGACCGTCGTCGAAATATTTAAATGCAACGACGCAAGTGACGCCTGCGATCGCATTCGGCGCTGACAACTTCATTGCGCGCTGGATTCGGGGCGATTTGACAGCTCAAAAGGCGGTTGCAATTGCAGTGTTCAGTGTTCAGTGTTCAATGTTCAATGTGCAGTGTGCAGAGTTTGGACATTGATTCATAAATGCACTCAAATGAATAAATGAGTACATAGACTGGCGGACAAACAACTGAATCAGGGCAAACAATGCCCAGGATTAAAATGAGAAGCCGCACGCACACAATGGGCCTACAATTAGTGGCCCTCCCTCGCCCTCAACCTGAACCTCTCACTCTCACCCTCGCCCTCTAATTGCAGGCCCTTTTTGTGTGGGGCGTGCGGCAGGCGGACAGGATTTCGATTTGTGGGCTGCGATTCGGCAGCATTCTGGTCATTTGCTTTTTCCTCTCGCCTCTCAGCCCATGCAAAATTGTTTCATTTCGCATTAGCGCAAACCCACGCAGGCCACAATCGAATGTAATCGCCGTCGTCATCGGCAGTCATTGTAATCGTAATCGCTTTAGATTGCCGCCAGAGAGCTACCGCAACAATTTGTGGCGAATATGGACAGCTGTCTGTTGTTGTGCCACCAGGAATCAGGGCAAGCCTCAAATGAAGCGCATCATTCAATGAATGTACATGTATGTATGATGGATTTTCCACACTGTTTTCGTTGTGTTTTTCCACGCTTCAACCGTTCGGCCATTTGACACTCGTTCAAATTGCTTCATTTTCGCTGCATCCCATTGAACTTTCACTTTTTTTTTGCGCAGTGCGTCTTTAATTAATTTTTCGATACTTTCGGCGGCAAAAAAAACTGAAATCATGCCGGGTTTCATATTTTATCAGTTTTTACCCCTTTTTTCGCTACCTTTTTTTGGTGCTGACGTTTTTATGAAGGCAAAAAGGGTTATCGATGGGATAGTATTTGTGAAACTGTGAAAAGAAAGCCATGGTTAATTTTCTCTGATTGATTTATTTGCCATATTGGAAATGTTTCAGTTTTCAACAGAGCATCAGGGTCTCGGGGCCAGAGCACGAGGTGTGTAGGGATGGGAAAGAGACGTGGAGGGGGGATGGGTAGAGAGGTCTGCGATGAGCCTGATGGGCAATCATAATTTCATATTTATTTTGCGAAATTATATTTGTTTTACTTTTGGGCGTTTACACAACTCACGAGCGGAAGCGAAGGGAGCAAAGTTACTGAGAGGTAATTGGGAGTGTGCGCCTCTGAGCGTGTGTGTGTGTGTGTGTGTGTATGTGTGTGTGTAGCATGTGAGTTCAAGTCGCAGATGTGTCACAGATACTTTTCAAAGTCTAGACATATGAGAGAGTCGAACAAATACTCATTTATCGCAAGTCTTTTTAAAGCTGTATCATGACATCTTGGAAACACAAATTGAACTCAATCGAAAATTAAGACTATACACGTAAAATTATTAGACGTCTAAGTTTTCCTTTTGCGTCAAAGAAGTGCAAACGACTCTCGAGCCAAGATCAATATCAGTATGGCCATCTTTTGTTATCAGTTTTTGGCTCGAATTCGACTCGGATGCTCAATGTCAAATATGATTATTAAAATATCAATTGATTATAAATGGCATATATATTCGAATCAGTCTTTTTATGGCATTCCCATTAAAAGTCTTTTGTAAAGAAATTAGTTTTGTCTTAGTGGGAATTATGATGAACGAGTCGGCGCTGTCCACATGTAAATATGTCTACGTTTGTGACCAACTTGTGGTAGCAGTCAATGATGATTGAGTTGCCCATGATGATGTTTATGATTACGATTATGATTGCGTTGTAGCGATGTCCACTTAAGAGATGTGTGTGTCTGAGCGGTATTCCCCAGTTTGTTTTATGGCCACGCCAAGTGCTTTATCACATTGCGCATTGAGCGTTTATGGCGCATTGTCTAGCGTCTTCTACTCTACCAGGTATAACATAGATGAAGCCATGGGCTCTGATGTTTCAATGTTTTCGAGTCGCTGCCAAGAGCGAGGGCGAGGCAATTGCTGCTGCTTTCCCCCACATTTGTTGGGCAACTATGCTAAGCTATGCATTTGGGTTAGCTTCGAATCGATCACTTGGCCAAGCAGCCGCAGAGAGAGAGAGAGAGAGAGAGAGACAGAGAGAAGGTCGAGGTGGTAAAGTGTTGAACAGTTGAGCAGTTAAGAGGAGGGGAAGCGCTAAATCTGCCGCTTGTCTGTGTGTCTGTCTGTCCGCCCGTCCGTCCGTCTGTCTGTCATGCACGTCCGCCTGTCAAGTCTCGCTGCAGAGAGATAGCTCTAATGACGTGTGACATATCGCGGCACACGCCTTTAAAATAGTCTCTCAAAGTGTTGTTGTGTTGTTGTTGTTGCTCGTTTTGGTGGATTGACGAATGTATTGTTGTGCCAGCAACAGCGACACTTTCAAGTGCAGCGTGCAACGTGCAACGTGCGCAGTCGCAGAGTTGCCGCGTCACAGCAGAGTTGCCACGCATGTCAGCGTCACAATGATTTGTCACAAATCAAAACTAAGGCACAAAAGGGGTGTCCTGAGAGACAAGATAGCGCTGGGGAGAGAGAGAGAGAGAGAGAGAGAAAGAGGCGTTGTAATCCATCAGCGGCATTTGCCACGCTCTGCTTTGCTTTGCTGTGCTTCAATGTTGCCGTTGTCGAAGCGTGTCAGGGATACGCCTCCAGTTGCAACAGTGGCAGCTGCCAGCCCAGGAAGAGGCTCGAGCCCGTGTCCGTGTCCGTGCCCGTGCCCGTGCTCGTGTTGCATAATTGCTCGTAAAATGCGTGCTATAAAAATCATTGACCGAGCGACCCAAAAAGCCAGTTGAATCCCTCACTCAATCCTTCACTGCTTCGCTTGTTGTGACACAAGCGAATGCGATTTTATGCGTGTGTCTTCAGTTTACAACTTGCTCTAATTAAACGCAATTAGTTGAACTTGCAACAGCTGCTCCTGCTGTCCTGGTTTCCATTCAATCATTAAGGATTCCTGCTAGCTCCTGCTGCCAGTGCAGTAAATTAGCCAGAAAATGCATAAAATTTTGCTGTCACAAAATATCATAAAAATATACGAAAAAAAGGAAAAGAATTGTGTATCAGCCTCAACTCGAGCGTCATAAAAAAATGTGATTCGATTTTTTTCTGTTCTATTAAATTTGCTTCTCATTGTTGTTGTTGTTGTCCTGGGTTGACACGCGGGGTGGCGACGCCTCGCTGACCCCTCAGCCGCCTCGGGCTGCCTCTTCACAAATGCATTTTTTATGCAAAATGAAAATACATTTTTTTTGAATGCACAGCTACTCATATATTCATTTTTTATGAATCCATTCACGCCTAATGACAACAGTTGCTTTGCCTTAACACACCCCTGAGAGCAGCTACAGTTGCAGACGAGCAGATACCTTAGAGGAGTGTCAATCGTTATGGATTTTTAATAGTTTACTTGCAAATAAAAGACTGGAATTGAACTTTATTGAAAATTTGTAATTTTCGTATTTATTATTTGTAAATTTAAAGCTGCATCTCTGTCTATTAAATGCAAGTTACAGGGTATAGAGCACAGCTTTGGAGTGACAAGCCCTTCGACGCTCATTGCACAGATTGATTCCGTTGATTCTGCTGCCTCGTCGCGAACTTGGCAACGAGGCCTTGACTCGCTTTGACGATGAGTAGAACGCGTCGACGCTGTCAGGGCCTGGGGCGCCTGTTAATAAATACCTAGGCACACCTGAGCACACCTACTAATTAATTAGCAACAACAGCTAAGCAGAAGCAATAAGTGTTTTGCCAGCTTTTGTTGTTTTTTTTACAGTAGCTTCCCAAAAACAGACGACGCTAATTTGTTTAACTCAGAGCGTCGCATTCTCTTGATGAATGTCTGTGAGTGTTTGTGAGTGTGTCAGCAGAATGTGGGCTGCTTTAAGATGTGTAGCTGAAGATGGGACCGGTCCTGGTTCTGTATATGGCTCGCCTATGATTATGTAATCGAATATTTGTATGTAGTTAACACCCACGTAGCAACAACACAGCAAGTAGGAATCCAGCTCAAGGTTCTGCCAAATGAACCCAAGTAAACTCTGCTCCAGCTCTTGAGCTAAAGATAGAGCATGAAACGGAACAAATTTCAATCTCAATTTGAATATATGCGTGGGCAGCAAAAAGTTTTCAGTTTCTGTTTCTGTTTCTGTTTTGGTTTTCGGTTTCACTCGAAATGTGCGTAACAATTAGAATAACAATAGAAAAGTCTATATAATAAAGTATCTCGTATGCTAATTGGCAATAAAACTTTGCTGAAAGCTGAAATTAAAGCTACTCGATCAAAGTCTGCTCCCAATTTAAGCAAATGTCGAATGCAAATGCAAATAAACATTCCTCATTCACAACTGCATTATTCATATGCCACTCACAATTCGCAATTGCAGATATACGTTTAGATTGCCAGCGAATATTTCCAGCTTCTTTGCGGTATTTTTCTAATTGAATTTTTGGCCAACCACTCGAGAATTTTCTGTATTCCGTTTTCCGTTTTCCATTTGCCATTTCCCGATTTCCAATAGCAAATTCAAATAATGCAAATTAATGAAGCATTAAGTTCTGGTTGAGATTCGGTAGATAATATTGTATAATAGAGACACAGAGGGCTACTTGATTGCAATCAGAGCGAGTGCGTGTCCCTGATTAAGCCAGGATCATCGCGGGCGAGGACGCCGACGAGGACGAGGACGAGGACGGTGACGGGGACGGGGACGGGGACGAGGGTTCGCAATGACGACGGGGGGTTGCTAATGCCAAAACTGCAAATTGCAAATTGTGAATTTCGGGAGAAAAATTTACGCACCAGAGCATCTGGAACAAGCCCAATTAACTGAAGGCAGAGATCAGAACAGTCTGACAACTTCCTTCAGGGGTGCCAAAAGCTTCGATTAAAGGGTTCTCTTTGTAGTTCAATTCTATTCTACGCATTAGGTAAATGCAAAGCAATTTAATGTGGAAATATCTACGACATTCCTCAAACCGCTGCGACTTCATTAAAAATTAAACGTGGGAGCTCCAAGTGGTTGCCATTTATCAAACCGACATCTAAATCAAAATCTCAATCGAAATGCGAAATGCGAACACAAGCTCCAATCTCAGACTCAATTCCAACAGCAATTCGAATCTGAAAGAGCCCAGAGCGTGCCACAGTCACAGTGGCGGCGAAACAACAAAAAACCCAATGAAAATAAATGAAAATGGTGCAATTTTGATTGATTTATAATTGAATGTGAATTGTTGATAAGATTATGATAAACGACATTCATATGCGGCCTCCAGCTTCAGCTTCAGCTTCGACTTCAGCTTCAGCTTCGACTCGGCCAGCCGACAGTTGCCAGTTGGCGGTTTGTAGTTGACGTTGACGTTGATCGGCGTTGACTGGCCGAAAAAACAGGTTAACGAACCATAATTATGTGGCGGGGAGAGCTACCTGACAGACGCAACGAGGGAGGGTCGCCAATGGCGGGGAGCACAACATAGCACAGCAGTTGCTGAAGCAGGGGGGAAGGGGCGAGTGGGAAGTGGAAGCGTAGACCGTCCGCCTTTGGCGTCGGCGGCATTGCCAATATGTAGCCAGCAGCTACGTCGACAGAGCTCTTGCCTTCAGTTGGCCATAAACCAGATGGTAAGCAGGAGATATAATAGAGCAAGGCGCCACATGAATACTCTCAAAAGTCTGCAGATGCGAGAAACGAAGAAATCTGTTGCACAGACTCATCAGTGAATTTACTATACATTTCTCACTTATGGGTTTCTAAATAAATATGTGTCTATTTCTTGTATTTCAGACAATTCAAATATACCAAGCAATGCAATAAGGAATTGGCCCAAGGAATCTGGAAAGGATGCATGTATTGCTTTGTCTATCATCTGATAAATATTCACCTTTATGATGCTTGTAAATAATACACAAAATACTGAAATTGTAATGTAATCATTTAAGTAAAAGATTTATACTTTTCAGATTCGACTGACGGATATGGAGATGTAATCAAGTAAGCAGCGTAATTTCTCATTTAATGGAAGGATTGAAGCAAGAATCATTTGCAAACTTCGGACTTCTGCGGTAAGTGCGAAATTTTTTTAATATATCATATCGCATCGATTAGCTGTCATACCCTAAAATCAACTATAGAGCATAAGTCGTAAATAGTCGTATCGGCAAATCGTCAAATTGGCTTCGAAATGCATAATTTTTGGTCGTTGGTATCGATATCGATTTACATTTTTGTCGCTGCTTTTTGTGGCTAATAATAAAATCAATAAACGCACACTGCAAGCTGCATAGATCTATAATAATAACATATAGTATAGGTAGTTAGCAGTCGAGTTGTAGTATTCAACTGATCGCCTGCTGTGGTCTGTGGACTGCGGCACAAAAGTTGCGCGTTTTTTGAAGGCGACATTTAATTGCCTGCCTTTGAGATTTCGGAGATTTTGTGCGTGGTTCGCTTGGTCTATTGCTCTGTTGGTCTATTGGTCTTAAGCCAGTCGCCAGTCTGCTATACAAACAGTCTTTCCGAGTAGCGCTGTAATTTTTTGTCACTAGGAAATGGTTTATGTGACTAGCCGCCTCTCTCTCTCTCTCTACCTCTCTTCCTCTCCCTCTCTTTTGCAGTGTGTGCATATGAGTTGGCCGACTTTTAATTTAAACAGGAAATTATGAATGTTGACTGCAATTTGTTTATGCAGCTGCTGAGTCACATGCCACAGTCTTACTTGGCCCCGTCTCCCGGTCGCCGTCCCACCCCCCCTGCCTCTCTTGAGGCAATCATTTACCTCTACTCAAGATTTTGCCCCGATATTGAACTCGAGCGCAAATATATGCCTCGATAAAAGTTAATTAATTGACTTTGCGCTGTGTGTCTTGCGATCTATTTTGATGGCAAATATTTCACGCTAGGAGTGCGCTAACAGACGTGTGTCTTAGCCTGCCCCTTGTCAGGCATCATTAGCTCGCTGGCCGAAAGGCGTCCAAGTCGAAGTCAGGTTCGTTCAGGGTCTCGTCGACATTGTCGACAAGCTGCAATGCAATAATTAGTCATGTGCAGCGACTGTCACAGCGCCCAGTGAATGAGTTGAATGAGTCGGCTGACTGACAGATGTCCTATCTACGCTATCCTACAGACAATATACAATACTATGTTATAACTATAGCGCCGTTCTCTTGGGCGCTGCTGTAACAATGAGTAAATTGCATTGTAAGCTCGCTCCATGGAAGGTTATTAGTCATTGATATGCCGCACCTTCGACCCAATGTGGACATGTGTATATCGATCGACACGGCTCCAGTTGAGGCTGCTGCTGCTGCTGCTGCTACTGCTGCCAACTTGTCATTGTCCGAGGGCGAACAATTGAACAGCTGAAGTCGATGTGTAAGGCATGGTCTTCATTAGGTTTGTCCAAATCGGGGCTGAGCAATCGCCTCAACAATAGCTCTCTTGTGGCAGCCATATTTCATTCCATCTTTCATTATAATTGTATCTCTGTAAAATGCAATCCAACCAAATTCCGGGTGCTAGTCACTAATGAGCCAGCGGCTCCTCTCGGCTCCTCTGCCAAATGGCTGCTCATTAGGGCCAAAATCAGCATACGCGTATTTTGCCATATCATGGGGCAAGGGTAGAAAACAGTCACTGGTTTGGCGCATACCCTGTAGCCACAGAGTGTGGTCGGCTATTGATGAAGTAATTATTTACAGCGTATCGACTGGTTTCACTTGGGCTACTGATTATCATCTTAATGTCGAATACATAAAAACCATTATATTGGTTAATTTAAATACCATGTAGTCGAAATAAAAGCGAAGTATGCTCAGCTAAATACTGCGTAGTCACAGTAAATGATGAGTATGCTTAGCTTGACTTTTAGTTGTGCTGCACTCCCCAGCCATCTATTTTACAGAGTACTTCTGGGTCTATCACACTTTGATGTCGCATTCCCGCTGGTTGTTTTTCTAACTCGTGAGTGCGCAACATTTTGTTTCGCTTTTGCTATCGCCAATCCCTTGCCTCGTTTCTCACTTCTCACTTGGCTCTCGATCAATTCCAGCTTCAGCTACAGTTTCAGCTCGAGTTCGAGCTTTGAGCTGGCCAATTAATTACCCATTGGATGGAAGGGGGAAAACGACAAGCAGCTAAAAAGTCGGTAAATCATTTTGAACTTGACATTCAAAATGTGTCGGGGCCGCATGCAAAGAGCAAATAGCAAACAGTTGCTGTTGTTGCTGTAACAACTAACTGCCGGGAGGGGGTTGGGGAGGAAGCGGAAGCAGGGTCAGGTAGAAACTATGTTAAAAACTGGACGAAAACAACTTGAAGTTGCAACACATTAAGGTGGCCAGTTAGCGATGATTTAATGAGCATTTATGCAAATCAGAACGAGAACATATCCTGCTGCCTGTTCGTTGGTTGTTGGCTGTTGACCAGCAGCTATCTGCTGCTTACAGTGGTTGTAAACCACTCGTAAATCATTCGGCTCAGCCTTTTTTGGTTTGTTTGCATTGCGACGGGCGGAGTGAGTGCTGAAACGCATTAAGCAATCGCTATTTCGTATGCGTTGTCTGTGCTTCTGCCTTTGTCTTTGAGTGTTGTGGGCAGCCTGTCAAATCACACACACGCACACACCTATACACTAGAGTGTGTGTGTGTGTTGCGTGGCGAGGCACTCGAAACACTTTTGAGCTGCAATCAGGCGTAAAAAGATGCTGCCCGAAAGCAATTTCCACGTTGTGTGATGCGCTGTCGATTTTCCTTCATCTCGTTGCCGGTAGCTGACGCCGCTTTGGCTTTGTCAATACCCAGGGCCGGGGATGCAAAGAAAAAAAGGGAGAGAGACTGTTTCGCAGCGCAGCTGAGCCGAAGCTAGAGGCACATTCCGCATCTATTGCGCCTCATCAATTTTGCAACAATGCGACAGGAGGAGACACGACAAACGCAACGCAACTCACACTCAGACTCAGACTCAAACACAGCGCAGCTCAGCTCAGCTTCTGTTGTTGCCTGCCTCGTCTCGACGTGACAAGCTGGTCACAATGAAACAATTGCCGGTCTGTCCATCTGTCTGTTCTGTCTGCTTTGGAGATAGGGTCTCAGTTTTGGGTCTGGTCTTTTGCCACATTTGACAATCTCTCTGGGCTGCCGTGTTGCGGTTGCCGTTTCCCTCTGATTTTGATTGTTGGCATTTTTGTTTTGCTGCCTTTTGGTGCTTATTGATTTTGGACGTTGATGTTGTTGTTGGTGTCGTTTTTGCTTGCGGTTGGCGCGTGAAATCAATTGGAAAATGCACCTAATGATTTTCCCTGATTCATTCGCTCCCATCCAATTGCCCAACAAACTCTACTCGAGTGGGCACTCTATGCAAATCTCTGTGGGGCGTGCCACGCCCATTTCCTTAGTGTAACAACTGTCGCTAAGGAATGCGATAAATGTATCGTCAGTATCATCATTAACGGCACCCCGACGCGTAAGACAGCACAAAAGGGTGCAGCCATAAGGGTTGTGTCGACCCCTAGAGGCAAGGACTCCTTAGACAACGGGGTTGGCGGAGCTCTAGGCCTGCTGCTGGCATAATTATGTCAACTTCTTGAAGTGCCGACATTGCCAGCGCCCTTTAGAATCCACTTTCAGATCGAGTTCTCTTCTCCTCGTCCTTGGGCGGAAGTACGCCGATCGCAATTTAAAAACGATCAAGCGTAACTATGCGACCGATATGATGAACTTATAATTACGGGTGTGTATTTAGAGCACACGACGGGACATTGCCAGGAGGCCTAGCGTCTTAAAGGATATATTGTATCGACAAAGGGCACCCAAGGGTGGCAGCTTGGAATTGGATTCAATATTGCTGGCTGTTGCTGTTGATTGAGGGGTCAACTGAGAATTTGAGGGTTGAGTTTGCTTGCTCAAGGTGACGAGTTGAGCCAGTGCTGTACTTTTGAAGAGCCAAATTCCTTAAAGGTGCAGAGGTCAGTCTCATCAATTTCAACTTTTAAAGGTTACATTAAGACGTCGCAACTCTTAAAGGGTTCAGTCAGATCAATGCTTATTTAATCCGCCATTTAAAGGTCAGTTCAGTTGAGGATGCTTTAAGTAACTAAAGAGCACAAACATAAGTTTTTTTTACTCCTTGAAAGGTCAACCTTGGCCCATGTCAACTTTGCTGAATTAAAGCCCTGAACTTATATTGCCAAAATTCTCGATTTGCCATCGCATTTTCCATTAATTTTATGGCCTGGTTGGGCATAGATAACAACACCTTCATATGCTCACATATGGCCGCAGCTCTAGGAGAAAGAGCGAGCCAAATGGGCCATTACAATCGGCTCCATTAACAATATTGGTGAGGGTCCTCATTCTCATCCACATCCGCATCCGCATCCACATCCACATCCAAATACACATCCACAGCAGGCCAGAAAAGGGTACTAAACGAAAATTATGCGTGTGCCCCACTCAACCACTGAACCACTCAACTACACTCAACTGACAAGGGCGAGGAGTGTTGTGCTTACGACGGTCCTACGACAAGCCAAGTGAAATTGTAAAAGCTTTTAATGCCCACAAAATGACTGTTACTGTTGCTTTCTCTCCTTTCACTCGGGTTGAAAGTGAGATTTTGGGGTAGGTACGACAACGCCCCCTTCCAGCCCTTTGCTGTGCATTGTGGGCTGGAGACTTTTGCGCCCTTTTTTGAGGTGCGGAAAAATTGTTGAGAAAGAGCAGAAATCAGCACACAGATGAAACGATTAATATCACTTAATTAAGGTGAAAATTTAGACGAGCGACAGCTGTCAAAAGCGGGTGACGAATCAAACGTAAAAAACGTATCAAATACCAAGCGATTGCGCAAAACCCAGAATTACCAAAACTGGAAAAAACACCCAAAAAACCCGATAGGAAAAACTTTTCTTTTTTATCCCATTTCGTGTTGCAATTTCTGATGCAATTGCGCATGAAAGTTATCAGGTTTGGGATTAGGGATTGCTGAAAACATATATTAATAGTTATTGTCATTGTGCCGAGGGACGACAGAACAACAGAAGTGCACAACAGTATAAACGACAGGGCGAGAGGACAACAGCAATCAAATCGCATTTGGCGTTATGCCAAAAGCGGATTTCTGATGGCAATCAATCACAAAATAGCCCTAAAAAAGGTTTCTTTTTCTTTTTTGTGTGTGCCTGGGGGGTGAAATCAAAATGCATTTAACTTCTGTGGCTCAGCTCCGATGCTCGGCTTCGGCTCGTGCTCCGATTCGATTTCGCTTTTCGGAACAGCTCCTGTGTGAAACTGCATTCCAGTTGCCTGAGTGCTGTCAACATTCAGTCAGCTGACTAGGGGAATTGGCATTGAGACCGAGGCAGCAACGGTGGGAGTTGGAGTCGGAAAACATGTGGCAACGGACGTGGAGTGACTGCAATTTTATCTGCATTCGCCTGGCCGAGAGCTCATTGGACAAGTGCCTTGTCGTTTGCTGTCTTCCGTGTTGCAGTCGTGTCATTTGCTGCACAGAGAGTTGAATGCAACTCGAGTGCCTGTATTGGGTTACGCTTCTATTCACTTTGTAGGCCGAGTGTCTCTCTGCCTGTGTCTGGGTCTGCGTGGGTGAATGTCTCTAATGCACTCTGGCAGCCATTCAGCCAGCATTCAGTCAGTAAGTCATTCAGTCACTCAGCCAGGTCCTAATAGCACTATGATATCGATAACAATGGGCCTGTTAATTGAATGACTTTCAGTGCGTGGGCTGACGGCGGGCAATCGAACGCAACTCGGACTCTCACTCGCACTCGCACTCACAACTCGAAGGTCGCCGTGAAATTGTAATGCGCTGTAGAGTTTAATTGTTTTTCATTCGAAATGCAAAATCAAATAGAGAAAGACCCTCAAGATCTTTATGGCTTTGCGGCCAGACAATAGCTTTTATGAGGTTTGCTCCTGGCAAGGTTGTCACTCACACAATGACCACTTCCATCTTTTGTTGTCTCTCTCCTGTTGTGACTTACAATTTCGGGGGGCTTTTGTTTTTAACTACGAAACTTATCTTTATTATTGCTAAAATACACACAAAAATATTGTACATTCCATATAGAGTCTGATACGGTCTGCAGTTGGTACATAAAAATAGTCAAACAATCTACTAACAACTTAAGGTCTAGCCAATTATCATACAGCATACACATATCATAGATAGATAGATCGTAGATACGAAAGATACGAAGAAGACAGAGATATACAAGTAAGCATAAATAATAATGTAAGTTCATTTGAAATCCCGCATAATGTACATTGGCCTACGACTTGGGCTTTCGACTTCGATTGGAGTTCGGGCGCGTTGCACGTCTCGTCGTCGTCGTCGTCGTCGTCGTCATTGTTGTTGCTGCTGTCGGCGTCGTCGTTGTGAGTGGCAGCATTGTTGTGGGTGCTGTGTTAATGGTTGTTGGGGTGGTCGCCTTCAGAGTCGTCGTCGACAGCCTCGCACTCGGTCGCTCCCTGTAGACGCACATGATCTCGTCGGCAGCATCGGGACAGTCCACTTGCTGCACGGTTGAGGGAAAGGGTTCACTGAGGGGTTTAGTTTTCCCTAAGGGACTTTTCCCTGACTCACCTTGTCGCACAGCTGGTCGACGGTGATGCACTTGCCGCTGACGCAGCGCAACTCGTGGGGCAGACAACGTCCCGGCGCCCTGGTGCCACCTGGGATCAGTGTGCTCTCTGTGCTGCTGCTCATCGTGGTGGTGGGGCTGGGGGGACTGCCGGTGTTGCTGATCAGCTGATCAGTCACGCGCTCTCGCTCCCGCTGCTGGGCTAGGGCCGAGGGGGGAATGGCGCTGGCACTGCGGGTGGGCGCGGTGGCTGTGGGAATGCTGAACTTGCTGCTGGTGCGATTGGCGCGCTGCGAGGAGTACTTGAACTTTGTCTCCGAGTCGCTGGTCATCATGATCTCCTTGCTGTCCCGAAAGTTCACTAAACCAGGCAGCGAAGTTAGTTATTGTAATTTAAATACGAAAATGTCACACTTGGAATAAACTTAGGACGAATTGTGTTGAGCAATCCATAACGTTCTCATCAAAACCCAAATCAAGGTGAAGATCAATACGCTTTACTTACCAAAGCCCTTGGGTCCGCTGGCAGCCGCTTCCTCGGCGCTGGCATTGACAACGAGTGGCACAGCAGCAGCCTCGGGGGCGGGAGCAGCTACTTGGTGCAGCTGGAACTTGGTCTCGGTGCCAGCTTCCTCGTCGGTGGTGGCTGTGATGTACGTGTAGAGCTTCTCGTTGGTCTCGTTGGGCGAGAGGAAGCTGGCGTAGGAGAAGATGCGGGGGAAGGCGTTCAGCTCGGCCTCGTCGAAAGGTTCGCTGTCGCCTGAGCCAAAGTTGTCGCAATCCTCCTCGTCGCTGGCGTCGAAGCAGTCGTAGTTGAGATCGCAGCGCAGTTGCTCCGGAATGCACTTTTCGTTGGAGCGACAGCGAAACTCCTCGTGCTCGCACACCAGACACTGTTCGTCCTCGTCCTCGCCGCCAGCGCAGTCCTTGATGTTGTCGCACTGCCAGGTCTGGGGAATGCAGCTGCCGTCGTGGCACTGGAACTCGCTGCTGTAGCAGTAGTCGCGTCTGCGCGTGGGATCCTCGCACTTGTGCGTCTCGTGGGCATCCGGATACTGGCTGCAGTCGAAGAGTTCGCTCAGCTCATCCGAGTTGGCAATCGCAATGGAACAGGCCTCCAAAATGGCTGCAACGGACTTGTGTTTAATTAACAGTGTCGGTTTCTAGATATCGAGGGTTACCTTTGCAGATGCGCCGACACGGCGGCAGCTGTCCAATGTGCGAGGGGCGACACTCGGGCTCCAGGGCTGCGCACACGAACTCCACGGCACGTGCCGAGCAGTTGGCACTGATGAGCTGCTCGTAGGCAGCCATCGCAGCGGCATCCCGCGGTGCTCTATGCCCATTTCCATTTCCATTTCCATTGTCATGGTCATAGGTCAGATCGTAGTCGAGCACACCGCGACACATGGGCAGCGTTGTGGAGATGCAGCCGACGCTGGCACTGCTACTGCTTGACGGTGTCGTGGTCATCGCCTCCGTTGGCCTGCCACCGACCCCCGAGGGCGGCGGCAGCGTCGGCGACACGCGGGTCAACAGATGCATGTTCCCCGGGGGCGTCGACTGCGGCTTGGGCAGAAGCTGTGACAAGAGTGTGGAGCAGCGATTAAAAGCAAATAATAGTTGAGTAGACGTGTGTTGGGCAAAGGGGGACTTAATAATCTCCGACTAGATTCAGAGGAAGGCAATGAATGAAGAGATTTTCATGAAGAAGTCGAAGCCTGTAGAATTAGCTCTTTTGCCATTTCTAGAGGTTCGTGAATGATTGATCGATCTTAAGGTTGATGAATCGAGCATTAGTCAAGGCAATCAAATTACAACTCGCGTTGCATTCGCATTCGTGTTCCACTTACATCCTTAAGGAGCTGCATCATGCGCTTGTCCTGCTCGATGGGCACCCCGAAGCTGTTCTGGTGTCCCGAGGTGAAGCGAATGCTGTCCGCAGGCAGCAGCACATCGTCGTAGTCCTCGTCGCCGCCCTCGAACGTCTCCTGCGCCGCTTCAGTCACAGGCATCACAGTCGTCTGTTCTCTATGTGTGTCAATGGCTTTGAGTCGCGTGGACGCTTGCAGCATGTTGCCGTTCTCGGTGGTCGTGGTCAGTGGCATTGTTTCCCTTTCGTGTTCCCGCTCTCTATCTCTGTCTGTGGTGTCCTCTTCAGCCAGTGGCTCCCAGTCGGAGGGCGTCGAGGAGCTGCTGGCCACAGTTGCCTCGTAGCGTCGCTGCAGGAAACGCGCCCGTGCAACACTGACGTCGTGTAGCCAGAGACAGTAGGTGATCAGACCAAAGAAGAGCAGCACGCTGGCCACAAAGATGATGGGCCAGCGCAGATACTTCCAGCGACAGGCCCGCCTGGCGAAGCCCAGCATCATCATGGGCGTGGGCTTCTCCTGCATTTGGTGTTGGCTGGGCGAGTTCCCGGCGCGATTCAGATAGTAGTTGGCCGTCAGGGGATACTTGTAGCGTCGCACCTGGAGCTCGGCGAGCGTCTCGGGACTGCCGAGCATGCCGATGCGATACTTCTGGGTGTCGGTCCAGCAGGATTCGCTGCTGCTTAGAGTCGAGGCACGTGAGTAGTTGTCGGCGTCGGCGTCGGCGTCGGGCGTGGATTCATCCACAGTCTGCACGGTTATGTTGAGGCCGTGTGGATATTTTGTGGGCTGGCGACGCAGGGCAGCAGCATTTGTTGGTGCTGATGTTGATGTTGATGTTGATCTTGTTACTGTATTTGTTGATGTTGTCTCATTAGACTGAGCGACGGCGGCATCTTCAAGCGAACTGTGTTTATTCATCTCCGCTCGACTCGACTCGGCAGCTGATTCGCTTTAGTTTTTGTGCTGCTGCTGCTGCTGCTGCTGCTGTTGGCTCAGCCCCAAATGTCAATTGTGCAGTTGTTGTTGCGGCTGCTGGCAAAGATTACATAAGCACGGCAAGCTGTCAGTAGGGGGGTGCTAGGGGTAATTGCTATTGTCTCTGAATGCGCCAGTGCCATTTGCTAATGTCAGACCGATCACAGACAAAAATCGGTCCGAAATCAGCAACTCAGCTCTGGTCCAAGTCGAGTCGGAGTCTGAGGATGATGTCGCCACTCTTAAGTTCGTCTCCTGCAAATGCTTCTTTTTTTTCTTTGCTTCATGTTTTTAGGGGGAAAGGAAAGCAAATCGAATTGCAAATATGCCATAGAAATAAAAATGAAAGTGCTGCCAATATTTCATTTCCATTTTGAAAGTTGTCACTCGAGTTGAGCTGCACTTGGCCGCTGTTGCTTCTTCAGTTACGCGTTGCCGCCAATCTTGCAGTCCCCATTAAATGCCACAAAGACCCCTGACTATCTGACTATCTCAGTTCAAGTACCCTCCATGACTAACCAATAATAAAAGCCACGAAATGTGCGCTTTAGCTTCTTCAAATTGCCGCAATTTGTGACTTGAGTTTCCCATCGGCAGCTACTGCCAGCGGCAATTGCCGTTGCAAGTGCACAGCGCTTGCAACCGCAATAGATAATCGCATATTGGTCTGGCTTGGCCTAGCGTGGCCTAGCTTGGCCTGGGCCCCAGATGGAGCATTGGGCAATAGTTTAGAAAGATTAAAATACACGAATACCTCTGTGCACAAGCAGACAAGTGCGAGTGGAGCGCGTTCAGCGTTGAGCAATCGGACGAGTCAAGTTGAGGCTCCAATTGCCAATTGCCAACTGCCAATTGCAGCTCCAGCTGCGCCTCTGGGCCAAGTGTATACGCTGCGCAGTGTGTCCAGCGCATGCGCAACTGGCTGGCCGAGAAAACCAGCTGAAATTATTAGATACACTTGCCCATAAACAGCTTAATGAACTCTGCTAGACATTAAGTTGGTAAACAGCAATAAATTAAGTGGGGGACATCTAATCTAATGTCGTTAAACAGCGAGGAAATGAGTTATATTAAAGCGCTTCTAGCTACAATGTTGCAAGTTGCTATGCAGTAATATGAAGTTGTTATGTCAGCCAAAAGAAAACAATTCTATATTCAATTCAGTATGGAGTATTTATGGATTAATTATTAGGCGATAATTGATTGAGCTGCTTGGCAACAAAGCTATCTAAACTCTCAGCTAGCTAAAAGATATCTTTAGCTTTGGGGAAGATATCAACTGCAACTTCTTGTCATTAGTTGATTGAAGTATCACGAAGTTGTTCGGCATTGTGCTGCAATAATTCCTGCTGAGATCTGCCAAGTTTCCTCTGTTGAGTTTGCAAATAACCGTGAGCTGGTGCACGCAACTATAATGCCCCAAAGTTAGAGTATAATTCGCTGGCAAATCGCTTGAGCTTGGCGGCCACAGTTGGCTGAGTAGTAGCGGTTTCTTCTTCAGTCTCAGTTTCAGTTTCGTTTTCGTTTTCATTTTGGAATTGCTTTTGAGTTTCTTTGCCTGCCTCTTTCCTTCTCCCTCTCGCTCTCTCTCTGTCTTAGCTTCTACTGTTGCTGTCTCAGCTTCTTCCTCGTCTTCTTGAGCTGAACGATTCCCTGCTTGGCTGCTGACCTTTTCACTTTTGTTTTCATTCGGAGCCGCGTCGTGGCTCGTTGGCTCGTTGCCTGTCTGCCCTGGCGTTGCAAAGTGCGGCTTAAAGTGCCCCAAGTAGCAAGTAGCAAGTTGCTGCAGCAACTTTGTAAGAGCCAGCTGTTGCCCGTTCGTTGGTCGCTTAATGAGCTGCAGCGTGGCTATCAAATCTCAACGCTTCTTCTACTCGACGCCCCTTCACTCGACTTGCCCCCACTCCGCCCCCTCGGGCGGCGTGCACTGTGCGAAATTCGTTGGCCGGTTATTAATAGCAGCACTTGGGGCGCTTTTAGCTTAGCTTAGCAGCGTTCGTTGGCTGCTAACTCTTTGCTTGGCTTTACAGATTTGCTAAGGTCAGTTGTGTGGCGGGAAAACAGCTGCTCGCCGCTTTTAGCCGCAACTACAAAAGGTCATAACAGCAATTGACGGCTTTTGCTGAGCCAAGTTGAGCTGCTGTGAAGAACCTTGTTGTAGGGTCTCGCCTTGAGTCTTAAATGGGTGTAACAGCTCTCGGATCTCGGTGCAATTACAAGATCACTGGACAAAGCGAAGCTCTCTTAATGCTGCCTCGAAATGGGGCCAAATGGGTTCCGGAGTTGCCGCATTATGGCAGCAGCTGTGCGTGATCTGGGAGGGCTTTGGCTTTGTGGCGATGCGATTAATGCAACTGGGAAATTAGGCAGTAAATAACTGTCCAATTAAGTCCCTTGAGCGCTGTTGTGATGCCGAATGAAATGAGGTACAAGTTGAACTGACAGTTGTGACTCAATCGTCTAATTCTATAGCCGAAAAAGTAAATGGAAGAGGTGAACAAGTGTTCTTTACGCAAGCACTAGAGAAATTCATGAATAGAGAAGAAAAGAACAGGTCTTCGACACGAATTCTTTTGTCTAACCCACAAGCAAACAAACAAAAAAAGAAACATGTGTAATAGTGAACAAGTTTCTATGTCCGAGGCGATTGCTCGTCAAATTCTTGGCAATTCAGCTGAAACTTGTTCGATTGCCACTCACCAGCAGCTACTATTGACTATTGTATACTAAGATAGTTGGTAGCTGTGGCTAATTAATTGATATCTGGCTTGTAATATCTAATTAAGCGTATGTACTAAGTGGCTTCCATGTTGCAGTACAGTTTTGGGCAACCATTAGAACACCTTTGAGCAATGGAGTTTACGCCTGAATGCCCGCTATTCATAGCGGTATTCAGAGTCGTACTAGTGTAGTCGGTTAGTGTAGTGCAATCTTCAATCTCAAGTCGATCTATTGCAAAACTCAATTCTGACGGTCTATTCACACGTCAGATGTAGACTCAGACTTGGACTCGAACTGAAACAGAGATAGAGACTGCGAGTGAGACTCAGAGTCAGAGTCAGACGTGTTTCGCATTCGACCTATGCACCACATTCCTGACATGGCTGGCGACTAAATTGCATTGATTACACGAACTTGTTGCGGCATCAGCAGCAACAGCAACAGCAACAACAATAACAACAACGAGACGACGACGGCAACTGCAAATGCCAAGAGCTGCTTATAAGTTAAGTCATTTTGTGGCTTTAATCTGCGCCAGAAGCAGAGGCTGAGACTCGGGCAGACTCACTCGACTGCAAACTGCGGTTCATAGATATATATTTTGTTTTTTTCTTTTTCTATGTAGAGAAATAAATTGTTTATGCTTTTTGATTTTATTTGGGTAGCACGTAACGCTCTTGTCTAAGCATTTAAGTATCTCTCCATGTGCCGCCAAGATGTGCGAGGTGAACAACAAGGCAACAAGGCAAGTCCCCAGTCCGCAGTCCGCAATCCGCAATCCGCAGTCTGTCCACAGTTGGCCATTTAGTTGGCCAAGTTGCAGTTGCTGCCATCAGTAGACTGAGGCCAGCTGCTTCAGCAGGCGGGTGGATTTGTTGACTGTGTGCTGTGTGTGTGTGTGTGTGTGTGTGTGTACCGTGTATAGATTATGGCAGGCGAAACGACTGACTTTGGTCATATTTGTGCATGTTACAATTTTGTAAAGTAATTTGCTAGTTGTCTGTCCGAGCTGTCGATGTGTCTGCAACTGCAGTGGTGGTGCAACGCTGTTGTGCTGTGGATTGCGATGCGTCATGGCAGTGAATAATGGATAATCGATAGATAATTGATAGAGTATGCCAAGGATGCTGCACTTGGGGGCGAAAAGCGAGAAAAGCGACCCAAATCCACTCCAAACTGACACTGTGAACTGAAGCATGTTTCGATGCGATCGATCATGACTGACAACGAGGTGAACTTGCTTCGGCTGCTCTAATCAAATGTGTTGCTATTCATAATCGATTAATCGATCTCAAGTACATGCATAGAACAAACACAGACTGCTGAAGCGAAGAAAATGCCACACATAATTTACTGGAGCTGCACTCAATTGCATTGGCTGGCAATTTAATGTGCAATTTATAATCGAATAATCGACTAACGATAATAAACAGCAATTCGCAGCATATGAAGTGCTAACGATGTTAACAAATTTTAGTATTGAATTAATGTGTGCTGAGTGGCATTAAAGATTGATTAAATAATCGTATGCAATGCACGTTCGAATCAAGAACTTCATTTAAAACAAATTCAATTCCTAAATTTAATAAATGTCGGTGCTGCAAGATAGACACTTCTTGAAATAGTCGGAATATATGTTATAAAAATGAACAGCAATCACGTTGATTATGCACGATCTTGGACGAGTTTTATCGCATTCCTCAGACACTTGTGTTAGGAACTGATTCTACTCGATTTCAATGAGACATGAGACAGTTACAACTAGTGTCAACTATTCTGAAATATGGAGAGCAGATTGCCAAGTTTCCTTGAAGCTGCAACTAAACAAATTATTTATTTCAACTTCAAGTTGAGCATTCTTGACAGCGCATTTATATGTAGTTTAAGCGGGTATTAATCTATCAAGAGAACAGTGTTTTGCAGTTGTCAGCTTATTGTTGTGAAGAAGAATGACATTTTATTCACATTTGGAAGAATTAAAGACCGACTGAGGATGATGATGTTGTCAAGCTTGTAGTCGGTGGAGTAGTTGGCAATTGCAACATGCTTTTTAATGATCATCTTTAACACTTGCTCGACGCTCACCTGCTGTGCTCAGCTGTCGGACTCATTTAAATAGATTTGTAATTAATGCACGCCCGACCTGTTCACACACACACCGACACATACACACATAGATACACAGAGATACACACACAGTCATATGCAATAATGATCAGAGATCACACGAGAACCTCACACTTGGCGCTTTTCCACGGTTTTTAGCTTTTAGTTTTCTGTTTCAATTTTAGTTTAGATTCGAGCTTCGGATCTTGGGTCTTCTGCGGTTGCTACGAATATATTCGGCTGTGAATATATGAGCGAATAGAAGTGTGAGTGCACTTGGGCCTCAGTTTGTTGCGTTGAGGTTGTTGTTGCGGTTGCTGCTGGCCATGTTCGTTGCCATGTTATATGTTAATCAACTTTGATTGCAATTTTTTATTTAATTAATAACGCAAACTTTAAATATTTCCAACTTGTTATTGTAATTATTATTATTATTTCTTGATATTGCAGTAACAACAATTTGCTGTTTTTGCTGCTGTGGTTGTTGTTGTTGTTGTTAGTCGAAGCACGTTAATTGCAAAAGTCATAATTTGCATAAAATGTTGAGTTGAGCTCAGTTTGGCAAGCATCCAAACCTTGCGCGCTAAACAGATGTGAGACGCGAACTTTAAGATACGAGATACGAGCTGCGATATAGCGCAGTTACTTGCAGATATTTATTTATGTATCTGTAACTACTGCTGCTGCTGCTGTTGTTATTGATGGTGTCAATAGCATTTGTCTCTGTCAATATTTGTGCACTTTAAACCATTGAACTGCTTGATCCGTTGATCAACAAACCACTGCCACTGGGAAACCTCATTCACGGATTCACAGAAATTTCCAATTTTTATTCAACTCACGCACTTGTTGTAATTAGACTCGCAGTTGCTGCTGTTGTTTGTAGCGGTTATTGTTCGCTTTTTGGTAGCACACGCGCGAGTCAGTTGGCCAAAAGCACCGCACGTTCGGCTGCCAAAATTACGACTGAAACCTTTGCTAGTTGGGCGATTTGCTTGAAGACGCCAAAAATGAGCATGCGCAGCAGCGACGTCGACTGAGACGGCGACGCAAACGCAGACGGCGTCAGCGACAGCGACTGCGATTGTGTTGTCTCTTTGGAGATTTGTTGTTATTCTTTCTTCTGTGCGAAGAGACTATCGATGCGGCGCCAAAGCGAGCCTCACTCTCGAGTTCAGCTCCGTCTGACTTTCGGTTTCAGTTTGATTTCGATTTCGACTCGAGTCAAGCTTTGGACTTGGCCACAGACTGAGCCCGAGTCAGAGTCAGAGACAGAGCCAGAGACTGGGGCCGGCTTAAGTGGAACTGAATCTGGTATTTGGCAGCATAACGTAACGAAACGAAACGAAACGAATCGCAGCACGTAACGTAACTCTCGAGCTTGGTGGCTTCAACTCTTTGGGTCGACTCTTAGCTGGTTTTGCATGCTCTCTTAACTTGTTGACTTGTCTTCGATTTTCTGCGGCCACTTGGTTGCTGGTGCAGTGTGTTAGAAATCGTTGTTGTTGTTGTTGTTACTGGGGCTGTTGCTGTGACTGCATTGGGCCCAGTTAAAGTCGCTTTTGGCCATTGTCGCAAATGCCTTAATGCCGACATTTATGTTTAACTTATGATGCCATCTTTTGTGCCAAGTGTTGTGGCTTGACTTATGAGTGGTGCGCTGCAGTTTCTTGTGGTTTGCTGTGGCGTGGTGCTGTGTTTGTGGCTGCGGCCGGGGCTGGGATTGCCTGAAGCTGAGTGGGTCATTACAGCATAGTTGCGACTGCGAAGCGTGCCCATGTCTCAGTCTCAGTCTCAGTCTCAGTCTCTGTCGCTGTGTCGATGCACTAAAGAACATTTTATGTTGTGCTTTTTATTTCTCTTTTTCGTGGCGTTTCCAACAAATATTTTACGTTATTGCGAAAAATATTGCGCACGCTGCGCTTGGGAGTTGCGAGTGGCAGATGAAAATGGAAAAGGAGGCGCATTGCGAAAATGCTGCGTTGGAAACTGCGGTATTTGGTGGAAAGATGTTCAGCTGCCTATTAGCAAGCGAAGAACTGTGTTGAACGTCACACCTCCCATGATTAACAGCCGCCATTCAAGTAGGCAACGATTTATTACGGTAATAATACGTTTATAATAGCTAAAGATGCGATTACAGCTTATGCTGTACTTAGTAGTAGTGTGAGTAGCTTTTAAGTAGGTACGATATAAAAAAAAACATTGTCATAATTGTAAATTCAACTTTTTGCTTGAAAGTATTCACAATACTTTTGCATAATTTTGGGTAGTAGAAGCGATGAGGGAGATATTTTTGAAATTGCTGACCATCGCGTTGAACTCTAATCGCTTCGATTTAAACAAAATTATGCTTGTTAAGATTTGTTACCTGCTATTTATTTAGTATATGATTCTTCATTTAATTTAATGACTTCATTTTAATGACTTCTAACATTAAAACTCCAATCGAAGTACATGCAACACCTGCAGCAATGAGTCTGTCACTGAATCACAGCCTCCAGTCAAGCAAGCATTCATACTCCCACCCAGCTTTGGTTTCATTTTGTGGTCGTGGTCGGCATCTTGGCCCACTCCAGGGGCAAGTGGCAAGTGGCAACTGGCAAGTGCACTGTAATTGGCCTGACCACGACTCCAATATCGATTCGGAGAGGGAGACAGCAAGACAGAGATAGAGGGTGAGAGGAAGGAGGAGGGGGAGAGACGACGACGGAATCGATACGCAATTTTTTATGGTCGGGGGGCACAAGGTTAGTGGATTTGTAGATTTGCCCGCTTTCGGCTCGTTTCTCGGCTTCGCTGGCGGTGCGTTCGATTTTCGATTTTCCGATCAAGTCGATTTTCTTGATTTCTGTTGATTTTCCGTTGATTCGCTGGTCGATTGCGGTTCAACGAGGGGCAGGGCAAGAGGAGAATTATTATGAATGGTTCGTGCCTGGCGTTGCATTCTAAATGTCAATGTTACAGCACCAAAGATACAAAGCGAGGCAGCGAGTCTGTCGAGTTAGTGCTGTGTGTATCTGTGAGATACTTTTGCATCTGTAGCTGTTGCTGTAGCTGTAAATGCGGCTGCGGCAGGCGGTTGACTTTCTGTGTGTGCTCATGTGGAATTTCCGCTATTCAAAACACGAACACGAACACGACGCACCTTAAAAGCCACCGACTCCAGCGTGAGGCACCACGCCAAAGCAGCGCACAGCTCACAGCACCACCGCACCACCACAGCACCACACACTGAGTGCGAGAGCAAAGATATTGAAAAATACTTGAGGTGGATTTTGAATAAACTACAATTTCATGCACTTGGAACGCCATAAATCTCTGAGTGTGCGTTGTGTGTGTTGTGTGTGTTGCCATTGTGCGTTGGTTGTTTAATAGTTGTAGTTGTTGTTGTAGTCGTAATATTCGTTGTTACTTTTGTTGGTGTTGTTGTTGTTGTTGTTACTTCGTTTCTTGACTCGGCTCGACAGAGCTGAGAAATCAAATCAATCATTTTGCACGGAACGACACTAAAAAATGCAATTGTTTGAGCCGCCTGTGGGTGTGTGTCTGTGTGTGTGTGCGTGTAAGTGTGTGTGAGTTTACTGTTATGACAGCGTCAACAAAGCGCAGCGAGATATTAAAGCGTTTAATTAATACAAAAGAGTTCAACATCAAGCAGAGACACAGAGCAAAAATCGCTCATACGCTCCGTTGAACTTCAAGCGATGAACACGCACTAGGAAAATCCAAAGTGAATTTGAGTGTCCAACTGGGTGTGTGTGTGTGTGTGTGTCTGCGAGGGTGAGAAGGTGTGTGTGCCAAGGTGTACCAAGCGCATGATTAATTGTGCAATTGCAATTGAATTAAAAGCGTGAAAACAACGCCGAAAAGGAAGAAATGAAGAAAAGTCACAACTGATGCTAAAAGCTGAGGGAGGGGGAAGCAAAACAAAGAGGCGAAAGCACAGCGGACAGAAACTGAAAAGAAAAGTAAAAAGAGTTTTCGACAGACAGTTTAATTGAATTTATGGTAAATGCAAATGAGTGGGAAACTGAAATAAAAATCAACATCAACAGTGAATTGATTGAGGCGAGCGCGAAATACTTGTGAGATATTTATATGCAAAAGCCAGAAACGGCAGCAACAATTAAAGCAACAACGTTGTTCACATTGTGCACACGAGCGAGCTGCTCTGGCTCTCAGGCCCGAGTCTGACTGCGGCGATTACGATTAAACACGCTTGTAAATACTGGATCATAAAGGAGCTGCAGCCATGGTGATGGCAATGGAGATGGAGATGGGGATGGAGCAGGGGAACGACGATAAAGCGATATACTTGGAGCCAGTGAAGAAAAACAGATTAATAATAAAAACAGTCAGCAGAAATCGAAGCACAAACTGAAACTTCAACTCCGGCAACAGGCAACACGAGCAGCACGAGCTGCCAGCACAGATCAGAGTTAAGCCGACCCAGGAAAGACGCTGCACGCTTCACGTTGCACGCTGCACACTGAGGATCAATCGATGAGATGTAATTGAGAAAGATGTGAAACGGAAGAGACTAGTGAGTTTTATGATGGAGAAAACAGGAAGGAAAGAGCGATAAAAGAAAATTAAATCGGAAAAGCAAGGAGCGAAGAAAAGCAAAGACTCAGGTGTGGAAAAACTAAGCAAGGAATATGAGTAACTAATGAATCTTGCCCCTGATGTGGAGTCTGACGCAACCAATATGCCCTTTGGAGCTGAGTGTAGCGCATTTCAAGCTCGCTGTGTGCGATTACAAGTTAACGCTTGCTTTTTTGCGTTCAATTGAATTTGCGAGCTGCGCAGTTGAATGAGTAATGTCCACAAGCTGCCGATGATTACAACGGCTGCCAGTAGAAGGAGGAGGAGGGGACAAGTGGGCAGGTATTGATGAGGAGCGAAAGGGAGTGGGGTAGAGAGGGCGGCGAGGGTGGCGTCAGTGTCGCTGCAACAATTACATTACAACACGACAACTGGCCGGGCTTAATGCATTGCCAAAGCCAAAGTTAATGCCAGACGCGGAGACGGAACCAATCATGCGAGGCACAAACACACACACTCACACACTCACAGACACACACACACTCACACACACACACACACACACTCAGTGGACTGTACTTCAATATATATAGCACACTCGATAAGCCACGAAGGCAGTTGGAGTGCCTTCGTTTTATTTGGTCATTTGGTTATTTGGGGCTTGTGTCTTGTGTCTTGGGTATCCCACTTGTGGAGTGGCGAATCTGAGAGTCCGTGGCTCACATGTCTCTTTGTTTATTTCTGTTTGTTTTCATTTTCATTTTCATTTTCGATTTTATTTTTGGCTTTTTTTGCCCCGCATTCGCATTAAAGTTGCACGTTTTTTACATACCAATCTGTAGTTTATTTAAGTATAAATAACTTGGCCCGCTCTCGTTGTTATTGTTGTTGCCGTTGTTGGCGTTGTCGTTGCTGTTGTTATTTGTATCTTTGTAGCTTGTAGCTCGTAGTCTTTGTGGTCAAACGAGTTTAAGTTTATTTATGATTGCTTTTGATTTCATTTAATAATAAAAACGAGCCACAAAGCCAGCGGGCGGTGCGCGTAATTGCACGACGCCCGCAACGCCGCAGTCAGCTGTATGCTGTATGCTGTGTGTGTGGAGAGCACACACTCGATCGCCGATCTGCGGGTGGGGACGGTGGGGAGATTGACCCACCTATGGGGTCCTAATACAGTTGTAAAACAAAGAAACCGTTTTGCCAGCAACTTCCGCATTTGCTGCGATCGCCACACACACACACAGACAGAGACAAGCGAACACACAGCAAGTTGCAATCACATCGACAGATGCCTCGAGGGGCCAACAAATTGAGCGTTGTGAGATGTGGGCCATCATCATCGTCGCCGTCGTCGCCGTCGTCGCAGTCGTGTCGGCTTGGGCCTTTGGGTCTTGCCTCTTTGGCCTAATCACATGGCTTATAGATTGCCTCTCGTTGCTCCCCTTCTGCTTCTTGCTACAGCAAGTGATCGCACGGCATTTGTGCCCCCTTTTCTTTTCGTAATACTGCTTTGTAATTGCCCTCCTCTGACTGCGTCGGAGTTGGATTCGTAGTCGCAGTCGCAGTCGCAGTCGCAATTGTAGCTGGAACTGGAGCCAGACTCACAGCCTTTGAGTGGCAGTCTGCCATAGAGATGGTCTCGCAGCGTTGACTCATTGTTGATATGATATGCTACCTCAATTCATCACTTGCGTGAGTTGGCTTTCATGATGGTAACTGAGGCGTAGGTAAGATGCGAGAATATAAATCGGTCCACAAGGTTCTGCATAATGCTAAGTACTCTACTTTATTATTGCTACTAGTGCATTCATTAGTAGCTTCTACTATCGTTTGTTATATTTCCTATATCGCTTCGCAGACCATCTCTAGGCCGCGTCAGTTTCAGTTTCACTTTCAGACGCTGTCTGGAGTTGCTTCGCCTGCATTTTGTCAGCACAAAGTATTTGCACAATGTGCTCGTTGCCCGAGCTCGCCTCTGACTTGGTATCTACTATAATTTGGCGCGTTATTTGGCTGTTTCTTGCGTCTGCTCCATACTGCTATTGTGTGAATCCAAGTCGCCTCCCCCAGCTGTGCGCCTCCCTCGTCGTTGCCGCCTTCTGTCTGCTTCTCGTGCGCAGTCAAAGCTGTTCGCTTTGTTTGGCAATTACAAAATTTGTAATCTGCGCGATGCGCCGCGGGATTCGGTCGGCGGCGGCGTTTGGCGAGGCGTCGCGTTGTCGCCGTGTTGCCGCTTGCGCAAAGCCAGCTCAGAGCTCAGAGCTCAGTTCTGCTTCCCCTTCTCTCGACAGCATATGCTAATGGGCATGTAATCAACGCGATCTCCTCAAGAATGCAGCTGCAAGCGCAGCCAGCTCGATAATTGAAAGCCTTTTGGCGTAGAATGTCAAACGAGTCGGACACTTTCCCAATTTGAATTTGATGGCAACAATCTATCGGATATCGATCATTCCGATTACCAATTTGGGCAGGAATGGAAACCAATGGCACTCCTCAACTCCACACTTCAATTGGAGTTTGCGCCGTAGCGGTAGCATATCATTTACTCGATCCGATCGAAATCCCTTTTGTTGTTGGCTCTTTAAGAGTCGAGACAAGTATCTATTTTGGGCTTAGCTTAAGCTTTTGCCGCTGATCTGCATACAATGCCCATTGGGCTGCCATTGAAGGGGCTGCTCTGGCAAAATGATGTGGCATCCATTGTTGGCTCACTTGAAATGTGTAGCATTGATAGCCAGGGGCCAGCGGGGGGAAAAGGGGCGAGAGGCAAGTGGCAAGCGCTCGCTCGTCGAGTGCTTTAATGATACTAAACAACATGATATTGCGGTTTTCCAGCCTCATCGGCATCGCCATCGCCATCGTCATCGTCATCGTCGTCATCATTCGCGTCATAGTCAACGGCCTCTTCAGCGAATTTTAAATGGGATTTCAGTTGAGGGAGGAGGCAGGGGCGGGGGCGAGGGGCGAGAGAGATTAGGGGGTTTGGGCAGGTAGACATTCAATGGCGCTTCAATCGATTCAATTGCCGGCTTTTGGCCTGATGAGTTTCGTCTGCCGACGTCGCTGTTGTTTTTGTTGGACGATTCCATGGCTGGTAGCCATGAAATTTGCATAGTTTAGCAATGGAGCAATGAATCCTAGGACTGGTGGTGAGCGGAAGGCGGGCAGGCAAGCGGAAGGCGGGACAACAACACGGTTTGGCGGCAATTGAAATCGGCTGCTGAAAAGGTTAAATTTAAATGGCATTTGTGCAGCGCAAAATCAACGGGCGAACAATTGAACTCGACTGAATAAACAATCAACGGGACCGTAAAAATGCCAAAAATGATTTGACAGCCGAAAAAGGCGAATCGGAATTCAGGCAGCAGAGGCGTAACCAATCGACTGATACCCTGTAATGGGGAGATACTCAACAGAAACGAAAGTGATGCTTCTTCAGCAGACTTCATTCGGTGGCTCTAAGAAGTACAGGGTATTAGGGCTTTTGTCGGTGGGACTCGGTTACCAATCAGCCAACACATTTGCTCACGATTGATAACCCAAAGTTGCCATTTAATTAAAACATTTGCGTTCTGTTTTGACTGCTTCTTGAGCGCGTTCTCATTTATCATAATGTGCTCAACCTTGACTTCGCGCGGAGATACAAAGATACAACAGACTCATTTCTTTGCCTGTTTTGTTACCACTTTAATCGTCGTTTCCTCAACTCAAGCTAAGCCAACGATGTTTGTCTGCCTTTTTCGCTGTCTCTGAGTCATCAGCGAGCTGTGCAGAAAGCACCAGAGTCTTGTGTTGTGTCGAAGCTTAACCTTGACTCGCCTGCCTCTGCCTGGCTTTGGCACATGCCCTGATTAACGCCATGATCATTTCTCAAGAGCCCAAATCACCCGCCTTTCCCTTCCTCCTCTTCGTTTGATCGCCATCGGTAGCCAGTAAGTGAGTTCAGCCCAGCCCAGCCCAGCTCAAGTCCAGCGGAGTCTGAACTCAGGCCCGCTTGCATGTGGGCTTGTTGCGACTATCTTCGGGTCTCTGTCTCTCCCCACTGCCCACTGTCCACTCCTTACTCCAGGTGGGTCTCTAAGTAAGATTAATGAAAACATATGCCAAACAAATGCGAATGCGTAGATAGCTTCGAGTTACACACATACGACCACAACTACAACTACAACTACAACTACAACTAGAGTTAGAGTGGCGTAATTGAACATAACTCGTTGTCGCTGTTGTTGTCGTCGTAGTTGTAGTTGTCGTTGTCCCTCGCTGATTACAGCCAACTCGAGATGGTCGCGTGACACGAGAAGCCACGAAAGCGAAGAATATGCGCAAGATATTTATGCACAGCGAGTAGAATAATTATCTATAAATCTGTGATAAGTTTATGGCAGATTCACAGCATGATTTAATAATTTATAGACTAGTAGCGAAGCCAATTCAAAAGCTTGATCAATGACAAAAGAAATCGAAAGCTAATTTTCATAAATTTTGTGCGCATGCTGATTCTGATTATTTGATGATGATGATGACAATGAAAGATATAATGATAAATGCTAAAGATTATCATAGTTGTGATGATAGGCTGCAAATGATATTAGTTCTTCATAATCCATAGAACGTGCAAATGCCCTAATTTATTTTGGATATTTGGCGCAATAAATAATGGTTTATTCTCTACTAATATTTCAATATGTGGTCGTGACACGCGGCTGGCTTTAGCTACAAATCAAACGACAAACTGCGAGGAGTGTACGTATAGTTGTTGGCCCCCGGGACTTGCAGTTAGATTAGCATAAATTCAACGACGTGTAATTGCCAATATGTGTGTGTGTGTGTTTGTGTCTGAGTTAGACGCCGGCAATGCGACGTCTAATGAATACATTCGCCTGAGCGAATGACGGGCACAAGGTGCCTGCAGTGCAGTGTAGATTTGTTGCTTTTGTTGTTGTCTGTCGCTTGGATATTATTGTGTGGGTTGCGGAGGGATCGTTCATGGGTTTGTCAATTGGTATGCAGATTGTGGTGAACTTATGAGTGTGCGTGAGTATGAGTGTGTGTGTGTGTCTGATGCAGCTCGAAATCAGCTGTTTATTAGGTAAGAGCGAGTAGGAGCACGTTGAGGCGAGTCTAAGAGCTGTGACAGAGTTGCCAAAGTGCCTGCAATAAAAATACATGCGTATCTCGCTTTAGTTGTTGTTGCTGCTGCTGCCTCGGTTGCACAATTAGCTCTAATTGTTGTGTAGTCGCATTTGCAATGCTCTTGTAGTTGTTGTTGCTACAGCTGAGTCACGCGAAATGCATTCAAAATGCGAAGCACAGCAATCGCAATTATTTTTTCGAAATAAACGCCACATTTTTATTGTTTTTCCTGCGAGTTGTTGATATCTTCTTCCGTATCCATTAAGTGTGGAGCACACGAAGGTGGAAGCGGAGGAAGGAGCAGCATCGAAAGGAAGACAAGGCGTCCACTTGTCGCCGCGCATCCTTCACTTGCCATTAAGCTGACAAATTGTTATCGTGGTCGTCAGAGTCGTAAATTAAGACAGTCCCGACTCGAGATACACGAACTGCAGACAACAGACAACAGACCACATACTACAGAGTGGCAATCGCGCAATGTGAAGCCTTTCACCCACTTTGGGCCACTGGGGCAATGCATCATGCAGTTGTCAAAAAAAGTAGATAGCACACAGTCGAGAGAAAGAAAGACAGCGAAAGAGCGGGACACGCAAAGAAAGCAACGATTGCTCCACTTTCCAGCTGCGTTACGCAACGCCAGCTCGCAGTCTGCGTCGCGTCGTTGCCCCACAGTTTGCCCCTTGCCGCATGCCACGTGAAAAGAGCAGACACAACAAGACAGCGCTGAGCCAAGAGTTTCTGCAGTCTGAAGTCTAAACTCTGCAGTCAGTGGCTACCACTGAGGCTGACCAACACGCTGATTGGAGTTTCATTACCAGGCCCAAAAAGCAAACTGCCAACTTGGAGAAATGCGTTCCCAAAACTGCCGCTCCGACTTCTTCTCTTCGTCGTCGGCAACGCGAGCGAGTGATATAAATCAAATGTCTTGAAACAATACATCAACTGAAGGCACTCGCGATGACGTCGTCGGGGCACTGTGGGTGGCAGCATGATCAACCATAAAAAAAACAAATTATCTCATTAACAATTTTAGAAGCATTTGTCTGAGTTTAATAACTAATTATTAACTGTCTACATTTCTAGTAATTTTGTATGATTTTGCAAAAAGAGAAACCTTTCTCTTCTCTAGAAGTAATATTTTGGCAAGGAATTGTTCGCTGCTTTCCACTGTGCGGCAGCGTCATCTGTTGTTAGTGCATCTCGGTGGCTAATGGCCTTTGGCTCGACTCTCGATGTTATTGCTATTGTTATTGTCGTGTGTGGTTGTTGTTTTGCTGTTTCTTGTTTTAGGAGGTTTGCTCGAGTACTGAAACAAATGTCAATGGTATTGACATTTTCGTTACGTTTTCTCAACCGATTCCAAATCTCAAATTGACATGAGAAACTTTGAAATCATGTTACATTTGGGGATTCCAGATTCAGTTGTGGTTACCTTCATTTATCTCTTTCCGCTGTCCCCTTGTTCCCATCCCATCTCATCCCATTCTCTTTTCGTTTTCGTCTCATTTCTTTTCTTTCTTTGTGCCATATATGGCATGCATAGAGAAGGGCACACAATTTTGCTTTGTTTTGTTTTTGTTCGAGCTTTGATTTGACATTTGTAAACACTTCCGCGTGCTCTCTTTTTTATACGCTTTTATATCTGTTTCTGTTGTTGCTGTCTTTGATGTAATTGATGGCTTCGCTTGGCGTTTGTGGCTCTGATTTGTGTGCGTGTTTTTGGTTGCATTTAATGAGAGTTATTAGCAACTAAGTTTCTGTCTTTCCCCTTTGTAGACACCAATCGTTATTTGTTGTCTGAACTAATTAACTATCTGCCTCACCAGATTATCTCAGATACGATCTTTGTTTTGTTACATTTGGGAAATGCTTTTGTTATCTAATAACTTATTTAAAGACCAATTTTGTTATACAGACATGCATTTTTAATGAACGCCAATTTTATTCATATTTTCAGAAAGACAGCATCTTCAAATTGAAAAAAGGAATAATGGGAAGGCCCGTCATGAAAACAGCAAATTATTTTTTTATACGTGTATATTTGAAAAACATAATATTTAAATGTTATCCAATTGATATTGCATCATTAAAAATTTGCTATTGAACGTTAAACCGAAATTCTTTCCAGGACGTGCATTTTGGGGTAACAAATCGGAGAATCATCATAAAAGTTAGCTCATATCTCGGGCGTATCCTGTATCCTTGCAAATGCGGGGTCAAACGAAGCAGCTTTGTATAGCCTATCAATCTGTCCACGCGTCGTTTGCCACCCAACCGTCCTTTCGGAAATAAGCTATATCTCGGCCATATCCTGCCGCATTTTCGAAGGACACATATTGCTGATCGCTATTGCTATGATCGCAAGGACCAAATCTATCGATCGGCATCAAAAAAATGTGGGGTCTTCTAAGAATCCAACACTTGTAATTTTTTGGTCCGGGAGCCATGAAAAAATGGCCAAAACTATAAATTGCTGGATATCTTGAGAACTACAAGGACGATTGAAATGTCCTTCGGTAGGATCATAGGCCTGTCCAGGCGGCGTCGTTTGACACCCCACTTGCAAGGATCGGACAGGACATGGCCGAGATATTAGCTATTTTTTATATAGAAAAAAGTCCTTGTAACTTGGCTGCCTAAAGGATATTCGTCATTTTTAGGACGTCAATCGCTTTGTTTTGCTTAGATACATCCTTGTGCCAAAGGACATCCCAATCGTCCTTTAAATGGCCGAGATACGGCGCATTTTCAGATTTTTTGCTGTTTTTCCTATACTCACCCCTTGAAAATATTTGTGATGGATTTTTTTGGAATATCCTTAAAATCCTTGAATGCCAATCGATAGTGCTGGCTACCCTGATTAAGAAACCGCATGTCCTTGCAAAATCCTTAAGGATTTGGCGGAGATATGACCAGAAAACGAATGTCCTTTATCGAAAATAAGCTATATCTCGGCCATATCCTGCCGCATTTTCGAAGGACACATATTGCTACGATCGCAAGGACCAAATCTATCGATCGGCATCAAAAAAATGTGGGGTCTTCTAAGAATCCAACACTTGTAATTTTTTGGTCCGGGAGCCATGAAAAAATGGCCAAAACTATAAATTGCTGGATATCTTGAGAACTACAAGGACGATTGAAATGTCCTTCGGCAGGATCATAGGCCTGTCCAGGCGGCGTCGTTTGACACCTCACTTGCAAGGATCCGACAGGACATGGCCGAGATATTAGCTATTTTTTATATAGAAAAAAGTCCTTGTAACTTGGCTGCCTAAAGGATATTCGTCCTTTTTAGGACATCAATCGGTTTGTTTTGCTTAGATACATCCTTGTGCCAAAGGACATCCCAATCGTCCTTTAAATGGCCGAGATACGGCGCATTTTCAGATTTTTTGCCGTTTTTCCTATACTCACCCCTTGAAAATATTTGTGATGGATTTTTTTGGAATATCCTTAAAATCCTTGAATGCCAATCGATAGTGCTGGCTACCCTGATAAGGAAAACGCATGTCCTTGCAAAATCCTTAAGGATTAGGCGGAGATATGGCCTGAAAACGAATGTCCTTTATCGAAAATAAGCTATATCTCGGCCATATCCTGCCGCATTTTCGAAGGACACATATTGCTAGGATCGCAAGGACCAAATCTATCGATCGGCATCAAAAAAATGTGGGGTCATCTAAGAATCCAACACTTGTAATTTTTGGTCCGGGAGCCATGAAAAAATGGCCAAAACTATAAATTGCTGGATATCTTGAGAACTACAAGGACGATTGAAATGTCCTTCGGCAGGATCATAGGCCTGTCCAGGCGGCGTCGTTTGACACCCCACTTGCAAGGATCGGACAGGACATGGCCGAGATATTAGCTATTTTTTATATAGAAAAAAGTCCTTGTAACTTGGCTGCCTAAAGGATATTCGTCCTTTTTAGGACATCAATCGGTTTGTTTTGCTTAGATACATTCTTGTGCCAAAGGACATCCTAATCGTCCTTTACATGGCCGAGATACGGCGCATTTTCAGATTTTTTGCCGTTTTTCCTATATTTGCTAATATTGCTAATATCGCATTGACAAATTCTACACTTTTCTTTTTGGATTTGGAGGCCACCAGAAATTTGTCAAAATTACAAAGTTTAGGACAACTCGAGAACTATAAGGACAATTTAAATGCACTGCTAGGATAATTTAGGATACGGCTGAGATATGAGCTAATTGGTATATTCAAAAAAGTCTTTGTCACTTGGCTACTTGAAGGATATATATATAATATATATACATATATCAATAATAATATATTTATGGGATATTACATCGACAAATTAAACTACACATATTCTAGATGTATTTATTCGAAATCGTCACATTTGGTTGAATATTCTAGATTTATAAGTGGATTACAGGTTCTGAAAGACCTACAAGTTAAAGATGTGTACAATAAAATATTGTTTATTCTATCCACTTGTTGACGGCACGAGAGAAGAGTGAGGAGCTCTCCCCATCATCATCTATCTTCAATCTTTGACAAGAACCTAGGACAACGGTAATTACATTAATCCTCTGGCACGCGTCGTTGGGTATTCGTTTAGATATCATCCTGCCGTCTATGTTCCTCTCTCTCTCTCTCCACCCTTTTGTGTCGTTCTACCCGCTGTGCTATGAATATCAAATAACCAATCAACGCATAAAAATTTGCACTAATCCAAATGCAAAAAAGCAAATCAATCAATAGACCAGCCCACGACAAGGACACAGCGAGTAACAAGGGAAGCAACAGCAGAAGAGGCAACCCAAATCAATCAAACTTTTTGTGTGCTCAACGAAAATATTTTAAACTTTTTTAGCCGCTGTTGACTTAAGCCACGTGTAAGTTGCGTTGTTTGTCATGCCACACAATGACGCACGCACCCGAAAAAAGGTGACAACAACAACAACAAAAGCAGCACAATGGACTCATATTCATAAACCTCGTGCAGACAACAAACACCTCTGAAACTCACCCAACTTACCCTTCTGCCCGTTTTGGCATATTCGCAAATTCGCCTGTTCTGTCTAGATCCCTCAGCCTTTCTGCCGTTCCGTCCGTTTGTTAGTCTGTCTGTCTGCCTGCCTGCTTGATAATATTTCATACAATTTATGCAAATGCGACGTGAGGCTGCTCGGCTTTCTTATCAGCAAATTAGCAACAGCCGCCGGCGGCAGCGACATCGTCAACGATTGATTATCCCAAATGCAAATTGAATCTCAAATCTCAAATTTTGTTAGCGAATCATTTGTCAACGCTTGGCAGCTTGGCAGCAAGTTGCAGCGATTGCCCAGTCCCGGAAAGGATGATTAATTTGCACGTGATGTGAGCTTAAGCCAGCAGGATTAGCATTAGCTTCATTGACACTATCCGCTGACCATTTGCCCACTGTCCAGTGTCCACTGTCCTCTGTCCACTGTCCACAGCATACAGTAACATCGGCTACTGTTTGCACAAATGTTTAAGTTGTTGAGTCAACAACGAGCGGGGCTAAAGCGAGAGAAAGAAAGAGGGAGAGTCTGGCAGGATTGCTGTGGCAGACAGCACGACATAATAATTAATGATGATCTGAAGGTACAAGCAGAGCTACGACGCATTAGCATGATAAATGGCCAGACGACATAACGTTCGACAACTTAAAGCCAACAAACTCTGCTGGAGTTAAGTTTGGCAAACGGAGCAAAAGGACGGACAATCTATCAATGAATATGAAACTATATGTGTATGATTGGTATATTTATTATAGGTAGTCATTAAATTTTAAATGATGTTCAATATTCTTAAACTTCACTAATCTCGCTCTCAAGGTCGGTCTCAGTGCGGTACCAACTTGACCCAATTGACGTCTATCTAGGGGAAGGTAGTGGCATGGTGAAAGCCCGTTTGTTGCATTATTGAGTAGCTGCTTAAGTTGCCAGTCCCCACTGGCTGATGATGTGCTTTCGCACCTTAATGTGGTCGCATTTGTGTTGATGGCACTCACCACTCAACACTCACAGGCATTCACTCACACTCCGGGCACTGAATACTGTCGACGTTCTGTCAGTGCCCCATGCCACTTGGCGATGCGACTCACGTGTGTCGCTGATGGCGACGTCGTTCATTGAATTACGCACAACTTGTGCCAGAACTTTTTACAGTCCAGTCGAGTTTAGAAAACGCCGAAGCCGCTGCCGCTGCTGGTTGGAAAAGTGGCTGACAGGATACATTCGAGACGGACGGAAGAACAAACACACAAACCGTCAGACGGATGGACTGATGGGCGGCATGACAGACAGAGATACTCAACTCTTAAGCTCTGCTGCAAATTGGCAAAAGCTCTCCTGGGACTACTTTTGGGGTTCGCTCTTTCAGCGAGCAGTCAGTCCATTTAATGGCTTTTTATTGATAGGGTCGCTTAGTGCTCAGGCTTCTTCCATTTGGCGATGGCATTTGCAAGCAATAGAAGCACGGCAATCACGCGTCTCGTGAGTCTCTCTTGAATGACTAATTCGTATGCCACGAAATTAAAAATATTGAAGAAATCATTGTCTGCATTTAACATAAATTATTAGAGCATTAAATTTGATTACCAATAATTATTAAAAAATGTTCCTTATGTTTAGCTAACAAGTTGGTTTTTCTTTTCAACTCTTTTGCTCTCCTCACGTTGCCATCTCCAGCTCTTGCCTGCCCTTTTTTCAAGGCAGCCTCCTCGCCCACCTCCACCTGTTGAACACTCATAGCTCGTGTCCTAGTTGATATAAGGGGAGAAGGCTCAAGTTGGGATACTGTTTGAGTTTGAGTTTCAATGCGAGTTGGAGTTTTCAGTTTGAGTAATTGCCACGTACGCGGCGTATGCTTAACTTTTAATTGAATTTGATCGAATGCATGTGATAAAATTAATTGAAGAGCCACAGAGCAGAGAGCAGTTGGCGGTTGAGGTAAAGGGCGTATAAGGAAGCTCGGAATACTTGGACCTCTCATCAGCTGAGCCACTTGACCGAAAGTTTTTAATTGACTTTGGAGCATAAAATTTTGTGCGTCGCACGTCGCAACTGCAAAAGTGGCCAAAAGAGTTGGTGGCAACTCTGTTTGCATACGTATGTTATGTAGATGTATGTTATGTAGTCTGTATGTAGATGCCACACGGATTGCGAGAGTCTTGTTGCTAGGCAATTGATGTGTTGCACCCACAACGCAAACGAAAGCGAAAACTTTGTTGCGTGTAGTTTGCGGTGTTTCATTAGCGGTTTTCATGTTGTGATGATGTTCGGCAACTCTTGCCTGGCTGCTGGCTCTTAGAAGCGTCTAAGCCAAACAGGCGGAGGCGTGGATTGGCTGCTGATTGCTCTGGCAATTGGCAACTGCCAGCTAGTAACGGGCAACGGGCAAACACGCAGTACGCAACACGCTACACTCGGCTTGGCACACAGTTTGCCACGCTTTGGGGGCAGCAGCATCAAGTTTTAAGCAGCGGCAAATTTGATTTATGCACTCAAGCGAAATGCCTCTTCGAGTCGCAACTTTATCTGCCATAATCTGCCACATTTTGTGATAAATTGCGCAACAACAGAGCAACGAGGCAAATGCCTCTTAAAGAGGCAGCAACCACAGCAGCCATAAACTCTGCCTGCCACAAGCCGGCACAGCCTTAACCACAGCTTCAGTTGCAACCTTAGCCTCAGCTTCAGCCGCAAAGTATGCTACGCAAATGGCTTTGACGATTTGGAAAGAAGCTGAGGAAATATGGCAAATTTGTAGCAGGTAGACGGGCCAAACGGGGGGGAAGGGATCAAGAGGGGGCAGCTAAAAAGCTACCAACCGGATGTGGCCAATTTTGGCATTTTCATAATTTCCGTTCGCCTTTTGCTTTTACTTGCGGTTAAAAGTCTTTTGCCTAAAGACCTAAAGACGCTACCCTAAGTTGCTAAGTTGCTGAGCTGTCGAGTTGCAGAGCTGCTTCCTCTTCCTCTTCCGCCGCAACATCAGAAGTAAGCCCGCTTATTTATGGCTTAATAATCCCCCTTCCCCTCATAAGCAACCCATCCCGCCCGCTTAAACGAAACCTTTAGCAAATAAAACATAAATATGAGCTCACGAAAATAACAATAAGCTCGGCACTTGCCACGCCCCACGCCCCACTTCCCACTCCCCTTACGTACTTTTCTACTCTTGACGCCCACACATGCGGCTACTGCGAGAACTGCTGCCCCACCGCTCTGTCCCTCTTCCTTTGGTCGCCTCTAAGCCAATTGCTGTTATGTTATGAGCAGAGTATAAAAATATGAGAGATAAACATCATTATAATAAATTTAAAGCGCCTTTAGCTCAGATTGTGCTTCTTTATTTTTGGACCAGCGCTAATTCCATCAAGGTAGCCCAAAAACATCAAAGCATCAAAAATAGCAAGGTATGCTCGACTAAATGATATGCAGTACTTCACTTCAAAGTGCACTCAATTCACTTAGGAGTCTTATCCACGGATCTTTTCTGCAGGACATTATGAAAGGAATATGATTTACAATAATAAATGTATTAAGAAATACAACTCGCAACAAACCAACGATGTGATTGGCAATTTGGCAATCAGTCAATCAATCTGTCTGTCAGTCAGTCAATCAGCGAGAAGACTTTAAGCCATTTCGCAAACTATCGTCACAGGGTATAAGAAAAGTGCTGAGAGGATGTCAGGTAGATAGATTGGTAGTTGATATGTAAAGGAGAGATTCGGGAGCTGCTCTGACATTAATGTATGCAAATGCGATGCCGTTGAGTTCGCTTTGATTATGTTGTGTGTGTGTCCTCAGAGTTGTCCTGGCTGTGTGCGTATTAATAATATCCTTTTTGGAGTAACTCTAAACTCCCTCTCTGCCTCTCGCTCACTGTTCGCGTTTCTCTGCCCAGCATCATTTGCATAGCTCAAATTCAAATTCAAATTGTAATTCTAATTCAAATTCAAAATCCTAAATCGAAAGGGATTGGCTTAGGAGGCATCTAAATTTGGCCCTCTTCCTCCCTCTCTGGGTGTTGGCAAATGATTTCTCGATTTGTGCGCATCAGAGTTGATTAATTATTGATTTGTATATTTGATTGAGCGCAACACGAGTTGTCAGCTGAGACTGAGGCTGATGCTGATGTTGATGTTCATCTTGATGTAGAATGGAATGATTAATCATTCGACTGGAGACTGCGAATGCATCTCAAATTACAAAAGCGTGCAAAACTGGAGCAGCTGGGAGAGGATGATCAAAGTGGGCGCAGTCTGCAACTGACCAGCCACAAGTTGTCCATTTGGCCATTGCCCAGAAACCACAACTAGTCAAAACTGGTTGCCTCGCTAACCCTTTTTGCGACAAAGAGGCGCGAGGAACTACGCCTTCCTCTTCCCCTCCCTCGGCTGCGAAAGAACGACAACCTGGCAAAACTGTTAAATGAGTAAAAAATTG